>CM077098.1:51343673-51990512 GCA_039513925.1 Platanthera zijinensis | reverse complement strand
TTTTATTCATAAGTCAAGATCTGGTGAAGCTTCTAAACCCTAAAATTTTACATGCAAAAACTACTGTTGAAATGTGACAGAAAAGAACTATTCTATATATGAGTTAATACAGAATTAAATTATTTGTAAATAAATTAACGGCACGAATCTTAAAGAAGGATGGACGGCATCTATTCATCGTCCCCGATGGTTTAACGACTGAGATCGAGCCGACCTGGGGGATATTGCGGGGCCGTTTCCGGCCACCTGAGGCGACGCCACCCCCGGCCTACGGTGCCATCACCTTCACGGTGGTGGTGGCTATCCTTTGCCGGTGATGAGGTGGCGGAAGACGGCGGCGATGGCGATCCTGAGCGGTAAGAAAAACTCGGGAAAATCTCTCATTCCTCACATGGCATCGGGCTCAATTGAGCCCGATATCTCCCTTAGTTGATCTAGGATTCTAGTACGGGTAGAGGTGAGGCGAAACAGACCTGGATTGAGGCTCGACGACGAGCTTGGCAGCGGTTTGGCATGGCGGTGGTGCGCCGACGAGCTCCTTCCTGTTTCCTCGATTTTCCAGCAAAATCTTCGATCCAGATGTCGAATTCCACTCCTCTCGTCCTTCTAAAGCTGATGGTGGGGTTAGTTGGGGCTGGGAAGGCTTATATATGGAGATTATTCCAAGGTGAGCTCGGGCTCACTTTGGATCCTTCACCATAGCCTCCACTTGGCCACCCCTAGCTGCAATTCTTTTGGAATGATTCCCTGGGATCAGCCAGTAGTCCTTTGGCATTAGAAACCAGGCCAAGTGGTCTCCTTTCTCTTCTCTCCTCCTTCTCTCTCTTCCCTTGGGTAAAATTTCAAAAATGCCCCCTTACATGTACTCTCTCTCCACAACCAGAGGGGTGTGGCTGGTCTTTGACCTTTGGGCTGACAATGGGCCATATTTGGTGGGCTTGGCCCAAGGGGAAAAGGGCTTGGCTAATTTCTTCTTTTATGTCAAATTGTTGACTTTGTTGACTTGGAGAGTTGACTTGGTCAACATGATGAGTGGGCTGACCCCACTTGATGGTCATGAACCCAATGGCACCACCCAACTTGGGTTGGGTCAAGGGGGTGCCCTACTTAGGCTAATTGGGCCTATGAGTGTGGGTTTGACCAAATCAGGCCTAAGGTTGACTTTGGTCAACTAGGGTCAAAGTGTTGACCTAGTGACATGCCCTAGGGTCCACTTAGATTGTTTTTCGGGTTAGGGCAATGTGGTGGGGTCTTGGTGTGGCTAGGGTCCTTATTTAGGCTAGTTTGACTTAGTTGACTTGGTCCTATAGTGGGCCCACATGGCTACAACCCACTATCTAGGGTCAAACCTAGCTAATTTCCCTAAAACCCACCCCATGCCTAACCCAATCTAAGTTAAGGGGTCTAGAAGTAATATGGGATGTTACAAATCCTATAAACAAAAAAAATAATTTCGTCCCCGAAATTTAAGTTCGGGTCTACGGGGTTCTACTTGCAAGAATTTTAAGCAACTTAAAAAAAAAATTTATAAGTACCTGATACAAATAGCTCTGGGTGTTGCTCCAGCATTAGATCCCTCGGCTCCCAGGTGTGTTCCTCCTATCCATGGTTGGACCACAACACCTTCACGAGAGGGACCTTCTTCTTCCGCAACACTCGGACGGCCGTATCGTCAATCCGGATCGGCTCCAATCTAACTGATCTTTCAGGCTCTACCGGTCCGGCAGTAGTAGTAATGTGCTGCTCCGGCCGAAGGAGAGCTCTATCGTCATGTAATGTACTCAACTCCGGTGGCAGCTGTAGTCGGTAAGCCAAGGGGCCGATCCGCTCCAGGATCAAGTAAGGCCCATGTATCGCAGACTGAGCTTCTTGTGCCTCCGCACCCGAGAGACACCATGAACTGGACGTATCTTCAGGAAAACCCTGTCCCCAACCTGGAACTCCACCTTCCAGTGCCGAGCATCATAGTACTTTGCCTGCCTTCTCTGTGCCTCCAATAGTCGATCCCTGATCAAACGAATCCGGGTCTCCGTATCTTCCACAAAATCTGATCCGAGAGCTTGAGTATCCACATCCTGGACCCAAGATAGCGGTGTCCGGCACTTCCTCCCATAGAGTGCCTCATAAGGAGCCATCCCGATGCTGGCCGTGTGACTGTTGTTGTACGAGAACTCAATTTGTGGCAGTAGCCTCTCCCAAGGCTTCCCCGTATCCAATATACATAGCCTGAGCAGGTCCTCCATAGTCCTGTTTTTCCGCTCTGTCTGGCCGTCGGTCTGCGGATGGAAGGCAGTACTAAAGGTGAGTCTGGAACCCAAGTAAGCATGCACTGCCCTCCACTCCCTGGAAGTGAAACGACCGTCTCGGTCCGAGACAATAGACCTGGGGATGCCATGGTGTCTGACAAACTGCTCCACAAACACTCTCACCAACACAGCAACTAGAGCATCCTTTCTAACCGGAATGAAACGCGCTACCTTGGTCAGTCTGTCTACAATAACCATGATTGAATCGTGCCCAGAGTGGGAGCGAGGTAATCTGTGAACAAAATCCATGCTAATGTCCTCAAACTTCCACTCTGGGACTGGTAGCGACTGTAATAAACCACCCGGGCTCTTGCACTCGGCCTTCACTCGCTGGCAGGTCTCACAGTGTGTCACAAAATAAATGATCTCCCCCTTCATCCCTGGCCAGTACATGGTCCGTCGTAAGTCAGCCCACATCTTGGTAATGCCGGGATGCACTGAGTATCTGGAGCAGTGTGCCTCTCTGAGGATGTCATCCCGGATACCATCTCCTGTTAAAATGTATACTCGACCACGAAATCGAAGAATATCGTCTTGCAGCGTATAGTCCTCATACTTGCCCCCTTCCAGGGCGCCGAAAATAGGCTCTAAATCAGCATCCAATCTCTGATGTGTATGTATGCGCTTCCGGATATCATCATCGCCGACAAAAGAGCTCAAGTACTCTCTATACACCACTGGCTCAGCCTCCGAAACCATGGTAATGTGCATATCCTCCATCATGCGAAGCAGCTTTATAGACATCTCCCGAGTCTCCGATCCAGAAGTGCCGGCTCTCCTGCTCAAGGCATCCGTAACAGTGTTCGCCTTCCCCGGGTGATAATGTATCTCATTGTCATAATCGCAGAGGAACTCAAGCCATCTCCTCTGGTGCAGGTTTAGATCCTTCTGCGTGTCAATGTACTTGAGATTCTTGTGCTCTGAATAGATATCACAATGGATCCCATATAAGTAGTGTCTCCATGTCTTGAGGGCGAATACCACAGCCCCGAACTCGAGATCATGTACTGGATAGTTATTATCATGCTTCTTCAACTGTCGCGAAGCATAAGCGATAACGTGTCCATGCTGCATCAGGACAGCACCCATCCCCTGATAGGAGGCATCTGTATAAATCTGGAATCCTTCACTCCCAGATGGGAGTGAAAGGATGGGGGATGAAGTGAGTCGGTCCTTCAGCTCCTGAAAAGCCGCTTTGCACTGCTCTGTCCAATCAAACACCGTATCCTTCTTCGTCAAGGACGTGAGGGGGAGGGTTATCCTCGAGAACCCCTCCACGAACTTGCGATAATAACCTGCTAAACCCAAGAAACTACGGATGTCTGACGCTGTCTTTTGCCATGGCCAATCCTGCACTGCCTCTACTTTGGCTAGATCTACTACTAATCCAGCCCCGCTGATAATATGCCCCAGGAAACCGACCTCCTGCATCCAAAACTGGCACTTCGAGAACTTGGCATAAATCTGAAACTCCCTCAGTCTCTATAAAACTTGTGCGAAGTGCCCGGTATGCTCCTCTTGAGTCTGGGAGTAAATCAGGATGTCGTCGATGAATACTATGACAAAGCGATCCAAATAAGGTTCGAACACACGGTTCATGAGCGTCATAAATATTGAGGGGGCATTTGTGAGCCCAAATGGCATGACCGTGAATTCGTATAATCCATAACGTGAGCTGAATACTGTTTTCGGTATATCTTCCTCCCAGATGCGCAACTGATAATAGCTGGATCGTAAATCTAGCTTAGAAAACCAGAAGGCTCCCTGAAGCTAATCAAACAACTCATCTATCCGGGGCAATGGGTAGGTGTTCCGAACCGTCAACCTGTTCAATTCCCTGTTATCTATACATAGTCGGAGGGATCCATCCTTCTTCTTCACAAATAAAACAAGTGCTCCCCATGGCGACGAACTAGGCCGCACAAATCCCGAATCGACTAACTCCTAAAGCCGCGTCCTGAACTCTGCCAACTCCCTGGGAGCCATCCTATAAGGTGCCCGGGATACTAGTCTCGCTCCGGGCACTAGCTGAATTCTGAAGTCCATATCTCGAGCCGGTGGTAGTCCGGGCAATTTCTCCGGGAATACGTCGGAGAAATCCCGGACCACCGGTATATCGACTATGGAACTCTCGACTGTCGCCATCTCGAAGCATATGAGGTACACCTCCTCCCCCTGCTCGTAGGCCTTGACAGCCTGTACAGAAGATAAAGATAGATGGGGGATGGGACGGATACCTTCGATGGTGACATAAGAATCTCCATGTCTTAGTGTAATCTTCTTCGCGGGGCATTCGATCTGGGCATGGTTCCAATGGAGCCAGGTCATTCCCAAAATCAAGTCGAAGTCTAGTAACTTTAAGACCGCTGCCGGAGCTTCGAACGCCTTGCCTCCGATCTCGGCCTCCATGTTGCAGCTAACCGTAGTCCGTAGCTCCGAGCCATCAGGAAGACGTACCCTCCTCTCTATGCCAGGGAACCTTTCCACGCCCTTTAGTCCTTCAATAAAGGTGTCCGACACAAAGGAGTGCGAAGCACCCGTGTCGAAGAGGGTATGAGTGGGCTTGCCGCTGATCATAACTATGCCTGGGTTTTGTTTGAGTTCAAAGATAAAGATTATTTCTAAGGTTCTCAAGGTACTTATTAAAGTTGAAATTTCTAAATCTTGCAATAATTAAAGTACCTGTAATCACTTCCTCGGGGTTCCTCTGCTCTGTGAGGTCCAGCGCATACACCTGCTCCCGGTCTCGGCCACGGCCGTAGTGTCCTCGGCCTCGGCCTCGACAACATCCTCGTCCTCGGCCCTGGTAAGCTGGAGGGGCCACTGGAGGTTGAGGAGGAGGAGGAGGGAGTAGGTGGATTTGATGTGGTCACTGCGACCTGATGTGTCCAGGATGGCCGCATCCAAAGCACATATGCTGTCTCTAGCAACGATCCTCCTATCTAATTGGCCCGTGACTCTGTAGAGTTGGGGGAGCTAGCACTGTAGGAGGCCTCTGCTCCTGCCTGTAGTTGGGATGACGATGTCCCCCACCCCTCCTGTAGCTGATAACCTTGCCCCTCTGGGATGTCTTGCTACCATCTCCGGATGACGACCCCTCTAGCGGTCTCTTCCCTCTGCCTTGTACCATCAGCTGGTCAGCCTCCAACTTCTTTGCCATCTCAATGATCTGTGCAGTGGTGCCATGCGATATGAACAACAAGGGCTGCCTCAAGGTGTCCCTGAGCCCATGGTAGAACCTCTTTGCATACTTCCGGTCATCCCAATCATGGAATCCCGCGAACCTAGCCATGTGGGAGAACTCTCTCTGATACTCGATCACGGATCGGCTTCCCTATTGGAGGTTCAGAAATCTAGTTTCCAAGGCATCTCGGTCTGTGGAGGATACGTAGTGCTCCAAGAACTCATCACTGAATTCCTCCCAAGTAATATCCATCAGCTCCCTATCAACGTATGTAGAGTCTCGCACAGACTTCCACCACCTCTTCGCATGAGCCTCCAGTACTGAGGTGGCAAGAGGGACAGCCTGTCTGACGGGGCAGCTGATGCCAGCTAATAGCTCCTGAATGGTCTCCAACCACTCCTCCGTCTTCACCGCATCTTCTAACCCGTGGTACACTGGCGGAGACAGACTCTTAAAGGCATTCAACCAGTTCGACCCTGGGTTTGGCAGCTGTGATGGGGCTTGCTGGGCTCTGAAGGCATCCAGGATAGCCGTAAGAGTTTGTCCCATCTCTGTTTGCATGAAGGGAATGGCAGCCGGAGGGGGAGGAACCGCATCCTGTGGAGGCTGCATAAAGGTAAGGTAAACGTCAAAATTGGCCTAACTCATTGTTTAATGGACTGTTTTATGTGACTTTTTGCACATGGGCACACTATTGCTTCCGCTGCATAGTTTGTCCGCAAACTAATGCTCGAGCCGGGTGTTCCAGTGTTGTGGACTTCTTTCTCATATGATCGTTTGTTTAAGTGATACCAGTTTGTAAGATCCGTTTCCCCCTTTTCGGGCTAACCCGGATCTTATGCCCAAAACCGCCGCCTTATGGTGACACTAACACACGGGTTAGTCGACACCGCAATTCGCCGATTCTGTCAGCTAGTACGATCATAACCTGTCGGCCAATGTGAGAAATAGAAGTATAAAACAGAGTAAATATCACAGTAAGTCCACAGTCACAGTACTAGTCATATATAACAAATGAAAAGTACAACAATATGTAGTCCAAAATGAGTACAATAATAAAAGAGTGTAATAAGGGCTTATGCCCAGTACATAAATATCAAATCACACTCTCTCAATCTAACAACAGCGGAATCTATCATCTCAAATCATCACACCTGAACATGAGCTCTAGTAGTGGTAGTAGGTGGTATCGATGCTTGCTCCTCAAGCCCTGCCTCCTCGACATGCTGGTCTATCTCCTCAAGCTCCTAAAATGATATGGTCACCGACCATTAGTCAAAAAGACTAAGTCGTTTCCTCCACACCTCGCCCCGCAACTCCTAGGCACCGAGCAGAAGGACGAAGCAGAGGACAACAAGGGGTAGCAAAAGTGAAAGCAGGTGACAAGAGCTAACTAGCAATTGTAATAGGTATTGTTATCCTACTCTAGCAGTTCTAAGTATGTAGTACAAGTAAGTAAGAACAGTACTAGTAAAAGAAAAGAACTGAAAGTAAGAGCAGGAAATGAAGTAAGCTGAAATGTAAAGCTATCTACCATCACAGACGTACCTTAACTTATAAAAATGCCCATACAAATTTATAAGTTAAGGTTTTCAGGAATTGTAACTTATCATATAAAAGAGCCCATACTAAATTATATGATAAGGATCTATGAAGCATATGTTCTAACATGAATGAATGTTATGATGCAAATTATGCAGCAGGCAAGTGCAACTCACACACAATGACTCCGTGATCACAGACCTTTAGTTCCCACTTTTCGAGAGCTAGCATCACTCTCAGGTACCGCCATTGTAGCTACGGCAGCAGCGGAATGGGCGCTTCCGCTTTCTAGGCGGGTATACACACTACAAGGCCAAGACCTCTCCTATACGCCTCTGTACACCGACAATTGCACTCTAGAGTCTCTGCGTACTATTACTAGCTACCTGCTAGACTTTTAGGTCGGGTATACGTCTTCAGGGATTGTCTGCCTGACCGCAGTATTAAATAACATACTGGCCCTTCCACCAGGACACCTCACCCGAGTCACCGTACTGCCATCGGTGTGACGATTGGCCCAGTACCGCATGACCCACCACCATTTATGCACATGCAAGTATTTAATCTCGAGCCTCCAGAACGTAGGACCAACCTGTCCTGATTCCTCCAACCCTGCCTGGGTGAGCAAGTAAACCAAACACTTCCTTCCAACTCTACACGGGTGAGCAAGTAGTCAACAGACTCCAAGTCACTCCAACCCGGCATGAGTGAATATATAACTCATCAATTCCCTCCAACTCTGCACGGGTGAGCAAGTAGTCAATAGACTCCAAGTCCCTCCAACCCAGCACGAGTGAGAACAAGTACAGTTTACCTAGCCTATTAGGCTACTCTTGCCTACCAGTGATTATACTTAGTGAATTAAGGTTAATCCCAGGACTTCCCAGGGTATGCCCAATGAAGGGGTCTCGGGGGCACTAGGAACCAAGATGGAATTAAAATCCAAAGTTCCCTTTCTCAAGGATAATTACTTTTAGTATATGTCTACCTATAATCCACACTCAACTCTCATTATCACCCTTAGTTGACCCTAATGACTTAAGTTGTTATCGGGAGGGCGACGGTCTTCCGCCGACCTCCATTCCAGTGGTTACCCAATGACTTGCACTTTTACTCTCATCACTAAGACGATACTAACCACCAGGGTCATACTTCCAATCATGTTCTCTAGTTCAATTATCGATCTATCCCCTGGTGGGCCTATAGTACAACCTACTTTTACTATGCGCGGCCCTTGACCTAACTCCACCCCGGAATCCAACTTCTAGATACTTGGCCCATATGTCTCAAATTATTTATCCAAGGGTGGTATGGACTTATATGATGACCATGATGATTTTCATAATTTTCCAAATTATGTATATCATTAAATTAATTTCTTCAAATAATTCTTCAAGTCATTTAACACATGAAGTATATCATATAATAATCCTAATGTTGTGAGCAATTATCCTGACCTATAACATAGTGAAATAAAACTGTCTTCCAAGATTTATAATTTTCATTTAAGTATTTCTATTTATTCCTTAATTAATACAAAATCATCATAATTATCATTTTACAAAGGAAGTATAAGAAATTCAACTACCAAAATTCTACGAAAATTACAGACCATATAAGACATTAATTTAAGAATAATGGCAGAGTTTCATCAACCTATATAGTGTAATGGCCTATCAAATTCAAATCTTAAATATTTACCAAAATGCCATTATGCTCATTTAAGAATTATCAGTGAATCCAAAAATTCTGAAATAAATCTACAAGACTAATAATACAATTATAAAGCACCAGAAATATTTCCAAATTTTTCTGACATGTATTTCTATCAAATCATGATTAAAAGTAATAAGGGTAAAATGGTCATTTCAAGGTATTTTACTCTAGAAGTTCTCAAACAAAAAGATCAATTTTTCCTAAGTCCAATATAACCTTCTTTTTAACTTGGCAAAGTTTGAGTATTTTTTCTTGAGGAAAAATTATTTTCCCAATTTATTTTCAATTTTCCCAATTTATTTTCAAAAGGAGCTATATTTTTTAAAAATTCCAATTAATGGGATTTTTGATCCCAAAAATCCCATAATTAATTTGAGGGGTTAAATTTACCCTAATGAGCCACTGGAATCAAATCTATGATTTTTTGATGCCTCAATTAGGCTGAATACACAATATTTCAAATATTGCTATTTGCAACCCAAGGCTATAACTGGCCAACACATGCAAGTTGATTAACCAACATGAAATGATCCAAATTTAGTGAAATGTTTATCACATATTTATATTGTCCCCAAGGACCTGCCACCAAAATTTGGGGTCATTTGGAGGCTTAACACTCCAATTATACTATTTATTTAATTATTGATATTATGACCAAAACTATAGGAATTTTGTCCACAAAAATTCGTAAACTTTGGCAGGGGCTAAATATGCCCAAATTAGTCACATGCCTAAAATTTCAGGCTATGTGGACATCTGGTTTGGCATGGGCTTAAATTTTAATTTCTGCCCTAGCCTAGGACCAGCCCTCAGAAAAATGCCCTACAGGCCAGACCACCAAACCAAAACCCAATTTTAGGGTGGCATTTTTAAGGTAACACATCAGGATACATTTTTCATTCATAAGTCAAGATCTGGTGAAGCCTCTAAGTACCCTAAATTTCACATGGAAAATTGTTGGTTAAATGTGACAGAAAAGAACTATTCATATTATATGAGTTAATACAGAATTAAATTAATTGTGAATAAATTAACGGCACGAATCATAAATAAGGATGGACGGCATCCATTCATCGTCCCCGATGGTTTAACGGCTGAGATCGAGCCGACCTGGGGGATATTGCGTTGCCGTTTCCGGCCACCTGAGGCGGCACCACCCACGGCCAACGGTGCCATCACCTTCACGGTGGTGGTGGCTATCCTTTGCCGGTGATAAGGCGGCGGAAGACAGCGGAGACGGCGATCCCGAGTGGTAAGAAAAACTCGGGAAAATCTCCCATTCCTCACATGGCATCGGGCTCAATTGAGCCTGATATCTCCCCTAGTTGATCTAGGATTCTAGTACGGGTAGAGGTGAGGCGAAACAGACCTGGATTGAGGCTCGACAATGAGCTTGGTGACGGTTTGGCATGGCGGTGGTGTGCCGGCAAGCTCCTTCCCGTTTCCTGGATTTTCCAGCAAAAACTTCGATCCAGATGTCGAATTCCGCTCCTCTCGTCCTTCTAAAGTTGATGGCGGGGTTAGCTGGGGCTGGGAAGGCTTATACATGGAGATTATTCCAAGGTGAGCTCGGGCTCACTTTGGATCCTTCACCATAGCCTCCACTTGGCCACCCCTAGCTACAATTCTTTTGGAATGATTCCCTGGGATCAACCAGCAGGCCTTTGGGCAGGAGAAACCAGGCCAAGTGGTCTCCATTCTCTTCTTTCCTCCTTCTCTCTCTTCCCTTGGGTAAAATTTCAAAAATGCCCCCTTGCATGTACTCTCTACACAACCAGAGGGGTGTGGCTGGTCTTTGACCCTTTTGGGCTGCCAATGGTCCATATTTGGTGGGCTTGGCCCAAGGGGAAAAGGGCTTGGGCTAATTTCTTCTTTTAAGTCAAATTGTTGACTTTGTTGACTTGGGGAGTTGACTTGGTCAACATGATGAGTGGGCTGACCCCACTTGATGGTCATGAACCCAATGGCACCACCCAACTTGGGTTGGGTCAAGGGGGTGCCCTACTTAGGCTAATTGGGCCTATGAGTGTGGGTTTGACCAAATCAGGCCTACGGTTGACTTTGGTCAACTAGGGTCAATGTGTTGACCTAGTGACATGCCCTAGGGTCCACATAGATCGTTTTTAGGGTTAGAGCAATGTGGTGGGGTCATGGTGTGGCCAGGGTCCTTATTTAGGCTAGTTTGACTTAGTTGACTTGGTCCTATAGTGGGCCCACATGGCTACAACCCACTACCTAGGGTTAAACCTAGCTAATTTCCCTAAAACCCACCCCATGCCTAATCCAATCTAAGTTAATGGGTCTAGAAGTAACATGGGATGTTACAACATAGCCCATGACCAGCCCATGTGGTCAAAGACAATCCCTAACCCCCAAAATCAGGAGAGAGATTATATGCAAAGGGGTAGAAAAGGAACTTTGGAGAAAAGAGGAGGGAGAAGAAGAATGAGAGGAGGGATGGCCATATGGCCACTTATTCAGCTGCCTAAGCTTGCTGTCCGACCTCCTCAAGTCATTTCAGAGGAATTTGGGGCATGGTGGCCACTTGGCACCATGGTTGAAACAACCGAAGCTCAACCCGAGCACCCCTTGGACTTATCTCCCCATACACCCACTCTCAGCCCAATCTAGCCACACCATCAACTTCAAAGAGGGGAAACGACTGGATATCGAGTCCTGGAGCAAGAATTTTGGTAGAGAATCGAGGATTTGAGCAGGACTCACAGGAGCAAGCTCAGCCATGGCTCACCGCCGCCAAAATCACCGTAAAGCTGCCCTAACAGTTCATTTCACTTCACGTCTCGCCGCACTAGCTATTTAGATCGAATAGGCGTGACATCAGGCTCAATTGAGCCTGATACCATGTGAGCCAAGTGAGGAAATTACGAGATTTTCTTCTTGCTCGGGAACGCTGGAGGAGCCGCCTCCGACAGCCTAACTGTCGGGAAACGCTAGCCACCACCTCAATAGAGGTGGGGGAAATAATATCCGGCGGTGGCGCTGACCCAGGTGGTCGGAAATAGCCAGCAAAGTCGGCCCAGGACGGCTCGATCTAAGCCGTCGGCTGATGGGGACGAAGAGTGGATGCCGTCTGTTCTGCTTCAAGAAGCGTGCAAATCAAATGAATTAAGTTAATCATTTAGTGATGGATAGTTAAATATTTGTCACACTTAATCAGTGACATTGCATGTAAATGTTAGGGAACTTAGAGTTATTTCCAGAGCTTGTGATTAAAATGAAAAATGTAGCCCTTCCTCTTATCTTTAATTTGGCACCTTCAAATCAAACTTTGGTGCAGTAGATTATTCTGTAGGGCAGTTCTACTAGGACTGGTCATAGGTTAGGGCAGAAACTATAATTTATGCCCATGCCAAACCAGATGTCCACATGACCCAAGATTTTGGGTATGTGCTTAATTAGGGTATTTCTTGCCCCTGCCCAAAAATGAGAATTTTTGGGGGACATTTTCCTATAGTTTTTATCATAATACATAAAAGTAAATTAATGAAATATTTGGAGAAATATAACTCTAAATGCCCCAAATTTTGGTGACATGGCCATGGGGTCAGTAAGTACCCATGGTTATATTTTTTAGCCTCATTGGACCACTGCATGTTGGGTATTCCCACTTGCTTGTGAAGGGTTAACATAGGCTTGGGGTGCATATAGCCATGTTTACCAAAATGTGAATTTACCCCTTATTATACATTGTATGTCTACAAAACTCAGTACATTGGTTCATAGGGATGGAGTTTACCCCTCCCAGAAATATTGGGATTTTTGGAAGCAAAAATCCCATTATTTGGTATTTTTTAAAATTAAGCCCCTTAAGTATAAAAATTTGAAAATGGAGCTAGTGGTGAGTTAAAATTCTCAAATTAGGTTTATAACTCAAGGATATCATATTTAATCTCTGAAAAATTTCATGGCTCTGTTTGATGATTATATTTTGGAATTATGTAGAATTTACAATTTTGCCCTTTATGGAAATTATTTAAAAATGTTGGAAATTTACAGTGGAAAAATTTGTAAACAATTCATACTGATGTATTTATATATGCATGACCTATTTTAAGTACCTCAACAATTTTGGATGTCTCAATATTTGTAAAAACCCTATAATGGCATTTTGGTACTATTGGTCAAATGAATTTTTGGAGGTCCATTACACCATATATGTTTATGAATCTCTGTACTTAGCATTTTTTTCATCAGTCTTTGTGTTTTGATATTTTCTTAGAATTTTGGGTAAAATATTTTTTGTACTTCCTTTGAAAAATGACTTTTACATAGATTTTGTATTAAATAAAGAATAAATGGAATTCTTGGTATGAAAATTATAATATTGGGCAGAAATTATTATTTTACCAAATTACAAATCAGGAAAATTCCTTAGTTCAGTGGGATTGTTAATTATGGTACTTCATGTATTATGTGATCTAGGGAATTAATTAAAAGATTTAAATTAGTGACCTAAATGACTTAAAAAATTATAAAACTTTATATGGACAACAAAACATACCTTTCCATCCTATGATAAATATTTAGGGTCATGGTGACCACAGGATTGGAAGTCTGACTATACGGGTGGTATTGGGTCATGGGTAACGACTAACACAGTTAACCTAAACTACTAGGACAACAGGGGGATATGATTAACCATTGAGGTGAGAATTGCCTTAGGGGAATAAGCCCTAGTTGGTCTCCTATAGTTCACTACTTGATCATGAGTGGTAGAGTGCAAATCCCATGATGGTAACTATAACGGAGGCCGACGGAAGACCGCCGCCCTCCTAATAACATCTTAAGTCATTAGGATCGTTCTAGTGTAACAACGAGAGCTGAATATGAATGCATGGGTAGACATCAACTAAAGTAAATATCCTTGAGAAATGGAGCTTTGGGCTTCCGCCCATCGTTGTTCCTAGTTCCCCCGAGAGCCCTTCACCAGGCATGCCCTTGGCAGTCCTGGGATTAACCATAAATCGCTATAATAACCCTTAGACAAGAGTAGTCTAATAGGTTAAGAATTGTGATATCATTGTCACCCGTATAGGGTTGGGGGATTTGTGGTAACATTCTCACCCGTGTAGGGTTGAAGGGATTCAGGGCAGTTTGGCCCTGCGAGCTGTAGGCTTGAGTTAAATTACCTTGCATGTGCATAAGACAAACTAGTGGCGGGTCATGCGGTGCTGGGCCAATCATCACACCAATGGCAGTACGGTGACTCATGCGGGTGTGTTGTTTGAGGGGCCAGTAGGTTGTTTATACTGCGGTCTGGTGGACAATCCCCAAAAATGCGCACCCGACCCAACAAGACTGACAGGTAGTCAGCATTTAGTACGCAAAACTCTAGAGTGCACATAGGACGTGTACAGAGGCATATGGGAGGTCTAGGTTGGAAGTGTGCATACCTGCCTAGGAGTGGAGACGCCCGCTCCACTGCTGTCGTAACCACAACGGTGGTACCAGAGAGTGATTCTAGCTCCGAAAAGTGGGAACTAAAGGTCTGTGATCATAGAGTCGTTGTGTGTGAGTTGCACTTTCATGACTCATAAATAATCCGCATGCATTCATTCATATTAGGTCATACGCTTCATGGATCCTTATCATATAAATTAGTATAGGCTCTTTTATATGATAAGTTAATTTTTTTACTTTAACTTATATATTTGTATGAGCACTCATATAAGTTAGGGTACTTCTGTATTGGTAGATTATAAGTGGGTTATTGTACTTTATTTACTGTACCACCCTTTACTTATTTCCTGTTTCTACTTACTTTAAGTACTGTACATGCTTACTTCACTTGGACTATATACATAGAACTGCTAGAGTAGAATTTACTGCTTACTTTTATACTTGAAAGTATAGCTTCATTGTCACCTTCTTCCTTTTTGATACCCCTTGTTTTCCTCCGCTTCGTCCTCCTGTATGGTGCCTAGGAGTTGCGGATTGAGGTGCGGTTGAAATGACTTAGTATTTTGACTAACGCTCGGTGACCAAATTATTTTAGGAGTTCGAGGAGATGGAGCACCAGCACGACCAGCAGGACAAGGGGGCAAGACATGAGGAGCGTATACCACCACCACCATCTACTACTTCTACTACAGAGCTTCCTTTGGTGGGACAGGTTCAGAGATGATAGATTAGCTTTCGCTTTTGATTTGTGAGGATAGAGTTGATTATCATGTACAAGGCATGAGCCCATTTTACTCTTTATATTATTTTCTCTCATTGTGGACTGGATGTACTTTCATTTCATTTAAATGATATGTACTGTGACTGTGGACTTGTTGGTAGTTTGTTTCTACACTACTTCTATCACTACAAGAAAACAGACTTTTGGCCAGGGCAAATTTCACTGGCAAAAAGTCCAAAACCGTGGCTTAAAAGTTTTAGCCACGGTATAGCCACGGGAAAATTTCCTGGCCAAAGTCACTGTGGCTAAAATTTTTAAGCCACGAATTGGCCGTAGCAAATAGTATTAGCCATGGTAAAAAAAAGCCGTTGCAAATAAGCCAACTATTAGCCACGGTAAGAAACTCTGGCTAAAAGTAAACTCATCATTTAAAAACAAACTATTTGCCACAGTCACATGCCGTGGCAAGTACTATTTTAGGTTTTTTAAAAAAAAACATTCAAAATATATATAATAAACTAATATATATTATCTTATATATTATTCTATATGAATTGATATACACATATATTATACTATATATGGTTTTATATATAGAAATAAATATATGATATGTGTGTGTATATATATATATATATGTATATTAAATAACTTGAAATCTGAATCATTTAATAAAAAAATACACCATATTAAAGGGACAGTACTAATATTCGTTAACATTGCAGTCCATTTATCATAGTTAGTCACTGCGATTAGATAAATTTCTCAGGTTGAGATAAAAAACAAGAATTCATCATTAAGAAAACATTAACATCCGACTTAGTATAAGTTTGCCAACCAATGTTAGAGACAAGCATCTCACATAGTTATTTCGATATTAATCAAGAATGATGCACTATATGTCTGATATTTGAAATAGACAGGGCAGCATTACCAACCAAATCTGCATGATGAATTACTCCAATATGTGCTCGGTAAAGGGATTCAAGTGGTTCTCTTAAAGAGTTATGGGGGATTAAATGTTTATTCCCCCATGGTGACAATCCATTTATCATAACAACCTCCACATTCATAAATAGACTCCAATGTTTCCTATCAAAAAACTTAAAATCAGGAATGGAAAAAGGCAATCAGATAGAAGGAAATCTAGTACTTACAAAAGACATGATGCCATAAAATTTTGAACTAATCAAATCACCAGTTCTGTTATTGAAATCACTTCTATGGAGCAAAGTAGAAACTTCAAAAAAGATTCTAAGAATATGTACATCATACATACTGATGTAGATAAATGGATGAGTGTCACATTCATATTTCAATGGAGCATACATTCATGGAAGATAAATATATAAATACACAAATATTTGAGAGCAAATCAACAATATACAACCAAAAAAGTATAAAGAGAACCTACAACTAGAGCTTTGAGGAAGATTGGAGTTTCTCTATCCAAGGATCTAATGGCCGTTGCCGGCGATGCTCTCAAGAACAACATCACCATCTTAGTCCCTCTAGTCCTCCATATATGGGAGCAACTCCTGTTCTTCGCAACTTTGGTGGGGATGAAGCTCATTAAGATGAAGATTTGGTCCTACATTCCGGATTGTAAGCTGGCATTCGAGCATTTCTGCATTCATACTGGCGGAAGGGCCGTGCTGGATGAGCTGGAGAAGAACTTGCAGCCTTCCGAGTGGCACATGGAGCCGTCCAGGATGACCCTCTACCGATTTGGCAACACTTCCAGCAGCTCCTTATGGTATGAACTAGACTACACCGGGACGAAGGGAAGGATCAGGAATAAGGATAGGATTTGGCAGATCGTGTTTGGTTTTGGATTCAAGTTCAATAGTGTCGTGTGGAGGGCTTTGAAGACGGTGAAACCTGCGGAGGAGAAGAATCCATGGATTGATGAAATTGAAAACTTCCCGATTACCATCCCAAGGGTAGCTGCAATCAACTGAAGGAGGAACAAACATTGATGCAGATTGTTGTGATTTATTCTAGCTTCTCAGGTATAGCATCTTGCCCATTAACAATCATCATCTTTGGGTTAGGGTTCACGAGATATAATTAACAGAAACAATTGGCATGCAAGGGAGTAAAATTGACATAGGGTTAGTAGAATTTTAATCACCTAACTTAACAGATATAAAATGAGCACCTCAAACATCATTAAGATAGCAACACTAAACCAAATTAAAATACTTGATGAATTAAACTGACATCAATAACATAATTTAAATAGCACTAAACAAAATACCCCCCCCCCCATTATGGGTCTGACCACATCACTAGAGATTATGGTCTCTAAAGCCCATTCAAATAGTGAATTTGAGCATATCAATTTTCTCATCATAAAGACCCTTGTAATGCTTCCAAATAGTACATCCTGAAAAGGATAAGCAACTTAATTGTCTGCTGATTTTCCAACATTGAATTTCAAACAAGACCAACATCAGTAGTGGGCAACTCCAATGGATCCAATTTAGCAAAGAATCATAGACACAAAATGCACTCAAAATGCTTTAAGACACTACAAAACGACATTCTTTAAAGAAAAATTTAAAAGCTTACAACGTAACACCTCCCAAACCTCATGCGGCTCCAGCACCTGAATACACAACCAGATTATCATTAACTGAATAGAAAATAAGCCATAAAAAAGAAAAATCTTCCTGTAACAATCTTAGGATGGAAAAAACAAAGACAATGACATCAATCGCAATACCGGCCAATCACTAATAGATACTATAGATTAGTAAGAATACAGAGCAATGAGATTGAAAATCACTAGTTATTTAAGCTGGCATGCCTCGCAGTTCTTGATAGGACTCGAAGTTTCTGGAGGGTGAAGGATACAGATTTTACTGAGAGATCGGAGATGGGTGACTCGGGAGATACTGGAAGAAGCCGGAGCGATGCAGTGGGGAAATATTTCTGTGTTTTTCCCCCTGATGGCTCTGCTATAAGAAGTTGGGTAACGCCTGCATTTAGAAGACGGGGATCATCCTCTCCAATAAAAGAAGTAAAATGGACACTATCATACACAAATTTAGAACATCAGCAGGATTTACTCTTGAAATAAATGAAAATCAAGCAGTAACTTACACAAATTAAAAAATAATTAGGGATTCATAAGACATTATGAAAACTGGACATCTGTATCTATTATTTGTTGAGGTCTCACTACAACAACTTCAAATACAGACAAAGTCAAATAAGTAAAGAAATGAGGAAAAATAAATGAAAATGCTAATGACAGAGAGCCCTGACCTGCACAAAATATGGCCACAGGGAAGCAACATCGATTGGTTCAGCAACCGATAAACTGCAAGAAAAACTTATATGAATAAGGCAGATCAAATATACTTTATAGCATCATGAGCACAATTTATCCTGATTGAAGCACTCTATTCCCACCCCTTAAAAATTCTAAAGAATGTTTAGAACAAAAATGAAAGCAAAACAAAATCATCAGATTAATATTATATTAATTCAACAAAAAAGCATCATCAATTGCCGCGTTGTTTGCAACAAGAACACGTTCCCAAAATCTATCTCAAAACATCATAGAAATAAATATAAGTTCACCAAAATCTAGCTCAAAACATCGAGTTGATATGATTTTTTTTCCATATTAGTTGATTAACTCTAACGCTTTTAATTTGGGTAGTGCATCATCCGTTGAAATTCTGCATCTTCCTGAGCGCTATTTTCATCACAAACCTAAAAAAAAATACATTACGGATATGTTAAACATGTTAATAATTGAGTAATAAACAATACTACTTACTTGACCAGTGCTAGAAGGTATCGAAGGATTCACCCGACTTCTAGAAGTGGTTGTTGTTGGTGTCAATGGGCAGCTAACAAGCTCCAAATGAGCTCGCACCTCTTATTATAGGCATGCCATCTTTTCTTCCATTTGTGCCTCCACTTATGCCTTCATTTCAGCAATTTGAATATCAAACTGCGATTGCATTTCTTCTCGAAGTTGACTACGGATTGAATCAACTGCTTCTTGACTATGTTGTAAATAAAGATGTTTTTTCCTCATTAAGCCCCATATACGCAAACGTCCATGTCCATCCTCTCCTATTACCCGAGAGAAGCAAGAATCTCTATATTCTACGGTGCGCTCCTCCTCAGGCACATTTTCAAGAAGAGTGTTCATATCTTCCTATGATATGAAGATATAAAAATAAGAAATGTTGTTAATATTATATGTATAATTTTGAAATTAGTTATGGGAGAAAGAAATCAAAACATACAATGGCCTCCTGAGCTTCAAAATCAATTCTACCCTTCTTATCTATCCGTGTTCTTATAAAAACTTTAATTCTATCTACCTGATCGTTACCTTGTTTCTCCATCTTAAACAACAACTAAAAATAAATAGTCATTGCATATATGTATTATATAAAGATGTTGGATGTTTTACCTCCGATCGAACAGAGCAAAATGAGGACCTCCCCATTTAATGGTATCCTCCAAGATGTTCACGGTTGATTAAGTTTTGCTTTGATACAACTTTAATAGCTTCTTGCCCCCAATATTAGACAAGAGTTCTCCCTTGACTGGAAATAACACGATCTGGGACAATGGCAAGGCGCTCACATCAGTTGTATATATATCATAATTATCACGCTTAATATGATATTTCCATTCCCTCCACCGCAATCCAACTGAATGCAAGCATCTACTTTGATAATTTAGAGGGACATCTGTATTCTCCTATAATTATTCAATGAAATAAAATTGAGTTTATTTTAAGAGTGGTGTTCATTATGTAACAAAAGAATAAAGTATAATACCCGCACCTCTCTCCATATCACATCAAGCATGTCATTGGGTATATCCGTCAGTCGTGGATATGTGAGTGGTAGTTTAAACCCATTTCTAGCTAGAACCCCAAGATGGCTAACAAATGGTTGCTCACACTTACCGGTAGGGCACCCATATCTATCAAAATCAACATGAAATTGCTCACCTATCCCCCACATTGGGATGCCTTGAGCAGGGCCTCGACCTCTCTTTTTATTAATACTTTCACGATTGATTGAAAGATCTGCATTAAAAATGTCAATAACTTATATATGTTGTTATAGTGAACAAGCAAAAAAATTATGATTCCAAATACCTGCATTGTCTAGTGAATGTGATGCGTCAATGGGTTAGGCGACGGATTGAGAGAGTTGCAACTTTTCAGTCATGGTTTGTCCTCGACTATTTTTCTTCCCCATGCCTACAAGAAGATCATAGAACAAACTATATTAATCCATCAAATATAATTTAAAATGATAAAATATAGTAATATGTCAAGCAAAAAAATTATGATTCCAAATACCTGAATTGCCAAGTGAATATAATGTATTAATGGGTTAGGAGATTGGTGTAGCATGTGCAGTAGCTTGGGAAACTGAATGTAGAGTGGTGTTGGGTTGGGATATTGGTGAAGGATTTATATTAGGTTGGTACATTGAATGTGCGGCGACGGATTGAGAGAGTTAAAACTTTTCAGTTATAGTTTGTCCTCGAGTATTTTTCTTCCCCATGCCTGCAAAAAGATCATAGAACAAACTATATTAATCCATCAAATGTAATTTTAAATGATCAAATATAATAATTTTTCAAGCAAAAATATTATGATTCCAAATACCTGCATTGCCAAGTGAATATGATGTGTCAATGGGTTGGGTGATTGGTGTAGCATGTGTAGTAGCTTGGGAAACTGAATGTAGAGTGGTGATGGGTTGGGATATTGGTGAAGGATTTATATTAAGTTAGGACATTAAATGTTTGACGACGGATTGAGAGAGTTGCAACTTTTCAGTCATGGTTTGTCCTCGAGTATTTTTCTTCCCCATGCCTGCAAGAAGATCATAGAACAAACTATATTAATCCATCAAATGTAATTTAAAATGATCAAATATAGTAATTTGTCAAGCAAAAATGTTATGATTCCAAATACGTGCATTGCCAAGTGAATGTGATGTGTTAATGGGTTGGGAGATTGGTGTAACCTGTGCAGTAGCTTGGGAGACTTAATGTAGAGTGGTGCTGGGTTGTGATATTGGTGAAGGATTTATATTAGGTTGGGAGATTGAATGTGTGGCGATGGACTGAGAGAGTTGCAACTTTTCAATCATAGTTTGTCCTCGAGTATTTTTCTTCCCCATGCCTGCAAGAAGATCATAGAACAAACTATATTAATTCAAAACACATCACAACTATATTGTAAATCAAACTATATTAATTTAAAATGACAAAATATTGCAATTTGGCAAGCACAAAATTATGATAACATATAATATTACTCTTCATTAGTTATTTTGTCTTCAACATCAAAAAGAATATCCTCAACAACATCACCATCAACTCCTTCCCTAACCCAATTAGTATCATCATCACGTACACATATTATTTCATCCAAATGTTGTTGATTGAGTGGTTCAACTTGAGGTTCAACATCTAACGAATCCCGAGCTGTCAACTTCATAATGACTTCCCAATCTAGATCTAGAGGATCTTTAACGTAGCAACCCTGCTCTACTTGAGTGGCAAATATAAAAGGCTCATCTATCATTTTATTTTGTCTATACAACAAATGATTGAAGTTCACAAGAGTGAAACTAAATTCATCTAGTTTTTTTCCAACTTGAGGGTCAACCCAATCACACTTAAATAGGATGAATTTAAAATCATTACCATAGTGAATCTCAAAAATGTCCCTTAACATTCCATAGTAAGTGACACCCCCTACACGTGGGTTCTTATCTTTGGAGCTAGCATAACTAGTTGTACTTGCTTTGAGCAGCACACCACTATTTTGGGTAGTTCTTTGTTGATCTTTGTACTTTGTGCGATAACAAAATCTATTAATAAAATATCCATCATATCTCCATGCCCAATTATCTGGACATTCACTGAGTTACTTAACTTTTTTGGATAGATTGTTATTAATAGATCTAACCTGTAGAGATAGTCAAACCATGGATGAAATTAATGAAATGATTCATTAAAAAGTTGATCTTCATTACTATATTAAAGAATATACAAGATGTTTAAACCATAAATGAAAGGATTCATTATGAGCTTTATCAATTTGATGTTCGGTCATACGAGGGATTGTATTTTTGAGTTCTTCGATGTGTTTCCTATATAAGAACACATTTTGATATTGTAAAAAGAAACACCAAATTAAATTGATGGGAAAAAATATGACAACTCACGTTAGAAAAGGTGTGATTGCATCTGTGTTGAAAGAAACATGACGATGCATTGGTATCCAAGAAACCTCATCAAGTTTTATCTTTTTCCCCTTTTTAAATGGGCGACCAATGTCTTGTCCTCCATCATAATTTCTATTTTGCCGATTATATTTTGTTTCAATGCCAACAAGATATCGTTCGCAAAAGTTCATGCATTTTGTTAGAACACCCTATTACTGATTTGGGTAACGATCACTATGTCCTTATGAATGCGTCTTGACCTCATTGTATAGATTTAAAGGTCAAACTAGAATAGGTCTAAGGCTTAGAACTTAGGTTTGAAAGCTGCCCCCAAGACCTCCTAGTTTAGACTACAAGTGCAGAAAGACTCAGGCAATTATCGTCGAGCTCAGATCGACGAGGCGTCGAACTCAGTTCGACTATCTCTGAGCTCAATTCAACGAGTCGTCGAACTCGGTTCGACGATCTTCGAGCTCAGATCGACGTTTTCTATCTCTAGCCAAAATCCAAATCTTCGAGCTCAGATCAACGATAGTCGAGCTCAGATCAATGATTTCTGTTTCAAGTCAAGTTCCTGTCTCTGAGCTCAGGTCGACGGTAGTCGAGCTCAGATCGATGATTTTCTTGAGAGATCGATGATTTCAGGATTTCAAATTCCGTCAGTTATGGAATTCAAATTTATTCATATCCAGCATTTAATGCAAAGGATTTTGTAGCCGTTTCAATTAATCTGGAGCAAGTTTAAAGGAGACTAAAGGAGAATGTTTCTTAGGACTTTCGTCTAGAGACAGATATCAATTAAGGAAGTCATTTATGACTGGCTAATGGCTATCTAGAAGATTGGATTTCAATATATCATTTCAGAAAATAGAGATAGAGATCATCAAGGATAACAGATAATAGAGAAAACCTAAGAACAATCTCTTAGATCTATGAGACACACAACTACATGATTACAGTTTCTCATCTCTGATTTCAAGTGTTCAAGGCTTCATCAATCAAGGCTCCAGACAAAACACATTTCAGTCATTGCTGAAATCATCTTTTGCTGGAGATCTCAATCATTCTGAAGGCCTATCACCCTGTGCAAAGCTTCTCTTCCTGAACAACTGCAAATCTCTGGGGGAGCTTTGACATCAATAATCCACTAGTCTTCTCTTTGACTGTTGATAGAGAAGAACATCTACACTTTCTTTTTCCTTTATTTTGCTGTAAATGGGTTATTCAAAACTCACTTCAAAAGTTTTGTGTTTAGTTTCTAATACCTTGTCAAAACTCAGTGGTGGCAAGACACCTGATCAAAAAATCTGGGTTGGTTTTTGAGCACCTTATCAAAAGCTCATTGGTGCCAAGGACACCTGATCAACTATTCCTGCAGTGGACTCCTACCTAGGGTGGTAGAAGAGTGAATGTACCCAGGTTGATTGGGGAACCACTATAAATCCTTGTGTCTTCTAGTTGCCTGTGTTTTATTTGATGTGTGCTGTGTTTTTGTTTTTTGCTTACTTAGTTCTATTTACTGCAAGCACAATACACCTATAAATAAATCAAGTCTTTCACTGGCAATTAAATTTTAATTTGCAAAATTATTTTAATATACTCTATTCACCCCCCCCCCCCTCTAGAGTAAAGATAGATCTTACCCTCACTTTCAATTAGTATCAGAGGGTGGTTGGTTATCCAACAACTAGATCTTCACCAGATGTGTTGTTCCTACAGGCTAACACCTGAACCAAAAGATCTCTGATAAGATCAATCTTTAATAGAGGGTTATTATTTCTATTATATTAATTTTCATATAAATCCATGTCACAGAACAAAGATTATGAAAACACCAGACCTCTAGTGTGCAATATTTCTAAGTTTGCACTTTGGAAGGAAAGGATTAGATTGTACATGAATTCTATTGATGAGGATATCTTCAATTCTGTTTTGACAGTGTGTCCAAGACCTCACGAAAGTACAAGTACAAGTACTATTCCACCCCCTTCAGGAATAGATACAGAAATCAAAAAGTGGAAAGTTGCTGATGCAAAGGCAATGAAGATATTGGCTCAGACTATGTCTGATGACATATTTCAAAAAGTGGCTGAATGCAACTCAGCAAAAGAAATATGGGACAAGCTATCTGAGCTTATGTCACGATCTGCTGATGAAAGAAAGGACAAAAGATCCCATCTCATAACCCAGTATGAGAATTTTAAGAAGGGAGAAACTGAGTCAGTTGCTGACATATATAACAGACTCAGTCTAATTGTCAGTGAACTGAAAACTTTGGACAAGGAGATCTCATTGACTGAACTCAATGATAAGATCATAATGTGCTTCCCCAGCACTTAGGACTCAAGGATCTGGCTAATTAAGGATGCCAGAAGCCTAAATGAGATCACCACTGAAGCTCTATTGGGCAAGCTCAAGTCTTATGAGCTGCTCATCAAAAATAGAGAGAAAGAGCAAAAGGTAGCTTCTCCAGCAACAAGGAAGGAGAAGACAATTGCTTTCAAAGCTTCAGAAAAATAGCCTGAAGACAAGGTCACAGGCAATGAAGAGTTAATGAGCCTACTAGTCAAAAGATTCTATAAGATGGCTAAAAAAGACTTCAGGAAAAGGTCATCCAGAAGCCATGAAAAGCCAAGGTATGACAAGTCCAACAATAAAGAAATTATTTGTTTTAGATGCAAGAAACCAGGCCACATTATGTCTGACTGTCCAGAAAACCAAAATAAGGACAAGAAAAATAAGAAAGATAGGAGAAGAGACAAAGAATTCAGGAGAAACAGTAATGATAAATCCTCCACCAGTAAGAGCAAACACACCAGGAAAGGATTTGTAGCTGAAACCTGGAGTGAGACTTAAGAAGAAACAGAGGCTTCATCAAGATCAAGTGATGATGAAGATGATGCCCAAGAGAAGGAATTCTGCATGCTGGCTATCAATGCCTCTCAACATAATTCTGATGAAAAATAAGAGTCAGAATCTGAATCTGAACATGAAGCTGAAGAAGATCAGGTAATAAATTCTTTTGATTTTAATTCAGAGGACTTTAAATTTGAATTTAAGGCACGATGTTTTGACCTACTCAAGTCTGAGAAGGAGATTATCTCTCTCAGAAATCAACTATCTGAACATAGCACTTTAAAATCAGATAACCTCAAACTCTCTGAGGAGTTAGAATACTGTAGGGAGGAGATTGCTTCACTGAAAAGTGAACTATCTCAGGCAAAGAAGTTTGAAGAATCCCTTAATGGGAGAAGCATCAGACTGATGGACATCACAAGCACAGTGAACTCCAGACTTAACAGTACACTGGGCTTGGGTGCTTCATCCAGCCAACCTATAGTATTAACAACCCCAATCAAATTTATCTAAGATAAAGGAAAGGGAGTTGTAGAGGTAGCTAGGAAAAATTCTGATTTTCCTAAGAAAAATAAGGTTCAACGGAAAATGTCGAACAGAGCTCGACGATCTCCGAACGGAGCTCAGCGATCTCAAGCTGAATCGTCGAACTCAGCTCAGAGATCGTCGAACAGAGATCAGAGCTTTGAACAAGTTTTTAAGGGTAAATCAAAATTCAATCCTAGAGGTCCTACACCCCAAAGCTTTAACCCTTGTGCTGAATGGATAATACCTCCTAGGAGATATCATCTTGAAGGTTATAAAAGTCAATCATGGATGTCTTTTATTTTCGATTTTAAAGGCTATCAACCTAGGCCCAAGGTAAACTGGGTAAAAAATAAATAAATTGTTTTATGTGCAGGTGAAGACCTATCCAACAATAAACCAACAATGGTATTTGGATAGTGGGTGCTCAAAGAACATGACAGGGAGCAAGGATAATATTACATCCTTCAAAGCCAAGCTTGGACCCAAAGTCATATTTGGAGACTCAAACTTTGAAAAGACCAAGGGATATGGTGCAGTCCAGATAGGGTCAGTCACATTCAAGTAGGTGGCTTATGTGGAAGGACTGAAGCACAACATAATCAGCATCAGTCAATTGTGTGATGAAGGCTACCAGGTGACTTTCAACAAATCCTAATGTAAAATCAGATTAGAGGATAACACAACTGTGTTGACAGGTAAAAGGAAAGGTAACATCTATCTTGTAGATTTTCATTCAACTAAGGTAGATATCTGCTTGTTCAACTCTGTTAGTAAACCAAATGAACTATGACATATGAGATTAGAACATATAAACCTTAGAACCATTGCTAGGCTATCCAAGGACAACCTTGTTAGAGGACTACCTTCTTGCCCCTACAAGAAGGAAAGACTTTCCAGGGCTTGTCAATTAGGCAAGCAAACTAAAAATAGTTTTAAGTCACTTAATAAGAGTGATTCACCTAAGATCTTGTATCTATTACACATGGATCTATTTGGACCCATTAGAGTAAAAAGCCTAGGAGGGAAATCTTACACTTTAGTAGTTGTGGATGAATTCTCTAAATTCACATGGGTGTTCTTTCTGAGGAAGAAGTCTGATAACTTTAAGTGTTTGATAGAGTTTCTCAAATGCATACAGATTGAGTTCACTACTCACATTACCCTAATCAGAAGTGATCATGGGACAGAGTTTGATTCTCTTCTTATGCAAGAGTTCTGTCATATTTAAGGGATCAGGCACACTTTCTCAGCTCCTAGAACTCCTCAACAAAATGGTGTAGCTGAAAGGAAAAATATAACCCTTATTGAGGCTTCATTTGGTTCAGCGGTGGCGGGTCGATCCGGCGGGTGGAAACGGAGTGTTCGAACCGGAGGGGGAAGGTGGCTGCTCCAAACGGAGCTTTTTGTGGGTGTTTCTCAAGAGGGGCGGGTGGAAATGGAGCAAATGCCGCCGGAGGTTCATTTGTTTTTCCTCCTTCCGGCGGCGTTTGCTCAAAACGGAGCAACGAAACGCCCAAACAAATGGAGCTTGAATTTGCTACTACATTGTTGACAGATGCTCACCTTCCTCTATCCTTTTGGGCAGAGGCAGTGAACACCTCAAACTATGTGTTGAATAGAAGTCTGATACATAAGCTGAAGGGCAAGACTCCCTATGAATTACTCAAAGGGAAGAAACCTAAAGTAGATTATTTCAAAAATTTTGATTGTATTTGTCACATACACAATAATGATAAAGAAATACATAGCAAAATTTCAAGCCAAAGCTGATGAAGGAGTGTTTCTGGGATACTCCATGATCAGTAAAGCTTATAGGGTGTATAACAAATCTTCTCTTAAAATTGAAGAATCTGTACATGTATCTTTTGATGAAACTAACATGTCTTATAAGGAGAAGAATACTTTTACCATAGAACCCTTGTAGGTACATTCTCTTTCAGAGAATTTGGACAGGTTGAACATAATTGAAGAGGGTACCACACCTTCATCTATCCAACAAAAAGGTGAAAGCAGTGAAGATGAAGAGGACACTCAACATCTTGGTGAGAACCACATTGAAGAGCCAGTTGTTGTTCCACAAGAGGAAACAACACAGGTTGGTGAACAATCAACACCCCCTGTTGATTTAGTAACATCAAGAGATCATCCAATCTCCCAAGTGATTGGAGACATCTAAACTAGTGTGCAAACCAGAAATCAGGTCAATCAAAATCTGATGCACACCTGCTTTTTATCTCAAATTGTGCCTCAATCAATACAAGATGTAGAACAAGATCCACACTGGATCATTGCAATGCAAGAGGAGTTACATCAATTTGGAAGAAACAAAGTTTGAGAGCTAGTGCCAAGGACAAAGGATCATTCCATTGTTGGAACAAAATTGGTGTTCAGGAACAAATTGGATTATCAAGGAATTATTGTAAGGAACAAGGCAAGGCTAGTTGCACAAGGATACTCTCAAGAAGAAGGAATAGATTATGACCAGACATTTGCGCCAGTTGCAAGGTTGGAGGCCATAAGAATATTTCTAGCTTATGCAACACACAAGGGATTCAAGGTCTCTCAAATGGATGTAAAGAGTGCATTTCTCAATGGAGATATCAAGGAAGAAGTCTATGTTAGACAACCCCCAGGTTTTATCTCTCCTACTCATCCTGATTATGTTTTTAAATTGTATAAAGCATTATATGGTCTCAAGCAAGCTCCTAGAGCATGGTATGAGACCTTAGCAAGCTTTCTTTTGGAAAATGATTTTATAAGGGGTAGAGTAGACCAAACTCTTTTCAATAGAACCCATAAGACCAATATCCTACTAGTATAAATTTATATAGATGACATTATCTTTGGATCTACTGATTCAAATTTATGCGAGAGGTTTTCCAACCTAATGAATTCTAAATTTTAAATGAGTAGCATGGGTGAGCTTTCCTTCTTTCTAGGATTGCAAGTCAAACAACATCCTGATGGCATATTAATTTCTCAAACCAAGTATGCAAAAGAACTGGTTAAGAAATTTGGTATGTCTGAAGCATCATGTATGAAAACACCTATGCCTACTAATGTTGTATTAGATACTGATGAACATGGGAAACCTGTTGATTATACAACATATAGAGCAATGATTGGCTCTTTATTGTACCTTACAGCTAGTAGACCTGACATAATATTGGCTACATGCATATGTGCTAGATTCCAAGTAAGCCCTAGAGAGTCACATCTAACATTAGTAAAAAGGATATTAGTAAAAAGGATTCTTAGGTATGTGAAAAGTTGTCCAAATCTAGGTATCTGGTATCCAAAAGACTCAGGATTTGAATTCACTGGATTTTCAGATGCTGATTATGCTGGATGTAGAGTAGACAGGAAAAGCACTAGTGGAACTTGCCAGTTTCTTGGTGACAGACTTGTCTCTTCGTTTTGTAAGAAACAAACATCTATGTCCACATCAACTGCTGAAGCTGAATACATGGCAGCAGGTAGTTATTGCTCACAGATATTATGGATTCAAAATCAGCTCCTAGACTATGGTTACAACTTAGATAAGTCAAAAGTGTTTTGTGATAACACCAGTGCTATTTTTATAGCACAAAATCCAGTCCCCCATAGTAGGACAAAACATATAGAGATTAGGCATCACTTTTAAAGAGAAGATGTTGAGAAAAATAAAAATGAACTTTAATATATCCCAACTTATTTGCAAAGGGGAGATATTTTCACCAAACCCTTAGATGAAAAGAAACGCACCTTCTTCCTGAATTAGTTAGGAATGTTAGATGGAGGAAGTTTAAATTAAGATCCAAGATTTTAAAACCTTAAAATTAACCAAGACTAGGCTAAAAACTTGATTTTTTTAGTGTCTATAGGTTATTTCTGATCTCTGAACTGTGCTCGATGTTTTTTCCAAAGATCATTGAACATAGATCGACGTTCTCAGAAATCATCGACCGGAGTTCAACGTTTTCCAGATAGTGCTAGGCTATCTCTTTCCGGTTAGAGATCGTCGAACGGAGCTCGACGCTCTCCAATATCGTCGAACGGAGATCGACGATGTTGAAGACCATTCAGATTCTTTTAGGAGCCCAGATCGTCGAACTGAGTTCAACGATATTTCCTTTTCAGCATCGAACCCTAATATAAAAATCATTTTTCGGCCGTCGTTCTCTTTTGCGCATTCATACTTTCTGCAGAGCTTCTCTTCCCTCCAAACCCTTCTACACTTGGTCGTGTTTGTTTGTTTTTGAAGGAAAAACATGGCCGCTTCAGTTGCTATCTTAGCCGCAATGAAGTTTGACACAGGTTTTGATATAGACATGGATTCGTTTGAAGGAAGTGATCAGATATTCAAGGATATTCTGGAGTTGTTCAAGGAGCAACAGTTGGTGACAATCATGACTACAAGGATAAAGCTGGCTGTAGATGAGATTAAAGAATGGGTATACACAACCCATATTCTGGATCAAAATACTGTTGTCGAGAGTATTTCAGGAAACCAGGTATCCCTTACTCCTGCTCTTCTAACAGAAATTTTTCAATTAAGTACTGGACATGATACAGTGGAATTATTTGGAGAAGAGTTTTCTGCTATGTTGGATAGAATGGGACATTCAGCAGCAAACCCTAACAAATTGCTTAAGAAAAACCACTCAGTAGAGTATAGGTTCTTGGCTGATGTAGTGGGAAAGGTTCTGTTAGCAAAACATTCTGCTAATGATAGAATATCTAGGTATCAGTTTTGTTTGTTGGTTGTTATAGTTGAAAAGAAACTTCTGAATTGGGGAGAACTCTTTTTTGAGTTAATTAAGAAGAAGATTAATACGAACCTTGTTAACTTTAGGAGGATATTAGGCCTGTTATTGCATAACAGATGCCCCCAACTGCTTGTGTCAAATGGTATGCACATCAATGCTTCCAAGAGACTCTCCCGTGCTCTCTTTGGAAAGTGGGATAGGCAGATTGCCAAACCCAGCAGGGGTCCTGCAGCTACCACTACTTCAGGCACAAGGACTGTTTCAGTCTCTTCCCCTCAGGTAACTGCCCCCTAGAAGAATTGCCTGCTTCCTCCTCATCTCCACCATCTCCACCTCCTGTTTCTTCAACCATCCCTACATCCACCATTTCAATTTCAATTTCCTCTCCCATCTCAATTTCATCTCCAATTATCTCTTCACCACCACCAGCCTCTCATCAAGAGCAATTCCATCCTCTACATTATTTTCACCCTCTTGACATTGATTCATCCATCCATCTTCCATCATTCAATCTATTAGATGATTCCTTTATGGATGATTCTCATTCATCACCTCTAGAGCCCCCATCATCTTCTACTTCTTTCCAACAACTGCTACAAGATATTCTGGCTCAACCATCTTTCACTCCATCCATCTCCATTCATGTGACATCCATCACCACCATTCCCATTTTACAACCATCCATACCACTATCATCCACATCATTTCTCCACATCTCTGAAGCTCCACCAACACCTTCAACCTCTTCACCTTTCTCCTCTACCTCTACTCAAGCATCCCTTGAGCAAGTAAACATTCTTGCCCTTACAGATAAGCTTTATGAGATGTTAGATCCCAGGCTAACACTCTTGCTGGATACCTCCATGGATCCACTTCTCTAATCCATCAATGAGTTATCTACCAGTCTTTCTTCTTTCCATCCTCCTCAGGCAAGCCCTTCTTTGGGGTGCCTTGATCCAGTTTACATTGAATCAAGGAAGGGGGAGATGACAAATGAATAAGTAATACTGCCTGCTCAAGATTCAGATTTCATGCAAAGCTTAAGAAGAAGTGCCAGTTGCTCCAGCCCGAACTCCAGTTCAATCCTTCTGTGCAGTTGACTTCAGGTCACTGCTGTCAGATTTTAATTCTCTCCATAGCAGATATCTTCCAGCTCAAAAAGCTGAAGATCTTACTAAGGCCATTGTGCATGTCTCTAGTTGTGATCCCAGCTTGATATTATCTTATATCAATTCTATCAAGGCTGTGGAAATTACTACTGCTACTACTGATGATGTGTGTGTTGATACTGCTGTTGAGAAAGTTTGTTTTGATACTGCTGATGATATGGTAATGATAAGGGCTAGTGTTTCAGAGACTGATATTTTTATTGAGCCTACTGTTATGGATAGTGTTGTTTTTGTTACTATTGCTGCTGTTAGTGTTGTTTCTGATGTTTGTGTTGCTCCTGTTATTAGTGTTTCTGTTTCTTCTGTTAGTGTTGCTCTTGCTGCTGCTTCTATTACTGCTCCTTTTTTCTTACTGCTCCTTTTTTTCTTACTGCTACTACATGAAGTTGCACCCAGAGGCAGTTGTCCCCAGAGCCAAATCTCAAACCTCTCAAGGTGCAGCTGATGACAGAAGATTTAAGAAAGAAGCTCAAAATCTCAATAGAGAAATTTTATTCAAAAATGGCAAGGAAAAGGAGTGATTATGTAAGCTGAACAATATATATCTCTCTCTGACAATCTGCTGTGATTATTCATTTGCTTCTGCAATGCTACATTTCATTATTCTGCAATGTTGTATTTGCTTTTATTTCTGCTTGTATGCTTTTTAATTCCTATATGTCATGTAAATAGTAATCCTAACCAAAATAGGGGGAGATTGTTGGAACACCTTATTACTGATTTGGCTAAGGATCACTATGTCCTTAGGATTGTGTCTTGACCTCATTGTATAGATTTAAAGGTCAAACTAGAATAGGTCTAAGGCTTAGAACTTAGGTTTGAAAGCTACCCTTAAGACCTCCTAGTTCAGACTACAAGTGAAAAAAGTCTCAGGAAATTATCGTCGAGCTCAGATCGACGAGGCGTTGAACTCAGTTCGACTATATCTGAGCTCAGTTCAACGAGTCGTCGAACTCGGTTCGACGATCTTCGAGCTCAGATCGACGTTTTCTGTCTCTAGCCAAAATCCAGATCTTCGAGCTCAGATTGACGATAATCGAGCTCAGATCGACGATAGTCTAGCTCAGATCGACGATTTCTGTTTCAAGTCAAGTTACTATCTCTGAGCTCAGGTCGACGGTAGTCGAGCTCGGATCAACGATTTTCTTGAGAGATCGATGATTTCAGGATTTCAAATTCAGTCAGTTATGGAATTCAAATTTATTCATATCCAGCATTTAATGCAAAGGATTTTGTAGCTGTTTCACTTAATCTGGAGAAAGTTTCAAGGAGACTAACGGAGAATGTTTCTTAGGACTTTCCTCCAGAGATAGATATCAATTAAGGAAGTCATTTATGACTGGCTAACGGCTATCTAGAAGATTGGATTTCAATATATCATTTCAGACAATAGAGATAGAGATCATAAAGGATAACAGATAATAGAGAAAAACTAAGAACAATCTCTGAGATCTGTGAGACACACAACTACAGGACTATAGTTTCTCATCTCTGATTTCAAGTGTTCAAGGCTTCATCAATCAAGACTCCAGACACAACACATTTCAGTCATTGCTGAAATCATCTTTTGCTGGAGATCTCAATCATTCTTAAGGCCTATCACCCTGTGCAAAGCTTCTTTTCCTGAACAACTGCAAATCTGAGGGGGAGCTTTGACATCAATAATCCATTAGTCTTCTCTTTGACTGTTGATAGAGAAGAACATCTAAACTTTCTTTTTTCCTTTATTCTGCTGTAAAAAAGTTATTCAAAACTCCCTTCAAAAGTTTTGTGTTTGGTTTTTGAGACCTTGTCAAAACTCAGTGGTGGCAAGACACCTGATCAAAAAATCTGGGTTGGTTTTTGAGCACCTTATCAAAAGCTCATTGGTGCCCAGGACACCTAATCAACTATTCCTGCAATGGATTCCTACCTAGGGTGGTAGAAGAGTGGATGTACCCAGGTTGATTTGGGAACCGCTATAGATCCTTGTGTCTTCTAGTTGCCTGTATTATATTTGCTGTGTGCTGTGTTTTTGTTTCTTGCTTACTTAGTTCTATTTACTACAAGCACAATACACCTATAAATAAATTAAGTCTTCTACTACCAATTAAATTTTAATTTGCAAAATTATTTTAATATACTCTATTCACCCCCTCCCTCTAGAGTAAAGATAGATCTTACCCTCATTTTCACATTCCTCCATTAGATATCCTTTTGCAATAGAACCTTCCGGATGAGCACGATTACGAACATATCTCTTCAAGGTAAGTAGATACCTAATTTCAATATATATAATAAGTTAATATAAACAATATTATATGAATAAATATATAAACTCAAATATATGAAATGTTCATTACCTTTCAATAGGATACATCCATCGAAATTGCACCGGACCACCAATAGAGGCCTCTTCAGCTAAATGTATTGTTAGATGCTCCATAATATCAAAAAAAAAAGGTGGAAATATCTTCTCAAGATGACATAGTGTTAGAACTATGCGTTCATGCATAATCTTCAAGTCCATATGCTTAATAGCCTTTGAGCACAATTGTCTATAGAAATTAGATAACTCGATAACAACTTTCACAACATCTGGTGGCAATACTTTCCTTATGGCTATTGGAAGGAATTGTTGCATAAGAATGTGCATATAATGACTTTTAAGACCCCTAATATTTCTCTCTTTCAAATGTACACATCGAGAAATATTAGATGCATAACCATCCGGCACTTTGATATTTTTTAACACTTGTAGGAAAACATCTTGATGAACTTTGTTCATTAAAAACAGACTGGAGATAAGAAGGCCTTACCGAATGCAAGTTGTTGTGGGTGCAATTTTGTTCGAATACCCATTTATTTTAAATCTCGTATTGCTTTTAAGCCATCTTTTATTTTTCCTATAACACCCAATATTATATAAAGCAAATTTTCACCCATATTCTTCTCTTGGTGCATTACATCAATGAAATGATGTGTTTGAAAAAACTCCCAATATGGCAATTCAAAGAAGATGCTTTTTTTCTTCCAACCATGTTTTTGACCAACATTCTTAACCCAACAATTATCTTCACTCTTCCTCTTTTTAAGATCATCCTTCTTATATTCAGTAAGTACATCATTCAGTTGTGTTGTGATAGTACTTCCCTTTAACATTAGAGGTTTAGCTTCAAATTCACGACATCCATTAAAAGTTGCCTTATCTCTTCGAAACTTGTGCCCACTGGGTAACCATCGATGATGCCCCAAATAGGAAAATTTTCTACAATTTCTTAGCCATTGTATTTAGTTTGCAAATTACAATTTGCACAAGCATATTGGCCTTTTGTACTCCATCTTGATAAGTTTGCATATGCCGGGTAGTCATTAGTTGTCCAAAATAATGCGGCATTTAGAGTGAACATCTGATTTTTGATGCATCATATGTAGCCACACCATAATTCCATAATTCTTTTAACTCTTCAATCAATGGTTGAAGGTAAACATCAATTTTATTACTAGGCCCCTTCGGTCCATCAATTAGTACAGTAAGAAAGAGAAAAGATTGCGTCATGCACATCCATGGCGGCAAATTATAAGGAATTAAAACAACTAGCCACGTGCTATGAGCAATGGACATGGTTCTATATGGATTAAACCCATCAGAGGCCAAACCAAGTCTAATATTGCGATGCTCTGTAGCAAATTGAGGATAACCTTTATCAAAAATTTTCCAAGTTAGAGAGTCAGCTGGGTGCCTCATAGTATTATCTTTAGTACGTTCCTCTGTATGCCATCGCATATAACTTGCAGTTCTTAATGACATGAATAACCTTTTCAATCTCTGTGTCAAAGGAAAATATCTTACTTGTTTTGCTGGAATTTTTGAAATTGTATTTTGCATGTTATTTCCATTGTCATTTAGTTGTTTGTATCGTGACTCGCTGCAAATCTCACAATTTTCAAGTGTAAAATCATTTCCTTTAAAAATCATGCAAATATTGGGGCATGCATCCCAGTTCTCGTAAGAAAATCCCAAATATTTTGTAATAGCCATGTGAACGAGATATATGTCCATCCATGCATGACTTTACCTTGCAGTAATCTAACTATGAAAGACAATGATGTATACTTGACATAATTAGGGTACAATGGACACTCTGCGTCTTCAACAAGTTTTATAAATTTGGCATCTTCTTCGCTAGGACCATCTATTCTTGGACTTCTTAATGATGGTGGATTCTCATACAAACTAGGACCAATGGTTGGAATTCCAATTGCTTTATGTATCATCTCCATCATATTATCTCTAAAATCAGAACATTGTTCATTCCCACTACAAGATATAGAAGAATATGATTCCCCGTGAAGGGTCCATATCTTGTACTTGAATAAAAATCCATTTATAATTATATGTTCACGAGCAATGACCCTCTCCATCAAATAAGTATTACAACATTTTTTGCATGGGAAATAAATCCGAGTCTCAAAACTATATGTTTTATTTTGATATGCATAATCTAGAAACTTGTCAACACCATGGATGTATTCAGATGAAGCTCTATTTTGCAAATCAATCCAAATTTTATCCATATTTAATGCCAAAGAAATCTACATAAATTAAAAAAAATTGGTTATACAAATAGAGGTCGGACAATGAAAATATATTAGTTTGAGTTTAAATAATCTTTGACAAATAAAAACATACACACATACAAAATCAAAAACACACACACATACACAATAAAAAAACACACACAGACACGTACACATACACAAACAAACAAAAAAAACACACACACACACACACAAAATCAAAAACACACACAAAAAAACAATCAAAAAACACACACACGTACACACACAAACAAACATAAACACACAAACATACACATATAAACAATCAAAACACACACACACACACACACAATCAATAACACACACACACACACACACACACACACACATATATACACACACACACACAATCAAAAAACACACACACACACACATACACAATAAAAAAACACACACACATACACAAACAAAAAAAATCACATATACACGCATACACAATAAAACACACACAAATGCACACACATATACATATACACAATCAAAAACACACAATAAAAAAACACACACATACAAAATAAAAACACTCACATATACAGATACATAAACAAAAAAACACACACAAACATACACATACACAAACAAAAAAACACAAACATACACACATACAAAATCAAAAACACACACACACAGATACACAATCAAAACACACACACATACACACACTCATACACAAACAAAAACACACACATACATATAAACAATCAAACACACACACACACACACACATATACACACATACACACATACACACATACACAATCAATAACAGACATACACACGCATATACAAATACATAATAAAACCCCCCATATACACAAACACAAACAAAAAAACACTCAATAGCGATCATAACCATTGTCATGTCAAACATACATTCTATGATGGCAGCGTTTTTTTCTTAACTCACCGAAGCAAAAACACTCTGCCAAGCAGTGCCTAAGTCAGCAATTATGAAGCATCACAAAATAGAAGCACTTTTAGGCATAATCAACCAGGAAAGATTTGGCTTAAGCGTGAATGTTGGAGATTAAACCAAAATAAAATAAATGTGCCAAGTAGTATCCCAAAAAAATGATTGATAATTTTTATGATATATATATTCAATAATTCCTATATTGTCCATATTTCTAGAAAAATTTTTATGGTTGAATAATCTAAAATGTCTCTAAAAGAGTGTAAATCTCAACAATAAAAAAATCACTCTTTCACCAAACTTTATAAAAGCCAAAACAAACTGAAATTTTTTTAAAAGAAATTTAAGGCACATTAAGCTCCTTTATTCTTCAAATTTCTCTTTATTGTTTTCCTTCATCATTAAATGAATCTAAGTATGTAACAGATGTAATGAACAAACTAATAATGAAAATGCATTGTGGACAAAACACAGATTCATTACAAGAAGGTGGGTGAAGGGCTAAGGGGGTTCTAGGGCAAATCTATAACAAAACTCCTTTAAAAATAAAAAAATAAGTAAAAGGACAAAATATTATTTTCTAGGGCAACACCGAAGCAAAAATAGAAGAAGAGGCAAATCTGCTGTAGATCGGCAATAGAGGAAGGACCATATACTGCAAATGGGGTTCGCCGGAGAATAGATGGGAGGAAGGATTCTCGACCGCCACGAATCACAAAAGAGATAGCTACGATTTCAGTTTCGGAATGAATCGATGCTCCGTCAAGGTTCCCGATTTCGGAATAAAAGGATGCCCTAATTATCATTCCTATAATATTTATATATATAATATAAATTTTTTTTAATATATATATATATATATATATATCTATACTATATTAAAAAGAAGTATCAAATAGAGTCAATGACAACAAAAATATGACTTATGGCAAGGCAAATAAGACACTGGACAAATCACGACCGTTCATTAATGGGCTAGAAAACACGAATCAAAATTAAAACCGTCTATTTCAAACACCGATCAAAATTCACGTTGATTATTCCCATAAGATTTCCCCCGCAATTTAAACACGGAATGAAAAACTTCTGCCTTTCATTTCAATCCCCGCCGAAGCCGATTCATCCTCACACGACATCTCTTCCTCATCTAGGGCATCGCAGTCTGCCTCCGTGTAAGAATCAACAACTGCAAACCACTAGACGACGATCCTCCTCCGTCAGCGACTCTCCACTCTCCTCCCTCTCCTCTAACCGCAATAAACATTGACCAGCGGACGCTTTTTGAGGCGAATCGGTTTGGGCGAAACTTTTCTGGGAGAGACTCACTACTCTACTCCCCCCCCCCCAACAAACTCAATAGGCAAAAACCTCAGTTTTCGCTCTTCTCAGATTCCATGGAGGTATCTTCTTTTGCCCTCTTCACATTTTTTGATTTCTTCTTATTTTATCTACATTTCCAAGATTTCTTATTCTTTTCTCCAATCACGATCCTCCTCTATGTGAACCTACGCCGCAGAACTTAAAAAATCAAAGGTTTTCTCTACCTCAAGACTTACTCCGGCAGCCATTCTTTTCATCTTCCAACGCAGCCACTCTTCCAAGGTTAACATAAAGTTGCATTGCATTTTAATAATTTATTCTCACTGCACTAAATCAATGATTTATTTTATTCCAGTTATGTTGAGTTAATGCCTTCAACTTCAGTAAATACTCTTTAATTATTTGTCTTCCACATGTTTGATGAAATGCATAAATGAGTCTTAACTTGCTTTGCAATTTTTAGTTTAAGACTTACATATAGATGGGTTCAACCTATAATTATGTGTGTATGTATGTGTGCACGTGTGTAATTTAGCCATTGTTGAGTTAATGCCCTCAACTTCAGTAAATACTCTTTAATTATTTGTCTTCCACATGTTTGATGAAATGCATAAATGAGTCTTAACTTGTTTTGCAATTTTTAATTTAGGACTTACATATAGATGGGTTCAACCTATAATTATGTGTGTATGTACGTGTGTACGTGTGTATTTTAGCCATTGTTTAGATACGAGAGACTTATATATGAACAAGCGTCCAAAGCAAACAAGAACACTTTTATGACGAGAACATATGAACAAGGTGCACATGTGTATTTTAGCAATTGTTTAGATACGAGAGACTTATATACGAACAAGCGTCCAAAGCAAACAAGAACACTTTTATGACGTGAACATATGAACAAGCGCTCAAAGTGAACAAGAACACTTTTATGGCATGAACATTTCTTTGGGCGATAGAGGAATAGATAAATTAGAATTTGAATTATAAGCATATTAGATAGGGAGACTTAGACATAGACAAATTATAATTTGAATTTTTGACGTGAATTTTTTTTTGGGCGGAAGAGGAATAGATAACAAGTTACAATTTGAATTGTAGAATCATCATAATGTTATGTATAGATGAATTTCTGTTGTGATTTTTCACTAATGTCGTCAGGCAAGCCTTTTAATTTGTACTATTTCATTTTTGAAATTGCAGGAGCTCACCAAGCGATAACAGTGGCATTATTTATATTGCCTAATTCACAAACTGTCGGGAAGAAGTTGAGAGGGGTTGGGAGCATCGTGATAAATATCTCCCCATGATAAATGTCATCTTTCATGACAAATACCGCCCCATGATAAATATCGCCCCCACATGAAACCCCAGGAACTAATTCCACAACAAATAACGCACCCAAAAGTTCTCTCTCCAAAGTTTGATATATTATGTTTGTACACACATTATTAACTCAATTTTTATAAATTTTATAAAAATGTGTTTTTTATAAAACAGGGCAAAAAAACTTAGCACACCGAGTGGATTTATACCGATTAAATCATTCTATGCTCACAGGTTCTGATGTTTAATAATTATGGTGCAACCATTAATTATATTTACTTTTAGGGTTGTTGGCTTCAATATATGTGCAACCTTCATGTTCTCATGCCGATCTACCATAATATTTTATGATTTTACTTTATTAAAACATCCTGGCTCCCTCCTCTGACAAGTTAGGCTTCTCCACTTTATAATGTTCATCCTTTCTGAAGAACAATCACTGTAGGTTGTACTTCCAATTTCTCACAATAAGCTTTCTCAAATTCTGTATAAATTGATTTACCTTCTTATTTTTTATTTCACAGGATTTGCTTTCTCAATTTGTCCATAAAATTCAACATATTCTTATAAAAGGCTCAATGGAGGATTCAAGTGTTAACTGAATATTTTTAGGCCCAAAATAAATCAAAGGTACGTGGTCTAAATTATGTACTCACTGATTTCTTCTTATTTTTTATACCCTCATCACTTCCACATATAAGTGAATCATAGGTCCCCAATAATATCTCATTATTCCCACATAGAAATGAATCATAGATTTTTTTCCCTTTTTTTCCATCCTTATGATTTTTTTAAAACAAAAGCTCTCGACAATGATATTTGAGATGGAATTTTTGCCTTTGGTGCTTTTAGTGTAGTTTACAAAAGAAAATATGATAAAAGTCTCAATGGAGGATTCAAGTGTTAAATGTATATTTTTCGGCCCAAAAAACTCAAACTAAATCAAAGGTTGTCTAAATCATGTTCTTACTAATATCTTCTCCCTAAATTATTTTTCAAGGTGTATAAAATTTTATGTTTTGTACAAAGTAGCTGATCATAAGTATATGACCAACATAACCTTTTTAGCTTCCCATGAAATAAGTACTACATTTTCATTCATTCAACTTGAGAGGTGATCAAATTAACAATAATTTTCTAAAAGACACATTTTTATAAAATTTATAAAAATTGAGTTAATAATGTGTGTACAAACATAATATATAAAACTTTGGAGAGAGTACTTTTGTGTGAGACAATTACGCTAGAAAGTAATAAAACTTATGAAAAATCTAAAACATATCATGGTTTTATTCTATAATAACAAAAGTAGTGGAGAGTAAAAAAATTGACTTATTAATATATTCAAATTCTAAAGAGTCATCAAATGTTATATCGGTAGCTATTATAGATAATAACGTTTATGCACAATGCAGTTCACAAAACAACAGTTTTGATCTTGGTATTGAAGTGGTGTACAAAAACACCAAGTCATAAAGGTAAGCAAGCCTCTTCTGATCTTGGAGTCTATCTCAAGGCAATTTCCTCTCTGACTCAATGATAATTTCAACATGCAATTTGTTCTATGCACGCCCACCAAATATAGATGTCAGAAAGGGCCCAACTACCGCCACGCGCTCAGAGAAGATGAGAGCTTCGTCATCTTTACGCAGCACACCAACATAACCGCTCTACCTCTCTTGAAGAAGAAGGTGGAGAGGCAAACAACTCCACCTTGCCACCTGGAACATATCGCACTAGAGGAAGTTCAAGAATATATGCATCGACTCAAGACCGGCGTGATGCAAAAAATTTAAGACGACGAGAAGCCCGACGAATGCAACAAAACATGCAAACATCTCATTCTAACCAGTCGCGCAATCAGGACGAACCTAACTCCATGAACGCATCAATTCAGCCTGAACATCAAATCCGCATAGAACAAGCTACAAGAGATGTATGTTGTACAAGACAGTCTTTCTGAACAGCAACAAACAATAAACATGCAACGAAGAAGTGCACGTCTACAAGAACAATGAACGACAAATATAACCGATGTAGAGATGTATGTGGGTCCGTCAACCCTTCAAGGTAATTATGATTATGACTGTGCAATTTCAACATTGGGAGTTGTTAATCATAATTGTTTCATAATAACCTCCCCACGTTAACATGCACGAAACAACCCAAATCGAAGAACGACAACTCATTTCATAGCAAGAAACTGTTACCCCGTACTTAATGTGCCCACAGTCACACTATCTTCCCCTACTATTTGCTCACATTGTCATGCAAAGCTTTTCCACACTGAGACATCAACTCTATGCTACAAAGGAGGTTTAGTGGATCTACCGAATATCCCAGCACCGCCTGAGCTACTTGAACTTTACACTGCACAAACTACCGAAGCACGCAATTTCAGGCAGAATATACGTGCTTACAACCACGTATACTCCTTCACATCTATGGGAGTAACGTTTGATGAAAATGTGCCAGCATTGAATCAGGGTATCACCACATTAATAGCGCACGGTACAATATATCACAAGATTGGTTCTCTCCTCCCAGAAAATGGTACTCGCCCGCGTTACTTGCAAATGTTCATTTATAACACTGAACATGAAGTTGAGAATAGGTTGCTCGAGAGTCCAGGACTTCACATCCCAACACTTGAAAATATCTCCAGCATACTAGATGCGGTAAACCCCTTCGTCCAGACATTCAGACAGCTTGCAAAACAACCAAACCTTCAATAGTGCAGATTATTAATTAAGGAGAGACCTTCAGTTGAGCGTCAGTACTCACTCCCAACGGCATCACAGGATGCGGTGATTTTAGTAAGAGCTGATGACTTTATGAAAACCAACGATAGAGACATACTCATCGAAACAACTTCAGGCAATCTAATATCTATCAAGGAGTATTATGGCTATTACGACCCTCTATAGTATCCGCTACTACTACCGCACGGGACATACAGTTGGCGTGGAGACGAACTACTTGATCGCACAGAACGAACTAGCTGCTGCGACTACTACTCATACTTGCTTCAAGTAAAACAAATATAACAACACATAATATACATCCTATTTTTTATATCTACATGCTAATTTAGAAATTTATATGCAGCAACGCAGTAACACACCTTCCATACTACAACATGCTGGGTGTTTACTACAACAATACAAGGTTGATATGTACATAAAAGTTAACACACAAAAACTGCGCTGGATTCGGTCCCACCAAAGTGATATTAGGGCTGAGTATTATCAAGGTTTACAGATTATTTATATAGTGGTGAAAATGATGCAGGTACATATAAAATCAATCAAACTTGATGGAAAGTCACTTTTAAAGGATTAGAATTTTATCGTACTTATAAAGTAATTCTATTTAATCATTTTACAGGTAATGTGGGACATAGAACAATCTTACCGTCATCTTTTATTGGAAGTCCCAGAGATATGTACCAGAGGTATCAGGATGCTATGGCAGTTGTGCGAAATTTTGGCAAGCCAGATATTTTCCTAACAATTACGTGCAATCCTTCGTGGCCGGAGATAATCAACGAGCTTTCTCCTGGACAAATGCCTCAAGAATGCCCAGATTTAATCTCCAAAATTTTCCATGCAAAGCTAGAATGTTTAAATGACGACGTTTTCCACAAATGCGTTCTTGGTAGAGTGGTTGCTCACGTTCATGTTATCGAGTTTAAAAAGCGTTGACTACCTCATGCACATATGCTATTTATTTTCAACGAGCACGATAGGGCCAATAGTCCAGACGACTATGACGGGGTCGTAAGAGCAAAAATACTGATTGAAATAGAAGAACCCGAGCTATACAATGCAGTACTTAAACATATGATACACGGACCGTGTGGACGAATGAGACCGAATGCGCAATGCATGAAAAATAATGTTTGCAAAAAGGCATTCCCAAAACCTTTCATTGAAAGAACAACACACGGAATTGATTCGTACCCCCTATACCGTCATCAGGATGATGGCAGGAGAATATCACTGCGTCGTTATGACAACTTGGTAATTGATAATGGCTGGGTCATTCCGTACAACCCCTGGCTTCTACTCAGATATGATTGTCATATAAATGTGGAAATATGCAGTAGCATTAAGAGCATCAAATACCTATATAAGTACGTATACAAGGGTCCCGATTGGGTTGCATTTGAAGTACGCTCGGGTAAGAACTATGACGAAGTAAGTAAATACGTCGACAGACATTGGATTTGTCCTCCCGAAGCTTCATGGAAGCTGCTCAAATATCATATGTATTTAACATATCCTTCAGTTGTAAGATTGCAAATCCATTTACCAAATCAACATCAAGTTAGGTTTCAAGCAAATCAAACTGTCTCTAATGTTCTCGCTGATGAACGTAATTCACGAACAATGTTAACAGAGTTCTTCAAAGTATACAATGATGGGTTTGAAATCACATAATATTTATATGTGAACTTCGCAAGACACTACCGATGGCTAACTCCAACAAGGAAATGGATAAAAAGACGCAGGAATCGAATAGTCATTGGTCGCATTTATGCTGTATCACCAACGGAGGGTGAGAGGTTCTACTTGCGTGTCCTACTAAATCACATTCCAGCACCAACATCATTTGATAACCTATACACTGTCCATGGGCATCGTTGTACAATATTCAAAGAAGCTGCTGAGAAGCACAGGTTGCTTGAAGAAGACAATAACATTAGAGAATGTCTAGCTGAAGCCAGAAATTTCAGAATGCCATCTGCATTACGAAGATTATTTGCAACAATATTGTTGTATTGTCAGCCGACCGGGGTCAGGACACTCTGGGAAGAAAATCATATGTCAATGATCGAAGATTACGGTAGCACCATCACTTCAAATAGTAATTTCTTAATTAATAGATTACTTTGTGAGCTAAACAACATTTTCAAGCAATATAATAAAAGCACTAAAGATTTTGACTTGACGAGATTAAGCGACAACATACAATATTCAGTAGACTTACCAGGTTTGATTGACAATGAACTCTCAATTCCAATATCTGATGCAGATTTAGATTCAATTACACTCTTGAATAATGGACAACAAATTTCATACAACACTATATGTAATAGTATAACAGAAGGAAACAGAGCTATTTTTTTCGTTGATGGTCCCGGTGGGACCGGTAAAACGTTCCTCTACCGATCTATATTAACAACTTTCCATAAAGAAGGACACATTATTATAGCTACTGCAACTTCTGATATAGCAGCAAATTTACTTTTGGGTGGCTGCACTGCACACTCTCGATTAAAAATACCAATTAAACTCGAAAACGTATTGAATTGTGGTTTTAGTAAACAATCAGATCTGTGCAAACTGGTCGAACTTGCATCTGTAATTATCTTGGATAAGGCACCCATGGCAAACAAGAAAACTTTTGAACTACTTGACTGTACATTGCGAGATGTGCTAGGAAATAACAAACCTTTTGGGGGAAAGGTTCTTATAATGGGGGGTGATTTCAGACAGATTACACTCGTCGTTGTGAATGGTACAAGATTGGAAATAATTAGGTCAAGCATCATTGCGTCTTTTTTATGGCCAGAAGTGAAGTTGCTTAAACTAACAGAAAATATGAGGGCACGCGATGACGTCCAATTTGCAGAATACATGCTCAGGGTGGGAAATGGCGAGGAGCCAATAGTAGAGAATGATATGATTCGGCTTCTTGACACAATTGTTATGCCTTGGGAAGGAGAGCATTCAGTTGATGATTTAATAAATTTTGTTTTCCCTAATATGCAAATGTACAATATCAATGGTAATGAAGTCGAGTACATGGAGACAAGGGACCTGATAACTCCATTAAATGAAGATGTTAACAACCTGAATGATAAATGCATGATTATGTTCCCAGGGGATAGTACAACTTACTATTCTTTTGACTCTGTCTCTGATGATAACCATAACTTATATCTCCCAGAATTCTTAAACTCAATTAATCCTGGAAATCTACCCCCGCACAAACTAACATTAAAGCGTGGCTGCCCCATTATGCTGCTCTGAAATATAGATCCGAAAATTGGATTGTGCAATGACACTAGACTAATATGTCGTAGATTTGGAAGAAATATCATTGAGGCAAATATATTGGTAGGACATTTTAAGGGTCTAAGAGTTTTTATTCCATGCATACCACTTAAGAGTGCAGAAGATTATAAGATGCCTTTTAAACTAACAAGAAAGAAATTTCCTGTCACATTAAGCTTCGCTTTAACAATTAACAAGTCTCAGGGACAGACAATAAGGAATGTCGGGATCTACCTTCCAAATCATGTATTCAGTCATGGCCAATTGTACGTTGCTTTATCTCGAGGGGTTTCAGCACGTACCACAAGGGTTTTAGTAAAAAACTATATTATCGAGGGTCATGAAGGTGTGTTCACTAGAAACGTGGTATTTAGAGAAATATTTGATCAGGTTGCCTCTACAATGACGAGAAATACGGTATGACATCAAATACAACAAAATTTTATTTCATAAATAAGAACTACTTCAATTGGTTGAAAAATAAAATAATGTATTCATTTTCATTACTCACTGTAGAATCATGATGTTGATTATTTTTAGCTATATTTCCAAGTTCCCACTGCACCCGATCTCATGTTGCCCCTGATTGAGCAATGCATAAAGTACTGTAAAGTTCTAAAATTCTGTATCTATGTACATTTAGTTTTTGCAGAAATACTGAAATTTTAAATTAATGTATTTATTTTTTATAAATCTTTATTTTGCTGATCATACGTTTTGTTAGATGTTTAAATACTACGCTTCATTTTGGTTAAAAATGATGGATATGAGGATATCTATTGTGCTATATGTTCAGTTAAGATTCAAATTTATTTTTTTAATATGATTTGTAAAGAATTTTTATTGTTATAACATCATCAAATCTTTATTCAATTCAGAAACTTCATCGTCAATATCATTTTCTATATAACCAAGCATTTGTTGATACTAACTTATAGTTTAAAATCATTCTTAGATGGTTATTGTTGCCCATGACAAATGCCGCTCCCACTAAAATTATCGCTCCCACGACCAATGTTACCCCCACCATAATTGTTGCACCCACGATCATTGTCGCACCCACAACAAATGTCGCACTCATGATAAATGTTGTACTCACGATAAATGACGCATCCACGACAAATACCACATCCACGACACATAACACCACTCACGATAAATGTCGCCGCCGACGAGAAATGTCGCCTCCCACGAGAAATGATGCCGCCACGACAAATGACGCACCACCTACGACCAATGTATCCCCCACGACCAATGTCTCCCCCACGACCAATGTATCCCCCACGACACCTCACGACATATGTCTCCCCCACGACATATGTCGCCCCCACGACATATGTCGCCCCCACGACATATGTCTCTCCCATGACATATGTCGAACCCACGACAAATGTCGCACCCATTACATATGTCGCACCCACGATATATGTCGCACCCACGATATATGACACACCCACAACATATGTCGCACCCACGATATATGTCGCACTCACGATATATGTCGCACCCACGACATATGTCGCACCACGATAAATGCCCCCCAGGCCGAAGGCCCGTGCCTATCACTCGTGTATATATATTTAACTTTTATAAACTATATAATAGTATTTGTTTAGCCATGATTATGTCAAGGCCGTGGCTAATGGTTTAGTTTTTTGCCACGAATTTGTTATCCATGGCTAATACTTAATTATTAGCCACAAAATATGAATTGTGGATAATACTTAACTATTTGCCACGATTTTTAGTCCATGGCCAAAAAAAGTGTAGCCTATACGCACTTTTCTAGTAGTGTATACTTTTGTTTCTCATATTGGCCAACAGGTTTTATGATCGTGCTCGCCGGTAGGATCGGCGTCTTGCGGTGTCGACTAACCCGTGAGTTAGTGTCACCGTAAGGCGGCGGTTCTGGGCATAGGACCGGGAGCCTCCTTGGTAAGGGGAGGGGTCTTACAAACTTGTATCACTTGAACAAACGATCATTTGAGAAAGAAGTCCACAACATTGGAACACCCCGCTCGAGCATTAGTTTGCTGACAAACTATACAGATGAAGCAATGGTGTGCCCATGTGTAAAATGTCAAATAAAATAATCCATTTAATACAATGAGTTAGGCTAATTCTGTTTAAACCTTACATTTTTGCAACCTCCACATGTTGCTCCGCCGCAGAATTTAGTTCCTCCCCCTCCGGCTGCCACTCCCTTTCTGCAGATAGAGATGGGGCAAACTTTGACGGCTATCCTGGAAGCCTTTAGAGCCCAACAGGTCCCAGCTCAACAGCCAAATCCGGGGTCGAATTGGTTGAATGCCTTCAAGAGCCTATCCCCACCGATGTACTGTGGGACAGAGGATGCAGTAAGACTGAAGAGTGGCTGGAGGCCATACAGGAGCTCCTGACAGACATAAGCTGCCCTGTCAGCCAGGAAGTTCCTCTAGCCACCTCTGTACTGGATGCTCATGTAAAGAGATGGTGCAAGCCTATGCGAGATTCCATTTATGCTGATAGGGAGCCTATGGACATCTCATGGGAGGAGTTTTGCGAGACATTCTTTGAGCACTATGTGTCCACCACGGATAGGGATGTGATGGAAGAGAGGTTTCTAAACCTCAAGCAGGGGACCAGGTCTGTGATCGAGTATCAAAGGGAGTTCTCCCATCTGGCTAGATTTTCGGGGATCCACGACTTGGATGACTGAAGTACGCCAAGAGATTCTACCATGGGCTAAGAGATTCCTTGAGGAATCCCCTACTATTCATCTCTCATGGCACCTCGACACAGATCATAGAGATGGCCAAGAAGTTTGAAGCAGACCAGCTGATGGTACAAAATAGAGGAAAGAGGCCACTAGATTGGTCATCACCCGGGGAGAGCAGCAGGGGATCCCAGAGAGGCAGAGTTATTGGATACAAGAGGGGTGGGGTACGTCATCGTCCCAACATCAGATAGGAGCAGGGGCCTCCTACAATGTTAGCTCCCCCACTTCTACAAGTGCATGACCTGATGAGGCAAGATGGTCGTTGCCACTGGCCGGTAGTTTTTTTTGGATGCCACCAGCCTGGACATATCAGATCAGAATGCCCACAACAGTTCCATCCACTTCCTCCTGCTCCACCTCTAGTTGCCCCTCCAGCACAGTAGGGCAGAGGTCGAGGCCGAGGACGAGGGCTGATGTAGGCTACTGGGTTCGACACGGTGACTGCTAAGGGATTCACACGTGCGCTTCTCTACTATCACTTTTACGTCCACACAATAACAAAACGCAGTAACTTCGCGATATCAATAATTAAAATTCTTAGGTGATGGGGGGTTCGCCAAGCCCCTCAAGATAAGTCCAAGGCTATAGGCCAAGGTCCTCTCAAGCGAAATGAACCCACACGGTTCGGTCGAGCGTAAGTTGTACCCAAAGAGACACCACCGAAAACAAAGATTCGGATAATGGGTGGTTCTCTCCAAACAAAATAAAATGAGGGCCGCCACGCCTCACAAATGTAAACGGAGATAAGAGACAATAACAAATCTAATATGAAATCAACCATAAAATTTGAAACCATTCCCAAATAACGCGCTACGCTTATGCCACGAGAATTGTCTAAGAAAGGAAATGCTCAAGAGTGGAGATGTTCGTTACCCAACCGGAATGGATGATTCCGGCTTTCCTATCCTTGAATCATTTCTTTCCAAATCAACCGGAAGCACACAGATTGGAGGGAAACACATTGTCCGTCGTTGCCTTCATGTCGTTGTTTAAGATCCACGAGATTCACCTCTTAGCCTTGGCCAAATTTTCTCTAGGAAATAAAGGGGTCTGTTTTTTCAATCTAACAAGAGGGATCGGTTTTTTTTTTGTAATGGAAATGATGGTGGCAGAAATATTGGAGATGGAGTTGAGGGTGGTCGGCTATGAGATGGAGGTGGTGGTCGGCAATATGAAAGAGGAGGTGGTCGGTTTTCTTAGTGGAGGAAGAGGAGGCTCGGGTGGACAAGAGAGATAAGGAGAAGAGGGGAGGAGAAGGTAGAAACTGAGAAGGGGGGTGGGAGGAGAAGGGAGGGTCGGCGGCCCAAAGGGGGAAGGAGAGGAAGGGGGCGGCGCCCAAGGGGAGAAGAGGAGGAGGCAAAATTTCAACTTGAAATTAGGTTTAAGTTTTTTTCATTCATTCTACCGGATTATGACAAAACAATGCCTATATATAGACTACAACACAAACATGAGGCTACATGCAGCCCACTCTAAAGAGAAGAAAAATTTGGCTAAACATAGGCCAACATGAAATGAAAATGAAAGTGCTTAAATAATAATTAAAATGCTGAAATTAAATATTGGAATTAAACAACAATATTATTATTTCATGCGTAGATGCGGCGGAGATGTTGACGCGGCCGTGGAGGAGATGTTGACGCAGCCTTGGCAGAGATGTTGACGTGGCCTTGGTAGAGGATGTCACGGTCAAGTCCCAACCTTCAAGTTTATGGCAACGGTCATTATAATCTTCAAACTCCACATAGCGACGAACAATGACACCAAACATAACCGGGTCACCATAATCATCAGGAAGGGGATCTTCCTCAGCAACATGCTACGGGTCTTCAACATGTACCAGATCACCATCGTCGTCCGAAGGGGGATGCTCCAAATCAACATGCCGGGGGATGACGGCTCCATCAATCCTCCCCCTCTCAAAAATACTCATCACTGATGAGTAGTCCTGTGTGTAATCGTCAGGGAAAAGGAACCTGCAAGGCAAAAGGTGGTCTTGGGGGGACCTCAAAAATGCATTAGCCAAATAAGAACAAAGAATTTCCACAACATCAACCCACATACCTCCGATGGAGACCGGGGAAGAGAACGATCCAGAAATACTAACACCACCCAACCCAATAGAAAGTATAGTGGAATATGTAAACGTGGAGATAGACTTTTCAAGGGGCATAGAAGCCTGAAGCGTTAAATATGAAAAAAATCAAAAATAGGAGCTATGCCCCATTTAGTGGGAAATTCTACAATAAATGTCATGTTACTAAATTTCCATAAAATTCGCAAAAGATGGACTTGTCGATTCATAAATATTTCTAAGGTTCCCGAAGGCATCCATTCAGGGGCGAGACAAGCCAAAACCAAATCATTCGTATAACGATAAGATACTCTTCGATACAAACTAACATTCTTAAAACTGTGTGGGGAGAACCCATGTGCAACATGACTTGTTTCAACAGTGGGAAATAACGGGACTAAGTCAGGTGGCACGAGTGTTTTAAAATCAGTGGTAAAGTTGGTGCAGTTCAACGTCGAAGTTTGAAATTTAGGCTTAAATTTAAATTTTAAAACGTCATGAAGAAAAGCCAGCGGATAACACTCATCACCAACTTTAGAGTTGGATTCTCCCGGATTTGAAAAGACGTGCGGGCGACACAACTCAACATTCCCAACTACTTTCACCAGTATGCGTGTGCACGGGTCATCAAAAGGAGGGGATAAATGCGAGCGTTAAGGCTTGGCAAATAAGTGTGTCGAGGGGACATCACATCATAAGGCACCATAGCCAAGGTATAACTAGAAGTCTAATTCGAAACCTCAAAACTCGGATTTGACGTCCAAGAAATAACGTCCGACTACATACCATTAAAATCATAAGAAAATTCAAACAGTGGATTCGCCCTTACGGAAAACTCATCCGACATGTCTTCCAATTCATTATGTATATCATGTGATTCAGACTCAGTGATCGGGTCATAGATCGGCACCAATACTATGAGATCAGGCGGCACTAAGGGGACCACCTCTAGTGGTACTAGCAGAATGAATTCAGGTGGCACAATCAACGACCATATCAATAACATGAACTCAGAGATTTGACTAAACGTGGGAGTTCAGAAGGATACAAGACGATCAAAAGTTTTATAGTGACCACACACGAATTCTATCAACGCTCGTCGAGGCATGTCCAAAGACGGGACCAACACGGTTGGCAAAATAAAATGACTAAGATCAGACGTACCCAACTCGTATCCTAAATGGTCAGTTAGTCGAGTCAACGGATCAGGAGGGTGAGTCGGTAAACTTAAAACTGGGAGAGAGTCAAGATCAAAATTAACTTCATGCGACGGAGTTAGCATCAGGGGATGCTCATCCGGGTATACATCAATAACGTCTTCCAAAAATAGCACTCCCTCACTAGGACATACTTCCAACACATCCGTCATATCTTCCAAGTCAGACGTAGTAAAAATCTCAGGAATGGGCACATCAATATGTCTCGGAATAAAATAACCCAGCTCGAGTTCTAATAGATCATCACCTACATCACTACTAGGTAAGGTCATAGCAAGAGGTGACTCTTTTGACTCAGCCAGAATATCAATCGACTCAGGTTCATAGGAAGACTTCATTACAATCACGGTAGACGGCTCAGAAATATCGTCGACGGGGAGTGGCGATGATTCCTCAAAAGAGAAATCCTCATACAGGTCACTAGGGTAACAAATCTCCTCAACGTCGCTACACTCGTCAGTGATAATAGCCTCGTCCACAGTGACGGGCGCAATCATAGAATCAGCCTCAGACTCATCAGGGGAATCAATAACTAGATCCGATTGCTCAGGGGGTGACTCTAAGGAGACTACGAGCGTAGTCAGAATAGAATGATAGATAGTGCCAAACCTAGACGTGTCACTAATCTCACGTGTCTTGATCGCCTGACTACCCACGATGATATGAACACTCTCATAATCAAGTAGGGGTCTAGTGCCCTGGAGGGGAGAAGTAAACTTATGTGACGTCCTAGTACGGGAGTATGGGGTATCATACTGGTTCGGTGTAGGCATAATCATAGGTGGCGCTTCACTCAGATTTTCAGATGACTGAGAACGGCAGTGGGGAGGGTAATACTCATCCGTTAAAAGATTCTTCATAATATTCCAACCTACAGGTGAATCGTCGAGGGATGTCCTAAAACGTCTCTCCTCATTGAGCCAAAAGGTCTGGGCTCGACTAAATAATTGAAGTCTCGCAACGGGAATCCTGTGGGGGTCCACAATCTGATATCTCTCAAAATAGCGCTCCATAGCCTTCACCCAACATAAAAACTCTTGCGTTCCACCTAGCCCATCATAGGTCGGGGCAGGAACTCTAACATGCCTAGATGAGTGCGGTGTAACTTGATTAGCCTTTAGTTGGCCAATCAACCCCTTAATCTCTTCCACTACCGAGCAATGGAATAACTTTCTAACTTTCATGACGGAACCTAAAGGTCGTAGGTCATTTCAGCGGGAACCGGAGAGAACACTCAACCGGAACCGGTGCACATGCAAACAAGAAAATAGTCTCATCCTATTTATTTTTAAAGATAGATTTGTTCCCGCTATTATTTCAAAATTATATATAATTTTTTTTGATATTCTTGTTGGAAAAAATATGGAGATTATTAATTAATTTTTTTCTGATTTTTTTTATTGCTGAAAATAAAATTTAGCCGGCTATTGGCAGACCACACAATTTTTTTTTATTTTAATTTGGAGAAAAATTTGAAATTTGAAATTTTGAATTTTGAATTTTGAATTTTGAAATTTAAATTTTGAAATCTGAAATTTGAAATTTGAAATTTTAAAATTTGAAATTTGATATTTGAAATTTAAATTTTTTAATTTGAATTTTGAAACTTTTTAAATTTAAAATTTGAAATTTGAAATTAGAAATTTGAAATTTGAATTTTAAATTTTGAAATTTTAAATTTGAAATTTGAAATTTCGAAATTTGAAATTTGAAATTTTGAAAATTGAAAATTGAAAATTGAAATTTGAATTTTGAATTTTGAAATTCGAAATTTGAAATTTGAAATTTGAAATTTGAAATTTTTAATTTGAAAACTAATTTTCTAAATATTTATTTGCAACGAAACGTGTGAGTGGGTGTGAACGTGCCAAATAAGAGGGGGAGGGTGCCAATTAGGAAATTTACGTGAACCTCCCTCTGATACCAAATTGATGTAGGCTACTGGGTTTGACACGGTGACTGCTAAGGGATTAACACGTACGCTTCTCTACTATCACTTTTACGTCCACACAATAACAAAATGCAGCAAATACGCGATAACAATTATTAAAATACTTAGGTGACGGGGAGTTCACCAAGCCCCTCAAGATAAGTCCAAGGCTATGGCTAAGGTCCTCTCAAGCGAAATGAACCCACACGGTTCGGTCGAGCATAAGTTGTACCCAAAGAGACACCACTGAAAACAAAGATTCGGATAATGGGTGGTTCTCTCCCAACAAAATAAAACGAGGGCCGCCACGCCTCACGAATGTAAACAGAGATAAGAGACAATAACAAATCTAATATGAAATCAACCACGAAATTTCAAACCATTCACAAATAACGCGCTACGCTTATGCCACGAGAATTGTCTAAGAAAGGAAATGCTTAAGTGTAACACCCCAAAAGGCCCCAAAAAGACTCAAGATGAGTTTGAGTAGCAGGCTGGTTTACACGGCCTGGGACACGGGCGTGTCCCAGGGCGTGTCGGGTGTACACGGCCTGGGACACGGGCGTGTCCCAGGGCGTGTTCGATTTATTTTGCGGAATTGGCCTATTCAAGTCAGAGCCGGACACGGCCTTGAACACGGCCTTGAACACGGGCGTGTCAGGCTGGACACGGGCGTATCAGCTGCCGTGTTCCGACCCGTGTACTGGTTGCAAATCGATGTAACAGGAGACACGGGCGTGTCTCAAGTTCGACACGGGCGTGTCAGGTTCGACACGGGCGTGTCGATGACCCGTGTTGTTCAGTCGGTTCAAACTGTGTGTGCCACTTAAAGGGTACACGGCCTGTGACACGGGCGTGTCACAGGCCGTGTCGGCCAAAAAAATGGGTTTTTGGGAAAATCTTGGCCGTTCAGTTTTCTCTCTTTTGATCCAAGGGCTCAGGTTGTTTCCTGGCTGGATTAACTCCGTGAGGGAAGAATGAAGAGGTCATTCTTCATGTGTGCTTAAGAAAGAGAGAAAGAGAGTGGAAGAAGAAGGAGGAGGAGAGCAAGCCACCGGCGGAGTTCCCGTGGTCCGATTCGTGATCCGAAGCCGGCGTTGTGAAGGCAAGGCTGCTGCGGTTCTTTCTCACCGGCTAGTTTTCGATGGCACCGAAGAGATCGACAAGGGTAACGATCTCCCTTCTTGGACATGTGAAGTCCTTCTTTTCTGCATTGCATAGGGAAAACCCTTCCCCGCGAGTGTGCGGTGGGTTGTGGTGTCCCTTGGGGTAGATATGTGAAGTCCCCCTTGTTAGAGGCCGGAATTGGAGTACGGCTCTAGGCATGCTGTGTGAAGCCCATCTGGATGTAATCTAGATTGGTGATGCTTGTTGCATATCGGAGAAGGCTCCGTGATAATGGCTTGTGATGCCTATGGCTTGTGATGCCTTGTTCCTACCTGTTGCTTGGTGCGGCAGGAAGTACTGGACGATGTCCAGGAAATGAAGAGGGTTGGATGCAACTCTTGTGGCCGTGTGTTGCCACTTTGTGAGTAGTTGAGCCGTTGGGCTGCAACTCGATGAAAAGGCAGATTGCCGAACAGGAAAGGTGAAACCGACCCGCGCCTATAAAAAACCATGGATACTTCCGTATTCGAGGTGGCTCGGCGACTTGAGCAACGGGGGGTGGCTGATCCGTACCTGCGTTAGGTCCGTCCGACTTGGAAGCCTGGTATAGGTTTTGTTGGAGCGCCTAATGAGAGTCTTAGGCCCGCGCGCCGGAAAGACTAGAAATGCTCAAATACCGTGTAGACGGTGGTGTTGACCCTGGTATTCCGGTACACCGAAAATGTGCCCTGAGTGCACGGACTGTCGGGCCGGGTGGCCGATGGTTGTGATGGCTTGAATGTGCCTGCGCGCACATAGTTGCTATTGATGATGCCATGCTTGCAGGGAAAGAATGCTCATGCCCCAAGAAAGGGGTAGGATTGTTATAATTGGGTCAGCTGAATGCTGACCGTTGCATTGTTTGCCACCGGTTGGGTGGATTGTTCCCGTGCAGGTGCTGGAGAGCCAAGTGGTAAATGATGGGCTGAAGCCCTACTGCTGTTGCTGCTGCTGCTGCGGCTAGCCTGGAAGGCTAAGCGAATGGCTTTATTTTGTTTTCTCTTTTTACTCATGTATGGCCGGCCTGCGCGCCGAGGTTTGTAAAACATGATGTATGTTCAGAGGAACTGTAAGGCCTTAAGGCCAAACTCTCGTGGTTGTGTACATTCCGTGGTATTTATATATAACGGTGGTTTTATATATATTGGACATTCCGGTTGAGAGTTCAAAGTTGTAACTTAAAGCTTCCGCTAAAATGCTCTGAGTTAGGATTCGTATTTGGTTTGGTATTATCTTGTGACCTCACCGTCTGTTTGTGGCATATAGTGTGGGGCCCCGGCCGGACCTTCTACTATACGTCATCTAACGGATGGGGTCGTTACATTTTGGTATCAGCTTTCGTCGGTCTTCCTCTTTCGAATTCGTGGTCGAATTCTTTTGTGGGGTGGCGAGCACGTGTTTGTGCGACCTGCTGTAACGCTAATGAACTCTGGAATGTCCATTAAGGAATGTACAAAATCTTGTTTGAGGAATCTGCGCGTTCCTTTTTGTGTTGTTTTGCTTGCATACGTTCGCTAATGTGTGTCTTGTCCACCTATAGGTGACACGTAGTGGTGCTGGGCAGTCTGAGCCCCAGCGCTCTGATGAGAGTGCGGCACCAGCTGAGGTGCCCACACCTCCTCCATCTGCGGAAACTGTTCGCTTAGTGGCTGAGGCGCTATTTGCCATGATTCAGCCGACCGGGCAAGCGCAGCCGGCAGTAGTGCCAGTTTGTGTTGATGTAAGACCCGAGCCGGTTGAGGCTGTAGATCCACGAGCAGCTGACCGACAGTTGAAGCAATTTATGAGCTTCAGTCCTCCTACGTTTGCGGGAATGGGATCCCCAACGCAGGCGGAAGATTGGTTATCGCGTGTCAAGCGGATAATGACAGCGATCAGGGCGGAGGAAACTCTCAAGGTCACCTTAGCCACCTTCATGCTTGAAGGGGAGGCGCGGTTGTGGTGGGACGAGGTTGAGCTACACCATTTGGCGGGCAGGCATTTAACACAAGTGTCGATTGAGGAGTTCTCTCGCATATTTCTGGCGAAACATGTCCCAGCGGCGCAACGCATTGCTATGGAAAATGAGTTCCAACGGTTAAAGCAAGGGGAAGATAGTGTGGATATCTACTTGCACGAGTTTACCAGGTTGGGACGATATGCGGGAACAATCTTCGCGGATGACCAAAGGAAAACGAATCGGTTCTATGAAGGATTGCGGGATGAGTTGCGATTCCTGCTTTCGAGTTCTGTGAGCCAAGGGTTTCAGGCGTTGGTTGATACTGCGTGCGCGCTGGAGAAGGACATGAGGCGAGTGCAAGGGAATAAGGGCTTGGTTGTGTCAAAGCCAGAGTTTCAAGCACCTCGCCCGAGTAAATCGTTTTACCAGAAGAAAGGGGGTAAGAGGTCCAAGCCATCTGGGCAAGTGACTACGACCGTTGTGTCGGGAGCGACATCAAGGCCGGATGCTCGTACATGCTATAACTGTGGCCGGGTGGGGCATATTGCTCGTGACTGTCGGGTTGTGCAGCCCAAAGGGGACAAGAAGACGGGTGCGTCTTATGCGGAGAAGGGCAAAACGGTGGTGGATTCCTCTGCTTCCCAGGCGCAGCCCCGAATCTATCAACTTGGCCAACAGGAAGCGATTAAGCAAAGTGACGTCGTCACAGGTAGGAGTTGATTTAGTTTACTTGCTGTGCTTTTGGTTTTGGTTTTGTTTAGCTTGTGCATGATGTGTGTGTGCTGCAGGCTTTGTCCTGATTCGGAATAATTTAGCGAGAGCCCTGTTTGATACGGGTGCTTCGCATTCTTTTCTGTCTGAGGATTTCGTATCTCGCATTGGGGTACCAAGTCATGTGACGGTGGATAGTACAAGGGTGCTATTGCCGAATGGCTGTGTAATGCTTGCGGATAGGGCTTGCGATGTGGATGTGCAAATAGGAAGTCGGGATTTCGGTTTGAGTGCAGCTGTGCTACCGTTATCGGAGTTTGATGTGATCTTTGGTATGGACTGGCTCTCGGAGCAGCGTGCCTTTATTTATTGCAACTCCAAAGAGATTATACTGGGCCAGAATACCGGGCTTGTGACGAAGTTCGCTGGTATGCGAGGAGTTGGCGGAACGTTGTTGTCTGCACTCCAAGTCGTTAATGCTGTTCGGAAGGGCGCGGAGTTATTCTTCACGCTAATTCAGGCTGTTGAGCCAAAGGCCAGTGTCGGTGAAGTGCCAGTTGTGTCAGAGTTTGCCGACGTGTTTCCTAAAGATCTTCCTGGGGTACCACCCCAGCGGGAGATTGACTTCTCTATTGAGTTGGTGCCAGGTGCGAAACCTGTGGCCCGCTCTCCATATCGCGTCGCGCCAAAAGAGATGGCTGAGTTGAAAGTCCAATTGCAAGAGTTGTTGGAGCAGGGTTATATACGCCCCAGTATGTCATCTTGGAGCGCGCCTGTTCTCTTTGTGAAAAAGAAAGACGGTAGCTTACGGTTGTGTATTGACTACCGCGAGTTGAATAAGCTGATGGAGAAAAACAAATATCCGATTCCGAGGATCGATGACCTCTTTGATCAGCTGGCAGGATCAACGGTCTATTCCAAATTGGATTTGAAATCGGGATATTATCAGCTAAGGATTCGGGAAGGTGACATTCCCAAGACGGCGTTTGGAACACGCTACGAGCATTATGAGTTCACGGTAATGCCGTTTGGCCTATGTAATGCGCCTTCGGTATTTATGGACCTAATGCATCGAACGTTCCGAGAGTATTTGGATTTGTTTGTTATTGTGTTTATCGATGACATATTAGTATACTCTCAGTCGGAAGAAGATCACGCAAACCATTTACGGTTGGTCTTGCATACCCTGCGGAGGAATAAGCTTTTTGCCAAGTTCTCAAAGTGTGAGTTCTGGCTCTCTTCAGTAGCCTTTTTAGGCCATGTGGTAAGCGGAGAGGGTATTGCGGTGGATCCGTTGAAGATAAGTGCCATTCGAGATTGGCCAGTGATGTCTTCAGTGGCCGAGGTCAGGAGCTTCCTTGGACTTGCGGGCTACTATAGACGGTTTGTGGAAAACTTCTCACGGATTGCTTTACCTCTGACCACGCTGACGAGAAAGGATCAAAAGTTCATTTGGACGCCGGAGTGCGCGCGAGCTTTTGAAGACTTGAAGAGTCGTTTGACCACGGCGCCTGTGTTGACATCGCCATGTGGTACCGATGGGTATGAGATCTATAGTGATGCATCTGGGAGCGGCTTAGGCTGCGTTCTTCTGCAATTTGGTAAAGTGATTGCTTATGGCTCGCGTCAGTTGAAAGTGCATGAGCGGAATTACCCCGTCCATGATTTGGAGTTGGCGGCGGTAATCTTTGCGCTCAAGTTGTGGCGGCACTATCTATATGGCGTCAAGGTGGATATCTATACGGATCACAAGAGCCTAAAGTATTTGTTGGATCAGAAGGATCTGAATATGCGACAACGAAGATGGATGGAGTTCCTCAGGGACTACACCTTCGAGATTCACTATACTCCTGGGAAGGGAAATGTGGTCGCTGATGCTTTGAGTCGGAAGACTCAGGTACGGGCAAGCTGGTTGCAGAGGCATGATCAGCGTTTGATCCAAGAATTGGAAGCAATGGAGATATCGTGTGTTGACAAGGGTGCGTCAACCGATGCATGCTTGAACTGGACGGAGGTGCAATATGACCTTACGGACAGAGTTCGGTGAGCAACGGAGCTTGATGAAAGTCTCCAGCGCTATGCTAAAGATGGGTCGGATGATCAATTCTCTTGGGATAACGGGTTGTTACGGAGAAATGGTCGAGTGTGCGTCCCAAGTGTGGGTAAAGTGAGGGAAGAGTTGATATACGAGGCTCACTTTGCAAAGTACTCAGTTCACCCAGGGAGCACAAAGATGTACAGGGATATGAAAAAGCTGTTCTGGTGGCCCGGACTAAAGAAAGATGTGGCTCTTTATGTGGCTAAATGCAACACCTGTGCGTTGGTGAAAGCAGAATGCTAGAAGCCTGGCGGGTTTCTGAAGTCGTTACCTATTCCGGAGTGGAAGTTCGATGATATTTCGATGGATTTCGTGCACGGGTTGCCGAGATCTCAACGCGGTCATGATTCAATCTGGGTGATTGTGGACCGGTTGACGAAAGTGGCGCACTTCCTTCCAAACAGAAGAGACGATTCAGTGGAAACCTTGGCCAAGCTGTATGTGGAGCAGGTTGTTCGACTACACGGTATTCCTCGGAGCATCGTTAGTGACAGTGATGGGCGGTTCACATCGAATGATTGGCGGCTCGTTCATCAAATGTTGGGTACAAAGTTAGCGTTTAGTACGGCCTTTCATCCCCAAACGGATGGCCAGACTGAACGAACCAACAGGACGATGGAGGATATGCTCCGCATGTGCGCCCTAGACTTTGGTAAGAGATGGGAAGATTATATATTTCTCGTCGAATTTGCCTATAATAATAGCTACCAAGCGAGTATTGGTATGGCACCATTTGAGGCGTTGTATGGTCGGAAATACCGTACACCGTTAGCTTGGGCAGAAGCAGGCGAATCGAAGCTGAGTGGGAAAAAGGAAGTCGAAGAAGCTACTTCGCTCATACGCTCTATTCGGGAGAGGCTATTGATAGCCCAAGATCGTCAAGCAAAGTACTACAATGCCAAGCACCGGAACGTGGAGTTCGCGGTGGGTGATTGGGTATATTTGAAGATCAAACCCTTCAAAGGTGTGTCCAGGATTCGGCGCTTGAAAAAGCTAAGTCCGAGGTATCTTGGTCCATTTGAGGTGGTGGAGCGAGTTAGGGAAGCTGCTTATCAACTAGCACTTTCAGCGGACTTGGGTGGATTACATGATGTATTTCACATCTCAGTCCTTCGTAAGGCGGTAAAGGATCCAGCTCAAGTAGTGGAGAATGATCGGGTACCGGTCGAGTATGGGCTAACGACGAGGGTTAGACCCATTCGGATCGAGGATCGAGCTGAGAAACAGTTGCGGAACAAAGTGATCGGGATGGTCAAGGTCCGATGGGACAATTGTGGCCGTGAAGAGCTAACATGGGAGCGAGAGCAGACCATGCGAGCTGAGTTTCCCGAGTTATTTGTATAAACTGTAGACCGTGTACTTTTTGTTATAACAGCGTTATAGCATTGCTGGTTTTGTTTCCTTACCGTGCAAATTTTGGGACGAAATTTTGTTAAGGGGGGAGGGTTGTCACACTCCAAAAGGCCCCAAAAAGACTCAAGATGAGTTTGAGTAGCAGGCTGGTTTACACGGCCTGGGACACGGGCGTGTCCCAGGGCGTGTCGGGTGTACACGGCCTGGGACACGGGCGTGTCCCAGGGCGTGTTCGATTTATTTTGCGGAATTGGCCTATTCAAGTCAGAGCCGGACACGGCCTTGAACACGGCCTTGAACACGGGCGTGTCAGGCTGGACACGGGCGTGTCAGCTGCCGTGTTCCGACCCGTGTACTGGTTGCAGCTCGATGTAACAGGAGACACGAGCGTGTCTCAAGTTCGACACGGGCGTGTCAGGTTCGACACGGGCGTGTCGATGACCCGTGTTGTTCAGTCGGTTCAAACTGTGTGTGCCGCTTAAAGGGTACACGGCCTGTGACACGGGCGTGTCACAGGCCGTGTCGGCCAAAAAAATGGGTTTTTGGGAAAATCTTGGCCGTTCAGTTTTCTCTCTTTTGATCCAAGGGCTCAGGTTGTTTCCTGGCTGGATTAACTCCGTGAGGGAAGAATGAAGAGGTCATTCTTCATGTGTGCTTAAGAAAGAGAGAAAGAGAGTGGAAGAAGAAGGAGGAGGAGAGCAAGCCACCGGCGGAGTTCCCGTGGTCCGATTCGTGATCCGAAGCCGGCGTTGTGAAGGCAAGGCTGCTGCGGTTCTTTCTCACCGGCTAGTTTTCGATGGCACCGAAGAGATCGACAAGGGTAACGATCTCCCTTCTTGGACATGTGAAGTCCTTCTTTTCTGCATTGCATAGGGAAAACCCTTCCCCGCGAGTGTGCGGTGGGTTGTGGTGTCCCTTGGGGTAGATATGTGAAGTCCCCCTTGTTAGAGGCCGGAATTGGAGTACGGCTCTAGGCATGTTGTGTGAAACCCATCTGGATGTAATCTGGATTGGTGATGCTTGTTTGCATATCGGAGAAGGCTCCGTGATAATGGCTTGTGATGCCTATGGCTTGTGATGCCTTGTTCCTACCTGTTGCTTGATGCGGCAGGAAGTACTGGACGATGTCCAGGAAATGAAGAGGGTTGGATGCAACTCTTGTGGCCGTGTGTTGCCACTTTGTGAGTAGTTGAGCCGTTGGGCTGCAACTCGATGAAAAGGCAGATTGCCGAACAGGAAAGGTGAAACCGACCCACGCCTATAAAAAACCATGGATACTTCCGTATTCGAGGTGGCTCGGCGACTTGAGCAACGGGGGGTGGCTGATCCGTACCTGCGTTAGGTCCGTCCGACTTGGAAGCCTGGTATAGGTTTTGTTGGAGCGCCTAATGAGAGTCTTAGGCCCGCGCGCCGGAAAGACTAGAAATGCTCAAATACCGTGTAGACGGTGGTGTTGACCCTGGTATTCCGGTACACCGAAAATGTGCCCTGAGTGCACGGACTGTCGGGCCGGGTGGCCGTTTGTTGTGATGGCTTGAATGTGCCTACGCGCACATAGTTGCTATTGATGATGCCATGCTTGCAGGGAAAGAATGCTCATGCCCCAAGAAAGGGGTAGGATTGTTATAATTGGGTCAGCTGAATGCTGACCGTTGCATTGTTTGCCACCGGTTGGGTGGATTGTTCCCATGCAGGTGCTGGAGAGCCAAGTGGTAAATGATGGGCTGAAGCCCTACTGCTGTTGCTGCTGCTGCTGCGGCTAGCCTGGAAGGCTAAGCGAATGGCTTTATTTTGTTTTCTCTTTTTACTCATGTATGGCCGGCCTGCGCGCCGAGGTTTGTAAAACATGATGTATGTTCAGAGGAACTGTAAGGCCTTAAGGCCAAACTCTCGTGGTTGTGTACATTCCGTGGTATTTATATATAACGGTGGTTTTATATATATTGGACATTCCGGTTGAGAGTTCAAAGTTGTAACTTAAAGCTTCCGCTAGAATGCTCTGAGTTAGGATTCGTATTTGGTTTGGTATTATCCTGTGACCTCACCGTCTGTTTGTGGCATATAGTGTGGGGCCCCGGCTGGACCTTCTACTATACGTCATCTAACGGATGGGGTCGTTACATCAAGAGTGGAGATGTTCGTTACCCAACCGAAATGGACGATTCCGGCTTTCTTATCCTTGAATCGTTTCTTTCCGAATCCACCGGAAGCACACCGATTGGAGGGAAACACGTTATCCTTCGTTGCCTTCACGTCGTCGTTGAAGATCCATGAGATTCACCTCTTAGCCTTGGCCGATTTTTCTCTAGGAAATAAAGGGGGCTGTTTTTGGAATCTCACAAGAGGGATCGGTTTTTTTTTGTAATGGAAATGATGGTGGCCGAAATATTGGAGATGGAGTTGAGGGTGGTCGACTATGAGATGGAGGTGGTGGTCGGCTATGTGAAAGAGGAGGTGGTCAGTTTTCTTGGTGGAGGAAGAGGAGGCTCGGGTGGACAAGAGAGATAAGGAGAAGAGGGGAGGAGAAGGTAGAAATCGAGAAGGGGGGTGGGAGGAAAAGGAAGGGCCAGCGGCCAAAAGGGGGAAGGAGAGGAAGGGGGCGGTGCCCAAGGGGAGAAGAGGAGGAGGCAAAATTTCAACTTCAAATTATGTTTAAGTTTTTTTCATTCATTCAACCGGATTATGACAAAACAATGCCTATATATAGGCTACAACACAAACAAGAGGCTACATGCAACCCACTCTAAAGAGAAACAAAATTTGGCTAAACATAGGTCAACATGAAATGAAAATGAAAGTGCTTAAATAATAATTAAAATGCTGAAATTAAATATTGGAATTAAACAACAATATTATTATTTCATGCATAGATGCGGCGGAGATGTTGACGCGGCCTTGGGGGAGATGTTGACGCGGCGTTGGCAGAGATGTTGACGCGGCCTTGGCAGAGGATGTCGCGGTCAAGTCCCAACCTTCAAGTTTGCAGCAACGGTCATCATAATCTTCAAACTCCACATAGCGACGAACAATGACACCAAACATAACCGGGTCACCATAATCATCCGGAAAGGGGATCTTCCTCAACAATGTAACACGGGTCTTCAAACATGTACCTGATCACCATCGTCTTCCAGAGGGGGACGCTCCAAATCAACAAGCCGGGGTATGACGGCTCCATCAAGGCGAGGCCGAGGCCAGGGATATCATGGCCGAGGTCGAGAGTAGGAGCAGGTATACGGGCTAGACCTCGTCGAACCAAGGAATCCATAGGAGGTCATCACAGGTACTTAGACTATTGTAAATTTAAAGATTTCATTTATATGGTACCTGATGTTATAGAATAACAGTCTATTTAAACCCAAATATCCCCAGTCATAGTCATGATCAGCGGCAAGCCCGCACATACCTTGTTCGACACGGGTGCCTCCCACTCGTTCTTTTCTGAGGTTTTTATAGAGGGACTGGAAGGCGTGGAAAGATTTCCGGGCTTAGAGATGAGGGTGCGCCTACCCAATGGGTCAAGGCTACGGACCACTGCCCATTGCAAAATGGCTGCCGAGATTGATGGCAAGGCATTTGAGGCGCTTGCAACGATCCTGAGATTACCAGATTTCGACTTGATCTTGTGCATGACATGGTTGCACTGGAATCATGCCCAGATCGATTGCCCATCGAAAAGGATCACACTGAGGCACGGTGACTCCTACGTCGTCGTCGAAGGTATTAGACCTATCTCCCATCTATTATTATCATCTGTATAGGGTGTCAAGGCCCACCATCAGGGAGAGGTGGTGTATGTTATATGCTTTGAGATGGCGGGAGCAGAAGCTTCCATTGCTGATATCCCAGTGGCACGAGATTTTCCTGATGTATTTCCGGAGAAATTAACCGGATTACCAGTAGGTAGAGATGTGGACTTCCGGATACAGTTAGTACCAGGAGCGAGGCCTGTATCTCAGGCACCGTACAGGATGGCTCCTAAGGAGTTGGCGGAGTTCAGGACCCAGCTTCAGGAGTTAGTGGAGTCAGGCATTGTTCGGCCCAGCTCATCACCATGGGGAGCACATGTATTATTCGTCAAGAAGAAGGATGGGTCATTGCGGCTCTGCATCAACTATCGAGAGCTGAATCGGCTGACAGTCCGGAACACATACCCATTTCCCCGGATCGATGAGTTGTTTGATCAGGTTCAGGGAGCCTTCTGGTTCTCCAAGCTGGATTTACGATCTGGGTATTATCAGCAATAGATTCAGGAGGAAGATATCCCGAAGACATCATTTAGTTCCCGCTATGGGTTATACGAGTTCAAGGTGATGCCTTTCGAACTCATGAATGCACCTTCCGCATTCATGAGTCTGATGAACCGTGTTTTCGAGCCCTACTTGGATAGATTTGTCAAAGTATTAATTGATGACATCTTGATCTATTCTCGGACAAAGGAGGAGCATATGCAGCATTTGGCATGGGTGTTGGAGAAGCTGAGGCAGTATCAGTTGTATACGAAGTTTTCCAAGTGCCAGTTCTGGCTGCAGGAGGTGGCATTCCTGGGACATGTTGTCAGTGGAGCCGAGTTGGCCGTAGATCCAACCAATGTACAAACAGTGCGTGATTGGTCGCGACCAAAATCAGCTTCTGATATACGCAGCTTTTTGGGACTCGCCAGGTATTATCGCAAGTTCGTGGAGGGGTTTTTGAGGATAACACTTCCCCTCATGACTTTAACGAAGAAAGAGGCAGCATTTGAGTGGACAGAAAGGTGCGAGGCAGCATTTCAAGAGTTAAAGGACCGGCTCATTTCTTCCCCTATCCTTGCACTTTCATTCTGGAAGGAAGGATTTCAGATTTACACCGACGCTTTTTATCAGGGGATGGGTGCCGTCCTGATGCTGCACAGCCATGTCATTGCTTATGCCTCAAGGCAGTTGAAGAAACATGAGCAGAATTACCCGGTGCATGACTTGGAGCTCGGGGCAGTAGTATTCGCATTTAAGATATGGAGACATTACTTATATGGGGTTCATTGTGATATCTTCTTGGATCACAAGAACCTTAAATACATCGACTCACAGAAGGTTTTGAACCTCTGCCAGAGGAGATGGCTGGAGTTTCTTTGCAATTATAACTACAAATTGCATTATCACCCGGGGAAGGCGAACACTGTAGCAGATGCCTTGAGCAGGAGAGCCAGCACTACTGGACCAGAGCCCCGGGTGATGTATATGGGATTGATGCAGATGATGGATGATATGCATATTACTATGGTTTCAGAGTCCGATCCAGCAGTTTATCGGGAGTATCTGAACTCCCTGATCGGGGAGAATGACCTACGGGAGCGCATTATGACGCAGCAGAGGCTAGATGCAGCCTTAGAACTGATATTCAGAACCCTAGAAAGGGGCGAATTCGGAGATTATACACTACAGGATGATCTCATTCATTTCCGTGGGCGTATTTTTATACCCGCAGGTGATGCTATACGGGAGGATATACTTAGAGAGGCGCACAACTCTTAGTACTCGGTGCATCCCAGGACCACAAAGATGACAGCTGATTTCCGGAGAAACATGTATTGGCCAGGGATGAAGAGAGAGATCATTCATTATGTGACACATTGCGTGACATGTCAGCAGGTAAAAGCAGAATGCAAGAGCCTGAGTGGATTATTATAGCCATTACCGGTGCCAGAGTGAAAATTCGAGGACATATCTATGGATTTCGTGCACGGGTTTCCTCGCTCCCACTCTGGGCACGATTCTATATGGGTCATCGTCGACAGACTGACCAAGGTGGCTCGATTTATCCCGATTAGGAAGGACTTCCCAGTTGTTGTTTTGGTGAGGATGTTTGTAGAGCAATTCGTCAGGTACCACGACATTCCTAGGACCATTGTCTCGGATCGTGATGGTAGGTTCATGTCTAGGGAGTGGAGGGCAGTGCATGCTTACTTGGGTTCTCAACTGACTTTTAGCACTGCTTTCCATCCACAGATCGACGACCAGACAGAGCGGACCATCAGGACCATGGAGGATCTGCTTCGTCTATGAATATTTGATATGAGAAAGCCCTAGGAGAGACTGTTGCCCCTGATCGAGTTCTCTTACAACAACAGTCACCAGGAAATCATTGGGATGGCGCCTTATGAGTTTTTGTATGGAAGGAAGTGCCGGACACCTCTGTCTTGAGTTCAGGATGTGGACATGAGGACTCTTGGTTCAGAGTATATCGAGGATACAGAAGCTCAGATTCGACTTATCAGGGAACGTGTGCTGGAAGCACAGAGTAGACAGTCAAGGTACTATGATGCATGACATTGGAAGGTGTAGTTCCATGTGGGGGACATGGTGTTCTTGAAGATATGTCTTGTGTATGGTGTCTCTCGGGTATGAAGACACAAGAAGCTCAGTCCACGAAATATGGGGTCGTACTTGATTCTGGAGCGGATCAATCCTTTGGCTTATACACTGCAGCTACCACCAGAGTTGGGGACCTTGTATGACGTCTTTCATGTATCTTCGTTGCAAAGAGCTCTCCTCCGGCCGGAACAGCACATCACCACTACACCAGGCCCGATAGCACCCGACAGATCAGTTCGTTTGGAGCCAATCTGGATCGACGATACAGCGGCCCGAGTATTGCGGAAGAAGAAGGATCCCCTTGTGAAGGTGTTGTGGTACAACCATAGACGGGAGGAGCACAATTGGGAGCCATGGGACCTGATGCTAGAGCAGCACCCAGAGCTTTTTTACTTCAAGTAATATTTTAATTTCATTTTAGTTTCTTAAGTATTTGCAAGTAGAACCCCGTAGACCCGAACTTAAATTTCGGGGACGAAATTATTTGTTTATTTATAGGGTTTTGTAACATCCCTTTTTCTATTAGGACCCCCAACTTAGATTAGGCTAGGTCATGTGGTGTGGGTGTGGGTTTTATACTAGGTTTGGCCCATGGGGATGGGGTATTGCCATATGGGGCCTACTATGGGCCAAAGTCAACTTAAGTAAACCTAGGCTAATTTGCAAACCTAGCCACACCTTGACCTCACCACTATTCCCTAACCCTATAAACAATCAAAGTACACCTTAAGGCATGTCATGGGGCCACCCATTGACCCAAGTTGACCAAAGTCAACCCTAACCCTAATTTGGGCAAATTCATACTTAAAGTTTCAATTAGCCCAAGTAAGGAACCACCTTGACCCAACCTAAGTTGGGTGGTGCCATTGAGTACACCTTAAGATCACTTCTTTTCACTTCCTTTCTTAAATAAGATTTCACTGTTGGGATTGAGAGCCTCTTTCTTTGACCTTTTGTCATCATCTGCACCTAAGGAGGTTTGAGATCTTGGCCTGGGAACCACAGCCTCAGGATGCAGTTTCATGTAATCCACTGGGTCAAAGAACCTCCTTGAAGCATATCTTTCCAGTTCCGCCTTCCTTTGCTCTGACAAGGTAGTGATGTTCGAAGTGTCTTTTCCTTGCTCTCTGGACTTCTTCAACTGATCTAAGGCAGCAAGTTCTTTCATCCTAGCAGTCCATGATAGAGGATTGTTCTCTGGATCTTCAAAGGGGATTGCAGGTTCATATCTATTAACAATTTCTGATGCAGTAGAAGTCCTTGTATCAACAGTTTCTCTGAGTTTATAAGGGAAAGGACCTTGAGTTGAGTCCATATGTCTTTGTCCTTCCCTTTGTTGTCTTGATTGAATCCTGTGTTCTCTCTGATTACCTCTATATTGTACCCTTCTGGACTGATAACCTCTTTGATATTGCCCTCTAGGATGATATCTCTGTGAAGATTGGGAGGAGCTTTGCTTTGGAGCAGAGGTTTGAGAAGCTGAGCCTCCACCTGATCCTGAATCTGGAGGAGGAGGAGGAGGATGAAACTTGGATGATCCTTTCTCATACTTATCCAACTTTCTTCTTTTCCTCATGGCCTTTAGCTGGTTTTTAGAATACTGCATCCAAGATTCAGTTATCTGGCAATCATGTAGAATATAATAGGGTATGTCATTAACATCCTTGGCCTTTACAGGAGGGACCTTCATCATGGCCTTACTTCTAGCTTTCCTTTTCCTAGCAATAGTGCCAGCAGAGTCATCAGATTCTATATTGAATTTATCACTTTCAGAACTCTGTGGTCTGTCATACAAATCATCTATACTTTTGATGTATTCCTCTTGAACTTTTGATTTCTCAGTATCAACAGGGACAGGAGGTGTTGATACAACAGCAATAATCATAGCAGTACTCTCAGTAGGAGCAGATGAACTAGCAGGAGTCTCAGATACTTGTACTTCCAAATATTTGGCCAATTCATCATCAGCAGTATTATCAATATCAGCAAGCAGCATTTCAATGTCAGTAGATCCAACAGATATAACAGCAGTAGTAGCAGCAGTACAAACAGAAGCAACAACATCCTCAGCATTAAAAGAGTTGACATATGATGCAATCAGACTGGGATCACATTTTGAAATAGGCACAATGGCCTTAGTAAGGTCTTCAACTTGCTGAACTGGTAAATATCTTCTGTGAAGAGAATCAAAAGCACTCAACAGTGACCTGAGGTCCACTGTAAACACTTGAACTGGAGCAGCAGCAGGCACTTCTTCAGCTTCATGAGCCATCTCCCCCTGCCTTGATTTAGGCAAGACTGGATCAAGGCACTCCATTGAAGGAATTGCCTGAGGAGAGATGAAAGAAGATAGCCTATCAGACAGCTCATGAATATTTTTCAAAAGTGGAGCCATTGTGGTCTCCAGCAATGAGGATAGCCTGAGGGCTAGCAGCTCATATAGCCTGTCTGCCAGTGCAGGAAAATCTACATGCTCAAGATGGGCTTGAGTAGAGGTAGGAGTTGATGTTGCTGGCAAAATGTTGGATGGTGTGGTGGTAGGAGGTATAGGGATGGATGGCTCAGTAGTAGAGATTGTGGAGATGGATGGTACTGGAAAGGAGATGGATGATATGGGTGTGGAGATGGATGGTGAGAAAGATGGTTGATCAAGGATGTCATTGAGGAGCGGTTGGTATGAGGAGGATGATGGAGGCTCAAGATGTGAGGAGGGGGAATCATCCATGAAGAAGTCATCCAAAATGTTGAAAGATGGAATGGAAGAATCAATGGGTGGATAATAGTACAGAGGGTGTAATGGTTCTGAGGTGGTGGCTGGAGGAGGTGAAATAGGTGATGAAACTGTGATGGGGGAGGAGATGGCTGATTGGATCGTTGATAAGGAAGGTAAGGCAGAAATAATAGGAGGAGGAGAAGGATGAGCAGAGGAGGAGGCAGGCCTTTTCTCAATGATGGCAGGAACCTGAGGGGAAGAGACTGAAACAGTCCTTGTGCCTGAAGCAGATGTTGTTGCAGCAGCCCTGTTTGGGTTGATAATCTGCCTGTCCCACTTGCTGAAAAGGGCACAGGTGAGCCTTTTGGATGCATTGATGTGCATCCTATTTGAAACCAGTAATTAAGGGCACCTAGAATGCAGGAAAACCCCTGGAATCCTCCGAAAAAAGAAAAACTTTTGTTAATTTTCTTCTTTATCAAGTCAAAGAAGATAGTTCCCCAATCCAGATGTTTCTTGTCAACTATTGCTCCCATTAAACAGAGCTGATACCTTGAGATGGTATCATGAGCTGAGTGCTTTGCCAGAAGCACTTTCCCCACAACATCAGCCAGAAATTGAAATTCAATTGATAGATTCTTTTTCAACAGCTTATTAGGGTATACAGCAGAGTGACCCATTCTATCTAACATGGAATCAAATTCTTCTCCAGACAAATCAATGGAGTCATATCCAGTACTTAAGGTGAATACTTCAGTCAGAAGAATAGGGGATAATGGTACCTGAGTCCCGTTGATCGTGCCGACTATAGTATTTTAATTCTCATTGGTTGCAGTAAAAACCCATTCCTTTATTTCATCTGCCGCAATCTTTATTCTGGTGGTCATAAACTGAACTAACTACTGTTCTCGAAAAAGATTCAGAATATCTTTGAACTTCTGATCGCTGCCATCGAAGGAGTTCATATCTATGTAAAAACCGGTATTAAATTTCATTTTGGAAAGAGCTGCAACCGACACCGCCATTTGTACCTGCAAAGATTGAACAAACACGACCAAGTGTAGAGAGTTGGGAGGGAAAGAGAAAAATTTGCAGAGAGTATGAAAGCGTAAAAGACGAACGGCGGCCGAAGAAATGATTTTATATTAGGGTTCGACACCAGAAAGGAAAAATCGTTGAACTCTGTTCGACGATTTGGGCTTCTAATGGAATACGAAGAGGTTTCAATGTCGTCGATCTCTGTTGGACGACATTTACGAGCGTCGAGCTCTGCTCGACGACCGCTTAACAGAAAGAAGGATAGCTTAAAGCTATCAGGCAGCGCTGAACTCAGGTCGACGATTCAGGAAATGTCGATCTGCGTTCGACGATTTTTGGGAAACCGTCGATCGCCGTTCGACGATTTCTGGGGAAAATGTCGAGCGCAGTTCAGAGACAGAAACTATCCTACAGACACAAAAAGAAATGAGTTTTTAGCCTAATCTTGGTCTATTTTTAGCTTTTCAAAATCTTGGAATTTATTTTAGACAGCCTCCATCTAGCATCCCTAACTGATTGAGGAAGAAGTTATGTTTCTTTTCATCCAAAGGCTTGGTGAAAATATCTCCTCTTTGCAAATCAGTTGGGATATATTGAAGTTCAATTTTATTTTTCTCAACATTATCCCTTAGAAAATGATGCATAATTTCTATGTGTTTTGTCCTACTATGGAGGACTGGATTTTGTGCAATGGAAATAGCACTGGTGTTGTCACAAAATATTTTAGACTTCTCTAAGTTGTAACCATAGTCTAGGAGTTGATTTTGAATCCACAAAATTTGTGAACCACAACTACCTGCAGCCATATATTCAGCTTCAGCAGTTAAAGTTGACACAGATGTTTGTTTCTTACAAAACCATGAGACAAGTCTATCACCAAGAAACTGACAAGTTCCACTGGTGCTTTTCCTATCTATTCTGCATCCAGCATAATCAGCATCTGAAAATCCAGTTAAGTCAAATGCTGAATCTTTTGGATACCAGAGACCTAGATTTGGACAGCTTTTAACATACCTAAGAATCCTCTTTACTAAAGTTAAGTGTGACGCTCTAGGGCTTACTTGGAATCTAGCACATATATATGTAGCAAACATTATATCAGGCCTACTAGCTGTAAGGTACAATAAAGAGCCAATCATTACTCTATATGTTGTCTGATCAACTGATTTCCCATGTTCATCAGCATCCAATACAGCATTGGTAGGCATGGGTGTTTTCATACATGATGCATTAGACATACCAAATTTCTTAACCAGCTCTTTTGCATACTTGGTTTGAGAAATAAATATGCCTTCAGCATGTTGTTTGACTTGCAATCATAAGAAGAAGGATAGCTCACCCATGCTACTCATTTCAAATTTAGAGTGCATAAGCTTTGAAATTTTTTTGCACAAGTTTGAATCAGTAGAACCAAAGATGATGTCATCTACATATATTTGTACTAGTAGGGTATGGGACTTATGGGTTCTAATAAAAAGAGTTTGGTCTACTCTACCCCTTATAAAATCATTTTCTAGAAGAAAGCATGCTAGGGTCTCATACCATGCTCTAGGAGCATGCTTTAGACCATATAATGCTTTATGCAGTTTGAAAACATAATCAGGATGAGTTGGATAAACAAAACTTGGGGGTTGTCTGACATAGACTTCTTCTTTGATCTCCCCATTGAGAAAAGCACTCTTCACATCCATTTGGTAGACTTTGAATCCCTTGTAAGCAGCATAAGCCAGGAAGATTCTTATGGCCTCTAACCTTGCAACTGGTGCAAAGGTCTGGTCATAGTCTATCCCCTCTTCTTGAGAATATCCTTGAGCAAATAGCCTTGCCTTGTTCCTTACAATAATTCCTTGATCATCCAATTTGTTTCTGAACACCCATTTTGTTCCAACAATGGAATCATCCTTTGCCTTAAGCACTAGTTCCCAAACTTTGTTTCTTTCAAATTGATGCAACTCCTCTTGCATTGCAATGATCCAGTGTGGATCTTGCTCTGCATCTTGAATGGATTGAGGTTCAATTTGAGAGAGAAATCAAGTATGCATCAGGTTTTGGTTGACCTGATTTCTGGTTTGCACACTAGCTGAGATGTTTCCAATCACTTGGGAGATTGGATGATCTCTTGATGTTACTAAATCAATAGGGGTTGTTGATTGTTCACCAACCTGTGTTGTTATTTCCTCTTGTGGAACAACAACTGGCTCTTCAAGAAGATTTTCTTCCAGATGTTGAGCAGCTTATTCATCTTCACTACTTTCATCCTTTTGAGTAACTTGCAATCTGTCAAAGTCTTCAGCTAGAGAATGTACCTGCAAATATTCTATAGTAGAAGCATTCTTCTCCTTGAAAGGCATATTAGTTTCATCAAAGGAAATATGGACCGATTCTTCTTTTTTTTGAGTAGTTTTATTATAAACCCTATAAGCTTTACTGATCATGGAGTATCCCAGAAACACTCCTTCATCAGCTTTTGCTTGAAATTTTGCTATATATCTCTTGTCATTGTTGTGAATATAACAAATGCACCCAAAATTTTTGAAGTAATCTACTTTAGGTTTCTTCCCTTTGAGTAATTCATAGGGAGTCTTGCCCTTCAGTTTATGTATCAAACTTCTATTCAGTACATAGTTGGAGGTGTTCACTGTCTCAGCCCAAAAGGATAAAGGAAGGTGAGCATCTGATAACAATGTAGTTGCAGATTCAATTAGGGTTCTATTTTTCCTTTCTGCTACCCCATTTTATTGAGGAGTTCTAGGAGCTGAGAATGTATGTCTGATCCCTTCACTCTGACAGAACTCTTGCATAAGAAGAGAATCAAACTCTGTCCCATGATCACTTCTGATCAGGGCAATATGAGTATTGAACTCACTCTGTATACATTTGAAAAACTCTGTCAAACACTTAAAGTTATCAGACTTCTTCCTCAGAAAGAACACCCATGTGAATCTTGAGAAGTCATCTACAACCACTAAAGTGTAGGATTTCCCTCCTAAGCTTTGTACTGTAATGGGTCCAAAAAGATCCATGTGTAACAGATACAAAATCCTAGGTGAATCACACTTGTTAAGTGACTTAAAACTGTTTTAGTTTGCTTGCCTAATTGACAAGCCTTGCAAAGTCCTTCCTTCTTGTAGGGGCCAGAAGGTAGTCATCTAACAAGGTTGTCCTTGGATAGCCTAACAATTGTTCTAAGGTTAATATGCCATAGTCTCTTATGCCACAGTATATTGGGTCTAGATATGGAATTGAACAAGCAGATATCTACTTTAGATGAATGAAAATCTACTAAGTAAATGTTACCTTTTCTATTACCTGTCAACACAGTTGTGTTGTCTTCTAACTTGACCTTGCATATAGCTTTGTTGAAAGTCACTTGATATCCTTCATCACAAAGTTGACTGATACTTATCAAGTTGTGCTTGAGTCCTTCAACATAAGCTACTTTGTTGAAGGTGACTGTTCCAATTTGGACTTCACCATATCCTTTTGTTGTTCCAAAGTTTGAATCACCAAAAATTACTTTGGGTCCAAGCTTGGCTTTAAAGGATGTGAAGTTGTCCTTGTTCCCTGTCATGTGATTTGAGCACGCACTATCCAGATACCATAGCTAGTTTGATGTTCGATAGGTCTTCACCTGTACATACAAAAAATTACTTGTTTTTGACCAAGTTTACCTTGGGCCTAGGTTGATATCTTTTAAATTCAGAAATGAAAGACATCCCAGGTTGACTCTTATAACCTTCAGGATTGTATCTCCTAGGGGGTACTATCCATTCAGTATAGGGGTTGAAACCTTGGGATGTAGGACTTCTAGGATTGAATCTAGATGTACCTTTGAAAGATTGTTCAAAGCCCTGATCTCTGTTCGACGATCGTCGAGCTGAGGTCGACGATCTTGGGTCATATCGTCGAGCTCTATTCGAAGATCGACTGTCCTGGAGTTCAGAGTTCAGGTGTCGTCGAGCTAAGTTCGACGATTTTTTCTTGGATCGTCGAGCGCCGTTCGACGATCGTCGAGCTCTGTTTGACGCATTCTGTTGAACTATAACTTTCTTTGGAAAATCTGCATTCTTCCTAGCTACCTCTACAACTTCCTTCCCTTTATCAGAGATAAATTTGATTGGTGTTGTCAGAAAAATAGGCTGGCTGGATGAAGCTCCCAAGCCCAGTGTACTATTAAGTATAGAGTTCACTGTGCTTGTGATGTCCATCAGTTTGATGCTTCTCCCATTGAGAGATTCTTCAAATTGCTTGGCCCTGGATAGTTCACTTTTCAGTGAGGCTATCTCCTTCCTATAGCATTCTAACTCTTCAGAGAGTTTGAGGTTCTCTGATTTTAAAATGCTATGCTCAGATAGTTGTCTTCTGAGGGAAATGATTTCCTTCTCAGACTCTAATAGATCTAGGCATAGTACTTTAAACTCATGTTTAAAGTCCTCAGAATTTAAATAAATGAATTGATTACCTGGTCTTCTTCTAGTTGAATTTCTGAATCTGACTCTGAATCTTCTGCTTCTGAATCTGTTTGAGAGGCATTGATAGCCATCATGCAAAATTCCTTTTCATCAGCATCATCCTCATCATCACTGGAGCTGGATGAAGCTTCAGAGTCCTCTTCAATTTCACTCCATGTCTCAGCAACAAATCCCTTCCTTGTATGTTTGTTCTTGCTGGAGGAGGGTTTGTTCTAGCTGTTCTTCTTAAAGTCTTTCTCCTTTCTTCTTTCTCTTCTATCTTTCTTGTCCTTGTTTTTGTTTTCTGGATAGTCAGGCACAATATGGCCTGGTTTCCTACAACCAAAACATATAATTTCTTTGTTGTTATTTGATTTATCATACCTTGGCTTATCATGTCCCTTGTATGATCTCTTTCTGAAGTCTTTTCTGGCCATTTTGTAGAATCTATTGGCCAATAAGTTGAGTAGCTCCACATTGTCTGTGACATTTTCTTCAGGCAAGTCCTCAACAGCTTTGAAGGCTATTGTCTTTTCTTTCCTTGTGGCTGGTGAGGTAGCCTTCTGTTTTTCTTCTCTATTTTTAATGAGCAGCTCATAAGATTTGAGCTTGCCCAGGAGAGCTTCAGTGGTAATCTCATTTAGACTTCTGGCATCTTTGATTGGCCAGATTCTTGAATCCCAGGTGCAGGGGAAACACATTAGGATTTTGTCATTCAGCTTAGTTAATGAGATTTCTTTATCAAGAGTCTTTAACTCATTGACAATCAGACTTAATCTATTGTACATGTCTGCAACTGACTCAGCTTCTCCTTTCTTGAAGTTCTCATATTGGGATATGAGATGGGATCTTCTGTCTTTTCTCTCATCAGCAAATCCGGAGACAATCTCAGAAAGTTTGTCCCAAATTTCTTTGGCTGAGTTGCATTCAACTACCTTCTGAAATATCTCATCAGACATTATCTGAGCTAAGATATTCATGGCCTTGGCATCTGCAGTCGTCCACTTCTTTATTTTAGCATCTTTTCCTGAAGGAGGTGGAACAGCATTTGTACTTGAGCTTGCTGGTGGACTTGGGCACACTGTCAAAACAGAATTAAATATATCTTCATCAATAGAATTCATATAAAGTTCAGTCCTAGCTTTCCAAAGTGCAAACTTTGATAGATTGCACACTGGAGGCCTGGTTCTTGCATAATCTTTGTTCTGTGCCATGTCTTTATATAAAATTAAATATAATGAAAATAACCCTCTTAAAGGATTGATCTTATCAAGGATCTTTTGGTTCATGTGTTAGCCTGTATGAACAACCAAACTCCCTCTAATACCAATTGAAAGTGGAGGATAAGATCAGTCTGACTCTAGAGGGGGGGGTGAATAGAGTTTGTTAAAATAATTTTTCAAAATAAAACTTTACAGAGGAAAAGTTAAGTTAATATACTATGTGTATTGTGCTACAACAATAAAACAGATGTAATAATAAAAAGAAAACAAAAGATTCACAGCACACAGCAAAGAATGCACACAAGCAACCAAACACAAGAAGCTATAGTGGTTCCCCAATCAACCTGGGTACATCCACTCTTCTACCACCCTTGGTAGGAATCCACTCAGGATGAGTTGATCAGGTGTCCTGACACCAATGAGCTTTTGATAAGGTGCTCAAAAAGCAGATCTAGATTTTTTGATAAGGTGTCTTGCAACCACTGACTTTTGACAAGGCTCTCAGAACCAGATTAAGAACTTTTGAAGGGAGTTTTGATAACCCTTTTACAGCAGGAAAAGAAAAAGGAAGAGGTGAAGTTGTCTTCTCTGTCTCAATCACTGAGAGAAGACTAAGTGGATTGATTGTGTTGTCAAAGCTCCCCCTGAGATGTAGATGGTTCAGGAGTGAGAGCTCTGCTAGGGTGATAGGCCTTCAGAATTTTCAGATCTCCAGCAGAAGATGATTTCAGCAGAGGCTGAAATATGAGTTGTCTGGAGTCTTTGATGTTGAAGTTATGAACACTTTTCAGTATGCTAATTTTTAATCTAACTCTTCAGGATTGATCACTTGATTTTTATCTGAGTTGATCTCACTATCTGTGTATGTATTTATTGAGTGTTATGTGTGTTCTTTCTCTTGATCTGCTGTTGGATGTTTTATTCTCTGATGATCCTCTGTCCAAGATAGCCATTAGCAGTCATAAATGTCTTCCATAAATATTTTGTCTTCTGGAGGAAAGTCCAATAAACATTCCCTGGGAAATCCCTTGAAACTTGCTCCAGAATAAATGAAAACGGCTAATAAATCTCTTGAAATAAATGCTGAGAGAATTTGAAAAACTTTCCAAAAGCTGACTCAATTTGAATCCTTAAAGTCATCAATCTCTCAGAAAAACGTCCATCTGAGCTCTACGATCGTCGAACAGAGCTCAGAGATTGGATTGAACATCAGACAGAAAACGTCGAACTGAGCTCGAAGATCGTCGACCAGAGCTCAGTGACTTGGAAACAAGCTGAAGGCAGATTGTCGATCTGAGCTCGAAGATCGTCGACCTGAGCTCGACAACTTAGCAGAGTTGAGCTCAGAGATCGTCGAACGGAGTTCGATATTTTGTCGACCTGAGCTCGACGAAAATTGTCTTAGTCTCAGCTCTAAGTCTTGATACTTGAATGGTCCTGGGGGCAGCTTCAAACCTAAGTTCTAAGCCCTAGACTCATTCTAACTTGACCTTTTCAACTATACATCTAGTTCAAACTTATTTCCTAAAAACATAGTGATCCTTGCCCAAATTAGTAATAGGATGTTCCAACAACTTTGGAGCTTGAGAAACACTTCCAAAGGAACCAGCTGCTGGAGGAGGAGGAGGAGGGCCTCCCCTGAATGGAGGTGGAGGAGATTACCTCCTGCTCTTTTTCCTTACTTTAAATTCATTTTTAGAATATCTCATCCAGTTAGGGGAGTCTGGAGTGAGCTTTATATTATGCAAAATATAATATGGAGAATCAGCAGATGGATTGGGCTTTGGAGCAGCCTTAAGAGGAGCCATTTTCTTAGCCTTTCTTTTCTTAGATCTTGTATCCTCAGAATCATTAGAGTCTTCTTCATCATCATCATCAGAAGAAGTTGCAGGATTATCATATAGAGCATGAATCTGTTTCACCATATCATCAGTGAAAATTGGATGAGCCTGAGGCTATTCTTGAATTACAGGCTCTGCAGAAACTCTTGAAACAACTTGATCCTAAATAGAATCATTTTCCTCTTTCATATCAGCAAAAATAATCTCATCCAGGTCTTGCATGGGAGACTCAACCCATCTAAAGTTTGGAGGGAAAAGGCCTTTGGCCTTAAATGAATTGTTGGCTCTATAATAGTATCAGAAACTAAAAACTTGTCCTAAGTTTTTCCAAAACTTCATGACTTATAGCAGATGAATAACAAACTCTAGCTTTAGACTTATTTGGAGCTGAATCAATAAACACTTGTAGGATGTTGCTATAAAATGAATCAAAAGAATGTAGTAAAGAAACTAAATCAACTGTGGGATTTATGATGAAATCACCAATAGTAGTTATTTCTGTATCTACAAAAGCAAGAATATCTATATCTTCATCCATAATCTCAATATTTCTACTAGAAGATCTACATCTAGAACTGCTGCTGTTGTTGGAGGAGCTAGAGCTTATTCATGGATCATCTCCACCTGCCTGGTTTCAGAAAGTCTTGAAGCAAGGCCCTTAGAAGAAGGGATAGAGGAGAGAGTAGCAATTTGGGCAGAAAGAGTGGAGATAGAAGCAGAGAGAGGAGCAATAGCCTCAGCTATTAACTGCTTAAGAGTAGGAGAGATGAATTTGAGGAGATCTTTTGCTATGAAAGAAAAGTTTAGGTAGAGAGGTTCAGGAGAAGAAGGGGTATATGTGGATTGGTGACCACAATTGGAACAGATGAACATGGCTTGAGGGAAATCTGATTGATGGAATTCTAGAAATGATGATGGAGTGTTTGGTGGAATGATGGTAGGGATATCTTCCTGGATGGGAGAATGAATTGGTGACAAAGGATTGATGTTTGGTTGAGAGGAGGTATATGGAATGTCAACAATGTGAGATGGAATTGGAGATTGAGGAGGTGGAGATGGTGGTGTATCCTCATTGATATGAATAGTTGATGATGGTTGAGTTGGAGATATTGGAAGAATGGAAGTGGAGGTTTGTTGGAGAGGTGTTAATGAAGGAAATATTGAAGAAGGTGGAGATAGAGGATTAACAGGAGAGATACAGGGGCATCTTCATGAGGTGGGGGAGTGGCTGAACCAGCCCTTGTGTTCTCAGAAGATATTCTGGAAGAGGAGGCCCTGGAGGGCTTGGGAATGGTCCTCTCCCATCTGCCAAATAGGAGAGAAGTAAGCCTCTTTGAGGCATTGATAAAAGTAGTCTGAGAGACTAACAGAGTTGGAGCCTTTGCCTGCAGAAATATTCCTAGTATCCTTCCAAAACAATCAATTTTTTTACTAATTTTCCTCTTTATCAAATCAAACAGAATACTTCCCCAGTTTATTGATTTCTGATTTACTAGGGCACACATCAAGGTCAACTGGTGCCTAGTGAAATGATCATGTGCAGAGTGCTTTTCTAACAGCACTTTGCCTACAATATCAGCCAAAAATCTATATTCGATGGATAAATTCTTCTTCGGAAGATGGTTAAGGTTTCCTGTAGCATGCTCTAACCAGTCTAGTAACTCATCAAACTATCCGATAGATAATTCTATTTCATCTTCTCCATTCACAAAACAAAAAATTTCAGTATGAATCTCAGGAGAAAGAGGAATCAGATTACCAGAAATCGAGCCGATAACAACTTGAGAAACAAGAATTTGTGCCGAGAAAACCCATTCCTTTATCTCTTGAATTGGTAACTTGATCCTGGTAGTCATGAGAAACTGCAGATTTGAACTTTCAAAAAAATTCAGAATATCATGGAAAATCTGGTTAGTGTGAGAAAAAGATTCCAAGTCTATATCGAATCCGATGTCAAACTTCATTCTTGCAAGGAGTGCTAGAGAAATCGCCATTGCTTCACAAAAACATACAATAAAAGATCAAGTGCAGAAAGGAATTGGAAAGCATGGGATTGAGTTCGATGAAAACCTAGATATAAGGTTATAGAATGTGAAGAGACAAACTCTATCCAGCGAAAAGAAAAACTTCAAGCTCAAGTCGACGAAAATACCCATAAAGAGATAAAAGTTGTCGACCTAAGGTAGAAGAGCGGGAAAACAGATCGTCGATCTCCATTCGACGAAATATTTTTAGAAATAAATTCTCCGATCTCTGTTCGAAGAAAAATTTTCACACAGAGATTTCGTCGATCTCCGGTTGATGAAAAAATCAAGTAGAGTTTTCAGATCGTCAATCTCCGTTCGACAAAAAGCGATCAATTGTTTGACCTTAGATAGAAATCAAATTTGTCCTTCTCCATTAATCATACCAAGCTGATTTAGGAAGAACAGATGTTTCTTCTCATCTAATGGTTTAGTGAAGATGTCTGCTCTTTGTAAATCAGTAGAGATAAAGACAAAGTTAATTTTCTTTTTGTCCACACAATCTCTAGTGAAATTATGTCTAATCTCTATATGCTTGGTCCAAATTTGATGCACTGGATTTTGTGCAATGGAAATTACACTGGTAATATCAGAAAATATGGTTGAGTTATTTAGATTGTAACCCTAATCTTGGAGTTGGTTTTGAATCCACAAAAGTTTTGAACAACTACTTCCAGCTGCAATGTATTTAGCTTCAACAGTTGAAGTGGACATAGATGTCTGCTTCTTACAAAACTAAGACACAAGCCTATCACTAAGGAATTGGCATGTTCCTGATGTGCTTTTCCTGTCTACTCTACATCTATTAAAGTCAGCATCTTAGAATCTAGTTAATTCAAATTCTGACTCAGTTGGATACTAGATTCCTAGACTTTGGCAACCCTTTATATATATCTCAAAATTCTTTTTAGGAAAATAAGGTGAGATTCTTTAGGGTTCACTTGAAACATAGCATAAAGGCACGTAGCAAATATTATATCTGGCCTACTAGCTATGAGATACAACAAGGACCCAACAATAGCCCTATATGTTTTCTGATCAATTGGCATGCCATGTTCATCAGAATCAATCACAATATTGGAAGCCATGGGTGTTTTCATAGCTGAGGCATCAGACATCCCAAATCTTTTAACTAGCTCCTTAACATATTTAGATTGGGAGATTAAAATGCCATCAGGGGATTTCTTCACTTGAAGACAAAGAAAGTATGAATGTTCACCCATGCTACTCATTTCAAACTTGGAATGCATCAGGTAAGAAAACCTTTTGCATAGTTTGGAATCAGTAGAGCCAAAGATGATGTAAACTACATATATTTGTACTAACAATATTTCATTTTTATGATGTCTGAAAAATAAAGCCCTATCTACAATGCCCCTAGAGAACTTATGCTCTAAAAGAAAATAAGCTAGGGGCTCATATCAAGCTATTGGAGCTTGCTTTAAGCTATAAAGAGCTTTATGCAATTTGAAAACAAAAGAGGGATGAGTTGGAGAGATAAAACCTCGTGGTTGCTCCACATAGACTTCATCTTTGAGTTCACCATTTAAGAAAGCACTCTTGACATCTATCTGGTAGATGTTGAACTTTTTGCAAGATGCATAAGTAAGGAATATCCTGTAGTTTCAAACTTTGCAACAGGGGCAAAGGTCTGATCATAATCAATTCCTTCCTCTTGTGAATATCCTTGCGCTACCAGCCTTACTTTGTTCCTAATAATAGCTACTTGTGCATCCAATTTGTTTCAAAATACCCATTTAGTTCCAATGACTGGGCAGTCTTTGGTTCTTGGAAATAAATTCCCAACTCTGTATCTCTCAAATTGATTGAGCTCCTCTTGCATTTCAATAATCCAGTGGGGATCTTTCTTTGCATCTTTTATGGATTGGTGATCAAGTTGAGATATTAAGCAAGCATACATCATGTCTTGGTTGAGTTGATGCCTTGTTTGCCCACCAACTGACATGTCTCTAATCACTTGAGATATAGGGTGATCTCTAAGTGTGACAAGATCTATAGGAGGAGTTTGTTCAGCAACAGCATTGGGAATTAATTCCTCTTGTGGAATGATATTTGTTGTTGTTGGTTCAGCAATTATGTCAATGATATCTTCTTCACTATCTCCATCAACTTGTGGAGAAGGATGTGATATAGCCTCTTGGGTGAGGTTTAAATCATCCAATTTCTCACACAGTTGGGGTACCTGCAATAAATCTCTAGTAGAAGAATCCTTCTCCTTTTAAAACATGTTAGCGTCATCAAAAGATATATGAACAGATTCTTCCATTTTTAAAGTTGATTTATTAAATACCCTATATGTCTTGCTGACTTGGGAATATCCAAGAAAAATTCCCTCAGCAACTTTGGATTCAAACTTTCTTAGATGTTTCTAGTTGTTATTATGTTTATAACATCTACAACCAAAGACTCTAAAATAATCTATTTTAGGTTACTTCCCTTTGAGCAGTTCATAGGGAGTCTTACCCTTAAGTTTATGTATAAAACTCCTATTCAGAACATAGTTATTTGTGCTTACAACCTCTTCTCAAAAGTATAGGGGAAAATAAGCATCTGGAAGCAATGTCCATGAAGATTAAATTAGAGTTCTATTTTTTCTTTTCAGCTACCCCATTTTTTTGAGGTGTTCTAGGAGAAGAGAAGCAATGTCTGGTACCTTCCTTCTCACAGAATTCTTGCATGAGAAGAGAATCAAACTCAGTGTCATGATCACTTCTGATCAATGCAACTAGAGTAGATTATTCAATCTAAATGCTCTTAAGAAAGTATGTAAGAACTATGAAGTTATCTGACTTGTTTCTCAAAAAGAACACCCAATTGAATATAGAGAAGTCATCTACAATAACTAAAGTATAAAATTTCCCTCTCAAGCTCTGTGCTAAAATAGGTCCAAAAAGATCCATATGTAGCAAATACAGAATCCTGGGTGAATCACTCTTATTAATAAATTTAAAGCTATTTTTAGTTTATTTGCCTAATTGATAAGCCCTGCAGAGACTTTCTTTCTTGTAGGGCCCAGAAGGCAATCAACTAACAAGGTTGTCCTTAGATAATTTAGCAATATTTTTTAGGTTTACATGTCCTAATCTTTTATGTCATATATCATTATTATTTATAATTTGATTGAATAAGCAAATTTCTAAACTAGCTGACTTGAAATTAACTACATAAATATTTCCTTGTATAAGACAAGTTAAGACAGTTTTGTTGTCTATTGAAGTAATAATTCATGAAGATTTGTTAAAAGATACCGGATAACCTTCATCACATAACTGGCATATGGATTTCAGGTTATGTTTTAAACCACTCACATATGTAACCTTTTTGAATGTAAAAGCTCCAACTTTAACATTCCCATAGCCTTCTGTTTGGCCATAGTTGAAGTCTCCAAAAACAACCTTTGGTCTAAGCTTTGACTTGTAGTTAGGTAGGTTGTCCTTGCTTCCTGTCATATGCATTGAACACCAACTATCTAAGTACCACTATTGCTCTGTGGTAGGATAGTTCTGTACCTGCAAGAAAATAAATTAGCTGTCCTTGACCCAGGTAACCTTGGGTCCTTGATTCTTCTCAAACTTATGACTAGAAATGTAAGAATAATCAGGTTGGTCTTTGTATACTAGGGGGTGAAATCTTCTAGGTGGAATTATCCATTGGGTAAAGGGATAAACAAATGATTTTGGTTGATTAATATTTTTGGAGAAATTTAGATTTCTATTGAAATTATCTGAGGTCGACGAATTCCAGTAAGTTCGTCGATCTGCGTTCGATGAATAGGGATGAGTTCGTCGAACTTCGCTCAGAGAATAGAAGTTCTCATTTCCTGTGCCCCAATTTCGTTTATCGCGGTTCGACGATCCATATAAATTTCGTCGATCATAGTTAGATGATTTATTATATATAAAATATGCATTCATATTTCGTCGATCTGAGTTCGACGAACCCGTTGATGCAAGAATTATGCCTTCCAGTTAACGGGGTGTTCGATCTCACAAGCTAAGGATGAAGGAAAAAGGATTGTGGGGATAGAGGAGAGGCTTGCTCGAGAGCAGCCGGGAAGCCTGCTTGAGCAAGGGAGAAGCTTGCTTGAGCAAGCGAGAAGCTGGATCAGGAAATATCGAGAAGACATTACTTTGGCGGTTGAGCTTGCAGGTTGGTGTCGAGAGAAGAGAAAAAGGGCCCGCTAGCAGCGGCAACAGCAGACTTCGCCCACCGCGGCTTGAATGCCACTCTTACGACAAGCTTTTCCTTTAATCATGTAGGGTTACAGCTTGCTATTACACCTTTACAAGAGAAAGAAGTAAAGGGTACAATGGGTGAAGCTGGCGGCTAAGGAAGGAGTTGCCAGAGACTAAGTAAAAGTGGTTGTAGAGGACTGTAGAACTGAGGCTGTAGATCTTTCTCAAGCTGCTTGCTAAGGGCAGAAAAATCTAAGTCCACCGTCCTCGATGACCTGGGAGAATTGGAAATCGGAGGCTGCAGAGGCTGCTCAAACTGTCGGATGAGGGCAGAAAAAACTAAGTTCACCACCCTCGACGACCTGGGCGGACTGGAGATTTGAGTCCGCCGACTTTGCTTGATCAAGCTTTGATGGACTGGAAAATTGAGGCCGCAGACCTTGATAAGGCTTGCAGTTATCCTCCCGCGCCTGCAGAATAAGAGGCCTAGGGGGCTATTTATAGGCCCGGGGAGAATCTTTTAGAAGCGGGGCCTAGTGACGTCATCATGGAGGACTGCGCAGACTCGGCGGACTGAGAAAATCAGTTTGCCCGGCTAGAAGAGCTGGTCGCCGACCTGGGTGGACTCGGCGGACTGACATTTTCTCTGCTGAAGAACTAACCTATGTTTGGCAGCTAGAAGAGGGAATCCAGACTGGAGGCGGGCTGAAGAGGGCAGGCTGCCCCTGAACTGGAGGCCGCCCCTGGGGGTGGTCTGGCACCTAAAGTCCGCCGAGGGGGAGCGGCCTTGCCACAGAAGGCCGCCCAGGCGGGGGGCCTTGCCAAGGGATGCCTCCCGGGAGGGCGGCCTGGCCAAGGGAGGCCGCCCAGGCGGGCAGCCTGCCCTCAGGAGGCCGCCCAGGCGGGCGGCCTGGCCTTAGAAGGCCGGCCAGGCGGGCAACCTAGCCAAGGGAGGAAGCCCAGGCAGGCGACCTGGCCTTAGGAGGCCGCCTTGGCGGGCGGCATGGCCAAGGGAGGCCGCCCAGGCAGGCAGCCTAGCCTCAGGAGGCCGCCCAGGCGGGCGGCCTAGCAAAGGGAGGCCGCCCAGGTGGGCGGCCTAGCCTCAGGAGGCCGCCCAGGCAGGCGGCCTGACCAAGGAAGGATTCCCAGGAAAGTGGCCTGGCCTCAGGAGGCCGCCCAGGCGGGCGGCATGGCAAAGGGAGGCCGCCCAGGCGGGCGGCCTAGCCTCAGGAGGCCGCCCAGGCAGGCTGCCTGGCCAAGGGAGGCCGCCCAGGCGAGCGGCCTGGCCTCAGGAGGCCGGTCAGGCTGGCGTCCTGGCCAAGGGAGGCTGCCCAGGCGGGAGACCTGGCCAATGGAGGCTGCCCAGGCAAGTGACCTGGCCACAGTAGGCCGCCCAGGCGGGCGACCTTGGCCGGCAGAGACAGGAGGCCGCTCCCCCGGCTAGATGGAGGCAGCGTCGGCGGGCAGTGGCAGGAGGTCGCGTCCCTGGTGAGATGGAGGTAGAATCAGTAGGCAACGGCAGGAGGCCGCGCCCCTTGGGCGAACAGAGGAGGCGACCTTAGGAGCAGGCCACCTTCATTGGGGGAAAATAGATGGCGAGCCGGAGAATGAGCTTGTCGAGCCCTCGATGGTTGCGTTGGTCTAGGGTTGACTCCGATTGGGCGACCTAGCGGTCTGAAGGAGTAGATCGCATAGATCGTCCTTGTTACCTCATATTGCCTCCTGCAAGGAAGAATGTTGCACGGTTAGCAGGTCTAACTGCGTGGCCTGCGAGGGTAAGCTATGGGAGCAGCCCGCCGTCCAGCATGGCACGCAATAGCTATGCGACCGGGGCGGTTAGACCGGGGAAACCGTCCTAACCACACGGCCTGAGCGAATAGGAGAAGGGAGTCTGCTTGGCCCAAAAAAGGAAGGCTGAGGTAGATCGCGACCCTCGGGGGGTACCCCTGAGTGGGACGCGACTTGCGAGCTAGAGACCTTGGGGAGGGATCGCCGATTTTGGGGTTAACATAATCCCCGCACTTTTTTAAGTTCCGAGGGGAACTTCGAAAAAGTAGGAGTCCCACAAAAATCGTGATCTTTCCCTCGAGAAAAGAAAAGGGGAAAACCAAAGACTGGAAGAGATAGAACCCGATGTCTCTCCTGAGAAAAAATCTGTCAATGTTTATCTTTTCCTCTGCGAAGAGAAAGTCAATGTACGCAAAAAGTGGTACATCTTATGTATACCTGAGCTTCTTTGGTAAATGATGAAGACGGATAACTGTCTTCCATTAAGCTCTGCAAAAATACAGATGAGAGAAAATATAGAAGGATAATAATCTGTAAGTACCTGAAAAGGACTTGCTAGTATCTTCTAGTCTCTGCAAAAGTAGAGTGAGCAAGCAGATATGATGTAAGACCCCTTTTTTTTTCTTTTTAAACCACCGGGGTCTTAGCCCAGAATTGCCGCTTTGTGGTGGCACCGACTCACGGGAAGGCAACCACTACAAAATGCCAATTCTGCCGGCCCTTTTTGATCACAAGAGAGAGAAGTAATTATACATAAAATGTAAACAAGTCCACAGAAATATGTAAATAAAAGTGAAATCACATCCAGTCCATCAGTAAATAATAACAGGAAATAGATAAATGGGCTCGAGCCCAGTACATCAGAGTCCTCACTACAAATCACTCATCGCGGAAGCTATAAAAATACTAATCACTCACGGAGCTGGTCGCAGGTGCACCGGTGCTAGACTGACGCACCTCCATGCGCACCGTAGTCCGCTGGTGCTGGTCCCTGGACTGCTGGTCCCTGTCTCCCATCTGGAGCTCCTGTAATGTTGTGGATCGAAAACCATTAGTCATAAAGACTAAGCCCTATCATCCCCTACCCCTCCCCCTACGGCTCCTAAGCACCGAGCGGAGAGGAGGAAAGGGAAGCTACAAAGTTGTAGAATAATCAAGCAGGTGACTGGGGAGTTATTCTAACAACTATCTAGAACAAAGTACAACTAGCAATCCTATGGTAGTAAATGGTAAAGAAAAGAAGTAGTAAGTATCAAATGTATAAAAAGGCAGCTAGAGAACAGTAAGTAAACAAGTAAGTAAATAAGTAAGTAACCTTAACTTATATGAATGCCCATACAAACTTATAAGTTAAGGGGTCTTCTGCAAGGCTCCCATCGTATAAAAAGTCCCATACCGATTTATACGTTGGGGTGTCGGTTGTATGCAAATATGAGTGTAGTGATATGCTATGCCATGATTCATGAAAGTGCAACTCACGCACACGACTCTATGCGCACAGACCTTTAGTTTCCACTGTTCGGGCAGCTAGCTTCACTCCCAGGAACCTCCGTAGTGGCAAACGGAGACAGTGGGTCGGGCCCCCCCCACTCCTAGGCGGGTATCCACACTACCGGGCTTAGCCCTTCCGTACGCCCCTAGAAGAACACAACCTAGAGTATCCGCGTACTAATGCTGGCTGTACCCACCAGACTTTCTTTGGCTAAGTGTCCCACACCGCCGAGTCAACATACCGATGCCGGTGTGAACGACAATCAGATATTGAAGACCCACCACCTTTATTCTGTACTCCAACCCTCGAGCCCTCGGCTCCCCGGACAATCCCGTCCGTGCATCTACCTTCAGAGCTACCGTCTGAATGGCAACAAAACCAATTATTCTACCTTCCTAGCTACCGAGGTGCGTGTATGTGCAACCCTAGTTATACTAGTTGCTCTTTTAATTTATTATTCCTATGGTTTATGTTAGCCCAGGACTGCCCCCGACATACCCCGTGAAGGGCTCTCAAAGGGCACTAGGAACCAAGACGACGACATTACGGCCCGAAGTTCCCTTTCGTAAGGCACTTATTATTATTGGTTGATCTCCCTTAACCCGATCCCCTTTAAGTTACTTTAGATCTAACCCTAGAGTATTAAGACTCTTCCTCTCCTACTCGGGGCGGACGGTCTTTCGTCGTTCCCGTACTCCCTTATCCTTAACCAGTCTCGCACTCTACCTATCCTGACTTCCAATAATGAACTTAATCTTAGCTTGCCCTAACCAACCAGCAACTACCAATATTCCATTTCCCAAGTTCATTATTACTCTAGTTCAGTTTCTGTGGTTTTACTATATGCAGACCATCCTATGGTACATGAGGAGTATAAGGGGAGGTACTCCAATTTGTCTTCCGAATCTCCTATAATATTTACTGAAGGTCTACCATGACATAATTAGTGTAAATCCAAGGTTTCCAAATATTCCTATTTATCGGGCATTTAATTTATTTATTCTAAGATTCTGAATGCCCTAGTATGAACATGAAGTGCACTAATGAGTCAATAATAAATCATCATAAAATCAGTAAAAATCATATGAGACATTTAAACAGCAATTCCAAGTTTTAAGAAACTTCAGAGGTGTTTAGGCCTATATTTCCTAATTTACCATTTTAGGTCACTTTTACTATATTATGAAGGAAGTACTGTAAATATATATCCAAAAATTCCAAGAAAATTATAGAAGCTATATAGTGACCTAAAACCATCATAAAGCAAGTACCATAATTTTTCTCCAATATTTGAACTCTGAATTTATTTTAATGCAAGGTACTAATTTTCTTAACTTAATGAAGGAGGTACTATTTTTAGTCATTTAAAATTCCAGAGAAAATTACAGGGTGACCAACATAATTTGAAACACCCACTGACCCAATTTCATAATTTTTCAAATATTAATTAGACATTATTTGTATTTTTGACTACATATCACAATTAGTACATTAAAGAAGTATGTACCAGAAATAATCAGTTAAAATTTCCAAGAAAAATACTAAAGGTATAACACGCTATATGATGCCCTAATCCAAGGTTTCATAATATTCCAATGAAAAAAAATTCCATAATCATCAAAATAAATATCTAGGGCACAATTAGAGTTGTAAATGAAGTACTGTATAAATTAATCCAAATATCTCAACAAAATTATATCATGGTTATTTTGACCAGAAAATCCCTTTGCCCAAATTTTACTTGATTTGAAATTCATTAGATAGCTTAATAATTAAAATTAAAGTTGGTGACCTAAACTAGGGTTAGGATTTTATGTGGCCTAGCTGTCTCCAAATACCCTAAACTTTTGTCCTGAGAACTATAATGGCCCTATGGTTCTCTCCACCAAATTTTAAGTCAGTCCAAGGTCATTTGACCCCATGACCTTCACAACCCCAAAAACTACCATTAAGGGATTTTCCCTAGGGTTCTAGGGCTACCCTACACCAAACCACCCCAAACTCCCTTGGAGGGTGTGTCATGCCCTAAATAGCCTTTGGACAAAATATCAGCCTCTGTTGAGGTGATATGACCACCCAAATACCTAGGGGGTGTTTGATCCTAGATTATCCTATAAGGACCAACCTAGGGTTGGATAAAAACTTAATCAAAACATCTCCAAATGAGATGAAAGTTTTACCAGAACCTTATGTTACACCCAGGGACCACTCACCAAAATTTGGGAGGGTTTGGAAGTCATTTTGCCATCTAATTAAATTATGCTAGGATTATTAAATTTTTCTAAAACTATAGAAAAACATTGTCCAAAAATTCTCATTTTTGGATAGCACTTAGATATAGGTAAGATTAGGCCACACCCCAAATTTCAAGTCATTTTGATGACTGGATTGGAGTGGGGAATTTTTCTAAGGTCAATACAGCCCTATGGATAGGCCTCACCAAAAAGTGTGTTGTTGTCCAACCAGGACTCCAAATCGAGTGAACTCAATTTTAAATTAAACTAGACTTCAAGGGCTACATTTTCTATGTTGACCACTTTTTATGTTTCAGCCCCTACGGGCTATAATTTTCAGTTTTAACCAAGTGTACAGTAAAGGGAATTAATTCCTAACTATACATTATATAATATTATTAAATGCTACTGTTCACCATCTTCTTCACCCGAACCCGAACAACATTAGAAAAACAAACACCTCCTGTAGTTTTGCTAAAGCTATTTCCCGGCCACCCAGCCATCTCCCTGGCCGGCCACCACCACCACCACCTCTGTTGAGGTGAGGGCTACCGTCGGGCGGTGGTACGGCCGCCGGAGAGGCGGTTTCCGGCGAACCCGCCACCATGAAATTTTTGGAAAACCATGGAAACGCTCACCTGATCTGGCTCTTTTGAGCTCGATATCTCACCTAACGATTTCTAAGATCTATCCGCAAAAGAAGAGGGACGGGAGTACCTTGTTCGCGGGCTGGAGGCGTGCAGACCATCGGGAAGCCATTTGCGCGGTAATGGCGTCGCATGAAATTCTTCAACAGTAAGGGGAGGAGTCTGAATCCGTTTGATCGAGCATGTAACCTTCTCCTCTGGCTCTAAGGAGTCTTTTATAGATCAGCAAGTGGGGAGGGGAAAGGATGAAACGTTCATCGCCATTAATATTTCTCTTAATAACGTTTCGGTTATGGTAGAGGCAGTTGAAATGCTGGAAACGAAGAGGTGTTTGCCAGGTGGCGATTTCCTATTGGACCAACATTTCCTTATTTTATTAAATAATTAGAGTAGGAAACGGCCCATAAATACTCCTGGTATTCATTCCCATAATCAGAATTTATTACGACGTCGGTTACCAAAATTTCCAGTCTGGCTGACATTTCGGCCTTGGTCATGGGCGTGACACATAGGTCACGGGCGTGACAGGCCCGGGTGGCCAATTCTGGGTTCGACGATCATCGACCTGAGATCGACGATCGTCGAAGGGTGGTCATGCCCTAGGTCACGGGCGTGACACATGGGTCACGGGCGTGACAGGGTCATGAGGCAAATTCCGCGCTCGGCGATCGTCGCGCTGAGATCGACGATTGCCGAAGGGGGTCACGCCCTTGGTCACGGGCGTGACACCTGGGTCACGGGCGTGACAGGGCCATGACGCAAATTCTGCGCTTTGACGATCGTCCCGCTGAGATCGACGATCGTCGAAGGGGTCACGCCCTAGGTCACGGGCGTGACACATAGGTCACGGGCGTGACAGGCCCGGGTTGAAAATTTTTGCGCCCGACGATCATCTCCCTGAGATCGACAATCGTCGAAGGAGTCACGCCCTAGGACACGGGCGTGATGGGTCGGTCACGGGTGTGACCAACCCGTGACCCGAAATCTCGGTCGATTTATTTCAGTTTTTGGGCTTCCTAGGGTTCTGTCACGACCAACCGACTCCTAGGGGTCTAGCCGGAAATGGGATGTTACATATGAAGGAAAATCAAGCTGCAAGTGCCTAAATGGGACTTATCTGATATCTGTTAGTCTCTATAAAAGTAAAGTGAGCAAGCAGATAGGAAAAGAGAATAAGCTGCAAGTACCTGAGAGGAACTTGCTAATGTCTGCTAATCTCTGCAGAAGGAAAGTTAGAAAACAGATATGATAGAAAACCAAATGGCAAATACCTGGAGGGAACCTGCAAATGTCTGTTAATCTATGCAAAAGAAGAGTTAGCAAATAGATATGAAATCGCAAGTACTTGGAGGGAATCTGCGAATGTCTGCTAATCTCTACAAAAGAAGAGTTAGCAAATAGATATGAAATCGCAAGTACCTGGAGGGAACTTGCGAATGTCTGCTAACCTCTGTAAAAAAAGAGTTAGCAAATAGATATGAAATCGCAAGTACCTAGAGGGAACCTGCGAATGCCTGCTAATCTCTGCAAAAGAAGAGTTAGCAAATAGATATGAAATCAAAAGTACCTGGAGGGAACCTGCGAATGTCTGCTAATCTCTGCAAAAGAAGAGTTAGCAAATAGATATGAAATCGCAAGTACCTGAAGGGAACCTGCGAATTTCTGCTAATCTCTGCAAAAGAAGAGTTAGCAAATAGATATGATAGAAAACTAGATCGCAAGTACCTGGAGGGAACCTGCGAATGTCGATTGTTGATAGGATAAGATATGATAGAAGATATATCCAGCAAACTTTGCTATTAACTGAATAGATATCAAAGTGTGATAATTACCGTCTCGCGTGATCAGATATAATGTTGACACGAAATCCAGATCAGCAAGGTGAAACCATCTCAATTTAGAATCGTAATTGCATGGCTTGTTAGTTAGAAGGAACATATATATTCTGATCAGTGATTTGTGCAAGAAATATCCGATAAGAGTAGTAGAGAATTTGTATATCATCATCTAACAGAGCCTCATGTAAGCAATGCATATAAGATGAACATAAGATAAAAGATATATGGGGTCCCTTAGATAGGTTGGACTTAACCTGTAAGAAGACAAAAGCACAAAGGAGGTCTATACCCTGAGGATGAGCTAAAAAAGGTTGAATACTGCCACAGGAGAGCACCTGTAGGCCTTATGCATCACTTACCAAAAATTCATCCAGGGCGTAGTCCAACCTAAAGCGGGCTGGCCGCATTCCCTTGACAGAGCACAAAAGGGAAACATGCGCAAAATCCTAAGAAGGAAGCGATAGATACACTGCTCTCTTGCCTCGGGTTACAAACATTGTTGATCCGTTCTACCTGGTGCGCCAAATGGTCTACAGCATTGCTCGTCTTTGAAGGGATCAACAGCGTTGTGGGTCCCGCAAAAGCACGGATTGAGAGTACCATAGAGTATTCGTCTGTTACAGTTGTGAGATGATCGAAGAGACAAGATTTCACTTGATCGCCATTACTTGTCAAGCGAAGATCATCGTAACTATAACGTATCCCTAATGGAGCACGATAGAACTATCACAGGCTGTCTCCCTTAGGCACACACACTGTGCTAGACATCGGCCGGGATCTGAAGCCTGAAGTTCAACATCATAGATTGAATGACCCCCACTGCACATATGAGAAAACTCCTCATCATATGTGGTCATTGTGGTCTTACGCCTGAGGACAATCCACGGAGGGAATGACAAGATTTGGCGATATCTAAGTGGTTCAGCGATCTCTTTGGCAAAGAGAAAAAATATAGAGGAGAAGCATCACAAAAAGGGAACTATGTCAGTATGGGATCTCTAACGTAAGCTTTATTGAATGAAACAAAAGAGAATGTTTGAAAATATGCAAAATATAGTAAGAGTAATTGTTATTTGTTGTGAGGAGCTTTGAGGACTGGCATGTCCTTCTTGCTTTAGAATATCTCTCCAAGGGTGCCCACGTCATCAGCATCGAGGGTCTCACCTATAGCAAGGCCATAATACGTGTTGATTTGATTCACTCCCTTTGAGCTGCAAGGAATGTCCGCTACTTATTTTCCTTTCGAGGTTGACGGATCGGATTGGTCATCCTTCGGGAACAGACCGCGCATCTTACCCCACCTCAGCAATTTTAGCACCAGTTGACGAAGCGCTCGACAGTTTTCAGTCAAATGTCTGCTTTCTTTGTGGAACTCGCAGAATGGATCTGAATCCTTTGATTTTTGACTTGCCGGCTGGTAAGGCCTTTTCAAATTTGCCCTATCTTTCATGATTTGGCATACTTCTAGCATGGCCTCATCAAGTCCAGAATATGACAAGTCATCATATTCTGGCTGATGAACTGAAGCTGTTTGCGGAGGTGGGGCTGATGGTAGCAATCGTTGTTGGGAACGATCCTAGACCGGAAAGAGGTGTTGATGATAGTGTTGGAATCTTTTTGTTTTTCTTGAGTTGGATGAAAAAACTTTCCGAGGAGACCTCAGAGGCTGCTTGTAAGAAGAAAGATTTTTCTCCGACACAAGCCTGGAGACGAGGCTGGGGTTGCTCTTCTAACCGCGGATGTATGAGTTGGCTAAGGCAATCCGCTCTAAATATGTCTTTGGTGCACGGACATTGGCCTCAAACTTGAGTGGTCCCTCTTGCAAACCATTAATGAGAGCCACTCGATACATCTCCTGGTCAACGATCTCAATGTCCAATATTTCCCTCTGAAAACGATCCACAAAATGAGACCAAGTCTCATTCTCTCGCTGCCTGATGTCAAAGAGGGCTTTTGGACTGCCCTTCCTCTTTGAAGAGGTGGAAAATCTGGGCAAAAACTCCCTTCGCAACTCAGCGAAGGAAGAGATGGACTGAGGACGTAGTCCATAGAACCAATCCCTCACTTTCCCATCGAAGGATGTCACAAAGAGCTTGCATTTAATTGCATCTGAGAGGGTCTTGAGAGCCATGGCTGATTCGAAGTCTTGAAGATGTTTAACTGGATCAGTCTCTCCAGTATAGACGGGTAACCGAGGCTCTCTGAAATTGACTGAAGTTGGTTCATGCCGAACATTCTCTATAAACGGCGATGGCTCTTCTTGTTCTACTGCATAAGGAAAATAAGGAGCATGAGTTGTAGCTGCAGAAGGGGCAGTAGGATAGGAGAAAAAAGTTGTTGCGGGAGGAGCAAAGGCAGGAGCTGAAGAGAAGGGATGACTTCCCTGAAAGATCAGAAATCTAGCTGGACTTCCCCGGGCAGCTTCCCAAAAGAAATTTTGATGAGCTGCAAACTCATCATCCTGAGATCGCAAAGGGGCTGCAGGCCCTTGCGGAAAGGTTGGAGTGTAAAGTGGAGGATAGACCGACGGATAGGTCGGTGGATAGACTTGGGGAGTCTCGAATGCTGGTGCTGGATTGATTGGAGGAGCTGGCGCTATTGAAGATTGAGCTTCCAATCGTTGGGTGATAGCAGCTAGAGTATGGTTGATTGCTTGAAACTGTTGTGCAGTATCTCTGCGAGATTGCTCCAAGGCCTCCCAAAGAGAATCATCACTTGGACTTAGAGCAAGGCACTCGACTAGTTGATGGTCTGTCATGAGTAACCGCTGATTTCACTGTCTGTTCGAGATCTGAAGGCCGCGTGTTAACTGTTGATGCAAGAATTGCGCCTTCAAGTTAACGGGGTGTTCGATCTCACAAGCTAAGGATGAAGGAAAAGAGATTGCGGGGATAGAGGAGAAGCTTGATCGAGAGCAGTCGGAAGCCTGCATGAGAAAGGGAGAAGCTTGCTTGAGCAAGCGAGAAGCTGGATCAGGAACTATCGAGCAGACGTTACTTTGGCGGTTGAGCTTGCAGGTTGGTGCCGAGAGAAGAGAAAAGGGGCTGCTAGCAGCGGCAACAGCAGACTTTGCCCGTCGCGGCTTGAATACACCTCTTGCGATGGGCTTTTCCTTTAATTGTAAGATCCGTCTCCCCCTTCTGAGGAGTTAACCCGGATCTTATGCCCATAACTGCCATCTTGCGGTGACATAAACTCACGGGTGAGTCGACACCGCCGGACGCCGATCCTGCCGGGAAGAACGATCATAAACCTGTTCGGCCAATATTAGAAACAGAAGAAAACAAAAGAGTAAAACATCATAGTCCACAGCCACAGTACTAATCATATATATATCAAATGAAAAGTACAACAATATGTAGTCCAATAATGAGTAGAATAATAAAAGAGAGTAATAAGGGCTTATGCCCAGTACATCAAATCAAATCATTCACTCTCTCAAATCCAAAAGCGGAAGCTATCTATATCATCATCTGGTCTCGTCCTGCCTAAGGACGCGCAGTAGTAGTAGTAGTAGCCGGCGGTAACGGTATCTGCTCCTCAAGTCCTACCATCTCGTCGTGCTGGTGCTCTATCTCCTCGAGCAACTAAAATGATATGGACACCGACCATTAGTAAAAAAAACTAAGTCGTTTCCTCCGCACCTCGCCCCGCAACTCCTAGGTACCATGCGGTAGGACGAAGTGGAGGACAACAAGGGGTAGCAAAAATGGAAGCAGGTGACAGAAGCTTACTAGCAAGTGTATGATAAGAGTATAAATGATTCTATTCTAGCAGTTCTATAAATGAAGTAAGTGCAGTAGAAAAGAACTGTAAGAAGTAAGTACAACAACTGAAGTATGAAAAGAAAGAAAACTATACTACCACTATTCTACAATCACAGAAGTACCCTAACTTCTATGAATTCCCATACAAACTTATAAGTTAGAGTTTCCAAATTAACTTATCATATAAAAAGGGCCCATACTAGTTTATATGATAAGGATCCATGTAGCGTATGACCTAATGAGTATGAATGATTATGCTATGGTTATGCAACATGCAAGTGCAACACACGCATGAGACTCTGAGATTCCAGACCTTTAGTTCCCACATTTAGAGAGCTAGCATCACTCTCAGGTACCACCGTTGTGGCTACGGCAGCAGCGGATCGGGCTTCTCCGCTTTCTAGGCGGGTATACACACTACTAGGCTTATACCTCTCTTGTACGCCTCTGTACACTTACCAAGTGCACTCTAGAGTCTCTGCGTACTAATTGCTAGCTACCTGCTAGACTTTTAGGTCGGGTATACGTCTTCGAGGATTGTCTGCCTGACCGCAGTAATAAATAACATACTGGCCCCACCACCCGTACACCTCACCCGAGTCACCGTACCGCCATCGTTGTGACAATTGGCCAGTACCGCATGACCCACCACAATTTGTTTACTCACATGCAATGATTTAACCCGAGCCCCCGGCTCGTAGGACCAACCTGTCCTTGCATAAATCTCCCGAGCCTCCAGCTCGCAGGACTAACCTGTCCTGAACCTCTCCAACCCATCACGGGTGAGAATACACATAAAGTTCAGTTCCCTCCAACCCATCACGAGTGAGCATGTGTACCATTTCCCTTTGCCTAGTATACTACTCTTGTCTACTGATTATTAAACTTAGTAGTTTAGGGTTAATCCCAGGACTGCCCAAGGTATGCCCAATGAAGGGGTCTCGAAGGCACTAGGAACCAAGATGGAATTAAAAATCCAAAGTACCCTTTCGCAAGGATAATTACTTTTAGTTGATGTCTTCCCATGATCCACATTCAACTCTCCTTATTACTCTTGGGCGATCCTAATGACTTAAGTTGTTATCGGGGAGGGCGACGGTCTTCCGCCGACCTTTACTCAATTTTTTACCCAATGACTTGCACTTTACTCTCGTCACTAAGACAACACTACCCACCAGGGTTATACTTCCAATCAAAATCTCTAGCTCAATTGTCGATCAATCCCCCGGTGAGCCTTATGGTATAACATATTTTTACTATGCGCAGCCCATGACCTAATACAACCCTGAAGTCGAACTTCCAATTTCTTTGGCCACCAACCCCTTATTATTTATCCTAGAGTGTTATGGACTAATTAAATGAGCATGTTTATTTTCATAACTTTCCTAGGTCATTAAAGCTTCTAATTAAATCATTTAAATTAATTCCCTAGGTCACTTTACACATGAGGTAGTACAATATAATTCACTGACCTAAGGAATTTTTCCTGGGTTGTATATTGATAAAATATTGCGGTCTACAGAGTTTCATAATTTTCCTTTGATTATTTATATTTATTCCTTAATTAATACATAATCCACATAATTACCATTTTCCAAATGAAGTATATGGAATACATAAGTCGAAATTCTAGGAAAATTACAGAGCATATATATCATTAATTTAAGACTAATGGCAGAGTTTCATTAACTTCTATAGTGTAATGGGCTATCAAATTCCATTCTTAATTATTTACCAAAATGCCATTATGCTAATTTAATAATTATCAGTACATCCAAAATTTTTGAGATAAATACACAAGGCTAATCATACACATATACAATGCTAGAAATAATTCAAAAATTTTCTGATATGTATTTCCATCAATTCATGAATAATTGCAATAAGGGTAAAATGGTAATTTCAATGCATTTTACTCCAAAGGTTGTCAAACAGAAGGATAAAATTTTCATAAGTCAAATATAACCTCCATTTTAACTTGACAGAATTTGGTGATTTTTACTTGATCAAAACCTATTTTTCCAATTTATTTTCCAAAAGGGCTATATTTTTAAAAATTCCAAATAATGGGATTTTTGATCCCAAAAATCCCATCTGAGGGGTAAACTTTACCCTAATGGATCTCTGGAATCCATTCCATTATTTTTGAATGCCTCAATTAGGCTGAATGTACAACATATCATCTATTGCTATTGCACCCAAAGGCCATATTTAGCCAACACATTAAAGTGGATTAACCCAACATGCAGTGATCCAAATATGCTGAAATTTTATCATGCACGAATGATGTCCCCAAGGACCTGCCACAAAAATTTGGGGCCATTCGAATGCTTATAACTCAAAATATATCATTTATTTAATTTTTGATATTATGACAAATACTATAGAAAAAATTGTCCCAAAAATTCCCAATTTTTGACAGGGGCTAGATATGCCCTAGTCAAGCCCATGCCAAAATTTTGGGGCATGTAGACTTCTGGTTTGGCATGGTCTTAGGTTTTAGTTTATGCCCTAGCCTAGGACTAGCCCTAGAAAAACAGCCCTACAGCCCTTTCTACTGTACCAAAAGTGATGATTACGGTGTCAAAATAAAGTTAATAGCATAGGCTATAATTTTCATTCAGGTGTCATGTTAAGATGATGCATGTAACACCCCAAAATGTTGTAGGAGCGACAGGGATCGAATTTGGCCAAGACAAGCTTTTGCTGCAGGTGACACGGGCCCCGACACGGGCGTGTCGGAGGCCGTGTCGGGCGTGTCGAGCTCGGGCCGTGTAGTCAACCAGTATAGGTTGACGATGGTCGTGTGGTGGAACACGGCCTAGGACATGGGCGTGTCCCAGGCCGTGTCACACCTGGGCTGTACGGTTGGGTACACGGGTAATGACACGGGCACGAATACGGGCGTGTCTAGTTTGACACGAGCGTGTCTGCTGCCGTGTCACCAAGCCGTGTACCTCTCTGACTGCAAATTGTTGGCCGATTGCACACAGGGGGCGTGACACGAGTCCCGACATGGGCGTGTCGCAGGCGACACGGGCGTGTCGGAGGCCGTGTTACATGCCGTGTTGCTGGTTTTCAATTTTGGTCGAGACGGTGAATGAGCTACACGGCCAGGCACACGGCCGTGTGTGAACCCGTGTTCAGCCCAATTTTTGGGATTTCAGATCTAATCCTGGCCGTTCGTTTCCTTGGCTTTGGATCCGACGGTGGGGGGCTGCTCCTGGGTGGTTTTAGCCGGGAATAGGGTTTTGAAACCATTATTTCTCTTGGGTACTCTCTCTCTAAAACCTAGAGAGAAGGGAGAGCTCGGAGGAGGAAGAAGGAGGTCAACTCCGGCGGCCGGTGGAGATTCGGAGCTCCAAATCACGAGCCGTCTTCGGATCTGCGGAGGCAAGGAGATTGCGGTGCTTTTCATCCGCATAGATTTTCATGGCGCCGCGGAAGAACGCAAGGGTAACGATTTCTCATCCTTGGGCATGTGAAGCCCTTTTTCCCTTTGCATAGGAAGCCCTCTCTCGCGAGTGAGTGAAGAGTTGGAGCGTTCCTTGGGGTAGATATGTAAAGTCCCCCTTGTGTAGAGTCCGTAAGCGTAAACGGACATAGGCATTGTGTGTGAAGCCTATTCGGACATGTTGGTCCGGATCGGTGATGTTGCATTGCATTTGAACCGGTCAAGAATCCGGATGTTTGAGTGTTTTCGGGTTTTCTACATGGTAGATTGCATCAGGGAGCCTTAGAGATTAACTCCAAGATACACCCGGAAAACTGGGCAAAAGCGGGTTTTGCCAACACGATGGCCGGGGAGCCAACGTGAACATAACCGGGTTATGTGATTGTTGTGGTGGAAACGGGACTCGGTGAGTCTTGACCTGCGCATATGGCTTAAATTGCCGTTGCGATATGAGCACGGGTCAGGCAGAACCGTACCCGGTCTATGTCGTTCGGTAGGACCGTTGGCATGGATGAGGGTCTTCGGCGGTCTATGGCTTAAATTGTCGTGACCAAGGCCAGGAAGGCAAAATGCTCATATGGATGACCGTCCAAGAGGCGGTGGTGGATTGGGAACGTCTATGGCTTGAATTGACGTGACGTTGGCCGGTTCGCCGAGAATGTGCCCTGAGTGCACGGGGTGTGTGGCCGTGCGAGCCTATGGCTGTGGTGAAGTGCAAATACTTTATATAATTGTCTATGCTAATAGAGTGCAGGGAAAGAGCATTGCCACCCCGATTGTGGGGGCGGGATCGTTATAATTTGGTCAGCATTGCTGACCGTTGCTATTGTTTTCCACCGGGCGGTGGTTTGTGGCTTGCAGGTGCTGCGGAGCAGAGCGGGAAATAGCGAGCTAAAGCCCTTGTTGCTGTGCCGGCCCTCGAAGGCCTAATTGCTTATGTTTCTTTCCCGTTTTTCATGTATGGCCGGCCTGCGAGCCGAATTATGAAAACACTTCTTTTGTTAAGTGAACAGTGTAAGGACTTAAGGCCATTTCTCTTTTGGTGTATGTATACATTCCTGAGTTTGTAGTGGACATTCATGCTGTTGTGGCTGGGTTCTTATTTCTTTTGCAACCTAATAAATTGCTTCCGCTAGTTGTTGTGTAGGACGACATGATTAGTTGAATGGTTTCAACGCGTAACCAACCGGTCTGTCCGTAGTATATGGCGTCGGGCCCCGGCCGGACCTACTGCTATATGCTATGTGACGGATAGGGGTGTTACAAATTGGTATCAGACTACTGGTTTCGGTCAAGCTTAAATGAATTCGTGGACGAATTCACTTTAAGGGGTGGTGAGCACATGTGTGCGTCATCGTTATAACATGAAAAGAACCCATGAATGTCCACTTAGGAATGAAAATATACATGTTTGAGGAACCTGCGTGTTCCTATAATTGCTGTTTGCAGTAATTTTTGGTCGCTTATCGGTGTTTTGCACGATTATAGGTGACCAGAAGTGGTGCTGGACCGTCGGAACGGCCAGGTTCTGAGGCGAGCAGTGCGCCAAGTGAAGCGCCTGCAACACCTCCGTCTGCCGAGACCATTAGGCTGGTGGCAGAAGCGGTCATGGAAATGATCAATGCGCAGCCTGCAAGGCAGGTGCAGCAGCCTGCTCCTGCTGTGGAGCAAGTACCGCTTCAGACGGCAGAGCAAAGGAGGGTCGAGCAAGTAGTTTTGGAGCCAGAGTTGCCTCGGAGAGCAACTGAAAGACAACTAAAGCACGTGATAGGCTTTCATCCACCGGTATTCACGGGGGCAGAAACCCCGACCCAAGCAGAGGATTGGCTCTCAAGGGTCAACAGGGTGATGACTGCGATGGAAACGGAAGAGTGGCAGAAAACCACTATAGCGACGTTCCTTTTGGATGGGGACGCAAGGTTATGGTGGGAAGGCCAGAGCTACACCAGTTGCGGGGAAGGCCGTTGGCCGAAGTTTCGATGGAGGAGTTTGCGAGACTATTCATGGCTCGATACCTCCCCTCGGCACAGAGAATTGCGCTAGAAAGCGAATTTCAGAAGTTGGTGCAAGGGGATTGCACCGTTGATGAGTACCTCCACGAGTTTACTCGGTTGGGGAGATATGCCGGCGCTACCTTCGCAGACGAGGAGCGCAAGATGAGCCGCTTCTACGAAGGGCTATGAGATGATTTAAGGTTGCTACTGTCGGGGCCCAAGGCGCAGGGTTTCATGACCCTGGTCAATTCGGCCTGGTCCTTGGAGAAGGACATGAAGAATGTCCAAGCGAAAAAGGAATCCGGTAGTAAGAAAGCGGAGTTCAAGGCACCGACTACGTCGAAGTCGGGCTACCGCAGATTCTATTGAAAGCTAAGACGTCGGGTCCAGCTTCTTCAGGTGCCTCAGGGGCAGCTACCAATCGAACCCCGGGCGCTTGTTTCACGTGTGGAAAGACGGGGCACTTTGCCCGTGATTGCTGGAGTGGACGCTCAAAGTCCGAAAGGAAACAAGGAGCTACCTACGAGGAGAAGGGCAAAGCGGTGGAGTCGACCGTGTCCCACTATGCTCCGACTCAGCCTAGAGTCTATAACTTCGGCCAGTAGGAGGCCATCAAGCAAGCGGATGTGGTGACAGGTATGAGTTAATTTATAGCAAATTAGCTTTAATACCGTTATCTATTGCTTGTTAGCCTAATATTATTTGTATAGGCTTTGTTGTGATTAGTGATATTCTGGCACGGGCACTATTCGACACGGGAGCTTCACACTCCTTCTTGTCCGAAAGTTTCATATCACGCATCGGAGCCCCTTCTTCGATGGCGAAGGACAAGTTGGATGTGCTGCTACCGAATGGGTGCTCGATGCGTACGGACAGGGTGTGCGCCATAAAGGTTCACATTGGGAGCCAAGAGTTCGACTTGCTAGCGTCATTACTGCCGCTAGTAGAGTTCGATGTGATCTTTGGGATGGATTGGCTTTCAGAGCAGAAAGCTTGGATTGACTGTGACCGGAAGGAGGTCAAGCTGGGTGTTGGACGAGGGACAACATTCGAGGGACTCAAGGGGTTGAGCAAGACGCTGATGTCTGCTCTTCAGGTGGTGAAGGTGGTTCGTGCTAGTGCAGAGCTGTTCTTCGCAATAGTGGGGACTGTGGAGCCAAAGTCCACTTTGGTTGAGATTCCCGTGGTTTCCGAATACCCCGATGTGTTCCCGAATAGTCTTCCCGGAGCCCCACCGCAGTGGGAGATTGATTTCACCATCGAGCTCGTGCCGGGGGCCAAACCGGTATCACGTGCTCCGTATAGGTTGGCGCCTAAGGAGATGGCAGAGTTGAAAGTTCAGCTAGAGGAGCTGATGGAGCAAGGTTATGTGCATCCAAGCTCGTCGCCTTGGAGCGCACCGGTCCTTTTCGTTAAGAAGAAGGATGGTAGTATGCGGCTGTGTATCGACTACAGAGAATTGAACAAGCTGACGGAGAAGAATAAGTACCCGATCCCGAGGATTGATTATCTCTTTGATCAGTTAGTCGGATCGTCGGTATACTCCAAGTTGGACTTGAAGTCGGGGTACTATCAGCTGAGGTTCAGGGAATGTGATATCCCGAAGACGGCATTCAGTACGAGGTATGGGCATTTCGAGTTCACGGTCATGCCGTTTGGACTGACGAATGCGCCATCGTTGTTTATGGATCTGATGAACAGGACGTTCAGAGATTACCTGGACCGCTTTGTGATCGTCTTTATTGATGATATTCTAGTGTACTCGCAGTGCGAGGAAGACCACTTCAAGCATTTGCACCTGGTGTTGGAGACTCTGAGAAGGAATGAGTTATACGCAAAGTTCTCCAAGTGCGAGTTCTGGCTACCCTCGGTAGCGTTCCTTGGTCATATAGTGAGTGTGGAAGGTATAGCGGTGGATCCGGCGAAGATTATTGCGATATGGGAGTGGCCTGCGTTGTCTTCTGTCACGGAAGTCCGTAGTTTTCTCGTGCTTGCCGGATATTACAGGCGCTTCGTAGAGAACTTCTCGCGGTTAGCTTCACCTCTCACGAAGTTGACAAGGAAGGATCAGAAATTCTTGTGGACGCAAGAGTGCGTGCAAGCTTTTGAGGAGCTGAAGAGACGGTTGACCACAGCGCCGGTGCTTAGTTCGTCGAGTGGGACCGAGGGCTTCGAGGTGTATAGCGACGCTTCGGGTAGTGGCTTGGGCTGCGTGTTGTTGCAGCATGGGAGCGTGATAGCGTATGGATTGCATCAGCTGAAGGTGCATGAAAGAAATTATTCGGTGCACGACTTGGAGTTGGCGGCCGTGATATTTGCACTCAAGTTGTTGAGGCACTACCTTTACGGCGTAAGGGTCGATATATACACCGATCACAAGAGCCTAAAATACTTGTTGGATCAAAAGGACCTTAATATGAGGCAGAGGAGGTGGATGGAGTTCCTAGGGGACTACACCTTCAAAATACATTATGTACTCGGGAAGGGCAACGCAGTTGCGGATGCGCTGAGCCGCAGGGCTCCCGCCCAAGCCAACTGGTTGTCGGTGCATGATGAGCGGCTAGTACGGGAGTTGGAGGAGCTTGAGATCTGTTGCGTTGACAGGCAGACGAGCGCCAAAGCAATGTTAAACTGGACAGAGGTGCAGTATGACCTGGCTGACCGGGTTCGACAGGCATTGGAGTTAGATGACTCCATGAAGGAGCTTTTGGAGGCCGCTCTGGATGGGTCAAATTCCTAGTTCTCGGTGGAAGATGGTTTATTAAGGAAGGATCATCGGTTGTGCGTCCCGAGTGGGGGTAACCTCCGGGCGGAGTTGATGTACGAGGCTCATCATACCATGTACTCAATCCACCCAGGGAGCACGAAGATGTATCGTGATCTCAAAAAGTTGTTTTGGTGGCCGGGGCTCAAGAAAGATGTGGCGTTGTACGTAGCTAAATGCCAAACGTGCGCCTTGGTGAAGGCGGAATGCCAAAAGCCTGGAGGATTTCTGAAGTCCTTGCCTATACCGGAGTGGAAATTCGACGATATATCTATGGACTTTGTGCACGGGTTGCCAAGGTCGCAGAAGGGGAACGACGCCATCTGGGTGATCGTAGATCGTCTAACCAAGGTGTCACATTTCATTCCGCATAGGAAGGATGACTCGGTGGAGAAGTTGGCGAAGCTATACGTGGACAATATTGTTAGGCTGCATGGTGTGCCCCGTAGCATTGTGAGTGATCGCGATGGGCGGTTCACGTCAAATGATTGGAGGTTGGTGCAGCAGATGCTGGGAACAAAGTTAAAGTTCAGTACAGCTTTCCATCCGTAAACGGATGGGCAGACCGAGAGAGTCAATAGAATGATGGAGGACATGCTACGCATGTGTGTTCTGGATTTCGGTAAGCATTGGGAAGACCACCTGTATTTGGTGGAGTTCGCGTACAACAACAGCTACCAAGCAAGTATACAAATGGCGCCCTTCGAGGCCCTGTATGGTAGGAAGTGTCGCACGCCGTTATCGTGGCTTGAAGCGGGTGAGGCAAGGTTGTACAAGAAGCAGGAGGTGGAGAGTGCTACCTCGTTAGTGCGGATCATTCGGGGGAGCTTGTTGATCGCTTAGGACCGGCAGGCGAAGTATTACAATGCCAAGCACCGGAACGTGGAGTTCGCGGTAGGCGATTGGGTATATCTGAAAGTGAAGCCGGTCAAGGGGGTTTCGCGGGTGAGACGCTTGAAGAAGCTGAGCCCAAGATACCTTGGACCTTTTTAGGTTCTGGAGCGAGTCGGCGAAGCTGCATACCATTTAAAGCTATCGGTGGTGTTAAGTGGATTACATGATGTGTTCCACATTTCTATGTTGCGGAAGGCGGTGCAAGAGCCTTCGCAGGTGATCGCGGTTGACCAAGTGCCGGTGGACGAGGCATTGACGACTAGGGTCAGGCCCTTTCGTATTGAAGATGTTGAGGTCAAGAGGCTTCGTAACAAGGAGATCCGGATGGTTAAGGTCCGGAGGGATAATGGCGTGCGAGAGGAGCTCTCTTGGGAACGGGAGCAGACTATGCTGGAGGAGTACCCGGAATTGTTCCGCTCAAGTACTATTTTACGTTAAGTCCTGTTTTTCCTTTATTAATTTCGTGGGCGAAATTCTTTAAGGGGGGTAGAATTGTAACACCCCAAAATGTTGTAGGAGCGACGGGGATCGAATTTGGCCATGACAAGCTTTTGGTGCAGGTGACACGGGCCCCGACACGGGCGTGTCGGAGGCCGTGTCGGGCGTGTTGAGCTCGGGCCGTGTAGTCAACCAGTACAGGTCGACGATGGTCGTGTGGTGGAACACGGCCTAGGACACGGGCGTGTCCCAGGCCGTGTCACACCTGGGCTGTGCGGTTGGGTACACGGGTAATGACACGGGCACGAACACGGGCGTGTCTAGTTTGACACGGGCGTTTCTGGTGCCGTGTCACCAAGCCGTGTACCTCTTTGACTGTAAATTGTTGGCCGATTGCACACGGGGGGCGTGACACAGGTCCCGACACGGGCGTGTCGCAGGCGACACGGGTGTGTCGGAGGCCGTGTCACATGCCGTATTGCTGGTTTTCAATTTTGGTCGAGACGGCGAATGAGCTACACGGCCAGGCACACGGTCGTGTGTGAACCCGTGTTCGGCCCAATTTTTGGGATTTCAGATCTAATTCTGGCCGTTCGTTTCCTTGGCTTTGGATCCGACGGTGGGGGGCTGCTCCTGGGTGGTTTTAGCCGGGAATAGGGTTTTGAAACCCTTATTTCTCTTGGGTACTCTTTCTCTAAAACCTAGAGAAAAGGGAGATCTTGGAGGAGGAATAAGGAGGTCAACTCCGGCGACCGGTGGAGATTCGGAGCTCCAAATCGCGAGCCGTCTTCGGATCCGCGGAGGCAAGGAGATTGCGGTGCTTTTCATCCGCATAGATTTTCATGGCGTCGCGGAAGAACGCAAGGGTAACGATTTCTCATCCTTAGGCATGTGAAGCCCTTTTTCCCTTTGCATAGGAAGCGCTCTCTCGCGAGTGAGCGAAGAGTTGGAGCATTCCTTGGGGTAGATATGTAAAGTCCTCCTTGTGTAGAGTCCGTAAGCGTAAACGGACATAGGCATTGTTTGTGAAGCCTATTCGGACATGTTGGTCCGGATCGGTGATGTTGCATTGCATTTGAACCGGGCAAGAATCCGGATGTTTGAGTGTTTTCGGGTTTTCTACATGGTAGATTGCATCAGGGAGCCTTGGAGATTAACTCCAAGGTGCACCCGGAAAACTGGGCAAAAGCGGGTTTTGCCAACACGGTGGCCGGGGAGCCAACGTGAACATAACCGGGTTATGTGATTGTTGTGGTGGAAACGGGACTCGGTGAGTCTTGACCTGCGCATATGGCTTAAATTGCCGTTGCGATATGAGCACGGGTCAGGCGGAACCGTACCCGGTCTATGTCATTCGGTAGGACCGTTGGCATGGATGAGGGTCTTCGGCAGTCTATGGCTTAAATTGCCGTGACCAAGGCCAGGAAGGCAAAATGCTCATATGGATGACCGTCCAAGAGGCGGTGGTGGATTGGGAACGTCTATGGCTTGAATTGACGTGACGTTGGCCGGTTCGCCGAGAATGTGCCCTGAGTGCACGGGGTGTGTGGTCGTGCGAGCCTACGCCTGTGGTGAAGTGCAAATACTTTATATAATTGTCTATGCTAATAAAATGCAGGGAAAGAGCATTGTCGCCCCGATTGTGGGGGCGGGATCGTTATAATTTGGTCAGCATTGCTGACCGTTGCTATTGTTTGCCACCGGGCAGTGGTTTGTGGCTTGCAGGTGCTGCAGAGTAGAGCGGGAAATAGCGGGCTAAAGCCCTTGTTGCTGTGCCGGCCCTCGAAGGCCTAATTGCTTATGTTTCTTTCCCGTTTTTCATGTATGGCCGGCCTGCGAGCCGAAGTATGAAAACACTTCTTTTGTTAAGTGAACAGTGTAAGGACTTAAGGCCATTTCTCTTTTGGTGTATGTATACATTCCTGAGTTTGTAGTGGACATTCATGCTGTTGTGGCTGGGTTCTTATTTCTTTTGCAACCTAATAAATTGCTTCCGCTAGTTGTTGTGTAGGATGACATGATTGGTTGAATGGTTTCAACGCGTAACCATCCGGTCTGTCCGTAGTATATGGCGCCGGGCCCCGACCGGACCTACTGCTATATGCTATGTGTCGGATAGGGGTGTTACAATGCATCTATGTGACCTAAATTTCACATGCAATGTGACTGTATATGTGTGACAGATTTGCATTATTCATATCATTTAATATTACATCATATTATATTTAATAGCACGAATCTTAAAGCAGCCATGGATGGCATCTCTTCATTATCCCCATATAATCAATGGCCCGGATTTAGTTTTCCTGGGCGATCTTGGCTGGCTGTTTCCGGCCAGCTGAGCCGACACCACCGCCAGCGGATGTCACCACCACCTTCACTAAGGTGGGGGCTAGCTTTTTCCAGCGGTGAGGTCGCCGGAATTGGCTCCTCCGACGAACCCGAGGAAGAAGTAAAAGCTCGAAAATTCACACCTTTCTCTTATGGCATCGGGCTCAGTTGAGCCCGTTATCTCACCTAATAAATCTTGACTGCTAGTACAGGTAGAGGGGCGGTGAAACGAACCTTTTCCAGGCCTTGGCGGCGGTTGCGGCGGCGGTTTGCCATGACCGAGCTTCTCTGGCGATTTACTTCCCAAAAGCTTGTTTCTCCATCAAATTCCTTACTCCAGCTATCGATTTCAATTCGTTTCCTCCTTCTGAAGCTGTTGGTGGGGTTGGTTTGGACTAAGGTGGCTTATATATGGAGTTAACTCCAAGGTGAGCTCGGGCTCAACCTTGGATGCTTCACCCATGGTGCAAAGTGGCCAACCCAGCTCTAAATTCCTCTGAAATGCTTCATGTGGCCGGCCAGCAAGCTTTGGGCAGAGAGAGCAGAGGCCAAGTGGCCTCACTCCCTCTTAATGCCATTTCTCTCTCCTCCTTTGGATGAAATATCGTAAATACCCCTTTGCATGCACTCTATCTCCACAACCAGAGGGGTAGGGGCTGTCATTGGTGCCTTGGGCTGCTAATGGGCCTCATTTAGTCGGCTTGGCCCAAGGGAAATGGCTTGGCCATTATTTTCCTTCTTTAGGTCAAAATATTGACTTGGTTGACTTTTTGTGTTGACTTGGTCAACATGATGAGTGGGCTGACCCCACATGTTGGTCATGAGCCTAATGGCACCACCCAACTTGGGTTGGGTCAAGGGGGTGCCCTACTTAGGCTAATTGGGCCTATAAGTGTGGGTTTGACCACTTTAGGCCCAATGTTGACTTGGGTCAACCAGGGTCAAAGTGTTGACCTAGTGACATGCCCTAGGGTCCACTTAGATTGTTTTTAGGGTTAGGGTAATGTGGATGGGTCATGGTGTGGCTAGTGTCCCTATTTAGGCTAGTTTGACTTTAGTCCTATAGTGGGCCCCGCATGGCTACAACCCACTACCTAGGACCAAACCTAGTTAATTTCCCTAACACCCACCCTATGCCTAACCCAATCCAAGTTAAGGGGCCTAGAAGTAACATGGGATGTTACAAATCCTATAAACAAAAAAAAAATTTTCGTCCCCGAAATTTAAGTTCGGGTCTACGGGCTTCTACTTGTAAGAATTATAAGAAACTTTAAAGCATAAATTAAAATGTACCTGATGCAAATAACTCCGGGTGTTGCTCCAACATCATATCCCTCGGCTCCCAGGTGTGCTCCTCCCGTCCATGGTTGGACCACAACACCTTCACGAGAGGGACCTTCTTCTTCTGCAACACTCGGATGGCCGTATCATCAATACGGATCGGCTCCAGTCTAACTGATCTGTCTTGTGCTACTGGTCCGACTGTGGTAGTAATGTGCTGTTCCGGCCGAAGGAGAGCTCTTCGCAAGGAAGAGACATGGAAGACATCATGTAAGGTACTAAACTCCGGTGGCAGCTGCAGTCGGTAAGCCAAGGGGCCCATCCGCTCCTGGATCAAGTATGACCCCATGTATCGCGGACTGAGCTTCTTGTGCCTCCGCACCCGAGAGACACCGTGTATTGGATGAATCTTTAGGAAAACTCTGTCTCCAACCTGGAACTCCACCTTCCGGTGCTGAGCATCATAATACTTTGCCTGTCTGCTCTGGGCCTCTAGTAGCCGATCCCTGATCAAACAAATCTGTGCCTCCGTGTCTTCCACAAAATCTGAACCAAGAGCTCAAGTGTCCACATCCTAAACCCAAGATAGCGGTGTCCGGCACTTCCTACCTTTATGGAGCCATCCTGATGCTAGCTTGGTGGCTGTTATTATACGAGAACTCAATCAGTGGTAGCAGCCTCTCCCAAGGCTTCCCCGTATCCAATATGCATAGTCTGAGCAGGTCCTCCATAGTCCTGTTTGTCTGCTATGTCTGGCCGTCGGTCTGCGGATGGAAAGCAGTGCTAAAAGTGATTCTGGAACCCAAGTAAGCATGCATTGCCCTCCACTACCTGGAAGTGAAGCGACCGTCTCGGTCCGAGACAATAGACTTGGGGATGTCATGATATCTAATGAACTGCTCCACGAACACTCTCACCAAAACTGCAACTAGAGCATCCTTCTTGACCAGAATGAACCGCGCTACCTTGGTCAGTCTGTCTACAATGACATAGATGGAATCGTGCCCATAGTGGGAGCGAGGCAATCTGTGTACAAAATCCATAGTAATGTCCTCGAACTTCCACTCTGGGACTGGCAGTGGTTATAATAAACCTCCAGGGCTCTCGCACTCCACCTTCACGCGCTAGCAGGTCTCGCAGTGTGTCACAAAATAGGTGATCTCCCTCTTCATCCAAGGCTAGTACATGGTCCTCTGTAAGTCTGCCCACATCTTGATGATGCCGGGATGCACTGAGTATCTGGAGCAATGTGCCTCTCTGAGTATGTCATCCCAGATATCATCTCCTGCTGGTATGTATACTTGACCATGGAATCGAAGGAGACCATCATGCATCATATAATCCTCAAACTTGCCCACCTCCAGGGCACTGAAAATAGGCTCTAATGCAGCATCTAATCTCTGATGTGTAACAATGCGATCTCGAATATCATCATCACTGATCATAGAGCTCAGGTACTCTCGATACACCACTAGCTCGGTCTCCAAAACCATGGTGATATGCATATCCTCCATCATGCATAACAACTCTATATACATCACCAGAGGCTCCGGTTAAGAAGTGCCGGCTCTCCTGCTCAAAGTATCCGCTACAGTATTTGCCATCCTCGGGTGATAGTGCATCTCATAATCATAATCGTAAAGGAACTCTAGCCATCTCCTCTGCCGCAGGTTCAGATCTTTCTGCGTGTCAATGTACTTGAGATTCTTGTGATCCGAGTAGATATCACAATGGATCCCATATAAGTAGTGTCTCCACGTTTTGAGGGCGAATACCACAGCCCCGAGCTCGAGATCATGTACTGGATAGTTATGCTCATGCTTCTTCAACTATCGCCAAGCATAAGTAATAACATGTCCATGCTGCATCAGGACAGCACCCATCCCCTGATAAGGGGCATCTGTATAAATCTGGAATCCTTCACTCCCAGATGGGAGTGCAAGGATAGGGGATGAGGTGAGTCGGTCCTTCAGTTCCTGAAAAGCTGCCTCGCACTGCTCTATCCAATCAAAACCACATCCTTCTTCGTTAAGGACGTGAGGGGGAGGGCTATCCTAGAGAATCCCTCCACGAACTTGCGATAATAGCCTGCTAAACCCAAGAAGCTGCAGATGTCTGACGCTGTCTGTGGTCGTGGCCAATCCCGCACTGCCTCTATCTTGGCTGGATCCACTGCCATTCCAGCCCCGCTGATAGTATGCCCCATGTTGATGTATAGACCTGGGCGGACAGGCGGCTAAGGTTGGCGGTCTGGTGGCAAGGCGGTCAGCCCGGCTAATCTGGCGGTTTGGTAGCCGGGCGGTCTGGCGGTTTGGTTGCCAGGCGGTCTGCCGGCTAATCTCTGGGATCTCGGTGGTCGGCTGCGTGTTCTCTGATAGTGACCGGGCGGTTAGTTCCTACTAACCGCACGGTTAGGCGGTCTCCTTGGCGGTTTGGCGGTTAGCTTTGTAGATGATGTCTTTTGTATTTTTAGTCCCACATTGGGTATTTGTATTCTCTCCCATCTCCTCCATTCTATATAAGGGAGGTCATACCTTTGTAATAGATACCTTTTTCTGATAATAAAATTTCAGTTATACCCGTTCAGGCTTGTTTCTAGTTCGTTTCTAACATGGTATCAGAGGACCCGATCTAGTCCTCCTGATTGTGTTTTCTTCTGTCCGTGCGACCTCTGCCCTCTCTCCGCGGCCTGTCTTTCAGCTCGCGCAAGCTCTCTTCTCCAGTGGATTCTTCTATCCTCCTCTTCTGTTCGCGCGGTCTGTCTTCTAGCCGCCCGACTTCTCTCCCTCTGTTTGGTTCTGCGGCTTGGTCGTGGCTTCTCTGGCCGCTGGTGTTTGCCATCGTGACCGCTGCAGATATTTTTCTTCCTATCCGCGCGATTTCTCTCTGTTCGCACGAGTTCTGACTTGTTTGGGCGGCCTCTCTGCCCGCCCCGGTTTGTTTTTTTGTTCGCGCGGTCTTCTTGCTCTCTCTATCCGCGCGGCTTCTTCTTCTTCCCGCCCGGTTACTTCTTCTTCCCGCCCGGTTTCCCTTGTTACCCGCTGCGGTCTCTCCTCCTAACCGCGCGACCTCTCTTCCAGGATGACCAATTCTGATGGCTCCACCTCGTCCACTGTCGTTGTTCCACCACCTCCTCCTCCTCCTCCTGCTTCCGGGAATCTTGGCACCGTCTCTAAGCTGTTGGGGCCCAATTATCCCGACTGGAGTGTCTCCTTCACTTTTCTTCTCCGCTCTCAGCGCAAGCGTCATCATCTTACCGATGACCCTCCCCCTGCGGACTCTGCCCAGTTTACTGACTGGGATGCGAATGATGCGCTGGTTCGTACTTGGCTGGCGAACAGCTTGTCTGATGAATGTCTTCCTGTAATCCGTCACGATGAGACGGTAAAACAAGCTTGGAATCACTTGGCCGCTCTCTACTCCAAGGGGGGACAAATATCTCGCATCTATACCCTTTACGCGGATCTCTTTGCTCGCCAGTCCATGTCCCCTCCTGCAGCTTACCAACAAGTCCAAGCCCTTGGAGCTGAGATTCTACAACATCGTCCTCTCTCGGCAGATGTGGCCACTCAGCTGAAGCACTTCCAGGAGCTCCTAGTGGTCTGTTACCTTCTACGGCTTCCGGACTCATACGATATGATCCGGCAGTAAATTCTTGGCGAGGCCGAGTCTCCGACCCTGGATGCTACTGCTGCCCGCATCGCCGCTGTTACCTCTCTGCTCCAACGCCCCTTGCTTGTAACGTCCCAATTCGCGCTAGGCCCCTTGATTGCGTATTTGAGTCAAGGGGGCTGTGGTGAGCCCAATGGGGGATGTGGGTGAACAGGTGCGGACGTGCGGGAGATGAGGAAAACAAGGCAAAACAGCATTTTTGGCTGACACGGGTATGGACACGGCCGTGTCCATACCCGTGTGCCTCATAAAAATAGGTTTACCAGTCAGAGAGGTACACGGGCATTGGGACACGGGCGTGTCCCTAGCCGTGTGCCAAGGACACGGGTTGGGACACGGGCGTGTCCCTAGCCGTGTGCCAAGGACACGGGTCGGGACACGGTCGTGTCTCTACCCGTGTGCCGCAACCCTGACCCGGCAGAAAGTGGTTCTGGGAGGAACACGGCCCTAGACACGGCATGCCACACGGCCGTGTCACCTGAACACGGGTAGGAACACGGCCGTGTGCCTACCCGTGTCTGCGATGTATAAAAAGGAAAAAGTTGGGAAACCCTAGCATTTCATCTCCTTTCTTCTGCCCCGAAATTTCTGAGAGGGTTCTTGGCTGGAGGAGGAGGAAGAGCTTGCCGGAGCCATCTTTGGAGGAATCAAAACGCCGCCACCGTCAAGGGAAAAACAATGCCGCCGCGAAGGAGTGCGAGGCTCATGGCCGGCCATGGTGGTACCGCTGGACTTGAGGTGAGCTTCCTCCCCTCTCCCTTGGTGCTAGATCTATAGTTATTATAGGAGAGACATCGACTCCATAGAGTCTTGATGGTGAGGAGGAGAGTTCTTAGGATAAGCCATGCCTAGGTTTTAGGCTTAGTCTCCCTCAACCTTCTCATCCTTCAAAGTGGAGATGAGAGGGGTTTTCGTTGGGGGTTTGGATTTGAAAGGAGAAATAAGGTTGGGTGTGATTTCTGGAGAAGTTTATGCGAGGTCGTTGCAAGGAAGAAGATGAACGGATGCCGTTCATCTCGCCTTAAGATGCGTGCAGAAATCTGATTTCTGCACGCGGCGACCTTCGTGGCCAATTTCGGAGGTGTTCTGGCCACATCTGGGTGATCGACTCAACACGAAAGTCGTAGCCCTTGAAATTACCTTTCCAACGAGGGGTTGCTCGTTTCCATGCGATACCTGTAGCCACGGGAAAGCTGGTTCGAGCCCGCTGCGTTCGGGAAAATTCCTGTACAGGAAACTGTTTCCTGTACGTATTCGAGTTGAATTTCTGGTATGTTGCGACCAGATCTGGGCGATCGACTCAACACGAAAGTCGTAGCCCTCGCGAATACCTTTCCAACGAGGGGTTGTGCATTGTGATCGGATTCCTGTAGCTCCGGGAATCCCAGTTTTAGTATTGGACTATCCTATGTTAATGCACTTGTTAAATTATAATGTTAGCACTCTTGCAATGATTGTGATTTGCTCATGTGATATCTTGCTCCCATATAACTATAATGTCGTTGTTACTATAATTTAGTATGGTTACTCATTTGGTTGTGTAATAAGGGATAACCATGCAATGGTAGAGAAATGGATTGGATGGGAATGCTAGATATTAGGAGTTGCTATTGGTAAAGGATATATTTATACAAATTGGCGTTGAACATATCTAATGTACGTAGTGTTGAGGTGAAATCATTGAATAGGTGGGCGTGAACATGATGAACACTATGTGAAGAGTATTTTGTAACTGTAATCCGAGCCCAAGGGATTTATTAACAACCGATGCTTAGAGTTGAAGTCTCCCTACGGGTAGCATCGAGTGAGTTGTTTTGGGGCATGTGATGTGCGACGATTCATCGTGTCGCGATGTTGGGAGAATGATTGTGGCAGGTCTACGGGTTCGCCAGTCGTCACACCGATGGGAGCCAATGGGTAGACCTTGGGCGGTAGGGTTAGATACTTGGTGTCCATAACCCGAGATCTCCTCCGTGCCATGAGAACGGTTGGGCTTGCACCTCGTGCGTTTCCGAGGTTCCATCCGGTTCGAAACCAAAGGCCAGGTTGGGCTGTGTTCTTGGTGCACAATTACCCAAGACCCCTTCTGAGCCGTAGTACGCATGTGAGCTCCGCTGTTGTGTTCTTAGCGTTGAGGCGTACGGGGGCCTAGGATAGGTAGTGTGATACCACCTAGTAGTGGAGACGCCCGCTCCACTGTCGCCGTCTGGCCACGACGGACGATGCCTGAGAGGTTAGCTACCTGCTCGAAAAGTGGGAACTTCAAGTCTGTGTCGACATAGCAACTTGCATGTGCGTGTGCATGATTCGGTCATAGCATAACATTCATATCATGTCATTCATTGCATACACAAGATCCTCATCGTATAAGTTTGTATGAGCACTCTTATACGATGAGTTACTATACTGTTAAGCCGATCCTTAACTTATAAGTTTGTATGGGCACTCTTATAAGTTAAGTTACTATTCTAAATAATTATACCTGCTGTCATTTATATAATATTGATATTTGTAGAACTGCTAGTTGTGTAGCGTAGTTTATACTTCACCATACTTACTGTCACCTGCTTGTTTACTTGCTTATGTATATATATTGTACCTGTGTTCCTTTCTCCGCCCGGTGCCGAGGAGTCGCCGGGGGAGCGGATGTGAAGCCACTTAGTCTTATGACTAACGGTTGCTACGCCTTCCTTTTTAGGAGGAAACCCCGCAGGTAGAGCGGCAACGGACTACGCAGCAGGACAGCCAGGCCCGGATGATAGGACCTGAGGTGGTGGTGCCATCGGCACCGTCAGTGACAGTAGTGAGTGTTTTCATGTAGCCGTTTGGCAAAACATTTCTAGACTCTTGTTTATTTGTACAAGCCTGTTGTGCTTGTTATCTTCCGCTATTTTTGGACTTTAACTTAGCTGTGAACTGGACTGCTTTTAGCTTTACTTTTCTGTTATGGTTAGGTTGGCATAATTGTTGTGATATGGATTGTAGCCGGCGGAATAGGCGTCTTGTGGTAAAGGCTAACCCGTGTGTTAGTGCTACCGCAAGGCGGCTATTTCGGGCATAAGACTCCCCTCGTGCCGTTTGTTGTGTTCCGGGAGGAGGGGGGGGGTCTTACAAATGGTATCAGACTAAGCCGATCTTCACCTACAGCAGTCAGGTAACAATGGGCCACTCCCGTTCGATTAGTCGGTTTGGGGACAAACCGACTTAGCGGAAGCAGTGGTGTGCCCATATGTAATTCACACTAAGTTGTCCAACTTTGACATTAGTTTTAGCCAACCTGACCCTAGTTTGTACCTTGCGTATAGGTCCCAGCGCAGGTGGAGCCGGTTGGGGGCACTCCTACCCCTTCCGTCCCTTCACAATTCCAGCAGTCGGAACTGGGACAAACGCTGTCAGCCATATTGGATGCATTTAAAGCCCAGCAAGCTCCGGTGCAACAACAGGCGCCAGGCTCCAACTGGGTGAGCACCTTCCGTGCCCTGTCCCCTCCTGCCTATCTTGGGACAGAATCGCCGGTGCGCACCGAGGAATGGCTTGATACCGTGCAGGAATTGATGGCTGGCATAAGATGTCCGAACAACATGGCGGTGACATTGGTAGTGACGCTGCTAGAGCTACACGCCAAAAGGTGGTGGAAGTCCCTCATGGGCTCCACCTTCCAAGGGCGGTTGTACACGAACATCAGTTGGAACGAGTTCACCGAGGCTTTTCTGGACCACTTCATTCCTTCTTCTGCTCGGGATGAACTTGAAGAAAGATTTCTGCAGCTGAAGCAGGGATCGAAATCGGTAACGGAGTACCAGAGGGAGTTCCAACACCTCGCTAGGTTTGCTGATTCCTATGATCTGGACGATAGAGGCTATGCGAAGCGCTTCTACAAAGGGTTAAGGGACCCCCTGAGGCAGGCCCTTTTGTTTATAGCCGATGGAAGCCTGGCAGAAATCATTGACATGGCAAAGAGACTGGAGGCGGACCACATGGGATGTGGCAAGAGACCTGCGGAAGGTGTAATTGAAGTCGGCCCTAGTAATAGAAGGCGGAATGATCATGGCAGAGGAAGGGGAAACCACAGAGGCGGTCGGTGGGTCAACCGGAACTATCGGGTGGAGTACCCAATTCCGCAACCACTACCTTTACCACCACCACCGCAGCAGCAATATTATCAACAACCTGGGGGCCGACGTGAGATGATATGTTTTGAGTGCAACCAACCGGGGCATGTCCGACGAGTTTGCCCGCGACTAACCGGGGGTGCCCCTATTGCTCCCCCTCCAGTAGCTCCACGGGGACGAGGGCACATGCGTGGCCGAGGAAGAGGACCACCAGGGAGAAATCAAGGACATGCACGGGAGCATGTATTCGCATTGGATATGACTCAGGAGAGAAATCCGCAGGAAGTCATCACCGGTACGTGCAAAATTGTTTTAATATTATATGACTTGTTAGATTTATGATACAAATGATACGCGCTATTCTGAATAGTGATTACCCTTTTGGAACCTAGGCACTGTCGTGGTTAGCGGGAGACCCGCCTATACGTTATTTGACACGGGTGCGTCTCACTCGTTCATTTCGGAGGACTTCGTGAAGGACTTGGAGGGAGTGCAACACTTCACGGGCATTACTCAAAGGGTGCGCCTCCCGGACGGCTCTGAGATGACGTCGTCAGCAAGTTGCGACTTCGACACCCTTATTGGAGGAAAGTTCTTTGAAACTCCGGCTACAGTGTTAAGAATCCCGGAGTTCGATCTCATCCTGGGCATGAAGTGGTTGGACTGGCACCACGCCAGGATCAATTGTGCGGAGAAGCAAGTTATGTTGAGGCATGGAGACTCGGAAGTCATCTTCCAAGGTATTAAATTCGCACCCCGTAAATTTTTATCTTCAATCCAAGTTATGAAATCTCATATGGAAGGGGACGAGGTCTATGTAATTTGCTTCGAGTTGAAGAAATTGATATTAGAGGTCAAGGATGTGCGGGTGGTGCGAGAATTTCCCGAGGTATTTCCCGAGAAATTGCCAGGACTACCCCCGCATAGGGAAGTGGACTTCCAAATCAAGCTATTTCCGGGTGCCAAGCCCGTCTCGCGAGCTCCATACTGAATGGCTCCGAAGGAACTTGCAGAGTTTAGAGTCCAGCTTCAGGAATTGGTGGAAGCAGGGTTCGTTCGCCCAAGCTCGTCGCCTTGGGGAGCGCCCGTTTTGTTCGTCAAAAAGAAGGATGGCACCTTGCGGTTATGTATTGATTATCGAGAGTTGAACCGGTTAACGGTGTGGAACACCTATCCCCTACCGCGCATTGATGAATTATTCGATCAATTGGTGGGATCGTATTGGTTCTCCAAGTTAGATCTGCGTTCAGGATATTATCAGCTGAGGATACAAGAAGATGACATTCAGAAGACGGCGTTCAGTTCGAGATATGGTTTGTATGAATTCACCGTGATGCCGTTTGGGCTCACAAACGCCCCTTCCGCCTTTATGAGCTTGATGAACAAGGTGTTCAGCCCTTATTTGGACATCTTTGTCATCGTGTTCATCGATGATATCCTAGTCTACTCCAAGACTGAAGCAGAACACGCCGAACATCTAACTTTAGTGCTGAGGAAACTAAAGGAGCACACTTTGTTTGCCAAGTTCAGCAAATGTGAGTTTTGGCTTCGAGAGGTCGTGTTCTTGGGCCATGTGATTAGTGGGGCGGGGCTAGCAGTAGATCCGGCCAAGGTGCGGGCCGTGAAGGAGTGGTCACCATTGAAGTCAGCGGTCGACATACGAAGCTTTCTTGGACTTGCCGGGTACTATCGCAAGTTCGTGAAAGGCTTCTCGAAGATCGCCCTTCCCCTTACTACGCTGACCAAGAAGGGTGTGCCGTTTGAATGGACACCCCAGTGCGAAGCTGCATTCCAAGAGTTGAAAGACAGATTGACGACTGCACCCATCCTAGCTCTTCCATCTGGGAAGGAGGGCTTTCAAGTTTACACGGATGCGTCGTATCAAGGGATGGGAGCTGTGTTGATGCAGAATGGGCATGTGATCGCTTATGCTTCAAGACAGTTGAAGAAGCATGAAGCCAGCTACCCGGTGCATGATCTAGAGTTGGGAGCGGTGGTATTCGCCTTGAAGATGTGGAGGCATTATTTATATGGCGTCCACTGCGAGATCTACTCGGATCACAAAAATCTGAAGTACGTTCACACCCAAAAGGAGTTAAACTTGAGACAGCGGCGGTGGTTGGAGTTCTTGTGCGACTATGAATTCACCTTGAACTACCACCCCGGGAAGGTTAATTCCGTAGCTGATGCCTTGAGCCGGAAAGCACCGGGAACGAGCACGGAATCCCGCTTGATGAGGATGGAGTTAATCCGGACGCTGCAAGAGATGGAAATCACTTTGGTCTTTAAGAATCAACCGGAAGAGTATACCGAATATTTGGCCGCGATGAGTATAGTTTGCAACATACGAGACCGGATCCGTATGGAACAAAAGAAGGATGCGGCTTTAACCCCGGCTTTCAAGTCAATGGAGGATGGGACTACGGAAGAATACTCCCTAAAAGACGGCTTCGTCCATTTTCGTGGCCGGCTTTACATCCCCGAAGGTGACAACATTCGGGAGGATATTCTAAAGGAGGCCCATTGCTCCAAGTACTCGGTGCACCCGGGGATCGCGAAGATGTACACCGATTTGAGAAAGACGATGTGTTGGCCGGGCATGAAGAGGGATGTCAAGTACTTTGTTACTCATTGTGTGGCCTGCCAAATGGTGAAGGCAGAGTGCCGAAGCCCCGGTGGAATGCTACAGTCGTTGCCCATCCCCGAATAGAAATTTGAGGACATCTCCATGGACTTCGTCCACGGGTTACCTCGCTCGCGCTTGGGGAATGATTCTGTGTGGGTGATAGTTGACCGGTTGACCAAGGTAGCCCGATTTATCCCAATGAAGAAGGAGGCGCAAGTGGGCGTCTTAGTGCGTCTCTTTGTGGAACAATTTGTGCGGTACCATGGTGTGCCAAAGACGATCGTCTCCGACCGGGATGGTCGGTTTACTTCAAGAGAATGGAGGGCTGTACAAGCTTATTTGGGCTCGCACCTCGCCTTTAGCACAGCCTTTCACCCACAAACGGACGGGCAATCTGAACGAACCATCCGAACATTGGAGGACCTATTGAGGTTGTGTGTGCTAGATAAAGGAGAACCATGGGAGAGGCTCTTACCTCTCGTGGAGTTCTCTTATAATAACAGTCATCAAGCTAGTATTGGAATGGCACCTCATGAAGCTTTGTATGGAAGGAGGTGTAGAACACCCTTGTCCTGGGTGCAAGACGAAGATCCGAAGACATTGGGAAATGAGTATATTGATGACACGGACGCGGTGGTTAGGTTGATCCGGAATCGAATGCTAGAGGCTCAAAGCCGACAGGCGAAATATTACAACGCAAGGCACCGTATAGTAGAGTTTCAAGTGGGTGATAAGGTGTTCCTGAAGATTCGACCGATGCACGGAGTGTCACGAGTACGTGGAGTCAGAAGCTCAGCCCAAGGTATGTTGGGCCCTATGTTGTAGTGGAAAGGATTGGCCCTCTGGCCTATCGATTGGAGTTACCACCGGAGCTGGAGAACCTTCACGACGTGTTCCATGTATCGTCGCTTCAGAAGGCTTTGTTGCGACCTGAACAGTATATCCCCACGGCGGATGGTGCCGTGGCGTCTGATAGGTCTGTGCGACTGGAGCCGGTGCGGATCGTTGATAACGAGACAAGGACCTTGCGCCGCAAAAGTGTTCCCTTGGTGAAGGTGCTATGGTCTAATCACGGGAAGGAAGAGTGCACATGGGAGCCAAGGGATTTGATGCAAGAGCGCTACCCGGAATTATTTACTCCAGGTAAAAATTTTATTTGAAAGCATAGTTCCCTTTTTATGTGTTTCACTCCCATAGCCTTACCCTGATTTCGGGGACGAAATCTTTTATTTTGTTTATAGGATTTGTAACGTCCCAATTCGCGCTAGGCCCCTTGATTGCGTATTTGAGTCAAGGGGGCTGTGGTGAGCCCAATGGGGGATGTGGGTGAACAGGTGCGGACGTGCGGGAGATGAGGAAAACAAGGCAAAACAGCATTTTTGGCTGACACGGGTATGGACACGGCCGTGTCCATACCCGTGTGCCTCATAAAAATAGGTTTACCAGTCAGAGAGGTACACGGGCATTGGGACACGGGCGTGTCCCTAGCCGTGTGCCAAGGACACGGGTTGGGACACGGGCGTGTCCCTAGCCGTGTGCCAAGGACACGGGTCGGGACACGGCCGTGTCTCTACCCGTGTGCCGCAACCCTGACCCGGCAGAAAGTGGTTCTGGGAGGAACACGGCCCTAGACACGGCATGCCACACGGCCGTGTCACCTGAACACGGGTAGGAACACGGCCGTGTGCCTACCCGTGTCTGCGATGTATAAAAAGGAAAAAGTTGGGAAACCCTAGCATTTCATCTCCTTTCTTCTGCCCCGAAATTTCTGAGAGGGTTCTTGGCTGGAGGAGGAGGAAGAGCTTGCCGGAGCCATCTTTGGAGGAATCAAAACGCCGCCACCGTCAAGGGAAAAACAATGCCGCCGCGAAGGAGTGCGAGGCTCATGGCCGGCCATGGTGGTACCGCTGGACTTGAGGTGAGCTTCCTCCCCTCTCCCTTGGTGCTAGATCTATAGTTATTATATGGAGAGACATCGACTCCATAGAGTCTTGATGGTGAGGAGGAGAGTTCTTAGGATAAGCCATGCCTAGGTTTTAGGCTTAGTCTCCCTCAACCTTCTCATCCTTCAAAGTGGAGATGAGAGGGGTTTTCGTTGGGGGTTTGGCTTTGAAAGGAGAAATAAGGTTGGGTGTGATTTCTGGAGAAGTTTATGCGAGGTCGTTGCAAGGAAGAAGATGAACGGATGCCGTTCATCTCGCCTTAAGATGCGTGCAGAAATCTGATTTCTGCACGCGGCGACCTTCGTGGCCAATTTCGGAGGTGTTCTGGCCAGATCTGGGTGATCGACTCAACACAAAAGTCGTAGCCCTTGAAATTACCTTTCCAACGAGGGGTTGCTCGTTTCCATGCGATACCTGTAGCCACGGGAAAGCTGGTTCGAGCCCGCTGCGTTCGGGAAAATTCCTGTACAGGAAACTGTTTCCTGTACGTATTCGAGTTGAATTTCTGGTATGTTGCGACCAGATCTGGGAGATCGACTCAACACGAAAGTCGTAGCCCTCGCGAATACATTTCCAACGAGGGGTTGTGCATTGTGATCGGATTCCTGTAGCTCCGGGAATCCCAGTTTTAGTATTGGACTATCCTATGTTAATGCACTTGTTAAATTATAATGTTAGCACTCTTGCAATGATTGTGATTTGCTCATGTGATATCTTGCTCCCATATAACTATAATGTCGTTGTTACTATAATTTAGTATGGTTACTCATTTGGTTGTGTAATAAGGGATAACCATGCAATGGTAGAGAAATGGATTGGATGGGAATGCTAGATATTAGGAGTTGCTATTGGTAAAGGATATATTTATACAAATTGGCGTTGAACATATCTAATGTACGTAGTGTTGAGGTGAAATCATTGAATAGGTGGGCGTGAACATGATGAACACTATGTGAAGAGTATTTTGTAACTGTAATCCGAGCCCAAGGGGTTTATTAACAACCGATGCTTAGAGTTGAAGTCTCCCTACGGGTAGCATCGAGTGAGTTGTTTTGGGGCATGTGATGTGCGACGATTCATCGTGTCGCGATGTTGGGAGAATGATTGTGGCAGGTCTACGGGTTCGCCAGTCGTCACACCGATGGGAGCCAATGGGTAGACCTTGGGCGGTAGGGTTAGATACTTGGTGTCCATAACCCGAGATCTCCTCCGTGCCATGAGAACGGTTGGGCTTGCACCTCGTGCGTTTCCGAGGTTCCATCCGGTTCGAAACCAAAGGCCAGGTTGGGCTGTGTTCTTGGTGCACAATTACCCAAGACCCCTTCTGAGCCGTAGTACGCATGTGAGCTCCGCTGTTGTGTTCTTAGCGTTGAGGCGTACGGGGGCCTAGGATAGGTAGTGTGATACCACCTAGTAGTGGAGACGCCCGCTCCACTGTCGCCGTCTGGCCACGACGGACGATGCCTGAGAGGTTAGCTACCTGCTCGAAAAGTGGGAACTTCAAGTCTGTGTCGACATAGCAACTTGCATGTGCGTGCGCATGATTCGGTCATAGCATAACATTCATATCATGTCATTCATTGCATACACAAGATCCTCATCGTATAAGTTTGTATGGGCACTCTTATACGATGAGTTACTATACTGTTAAGCCGATCCTTAACTTATAAGTTTGTATGAGCACTCTTATAAGTTAAGTTACTATTCTGAATAATTATACCTGCTGTCATTTATATATTATTGATATTTGTAGAACTGGTAGTTGTGTAGCGTAGTTTATACTTCACCATACTTACTGTCACCTGCTTGTTTACTTGCTTATGTATATATATTGTACCTGTGTTCCTTTCTCCGCCCGGTGCCGAGGAGTCGCCGGGGGAGCGGATGTGAAGCCACTTAGTCTTATGACTAAGGGTTGCTACGTCTTCCTTTTTAGGAGGAAACCCCGCAGGTAGAGCGGCAACGGACTACGCAGCAGGACAGCCAGGCCCGGATGATAGGACCTGAGGTGGTGGTGCCATCGGCACCGTCAGTGACAGTAGTGAGTGTTTTCATATAGCCGTTTGGCAAAACATTTCTAGACTCTTGTTTATTTGTACAAGCCTGTTGTGCTTGTTATCTTCCGCTATTTTTGGACTTTAACTAGCTGTGAACTGGACTGCTTTTAGCTTTACTTTTCTGTTATGGTTGGGTTGGCATAATTGTTGTGATATGGATTGTAGCCGGCGGAATAGGCGTCTTGTGGTAAAGGCTAACCCGTGTGTTAGTGCTACTGCAAGGCGGCTATTTCGGGCATAAGACTCCCCTCGTGCCGTGTGTTGTGTTCCGGGAGGGGGGGTCTTACATTGCTTGCCGCTCCTCCAGCTCCGGATGCCTATGCCCACCAGGCTCATCGTGGTGGATTTAGTGGTCGTGGTAACCACTCTGGAGGGCGTGGCCCTTCTCGCTACCTCTGCACTCATTGTGGCCGCCCAGGACACTTAGTTGACCGCTGCTGGACAAAGCATCCGCATCTTCGTCCCGCTGGTGATACTCCTCCTTCTTCCAAGCCATCTGCCTCCGTGGCCACGACTTCAGGTAGTGCCCACGTGGTTACCCAAGGTAAATGGCTAATCGACTCTGGCGCCACTAATCATATGACGGGCAATCCTCAGTGCTTTTCTCTCCTAGAAACACATGATCGGTTTCCCCCTGTTCTCATTGCGGATGGTTCTCCCTCTCCGGTGCATGGAACAGGCATGGTTCAAGTTACTCTGTCCCTTCGCCTGGCGGATACTCTTTATGTGCCCAAGTTTCCGTGCAATTTATTGTCGGTTACTTCTCTTTGCAAGCAACTTCAGTGTTCGGTAACATTTACTCCTTCTTCTTGTTCGTTTCAGGACCCGGACTCCAAGCGGACGTTTGCTACTGGGACTGAGAGGGGCGGTCTCTACTTCCTTGATGATGTATCTGCTCTTACCGTCTTCTCTCCCGCTTCTACAGATCTTCTTCAGTGGCACCTTCGCCTGGGGCATCCTCCCTCGCGTCTCATCCACCAGCTGTTTCCTCACCTCCCTCAGCAGGACTCTCCTCTCCACTGTGATGCCTGTCAACTGGGCAAGCATCACCGTTCCCCCTTTCCTCCTAAGCAAGGTCGTGGCTCTTCCAAGCCCTTCGACCTTATTCACTCGGATGTTTGGGGACCTTCCCCTACCCTTACCATCGGGCGTGGAAGTTCCTATTTTGTAACCTTTATTGATGATTATTCTCGCTGTACGTGGGTGTATCTCTTAAAGGATCGCTCCGAACTTTTTTCTGTATGGACTTCATTTTATTATATGATTAGAAATCAATTTGATGCTTCTGTCAAAATTTTTCGCTCTGATAATGCAAAAGAGTATCTGAGTAGTGATTTCGCTTCTTTCTGTACGCAACATGACATCATTCATCAAACTAGCTGCGTCTATACCTCCCAGCAAAATGGGGTGGCGGAACGTAAAAACCGTCACCTCCTCGATGTCGCTCGCACTCTCATGACGCAGATGCATGTTCCTCGTAGCTATTGGGGCTACGCGGTCCTCATCTCCTGCTACCTCATCAATCGCATTCCCTCTACCGTCCTCAAAGGCAAAACCCCTTTTTCCATCCTCTATCCCTCCAAGGACCCCTTTCCCTTACCACTCCGCATTTTTGGGTGCACTGCCTTTGTTCATAGCCCTGCCGCGACTCGCGACAAATTGTCCCCTCGTGCTACAAAGTGTATCTTTTTGGGTTACTCCACAACTCAAAAAGGTTACTGCTGCTTTGACCCTGTTCATCGCAAGCAGTTCGTCTCGGCGGATGTGACATTCTTTGAGAATGCCGCCTACTTCTCTTCTGATCTCCCACAGGTCGATGGATCGAACCTCCCTCTTTCTCCTACCGACTCGACCTCTCCACCCATTCTCTCCACCACATCCACTTCTCTTGAGCTTCATCCATCACCACCTCCACCAGCCGCTCCTTCTCTTGATCATGATCCTTCTCCCTCGTCCCCTCGGCCGTCTCTCTCTTCTCCCGGGCCAGCTATCTCCGCCACGGATGCACCGGCAACTGAGGAACTCGAGGACCTGGAGCTGCCCATTGCCCTTCGCAAAGGGGTTCGGACGTGCACCCAGCACTCGCTGGCAGCTGTTATTTCTTATGATCAGCTAACACCTTCTCGCAGGGACTTCGCCCTAGCCATCTCCGCGACTACCACACCTCGCACCTACCAGGAAGCCCTTGATATTCCTCACTGGAAGGCTGCCATGGATGACGAGATTGCTACTCTCTCTGACCGGGGCACTTGGACCCTTGTGCCTCCTCCTTTTGGCACGGATGTGGTTGGTTGTCGCTGGGTGTTTGTTGTCAAGTTCCGTCCTGATGGCAGTGTGGACCGATACAAAGCCCGTCTTGTTGCAAAAGGGTTTACTCAGACCTATGGTGTTGATTACTTTGACACGTTCTCGCCAGTTGCTCGCCTCAGCACCATTCGGGTCCTTTTATCGGTAGCGGTCAACAAGGATTGGCATATTTCGCAGTTGGACGTCAAGAATGCCTTCCTTTATGGTGACCTTCACGAGGACGTCTACATGGAGCAACCTCCTGGGTATGTTGCTCAGGGGGAGACTCAAGTATGCCGGTTGAAGAAGGCCATCTATGGCCTAAAGCAAAGTCCCAGGGCGTGGTTCGATAAGTTCAGTAGCATCGTTGGGGCTATCGGTTTCACCAGGAGTTCGGCTGATCACTCCTTGTTCATTCGCAAGACATCTTCAGGTCTGGTTGTGCTAGCTGTTTACGTGGACGATATTCTTCTCACTGGCGACGATCAAGCTGGTGTAGCCTTGACGAAGGTCCATCTCCGCCAACACCTAGTCACGAAGGATATGGGCTCTCCAAAATACTTCTTGGGAATTGAAATCTCTCGGAAACCGGGTTCCTTGGTTCTCTCCCAACGGAAGTATGCTCTTGATTTGTTGAAAGAGGCAGGGTTGACGGGTGTTAAACCTGCCCGGTGTCCCATGGCCCCTGGAGAAGACAAGACATGGACAGACGAATCACCTCCTCTATTGGATACTACGAGGTATCGACGTCTTGTTAGCAAACTCATCTACCTTACGGTGACCAGACCAGACATCTCCTATGCAGTGGGAAAGGTCAGCCAGTTTATGCAGTCGCCTAGGGAATGTCATCTTCAATCTGCTCTAAGGATATTGGAGTATGTGAAGTCCGCACCTGGGAAAGGTCTTCTCTTTCAGAAAAACGGTCACCTAAGAGTTGAAGCGTACTCCGACGCTAGCTATGCGGACGACAAAGGGGATCGCAAGTCTACTTCCGGATTTTGCACGTTTGTTGGAGGAAACTTGGTTAGCTGGAAGAGCAAGAAGCAGTCAGTCGTCTCCAGGTCTAGTGCGGAAGCAGAATATCGCAGCATGGCATCAACCACGTGTGAGTTAAAATGGTTGCGGGCTCTCATGCTGGATCTAGGAGAGGTCTATAACTATCCTCTTCCCATGTTCTGCGACAACAAGGCTGCGATCTACATTTCCAAAAATCCGGTATTCCATGAGCGAACAAAGCACATAGAGGTTGATTGTCACTTCATTCGAGAAGAAGTGTTGAAGAACCAGATTTGCACTCCGTTTGTTACCTCGGAGAAAGAGCTGGCAGATATATTCACAAAACCTGTGTCCGCCTCTTTCTTCCACATTTGCAGCAAGCTAGGCATGATTGACATCTATGCTCCAGCTTGAGGGGGAGTGTTGATGTATAGACCTGGGCGGACAGGCGGCTAAGGTTGGCGGTCTGGTGGCAAGGCGGTCAGCCCGGCTAATCTGGCGGTTTGGTAGCCGGGCGGTCTGGCGGTTTGGTTGCCAGGCGGTCTGCCGGCTAATCTCTGGGATCTCGGTGGTCGGCTGCGTGTTCTCTGATAGTGACCGGGCGGTTAGTTCCTACTAACCGCACGGTTAGGCGGTCTCCTTGGCGGTTTGGCGGTTAGCTTTGTAGATGATGTCTTTTGTATTTTTAGTCCCACATTGGGTATTTGTATTCTCTCCCATCTCCTCCATTCTATATAAGGGAGGCCATTCCTTTGTAATAGATACCTTTTTCTGATAATAAAATTTCAGTTATACCCGTTCAGGCTTGTTTCTAGTTCATTTCTAACACCCCAGAAAGGCGACCTCCTGCATCCAGAAATGGCATTTTGAAAACTTTGCATACATCTGAAACTCCCTCAGCCTCTGTAAAACCTGTGCCAGGTGCTCTGCATGATCCTCCTGAGTCCGGGAGTAGATCAGAATATCATCGATGAATACTATGACGAAGCGATCTAAATAAGGCTCGAATACACGTTTCATGAGCGTCATGAATGTCGAGGGGGAATTTGTGAGCTCAAAAGGCATCACCGTGAACTCGTATAGCCCATAGCGTGAACTAAATGCCGTCTTCGGTATATCTTCTTCCCGGATGCGGAGCTGATAGTATCCGGACCACAAGTCTAGCTTAGAGAACTAAAAAGCTCCCTGAAGCTGATCAAACAACTCGTCTATCCGATGCAATTGATAGGTATTCCGAACCGTCAACCGGTTCAGCTCTCTATAATCTATACATAACCGCAGCCATCCGTCTTTCTTCTTCACAAATAGAACGGGTGCTCCCCACGGCGATGAGCTCGGCCGCACAAATACCGACTCCACTAGCTCCTGAAGCTGAGTCCTGAACTCTGCCAACTCCCTGGGAGCCATCCTATAAGGTGCCTGAAACACTGGTCTCGTCCCCGGCACCAACTAAATCTTGAAGTCCAAATCCCGGGCTGGTGGTAGTCCGAGCAATTTCTCCGGGAACACGTCAGATAAATCCCGAGCCACCGGGATGTCAGCTATGGAACTCTCTACTGCTGCCATCTCGAAGCAAATGAGGTACACCTCCTCCCCTGCTCATAGGCCTTGACAGCCTGTATATAAGATAAAGAAAGGTGGGTGTTGGGTACATTGGAAAATGTGTACCTGATTTGAAGAAGCCCAACTTAGCTCAATGATATACATCAAGGTGTATTTGATGTTGTTTTGAGTTGACATGTGCAGGTGAAGAAGTATTTAAGAGTGCAGAAAAATATTCTAAGTCCACATGTCGACACCTGAAGAAATTGTGTCGACACTTCAGAATATTTGTGTCGACACTTCAGAATATCAGTGTCGACACAGAGAATGATAGTCGACCACATTTATGTCGACACTGGGAAGCAGTGTCGACACATAAAGAAAATCGTCGACCTCAGCACTGGGAAGCAGTGTCGACACCGTGAAAGATAGTCGACCAGAGAAGGTTAGTCGACACCATGAAAGATAGTCGACCAGAGAAGGTTAGTCGACACCGTGAAAGATAGTCGACTAGTGAAAGATAGTCGACCAGAGAAAGATAGTCGACTCACAGAAGAAGATCGTCGACCACAACTGTGTCGACACTGGGTGGATGTGTCGACACCAGAAGACTGTGTCGACACATATTGGCAGAAGTCGACTATGCTTGTGTCGACACCAGAAGACTGAGTCGACACATTTTGGCAGGATTGAAGATTGCTGTGTCGACACCTGAAGGCTGAGTCGACACATGCTGAGTTCTGAATCTACAACAACTGTGTCGACACACAGGACTTGTGTCGACACACTGCAGAGTCTAGACCAAGTTATTTTCTGAAGAAGCTGTGTCGACTTAAAGGCAACTTAGTCGACATCATCAAAGACTGTGTCGACACCAAAGTCACTTGTGTCGACACAGATAGACAGATTGGTCTCGACACTTTCTAACAGACTGTCTCGACATTTTGCTGTCCAAGGCTAAGGTACAAGAACTGTTTGAAGACTTGACAGCTGTGGGTTGCCACAGTTTAACTGAAGCTGTCAGACCTGTCAGAAAACAGTTAGAAACCGGATCAGCCGGTTACCATAAAGAAAGTCTATAAATAGACACATTCAGAAGGAATTAAATACAGCTAAGCTAAGAAAAATAATAGAAGAAGATCTAAGAAGAAGAAACAGAAGGATTACGATCCTGTTGAAGTTTCAATTCAAGAAAGTGAAAAAGAAGATCTTCATCAGAAGGTCTAAGAAGAAGAAGTCTGAAGTATCAGTAAAAGTGTTGGATAGAGGGAGATCCAGTCATCTTGAAGAAGAAGAAGGAAGCCATCAGTGGTTTCTCAAGAAGCTATTTGGAAATCAACTCAGCTAAGTTCAGATTCAAGAAGCTTTGAAGAAAGCTCAGATTCAGTTGATTTCATCAGCTGATCAAGAAGTGTCTTGTCCTCTTCTCTCTCAACAAAGGCAAGACATCAAAATATCTTTTTCTAAATTTCTGTAGGATCTGTTTACACAGATCTGAGTTGTAAGTCTATGTTATAAAGGCTGAGTGTAGGAGAGGTGATCTCTGAGTGGTAGGGCTATTTGCCTGAGTGTAGGAGAAAGTTATTCTCTGAGTGGTAGGCCTTGAGGCAAGGCTGAGGTGGGGCTGTTGAGCCTGAGTTGTAGGAACCTATCCTGGTTCTGAGCTGTAGGATCTGAGGATCTGAGTATAGTGGAAGTTTGGCCGAATCTAGCATATTGCTAGATAGGTGAAGGGGGAAAGTGGATGTACCCAGACCTTGGGGAACCACTATAAAACATTGTGCAATCTGTGATGCTTAGTTGTCTGTGAATGCTGTGCTAGATGTTTTAAATTGTAATTGAATTCTGCATAGAAGTATAAACAAGAAATTAGAACCTATTCACCCCCCCTCTAGGTGTTTAGGTTGTCTTGAAAGGAAAACTATCAAGTGGTATCAGAGGCAGGTTCCTCAAAAAGGACTTAACAGTCTGAGGTAGATCTGATAGGCAGAATCAAGATTCAAAAAGATGGGTTCTGGTGAGAATCATAAGGAGCTAGGGTCTATGAAATTACCCATATGCAAGAAAGAAATTTTTGGAATTTGGAAAGAAAGAGTCAGATTGTTTATGGAGGCATCTGATCCAAGGATTTACATAACAGTACAGGAAGGCCCCTTCATACCAATGAAGGTATCAGTTCTTGATGCAAATATCCAAACTCCAAAGAGTTATTCAGAGATGACCAAGGATGAAATCATCTTGGCAACCATGGATAAAAGAGCTCAGAACATTATTGTTAGTGCCATAGATGATTCAACATTTCAGAATCTGATTCACTGCAAGACCTCCAAAGAGATGTGGGACACATTGATTGTCTACATGGAGGGATCTGAAGAAGTAAGGCAGGACAGGAAGTCTATGCTCAATCAGGAGTATGAAAGTTTTAGACAAGGAAAATCTGATAGCATAACTGAGTGCTACAAGAAATTCTATAGAATTGTGAATGAGCTTATGTCCTATGGAAGAGTCTTCAGTACTTATGAACTGAATGACAAATTCTTGAGATCCTTAACAAAGGATTGGGACACAAAGATCTGTGCCATAAGAGAAGTGGCTAAATTGGCAGAGATATCTCCTCCCACCTTGTTTGGAAAGTTGCTATCCTATGAAATGCAACTTATGGTGAGGAAAGAGGAGGAAAAGAATTCAAGAGGAGAGCATAGAGAAAAGACTGTGGCATTCAATGCAGAAGCCACTAGAAAGAATAGGAGGAAATCACCATCTCCTCCTAAGGAAGTTGCAGAAGATAGTTCTGAAAATTCAGATAAGGGTTCAGAAAGCTGTGATTCAGATGCAGACTTTGCTGCATTCACAAGGCAATTCCAAAGGTTCTTGAAAAAGAAGCAATGGAAGTCTAGGCCTTCCACATCACAGCAAGTTGATGACTATTATCAGAAGAAAAGGTCATCAAGGAAAGAGAAGAGCAGATCAAAGCCCAGCAAAGCCACTACTTCAAAGATTGTCTGCTATTGTTGCAATAGGCCTGAACATGTAGTGGCTGACTGTCCTGATAAGAGAAAGGAATCTTCAGACAAAAAGAAGACTTATCAGAAAGGCAAGAAGGAGAAATCCTTTGTTGCAAAGAAAGATAAGAGTCTAACAGACCAGTCAACTTCAGAGTCAGAATCTGAAGCTGAAGCATATATTGGACTATATGCTGCATCTGAAGAAGAGGAGTTTCTGCAGTTGCTAGACTCCATCAATGAACAAAAGGATCATCAGTGTATGGGGCTGATGGCAGGATCAGAAGAGGACATATACCAGAATCAGTCTGGTCATAATAAGGTACAATGTCCTTCTATTACATCTGTTTGTTGTACAAGTGAAGAATCAGCTACATCTGCATCAATAGATGTAGATGCATCTGAATATGAAGGAGATGTCTATCAATTGATAGACAAGTATGGGGACCTGTTGCAGGCACTTAAGAAAAGCAAGAACCTGGTTAAATCTCAGGCTCAGGAAATTGCTGAACTAAGGGTTGCTACAACTGAGTTAGAGAAAGTTATTGATCAAAAATTAAATGAATTTCCAAGCTGAAGAATATAACTATTATTCAGATGGGCACAATTAATTATACTAATGATCAAGTGAAGAGTCTGGAGGCCAGACTTAGAATTGAAAGGGATTTAGTGGCTAGTTACTCTAAGCCAAAATCTGTCTTACCCTTGATAGATGAATTTGTCACTCAAAAGGGTAAGGCTGGATTAGGATTCAAAGGTAACTTCAGGGATGGCAGATTCAAGAGGAAAGGCAAAGCTCCTGCTCAGCCACTAAACCTTTCAGTCCCCATAAAGTTTAGTAAGGTGAAAGTGCCTTCTAACAAATATGATCATGAAGATATTCAAGGTCATATTAAGACTAATGTTCTGAAGAACAAGGGTGTAAATGCAAGCAGGCCTACCTATGGTCATAAACCCAATGGTTTTAAGAAATCAGTAGGTGAAGTTGCTGCAGCACCAGCAATGAACAGAAATTCTTCTGACAAGGATATATCTAGATCTAGATACAATAAGTTTGAATGTTGGTGCTGTGGCAAGAGAGGCCATTTTGCATTAGACTGCTGGTATAACACAAGTGTTATAAAGAACAATAGTCTACCTGTTAGAAGAGGTTATGGTAGCTTTATTAATGCTAACCTGAACCAAGGACCCAAGACTTACTTGGGTTCTAAGGGTAAGTAATTCTGTGTTGCAGGTGAATCCAAGTAACCATGCCCCTATATGGTACTTGGATAGTGGTTGTTCCAGGCACATGACTGGAACAAAGGGGCTGCTGAAGGAGTATTCATCTGTCAAAGATGGACCTAAAGTGATCTTTGGTGGATCTGAAAAAGGAGTCATCAAAGGGTTTGGTAACATTTCTTCTAACCTAATTACTATCACTCAAGTGGCTTATGTAAAAGGTTTGAAACGTAATCTAATAAGCATAAGCCAGCTAAGTGATTTAGGATATGACATTTCATTTGTTAAAAATGGATGTCATATCAAGAGGTCAAGTGATCAAAAGATCATATTGACTGGGTATAGGAAGAGAAATGTATATTGTCTTAATTTTGAATGTGAGAATATGGCTTCTCCCATCTGTCTTGTAGCTGATGACAATGCTTCTCATTGTGTTAAGTGGCACAAGAGATTGGCTCATCTAAACTACAAGACAATTGGCCAACTCTTTAGCAAAGAATTAGTGAGGAATGGACCTCAAATTAAGTGTATAAAGGAAGGGATATGCTCAGCTTGTCAAAAGGGCAAGCAGACAAAATCCTCCTTTCAAAGCCTTGAAAACAAGGATTCTGTGAGGTGCTTATACCTCTTGCATATGGATCTTTTTGGTCCTATGCCAGTTCATAGTCTAGGTAGGAAGGTCTACACTTTTGTGGTTGTAGATGACTATTCTAGATTTACATGGGTGTTCTTTCTAAGACAAAAATCTGAAACCCCAAGTGTATTACTTAATTTTGTAAAGCAAATTCAGAATGAACTGAATAGTACAGTGGTCAAAATCAGAAGTGACCATGGTACTGAGTTTCAATCTGAAAGCATAATAAACTTGTGTAAAGAGTTTGGGATTTTCCAAGAGTTCTCCTCACCTAGAACACCCCAGCAAAATGGGATTGCTGAAAGAAAGAATAGAACATTAATTGAAGCTGGTAGAACTCTATTGAGTGATACCTCTCTCCCAGAATATTTTTGGGCTGAGGCAGTTAACACTGCTTGTCATGTAATCAATAGGGCTACTATCACCAAAAGTCACAAAATGACTCCCTATGAGATTGTGAAAGGCAGAAAACCAAATCTATCTTACTTTAGGATCTTTGGTTACAAGTGTTATATACTTAACAATGGCAAGTCATATTTGACTAAGTTTGCTGCCAAATCCCAGGATGGGATATTTGTTGGGTACAACACAAATAGTAAGGCCTATAGAGTCTTCAACTTGACTACTCAAGTTGTTGAAGAATCTGTGCATGTTGTGTTTGATGAATCAAGATTAATCAACTGTGAGTTGTCTTGTAGATCAAATGACTCAATAGGTATAAGCAAAAGTATGGACAAGCTTTCCATTACTGAAGTATCAAAGGAAGATGGGGCATTGGAAAATGAAGGCTTCTGTCCTGGGGGAGAACAAGACACTATAGAAGCTGATGAAAATCAAGAGAATCAGTTAAATGAAGGAGCTGGAGATGTTCAACCAGAAGGAAATCTTCCTCCAGCTACAAGACATTTAAGAGATCATCCAGCTGATCAGATAATAGGTGATCCAAGACAAGGGGTGCAAACTAGAAGCAGAAATCAAAACACAGTTCTACATTCAAGTTTCCTGTCACAAATGGAGCCTAAGAAGTTTGAAGAAGCTATCCAAGACCAGCACTGGATTGATGCTATGCAAGAGGAGCTGAATCAATTCAGAATGTGCAATGTCCGGGAGCTTGTTCCTAAACCAAGAGGCCACAACATAATTGGCACAAAATGGATCTATAGGAACAAGCTAGATGAAAGTGGAATAATAGTAAAGAATAAAGCAAGATTGGTTGTAAAAGGATACATGCAGGAAGAAGGGATTGACTTTGATCAAACCTTTGCTCCAGTAGCAAGGCTGGAGGCAATCAGAATATTCCTTGCCTATGCAGCCTATCAAGACTTCAAAGTATACCAGATGGATGTGAAGTCAGCATTTCTGAATGGTGATCTTAAAGAAGAAGTATATGTAGAGCAGCCATCAGGTTTTGTAGATCCTCTTAAACCTGATTTTGTTTATAAGCTTAGGAAAGCTCTGTATGGGTTAAAGCAAGCCCCAAGGGCTTGGTATGAAACCCTGTCTACTTTCCTTATTGAGAATAAGTTCTCAAGAGGAAAAATTGACAAAACTCTATTCCTTAGGGAATCCAAAGGCAAGATCATCTTAGTTCAGATCTATATTGATGACATAATCTTTGGATCTACTGAAAACAACCTTTGTAAAAAGTTTGCCAAACTTATGCAAGGGAAGTTTGAGATGAGCAGTATGGGGGAACTGAAATTCTTCTTGGGACTCCAAGTAAGACAGACTGATGATGGCTTGTCCATATCCCAGTCTAAGTTCACCAAAGAATTGATTAAGAAATATGGTATGGAGTCATCCTCCACCATGAGAACTCCTATGGGAACAAGTATGCCTATATGCAAAGATGATGCAGGTAAACCTGTTGATGAGACTTTGTATAGAGGAATAGTTGGCTCACTACTCTATCTCACTGCTAGTAGACCAGATATTATGTATGCTACATGTGTCTGTGCTAGGTACCAAGCCTGCCCTAAAGAATCTCATTATACTGCAGTCAAAAGGATTCTGAGATATCTTAAGGGCACACCTAATCTAGGTCTTTAGTACCCTAGGAATAGAGATTTTCAACTAACAAGCTATTCAGATGCAGATTTTGCAGGATGTAGAGAGGATAGAAAGAGTACTACAGGTACTTGTCAATTCCTGGGAGGAAGACTAATATCATGGAGTAGTAAGAAGCAGACCAGTGTGGCAATTTCCATAGTTGAGTCTGAGTATGTTGCTGCTGGAAGCTGCTGTGCACAGCTATTATGGATGCAGCATCAGCTAAAGGATTATGGTATTCAAGTAAGTAGAACACCTCTTTTGTGTGATTCTAAGAGTGCAATTTCTATTGCTAATAATCCTATTTCTCATAGTAGAACTAAGCATATAGAAATAAAATACCATTTTCTTAGAGAACATGTAGAAAAAGAAGACATCTCATTGGAATTTGTGAAAACAGATTATCAAATAGCAGATGTATTTACTAAGCCCCTAGATGAGACCAAATTCAATAAATTCAAAATTGAATTAGGTATGTTAACCATTGATTAGTGTAATCACAAAATCATCAACAATGAAGTTAAAGTGGTAACAAGACATTCAAGTGATATTAAGACACATTGAAGTAGTATAAAGTACTTTGTAGTACTTATAAGTTATGTTGAACAAACAGAAATTGGCTAAGTAAGATGGTGTCGACACATTCAGTAATAATGTGTCGACTCAGGGTAGTAATGTCGACAAGTCAGAGATATTGTGTCGACACATAAAATATGTGTCGACACTTAAGAATCTTATTGTCGACTTATCCAGGAATGTAGTGTCGACTTCACCAGGATAGTGGTGTCGACACTTACAGATTTTGTGTCGACACTTATACTAAGAGTCGACACAGAATTTCTGATGCTCTAATATATATCTCTGGTGTCGACATAACCGCAAATTGGTGTCGACACATAGTAGACGAACTTGTAGTCGAGACAATAGAAGCTTGCGTCAACACAATCCATCTGTGTCGACACTTATAGTCTGTTTTTGGCGACTTTTGATCTTCATTAAACAGAAGGTATAAATAGGTCAAAAACTCATACTGTCGACACGCTTACAAGGTTTTCGAAACCCTGTGTCGACATTCTCCCTCTCTCTCTTTCTCTCATCTTTCAAGCTATCTCGACTGCTCAATGGCGCCAAAGATTGAAGATAATGTTAATGAAGGATATGAGTTGGTGCGCCAGGCCTTTGCTGCTGCCCCTCCAGATGTTCTTGGGGTTATCTCTCTCCTCTCCGACTCAGGTTTAGAATTTCTGGTTTCCGAACCATCAAAGATATGGAAGAAGGAGGTGCATGAGTTCTTTACCTCTGCCTCTGTAAACTCTGAAAGTCATGAAATAAAATCCACAGTTCATGGGTCACCTGTGGAGATTACACCAAGTAAGATAAGAACAATTCTGCAATTACCTACAATTGAGAATGAAGAGGATGTCCCTGCTTCTAAATCTAGGGAGGCTCTTCAATGGTGTGGATTGGAATCCACCATGAAAATTGGAGCTGCGTTCAATCGGAAAGGAATGAATCAACAAGGCAAGTTCCTGTCAGAAGTAGTTGGAAAAGTTATTCTGTGCAAGTCAGGTGGACATGATAGGATTTCTGCCTATATGTTCAGCCTAATGACCAGGATTGTGTTTACAATTCCAACGGATTGGTCATCTGTAATTTTTGAAAAGATTAAGGAAGGGATCAAGAAGCCAAATCTGGCTAGGATAATGAGTATATATCTAAGTAAGGAGATTCCTGAGGTTATGCAACAATAACCTGGAACTAAAATTAATCACATGAGAAGGATGGACATGAGATTGTTCTCCAGATGGGATAGGGTGCTGACCAAAGAGATGCCTGAGGTGGAAAGGCAGGATTCACCTGAGAAATCCCCAGGTCATGCTACCAGTACTGGGCATCCACAAGAAGAGCAAGTAAGACTGGAGGTTGAAGATCAGCCTGCATCTATAAAAGTTCAGGATGCCACAATACCTGCAGTTCAAGAAGAAGAAGTATACCAGCTCAGTAAGTTAATTCACCTACACAAACTGTATCTACTCATGACCAGGTAAAGGTGCAGGGGGAGCTGGTGTATTTTCCTACAAAAGAGATTTCTAATATTTCTATTTCTGCACAGGTCCAGGGGGAGCAAGTGCTAGAAGATGCTCCAATTCATCAATCTCCAAATTTGAATACTGCAAATGAACAAGCCCAGAAGGAATATACTCTGGAGGAGTTATTTCCAAATGATGAAATAATTACTGATAGTCTGGAAGTGGAGCAAGAAATTGAGGGGGAGCCAGTGCATGTTGAGACTGTACAACATGGCACTGAAGCAGCTGTTTCTCCTCCTCCCAAAGAAAGAGTTCAAATTGATAGTACTTCTGATTCAGAGACTGAAGAAGCCAGGGTGGCTAAAAAGAGAAAACTTATGGTCTTTCAGAGAAGGAGCAAGAGCTATAAGCTGGCTCTACAGTCTACAGCACATCACACTCCTTCTGACTTTGATTATAACAAGTTCTTGGTAGATTTGCAAGTGAAATTGGATGAACACAGGGTAGCCATTGAAAAATATCTTGATGAGAACAACAAGTCCCTACAGTTTGACTTAGCTCAAGATATAAAATCTATTAGGTTTGAGGTCAATATGCATAAGAAGGAAATGACAGATTGCTTCTATAAGGGAGGTAATGCTGTGATATATCTGGCAAAACAACAGCAGACTATCATCCCTAAGGTGGATGACATTGCTTTAAAGCAAAGCTATGTCTTGGAAAATCAGCTAAGGATGAATGACAATTTAACTGAATCTCATCATGAGATCATTGAGGAATTGAAGAAGATTGTTCCAGGCCTGCCTGCAGATAGAGCAAAAGAAATGGAAGAATTTGATAAGAACTTTCAAGCTGCTATTGCTTCTGTTAAGACTGCAAACACTACCTCTCAAAAGGAAATATCTGACAAGCTTCTAAAGTTAAAACCATTTTTTAAAGAGGGTGTGAATTATCTGGATGGCCAAATCAGATTTCAAAAGGAAGATCTCAGAGATCATGTTTCTAGAGAAGCCATAAAGGGGGAGAGGATGCTAGTTCATGCAGGCTCAGAGCACACCAAATGGGTGACCAACAGTATTCGAGCCACATTGGGATATCCCCCATTGTGTGATGATGCTATGCTGGCTGAGTCAGGAATACAAACAAGTCTACTTGAAGGCAATCAACCTGAGGTTGCCCAAGTCATTTACCCCCCTCCAGATTTTGACATGATTGATCAGCAGGTTCAAGGAATGTATAGTCCTCCAAAGGAGGTTACTAATATTGTTATTGGGAAGGTTGATAAGCCTGAGGCTACTTTGAAAGACCAGCAAGATGCTCTTCTATCTAAGAAAAAGTTTAGAGAGCAGGCTGAACTTAAGCCAGACTTTGAGCAGTGGAGTCCTACTTCCAGAAATATAATACTCACTGCAGGGAAGGCTGTCAAAGACCAAGTGCAGGAAAGAGGCAAGTGGTACAATGAGATGGAATGGCAGAAGTATGAAGCCAGGCAAGAGGCCATTGTACAGTTTAGAAGAAAAGCCAAGCTGGGTAGGCTGCCTACAGATGCTCAGGAGCCAAGCAAGTACTTCCCAAAGCCCTTTCATTATTTTGAAAGGCAAAGGCTCAAGGAAGAAGCAAAGAAGAAGGCTGATCTAAAAGGCAAGAAGCCAGCTGAAGATTCTGAAGCTCCTGTGAAGGCTCAAGTTCTATCTGGCAAAGGAATTTTCATTAAAGAGCCTGATCAGTCTTAATTTTTTAGTTCTTTCAAAGTATTTTGTAATGTTTTGATTAAATCATTAAATGTAATTCTCTGTATTCAAACATTATCAAGTTATAAACAAAATGTTGTTTGGCATCATATAATGTTCATTCTGTGATGGATTGTTTTTATGTTTTGTTTATATTAAGTATTCCTATTATGTCATATATCATCAGTTTATACTTTTTATAAAAATGGTGTATATCATTGGCTATAGGGTTATGACTTCTCCAAATAGGGGGAGATTGTTGGGTACATTGGAAAATGTGTACCTGATTTGAAGAAGCCCAACTTAGCTCAATGATATACATCAAGGTGTATTTGATGTTGTTTTGAGTTGACATGTGCAGGTGAAGAAGTATTAAAGAGTGCAGAAAAATATTCTAAGTCCACATGTCGACACCTGAAGAAATTGTGTCGACACTTCAGAATATTTGTGTCGACACTTCAGAATATCAGTGTCGACACAGAGAATGATAGTCGACAACATTTATGTCGACACTGGGAAGTAGTGTCGACACATAAAGAAAATCATCGACCTCAGCACTGGGAAGCAGTGTCGACACCGTGAAAGATAGTCGACCAGAGAAGGTTAGTCGACACCGTGAAAGATAGTCGACCAGAGAAGGTTAGTCGACACCGTGAAAGATAGTCGACTAGTGAAAGATAGTCGACTAGTGAAAGATAGTCGACCAGAGAAAGATAGTCGACTCACAGAAGAAGATCGTCGACCACAACTGTGTCGACACTGGGTGGATGTGTCGACACCAGAAGACTGTGTCGACACATATTGGCAGAAGTCGACTATGCTTGTGTCGACACCAGAAGACTGAGTCGACACATTTTGGCAGGATTGAAGATTGCTGTGTCGACACCTGAAGGCTGAGTCGACACATGCTGAGTTCTGAATCTACAACAACTGTGTCGACACACAGGACTTGTGTCGACACACTGCAGAGTCTAGACCAAGTTATTTTCTGAAGAAGCTGTGTCGACTTAAAGGCAACTTAGTCGACATCATCAAAGACTGTGTCGACACCAAAGTCACTTGTGTCGACACAGATAGAAAGATTGGTCTCGACACTTTCTAACAGACTGTCTCGACATTTTGCTGTCCAAGGCTAAGGTACAAGAACTATTTGAAGACTTGACAGCTGTGGGTTGCCACAGTTTAACTGAAGCTGTCAGACCTGTCAGAAAACAGTTAGAAACCGGATCAGCCGGTTACCATGAAGAAAGTCTATAAATAGACACATTCAGAAGGAATTAAATACAGCTAAGCTAAGAAAAATAATAGAAGAAGATCTAAGAAGAAGAAACAGAAGGATTACGATCCTGTTGAAGTTTCAATTCAAGAAAGTGAAAAAGAAGATCTTCATCAGAAGGTCTAAGAAGAAGAAGTCTGAAGTATCAGTAAAGGTATTGGATAGAGGGAGATCCAGTCATCTTGAAGAAGAAGAAGGAAGCCATCAGTGGTTTCTCAAGAAGCTGTTTGGAAATCAACTCAGCTAAGTTCAGATTCAAGAAGCTTTGAAGAAAGCTCAGATTCAGTTGATTTCATCAGCTGATCAAGAAGTGTCTTGTCCTCTTCTCTCTCAACAAAGGCAAGACATCAAAATATCTTTTTCTAAATTTCTGTAGGATCTGTTTACACAGATCTGAGTTGTAAGCCTATGTTATAAAGGCTGAGTGTAGGAGAGGTGATCTCTGAGTGGTAGGGCTATTTGCCTGAGTGTAGGAGAAAGTTATTCTCTGAGTGGTAGGCCTTGAGGCAAGGCTGAGGTAGGGTTGTTGAGCCTGAGTTGTAGGAACCTATCCTTGTTCTGAGCTGTAGGATCTGAGGATCTGAGTATAGTGGAAGTTTGGCCGAATCTAGCATATTGCTAGATAGGTGAAGGGGGAAAGTGGATGTACCCAGACCTTGGGGAACCACTATAAAACATTGTGCAATCTGTGATGCTTAGTTGTCTGTGAATGCTGTGCTAGATGTTTTAAATTGTAATTGAATTCTGCCTAGAAGTATAAACAAGAAATTAGAACCTATTCACCCCCCCTCTAGGTGTTTAGGTTGTCTTGAAAGGAAAATTATCAGTGGGGAATGGGACGGATACCTTCAATGGTGACGTAGGAATCTCCATGTCTGAGTGTGATCCTCTTCGAGGGGCAGTCGATCTTGGCATGGTTCCAATGGAGCCAGGTCATGCCCAAAATCAGATCAAAGTCCGGCAATCTCAGGATCGCTGCCGGAGCCTCGAATGCCTTGCCTCCGGTCTTAGCCTCCATGTTGCAGCTATCTGTGGTCCGTAGCTTTGAGCCATCAGGAAGACGCACCCTCATTTCCAGGCCAGGGAACCTTTCCACACCCTCTAGTCCTTCAATAAACGTGTCCGACACGAATGAGTGGGAGGCACCCGTGTCTAAGAGAGTATGGACGGGCTTGCCGCTGATCATAACTATCCCTGGGTTTTGTTTGAGTTCAAAGATAAAGATTATTTCTAAGGTTCTCAAGGTACTCATTAAAGTTTAAAATTCTCAATTTTGCAATAATTAAAGTACCTGTAATCACCTCTTCCGGGTTCCTCAGCTCCGTGAGGTCCAGCGCATACATTTGTTCCTGGCCACGTCCTCGGCCATGATGTCCATGACCTAGGCCTCGACCTCGTCCTCGACCTCGACCCTGGTGTGCTGGAGGGGCCACTGGAGGTGGATGAGGAGGGAGTGGGTTGATCTAATGTTGGCACTGCGACTTGATGTGCCCAGGCTGGCCGCATCTAAATCACGTGACTTGCCTCTGACCCCGATTGTCTTGCCTCATTGGTCCTTGCATCTGCAGAGGTGGGGGATCCAATGGTGGAGGAGGCCCCTATTCCTGCTTGTAGTTGGGATGACGACATCCCCCACCCCTCCTGTATCCTATAACTTTTCCTCTCTGAGATGCCCTGCTACTTTCTCAGGATGATGACCCCTCTAGCGGTCTCTTTCCTCTTCCTTACACCATTAGCTGGTCAGCCTCCAGCTTCTTCGCCATCACAATAATTTGTGTAGTGGTTCCATGAGATATGAACAATAAGGGCTGCCTTAAGGAGTCTCGGAGCCCATGGTAGAATCTTTTTGCATACTTCCAGTCATCCCAGTCATGGAATCCCGCAAATCTAGCCCAGTGGGAGAACTCTCTTTGATATTCGATAACGGATCTTCTCCCCTACTGGAGGTTCAGAAATCTTGCTTCCAAGGTATCTCTGTCTGTGGAGGATACATAGTGCTCAAAGAAGGCATCACTGAATTCCTCCCAAGAAATATTCATCAGCTCCCTATCAGCATATGTAGAGTCTCGCACAGACTTCCACCACCTCTTCGCATGAGCCTATAGTACTGAGGTGGCAAGAGGGACTGCCTGTCTGACTGGGCAGCTGATGCCAGTTAACAGCTCCCTAATAGTCTCCAGCAACTCCTCCGTCTTCACAGCATCTTCTATCCCGCGGTACACTGCCGGAGAAAGACTCTTAAAGGCATTCAACCAGTTCGACCCTGGGTTTGGCAGCTGTGCCATGGCTTGCTGGGCTCTGAAGGCATCTAGGATAGCCGTCAGAGTTTGTCCCATCTCTGTCTGTATGAAAGGAGTGGCAGCTGGAGGGGTAGGAACCACATTTTGCGGAGGCTGCATAAAGGTAAGGTAAACGTAAAAAATTTGCCTAACTCATTTCTTAATGGACTATTTTATGTGACTTTTGCACATGGGCACACCATTGCTTCCGCTGCATAGTTTGTCCGCAAACTAATGCTCTGGCGGGGTGTTCCAGTGTTGTGGAATTCTTTCTCATATGATCGTTTGTTCAAGTGATACCAGTTTGTAAGATCCATATCCACCTTCCGAGGAGTAAACCCAGATCTTATGCCCAGAACAGCCGTCTTGCAGTGACACTAACTCACGGGTTAGTCGAAACTGCAGGACACCGATCCTGTCGGCTAGAACGATCATAAACCTGTTCGGCCAATATAAGAAATAGAAGTAAACAAAAGAGTAAAACATCATATTCCACAGCAACAGTACTAATCATATATATATCAAATGAAAAGTACAACAATATGTAGTCCAATAATAAGTAGAATAATAAAAGAGAGTAATAAGGGCTTATGCCCAGTACATCAAATCAAATCTCTCACTCTCTCAAACCCAAAAGCGGAAGCTATCTATATCATCATTTGGTCTCGTCCTACCTGAGAACGCACAGTAGTAGTAGTTGCCAGCGGTAACGGTATCTGCTCCTCAAGTCCTGCCATCTCATCGTGCTGGTGCTCCATCTCCTCGAGCTCCTAAAATGATATGGTCACCGACCATTAGTAAAAAAAACTAAGTAATTTCCTCCGCACCTCGCCCCGCAACTCCTAGGTACCGTGCGGGAGGACGAAGTTGAGGACAACAAGGGGTAGCAAAAAGGGAAGCAGGTGACAGAAGCTAACTATCAAGTGTATGAAAAGAGTATAAATGATTCTATTCTATCAGTTCTATAAATGAAGTAAGTGCAGTAGAAAAGAACAGTAAGAAGTAAGTACAGCAGCTGGAGTATGAAAAGTAAGAACACTATACCACCACTATTCTAGCATCACAGAAGTACCCTAACTTATATGAATGCCCATACAAACGTATAAGTTAGAGTTTCCAAATTAACTTATCATATAAAAGAGCCCATACTAGTTTATATGATAAGGATCCATGTAGCGTATGACCTAATGAGTATTAATGATTATGCTATGGTTATGCAACATGCAAGTGCAACACACGCACGCGACTTTGAGATCCCAGATCTTTAGTTCCCACATTTTGAGAGCTGGCATCACTCTCAGGTACCACCGTTGTGGCTACAACAGCAGCGAATCGGGCTTCTCCGCTTTCTAGGCGGGTATACACACTACCAGACCTAAACCTCTCTTGTATGCCTATGTACACGTACCAAGTGCACTCTAGAGTCTCTGCGTACTAATTGCTAGCTGTCTGCTAGACTTTTAGGTCGGGTATACGTCTTCGGGGATTGTCTGCCTGACCGCAATAATAAACAACATACTGGCCTCTCCACCCGTACACCTCACCCGAGTCACCGTACCGCCATCGATGTGACGCTTTTCCAGTACTGCATGACCCACCACAATTTGTTTACTCACATGCAATGATTTAACCCGAGCCCCCGGCTCGCAGGACCAACCTGTCCTGGCATAAATCTCCCGAGCCTCCAGCTCAAAGGACTAACTTGTCCTGAACCTCTCAAACCCATCACGTGTGAGAATACACATCAAGTTCAGTTCCCTCCAACCCATCACAGGTGAGCATGTGTACCATTTCCCTTAACCTAGTATACTACTCTTGCCTACCGATTATAAAACTTAGTAGTTTAGGGTTAATCCTAGGACTGCCCAAGGTATACCCAATAAAGGGGTTTCGAAGGCACTAGGAACCAAGATGGAATTAAAAATCCAAAGTTCCCTTTCGCAAGGATAATAACTTTTAGTTGATTTCTACCCATGATCCACATTCAACTCTCCTTATTACTCTTGGGCGATCCTAATGACTTAAGTTGTTATCGGGGAGGGCGATGGTCTTCCGCCGACCTCTACTCCATTTATTACCCAATTACTTGAACTTTACTCTCGTCACTAAGACAACACTACCCACCAGGGTAATACTTCCAATCGTAATCTCTAGCTCAATTGTCGATCTATCCCCCGGTGGGCCTTATGGTATAACCTATTTTTACTATGCGCAGCCCATGACCTAATACCACCCTGAAGTCGAACTTCCAATTCCTTGGGCCACCAACCCCTAATTATTTATCCTAGATTTGTATGGACTAATGAAATGAGCATGTTTATTTTCATAACTTTCCTAGGTCATTAAGGCTTCTAATTAAATCATTTAAATTAATTCCCTAGGTCACTTAACACATGAGGTAGTACAATTTATAATCCACTGACCTAAGGAATTTTTCCTTGGTTGTATATTGATAAAATATTGCTGTCTACAGAGTTTCATAATTTTCTTTTGATTATTTATATTTATTCCTTAATAAATACATAATCCACATAATTACCATTTCCCAAATGAAGTATATGGAATGCATAAGCCAAAATTCCAGGAAAATTACAGAGCATATATATCATTAATTTAAGACTAATGGCAGAGTTTCATTAACCTCTATATTGTAATGGCCAATCAAATTCCATTCATAGGTATTTATAATAATGCCATTATGCTAATTTAAAAATTATCAGTACATCCAAATTTTTTGAGATAAATATATAAGTCTAATCATACAAATATACAATGCTAGAAATAATTCCAAAATTTTCTAATATATATTTCCCTCAATTCATGAATAAGTGCAATAAGGGAAAAGGGTAATTTCAATGCATTTTACTCCAAAGGTTCTCAAACAGAAGGATAAAATTTTCATAAGTCAAATATAACCTCCATTTTAACTTGACAGAATTTGGTGATTTTTACTTGATCAAAACCTATTTTTCCAATTTATTTTCCAAAAGGGCTATATTTTTAAAAATTCCAAATAATGGAATTTTTGATTTCAAAAATCCCATAATTAAACTGAGGGGGTGAAATTTACCCTAATAGATCTCTGGAATCCATTCCATGATTTTGATGCCTCAATTAGGCTGAATGTACAACATATAATTTATTGCTATTTGCACCCCAAGGCCATATTTAGCCAACACATGCAAGTGGATTAACCCAACATACAGTGATCAAAATGTGCTAAAATTTTTATCATGCACCAATGATGACCCCAAGGACCTGCCACCAAAATTTGGGGCCATTTGGATGCTTATAACTCAAAATATTTCATTTTTTTAATTTTTGATATTATGATAAATACTATAAAAAAAGGTTGTCCTAAAAATTCCCAATTTTTGGCACGGGCTAGATATGCCCTAGTCAAGCGAATGCCAAAATTTTTGGGGCATTTAGACTTCTGGTTTTGCATGGGCTTAGGTTTTAGTTTCTGCCCTAGCCTAGGACCAGTCCTAGGAAAACAGCCCTACAGCCCATTCTACTATACCAAAAGTGATGATTACGGTGTCAAAATAAATTTAACAGCATAGGCTATAATTTTAATTCAGGTGTCATGTTAAGGTGATGCCTCTATGTGCCCTAAATTTCACATGCAATGTGACTGTATATGTGTGACAGATTTGCATTATTCATATCATTTAATATTATATCATATTATATTTAATAGCACAAATCTTAAAGCAGTCGTGGACGGCATCTGTTCATCGTCCCCAAATAATCAACTGCCCCAATTTAGTTTTCCTGGGCCATCTTGGCTGGCTGTTTCCGGCCAGCTGAGCCGCCACCACCGCTGGCGGATGTCGCCACCATCTTCACTAAGGTAGGGGCTAGCGTTTTCCGGCGGTGAGGCCGCCGGAATTGGCTCCTCCGGCAAACCCGAGCAAGAAGTTAAAGCTCGAAAATTCACACCTTGCTCTCATGGCACCAGGCTCAGTTGAGCCCGATATCTCACCTAATTGATCTAGACTGCTAGTACAGGTAGAGGGGCGGCGAAACGAACCTGTTCCAGGCCTTGTCGGCGGTTGCGGTGGCAGTTTGCCATGGCCGAGCTGCTCCGGCAATCTACTTTCCAAAAGCTTGTTTCTCCACCAAATTCCTTGCTCCAGCTATCGATTTCAATTCGTTTCCTCCTTCTGAAGCTGTTGGTGGGGTTGGTTTGGACTGAGGTGGCATATACATGGAGTTAACTCCAAGGTGAGCTCGAGCTCAACCTTTGATGCTTCACCCATGGTGCCAAGTGGCCACCCCAGCTCTAAATTCCTCTGGAATGCTTCATGTGGCCGGCCAGCAAGCTTTGGGCAGAGATACCTAAGGCCAAGTGGCCTCACTCCCTCTTAATGCTATTTCTCTCTCCTCCTTTGGATGAAATCTCCAAAATACTCCCTTGCATGCACTCTCTCTCCACAACTAGACGGGTATGAGTTTCATTGGTGCCTTGGGCTGCTAATGGGCCTCATTTGGTGGGCTTGGCCCAAGGGAAATGGCTTGGCCATTATTTTCCTTCTTTAGGTCAAAATGTTGACTTGGTTGACTTTTTGGGTTGACTTGGTCAAAATGATGAGTGGGCTGACCCCACTTGTTGGTCATAAGCCTAATGGCACCACCGAACTTGGGTTTGGTCAAGGGGGTGCCCTACTTAGGCTAATTGGGCCTATGAGTGTGTGTTTGACCACTTTAGGCCCAATGTTGACTTGGGTCAACCAGGGTCAAAGTGTTGACCTAGTGACATGCCCTAGGGTCCACTTAGATTGTTTTAGGGTAGGGCAATGTGGTGGGGTCATGGTGTGGCTAGGGTCCCTATTTAGGATAGTTTAACCTAGTTTGACTTTGGTCCTATAGTGGGCCCCACATGGCTACAACCCACTTCCTAGGGTCAAACCTAGCTAATTTCCCTAACACCCACCCTATGTCTAACCCAATCCAAGTTAAGGGGCCTAGAAGTAATATGGGATGTTACATTAATCAAATAGGGTTACAGTTTGCTTTTACACCTTTACAAGAGAAAATAGTAAAGGGTACAATGGGGGAAGCTGACGGCTAAGGAAGGAGTTGCCAGAAACTAAGTAAAAGAGGTTGCAGAGGACTGGAGAACTGAGGCTGCAGATCTTGCTCAAGCTGCCTGGTAAGGGTAGAAAAAACAAAGTCCACAGTCCCCGACGACCTCGGCGGACTTAAGATTTGAGACCACCGACGTTGCTTGATCAAGCTTTGACAGACTGGAAAATTGAGGTCGCAGACCTTGATTAAGCTGGCAGTTATCCTCCTGTGCCTGCAGAATGAGAGGCATTGGGGGCTATTTATAGGGCCAGTGATAATCTTCTAGAATCGGGGCCCAGTGACGTCATCATGGAGTACTGCGCGGACTCGACGGACTGAGAAAATCAGTCCGCCCGGCTAGAAGAGCTGGTCGCCGACCTAGGTGGACTCGGCAGACTGACGTTTTCTCTGCTGAAGAGCAGACCTCTGATTGGCAGCTAGAAGAGGGCATCTAGACTAGAGGTAGGCTGAAGAGGGCAGGCTGCCCCTGAATTAGAGGCCACCCCTAGGGGATGGCGTCACACTTGGAGGCCTCCCCTAGGGGGTGGCCTGGCACTTGGAGGCCTCTTGGGGGGGCGGCTTGGCCACAAGAAGCCGCCCATGCGGGCAGCCTGGCCAAAGAAGGCCGCCCAGGCGGGCGGCCTGGCAAAGGGAGGCCGCCCAGGCAGGCGGCCTAGCCTCAGGAGGCCGCCCAAGCGGGCGGCCTGGCCTCAGGAGGCCGCCGAGGCAGGCGGCCTAGCCAAGGGAGGCCGCCTAGGCGGGCAACCTCGCCTCAAAATGCTGCACAGGCAGGCGGCCTGGCAAAGGGAGGACGCCTAGGCGGGCTGCCTGGCCTCAGGAGGTCGCCCAGGAGGGCGGAGGCGGGCGGCTTGGCCTCAGGAGGCCGCCCATGCAGGCGGCCTAGCTAAGGGAGGCCGCCCAGGCGGGCCGCCTGGCCTTAGGAGGCCGCCCAGGCGGGCGACTTGACCAACGGAGGCCGCCCAAGCGGGCGGCCTGGCCAAGGGAGTCCACCCAAGCGAGCGGCTTGGCCAAGGGAGGCCGCCCAAACAGGCAGCCTTGCCTCGGGAGGCCGCCCAGGCAGGCGGCCTGGCTAAGGGAGGCCGCCCAGGCGGGCAGCTTGGCCTCAGGAGGCCCCCTAGGCAGGCGGCCTGGCCAAAGGAGGCCGCCCAGGTGGGTTGCCTGGCCTCAGGAGGCCGCCCACGCGGGCGGCCTAGCTAAGGGAGGCCGCCCAGGCGGGCGACCTGGCAAAGGGAGGCCGCCTAGGCGGGCAGCTTGGCCAAGGGAGGACGCCCAGGCGGGAGGCCTGGACAAGGGAGGCCGCCCAGGCGGGTGGCCTGGACATAGGAGGCCGCCCAGACGGGCGGCCTGGGAGGGCAGCGGTAGGAGGCCGCGCCCCTGGAGATCTGGAGGCGGCGTCGGCGAGCAGTGGTAGGAGGCCGTGCCCCTTTTGAGCTGGAGGCGGCATCGGTGGGCAGCGGCAGGAGGCCGCGCCCCTTGGGCGAACAGAGGAGGTGGCCTGAGGAGCAAACCACCTTCATGGGGAGAAAACTGATGGTGAACCGGAGAATGAGCTTGCCGAGCCCGCGATGGTTGCGTTGGTCTAGGGTTGACGCCGATTGGGCAACCTGGCGGTCTGAAGGAGTAGATCACATAGATCGTCCTCGTTACCTCATATTGCCTCCTGCAAGGAAGAATGTTGCACGGTTAGCAGGTCTAACTACATGGCCTGCGAGTGTGAGCTGTGGGAGCAGCCCGCCGTCCCACATGGCACGCAGTAGCTATGCGACTAGGGTGGTTAGATCGGGGAAACCGTCCTAACCGCACGGCCTGAGCGAATAGAAGAAGGGAGTCTGCTTTGCCTAAAAAAGGAAGGCTGAGGCAGATCGCGACCCTCGGGGGGTACCCTTGAGTGGTCCGCGACTTGCGAGCTAGAGACCTTGGGGAGGGATCGCCGATTAAGGGGTTAACAGAACCATATACATTTCATTGATCTGAGTTCGACGAAAAATGTTGAACATTTTATTGAAATTTTTATTTTTCCTTTTCTTTTGTTTGGGTTTTTGAAATTCTTCTATTTGTTTGTTGTTGTCTTCTAATTTTTCTTTGCCCTTTTCTGATAAAAATTTGATAGGGGTTGAAAGAATATTTTTCATAAGTATTGGATGTTGACTAGATGAAGCTCCTAAGCCTAATTTACTATTAAGCCTAGCATTTTTTGTGCTGGGTATATCCATTAATTTAATACTTCTCCAATTTAGGGATTCTTCAAATTGTTTAGCCTCATTTAGTTTAGTTTTTAAAGAAATTATTTGTTTAGATGCTCTATTTAGTTCGTCTTTTAGTTTTATGTTTTTAGAAAGCAAGTTATCAAATTCAATTTGTTTGTCTCTGAGAAGTTTGATTTCCTTCTCAGCCATAATTAAATCATTACACAAAATTTTGAATTCATCTTTGAAATGATCAGAATTGAAATCAAAACAGGCTATTACTTGGTCCTCTTCTGATTCTAATTCTTCTGTTGATTCATTAGCTGCTGAATGACTGTATGAAGCATCAATTGCCAATAGGAAAATTTCTCTGGCTTTATTCCACTTCTTCATCCTCACTAGAGCTGGAAGATGAAGACTCTTCTTCAGACTCACTCCAAGTCTCAGCAACAAAGCCTTTTACCTTCTTCTTGTACTTGCTGGAAGAAGGCTTGTTGTAGTGCTTCTTGTATTCCTTCCCTTTTCTTTTGTCCTTATTTTGAGTCTCTGGACACTCTAGAAGAATGTGTCCTGGCTTCCTGCAACCATAATAGACAACTTCCTTAGTAGGAGTCTTGTCATACCTTGACTTATCTTCATTCCTTGTTGATCTTCTTCTGAAATCCTTATTAGCAATTATGTAAAATATCTTGGCTAAGAGACTCATCAACTCTTCATTTTCATGTAGAGTTTTTGATTCTTTAGATGCCTTGAAGGCAATGCTTTGCTCCTTCCTTCCTTAGGTAGGAGTCTTCTGTTCAGTTGCTTCTCTAGTCTTGGTAAGTTGCTCATAAGACTTGATCTTTCCTAGCAAAGACTCAGTAGATATTTTATTTAGGCTTCTGGCCTCCTTGAATTTCCACATCCTAGAGTCCTATGTGCTAGGGAAGCACATAAGGATCTTATCATTGATCTCAGTCTGTGATATTTTCTTGTCCAGGTTCTTCAGCTCATTGATGATCAAGCTGAGTCTGTTGTGCATATCAAACACTGACTCTGATTCTTCTTTCTTGAAGTTCTCATATTGGGAAATGAGATGAGATCTTCTATCTTTTCTTTCATCAGCTGTTCCTGCTACCATTTGGTTAAGAGAATCCCAAATGGCCTTTTTTGATGTACACTCAGCAACCTTCTGGAAAATATCATCTAACATTATTTATGCCAGAATATTCATTGCTTTGGCATTAGAAACCTTTGATTTTTTTGTTCCTTAGTTTACTCAGGTGGTGGAACTGCACTGGTGCTTGTAGATGTTGTTGCAGAAGGAGTAGGGGGACCTGTCAAAATGTAATTGTAGATATCTTCATCAAATGAATTCATATATAACCTGATCTTTGCCTTCCAAAGTACAAACTTGTTAAGGTTGCACACTTGAGGTCTGGTGCTTGAATATTCTTATTCTGTGCCATGATATAGAAAAGATACTAGAGATAATAAGATCTATCAAAGATCTTTTGGTTCTCGTGTTAGCCTGTGAAACCAAATAACCTTACCCTTTGATACCCATTAAAAGTGAGGATAGATCTGTCTTAACTCTAGAGGGGGGTGAATAGAGTATTTAAAACCTTTGATTAATTTTTACAGCGGATTAAAATAAGTGATAATTATATGTATAAAGAGAAATAAAAACAAAGACAATCGCAGCACACAGAAATAAACAATAGATCAATCCAGACGACACAAAGAATTTATAGTGGTTACCCTAAACTTGGGTACATCCACTCTTCTACCCCCCTGGTAGGAATCCACTACAGGTTTTTGATCGGGTGCCCTGCCATCACTTATTTTTTGCTCAGGTGACCTGTCACCACAAGATTTATTTCAAGGAAGATCTCACAACCCTTTGAGATTTTGACCAGGTGCCCAAAAACCAAACCAAGTCTTTTGATCACGAGACTTGACAACCAAAATGGATAAAATTTTGAAGGGAGTTAAGAAACCCTTTTACAGTGGTGAAAGAAAGTAAATATGGTGTCTTATCTGTCAATAAATAGAGAGAAGACTTGTGGATGTTGCTGTTGTCAAAGCTCCCCCTGAGATGTAGAGGAATTTAGGAGAAAGAGAGCTTTTCTCAGGGTGTAGGCCTTCAGATTGAAGATTAATCTTAAGGAAAATTTTAGACTGATGAAGACTATTTGTCTCTTGAAAAGTCCTGAAGCAAAACTGAAGAAGACTGAAAATCTATGAGAACTGTTCTTCTTCTTTTAGTTTTCTGTATGCACAATTCAAAATAAGCTTCTGTATATTCTGTCTGTGCTCTCTATCTTTTTAATCTTCTAAAATAAAGTCTTTTATATTCCTTGAAGAAAATCGGCTTTTGAATTTTGAATCCAATCCTTGATTTACTGCAGAAAATCTGGAAGCCTGAACGGCTAGAATTGTCTTTGATTTGTTTCTTTAACTATCCTAGTAAATAACCCAAATAATAACTAGTGAAATACCATAATTAATGCTGTCATGGAATGGCTATATTCTTGAGAATATAAGCATTAATTATAAGAGTATTACTACTTAAATATAATCAAATAAATTGATCGACGAACTGAGAAACTAAAGGGGAAAAATGTCGAACAGAACCTGAGAGAAAATAGTTGACCTCAGGAAGAATTTCGTCGACCTGAATTCCAAGTTTGTCGTACTGAGAAATTTCCTTCGTCGAGATGAGCTCAGCGATCATGAACTGAAAAAGGGCTGCCAGTCTGAGCTCCAAGTTTGTCGACCAGAGAAAGACTTTCGTCGAGCTGAACTTCTGATATGAGATCAGAGATCGTTGACCTCAGTTGGACTTTCGTGGAGCTCAACTCAGAGAAGGAACTCTGAGTTCGTCGATCGGAGATCGAAGATCGTCGAGCTGAGTTCAACTATCATTGAGCAGAAATTCTGAAGTCTTTAAAACTGCTTGTCTCTAAGTTATTGAGTCTTTGAAGTCTTCTAAAGGAAGGTTCAAAGGCAAACGTAATAAGACTAACCTTAACCTTAGAAAAAAAATGAACCTAGACTATACAAGATGGGTAGATAAACCTAATAGTGAACCTAGCCCAAATCAACCCTAAATAAGGTGGGGTTCCAAAAAATAATCTAAGACAAAAAGCATTGAGTGATGAAGCTACACTAAAAGCTCTCAACACCAAGGTTGCTGAAGAAGCAGAAAATAATCTAAGGCAAAAGGCATTGAGTGATGAAGCTACACTCAATGCTCTCAACACCTAGGATGCAGAAAGAGCAGAAAGCTAAGCTAAGTATAAAAGTGTTGAGTGACGGCCATTCACTCAATGTCACTCAATGCAAAAAAAACTGCAAAATGACTAAGTACAGAATCATTGAGTGAAGGCAATTCACTCAACGCCACTCAACGCCTAAGTGGATTATGAGAATTTGGCTAAAGTCCATAAAGGGGTGACATCAACAAAAGTCAACAAAGTCAATGCAGTTCAAAATACTTGCGGGAAAGCTGCAGAATAACGTTAATGGCGTCATATGCCAGCTGGTTGTCTTCTTGTGTAAAAGGATGGTGATATTCCAGAAATTAAGGTTGGGCCCACATAGAAAAGAGTCGTTGATCAACATACAATAAAAAGGGAAGATTGGCTGAGTCGACGACAGCAATTAGGGTTTTCTGTTTACGTATTCTTGCGGCTGAACATTGTCTTCTTCCTCGCCTTCTTGCCGAGCCTGAAGAAGAAGTTCAGATCTGTGAACCTGAAAGCGAATCGAGATATGAAGAGATTTTCATCTGTGACAACAAGTTCAAAGTCATATTTTAAAAATGAAGGAGCAGAGTTCTCAAATATAAGTAGGAGCTAGGGCTGAGATAATCTCTGTCCAGGAAAGACAGACATAGAGAAATCCTCTAGTGTCAAAATCAACACATTCATTGTTTATTCTATAGGATCCTTTGGGATTTGAGTGTAGGCCTGATCTATAAAGGCTTAGAGTTAAGAATCAACTGTGAATCTGAGTTGTAGGTCTGTGTTATAAAGGCTGAGGTAGGATCATTTGTTGATTTGAGTGTAGAATCTATTTTGGATCTGAGTGTAGGGCTTCGTCCTGAGTTGTAGGATCCTTTGGATCTGAGGTAGGACTTAGTGCCCGAGTGGTAGGTCTTGGAGAAGATTGAGAGGTCCTGCGGGATCTGTGCTGTAAGCTCTTAGTAGCCTAGTGTTGGTGTTGTGCCTCATCTAACACACTATTAAAGAGGTGGGAGGGACAGTGGACATACCCAGAATTGGGGAACCACTATAAATTAACTGTGTCATCTGTGATTGATCTAGAAAGCCAAACTAAACCTAATCACTAAGCACAATAAAATCAGTTAAGATCTAAATAAATCAAAAAGTGTCCTAAAATCTATTCACTTCCATCTAGGTGTTTAGCTGACCTTGAAAACAAGTCTTTCAAGTGGTATCAGAGGGAGGTTGCTCAAGAAAGGCTTAACAGTCTGAGCTAGTCTTCAAGGTTAGTAACTAGATAGTCCTTATGGGTTCAGGAGTGAACAATATGGTGTTGGGTGCCATAAAACTTCCAATCTGTAGAAAGGAAGGGTTTGGCATCTAGAAGGAGAGGGTTAGGTTGTTCATGGAAGCAGCTCAACCTAGGATTTTTATCACTATCAAGGAGGGACCTTTCATCCCATGAAAGTGTTAATTCTGAACTCAAATGAGCAGACTTCTAGGATGTATGCTGAGATGACAAAGGATGAAGTCATCCTTGCCACCATGGACAAAAGAGCTTAGAATTTCATTGTTAGTGCTATTGATGATTCTACCCTTTAGAATCTGATCCACTGAACAACTGCAAAGGAAATGTGGGACACACTTGTGGTTTATATGGAAGGCACAAAGGAAGTCAGAGATGACAGAAAGACTTTGCTCAACCAAGAGTATGAAGCTTTCAGGAAGAGCAAGACTAACAACATAACTGAGTGCTATGAGAGATTCTTCAGGTTAGTTAATGAGCTGAGTACATATGGCAGGATCTTCAGTACTTATTAGCCGAATGACAAGTTTCTCAGGTCTCTAACTAAAGATTGAGATACTAAGATCTGTGCCATCAGAGAGGTGACAAAGCTTGTTGACACTCCACTAGCAACATTGTTTGGGAAGCTACTATCCTATGAAATACAACTGGCTTCCAGGAAGGAGGACAAGAAAACAGCAAGTCTCAGGCCAAAGAAAAGTCTATGTCCTTCAAAGCTGAAGCCTCAAGAAGGAGAAGAAGAAAGACTCCTTATCCAGCAAGGAGGGAGGCTGAGTTTAACTCAGATGACTCAGAGTCAAGCACATCAGACTGCTATATGTCTGATGAGGACTTTGTTGTCTTATCCAGATAGTTTTAGAAATTTATGAAGATGATGCATTGGAAAAGAAGGCCTTTCACCTCCTCTCATCACAGGTAGAAATCCTCTAAGGAGGAGAAGTATGGTTCTAAACCTAGTAAACAGATTTCTGCTAATGTCATATGTTATTGCTGCAGTAAGCCAGGGTATGTTGTAGCCGACTGCCCAGTAAAGAGAAGAGAGGATGGAGATAAGAAGAACCATCACCAGCACTAGGGAATGAAGGAGAAATCCATGATTGCTAAGGAAAAGAAGAGCTGGTTTGACTCTTCCTCATCAGAATCAGAAGATGGGGAAGAAGAGAAAGCCTACTTTGGGCTAGTGATGTGTCAAATTTTTACTAGGTTTTGCGGGCTTATCTGGGATGGTTTTCATGCCTTGGCACTTCATTTATTGGATTTTTTCGCTGTTTATCTCATCCTTTATGCCATTCTTGCTTTGTCCACTTTTATTGCCCTTGCGTGCGTAATTGCGCACTTGTTGGTTTGGGGTAAGCACGTGGTGCTAACCAGGGCTTGTTCAAGTTGCTTTCTATTCATTTCTATATTACTGGAGGGTCCTCCTTTGTCTTTCATTCCTTGCTTGCAGGTGGTCTGTTTTCCCCTTGTCTGAATTCTGATTTGAGGAAAATGCACGGTCGTGCGTTTCCTTAGCACACAGTTAGTTTTGGTCGTGCGTTTAACTCCGGTCAATCTGGTGGAACGACCAGCTCATGCGAATACTTCACGCACGGTTTCACCCAAACCGTGCGCGAAGGAAACGCACGATTTTCCTATAGCATTCTGGTTTTTTCCTACCCTTTTTCGTTCTGTGGTTAATCGTGCATTTTCCTTCACGCACGGGCGGAATCGCCCGTGCGCGAGTAAAACGCACGGTTCCACTATTTTTGCATGCAGTTCTTCGTTTTGTGGTTACCTGTGTGAATTGCTTCACGCACGGGTGGATCGCCCGTGCGCGAAGGAAACGCACGGGTCAATGCTTCTTCTTCGCAGGCGTGTGCTTTATTATAATATCGCACAATTCGCGCATGGTCGTGTGTCCAACCGTGCGAGACCAATTTTCTGATAATTTTCTATTTAAGTAGTAGCTTTTGCCATTTTCGGGGATCGACGAACCATCCAGCCTTTTTGCCTCCCTTGAGCGGGAAAATCACTCTCCAGCCCCCTTCCTCTCTCACTTCCTTGGAGCGAATATCCGGCCACGCATTCCACTTCAAAGAGCTTGCAAAAGCTTCATCCTCCACCGCCATTGACGTTGCTACATTTCAAGCTCAGTTTGAGCTACTTGCTGCAGCCACCAAAGCTCCATTCCACCTCAGCAACAACATTAATACAAGGATGGGCTCGATGGAGGAAGTTACAGCTCCTCTTGGATCCTGGACTCCTTTCCGAAGACCGAGCATGGAAAAGGGTTGACACCCTTAATTCTGGCCGAGAATCTTTGAAAGCTTCTTGTCTTGGTTGTAATCTCTCCTCTTTCCAATTAAACTTCCTCCTTGCTAAACGCTTGTTGAAAATTGTAGTGTGATTTGCATTTGTGGTTCTAAAATACTTGATTCTTGTGCTTAGGTGTTTTTTGAACTTGCTTTGCATTGTTAGGCTCATCACACTTGCTAGTGTAGGTGATTTGGCCATTCTAAAATTTGCTAGAAGTGTACGTTATGAAGAGGTCTTTTCGCCCCTCACCAGTTCTCATACTCCGCTATCACTCTCCGGAGTGATTCACCAGAGCAAAGCGGTGAAGGCGACCCGCAGTAATTGTATGTTGTTTAATTTAGGATACCCAAATCAAAACCCCCCTTTCTCACTTTGCACTTGCACGCATTTCTCCAAAGTACTAAAACCCTTGCTCCCTTATTGCGCTCCGCGAGAGATCGATACTTGGGAAAATTCGCCTATTTTATATTACTTGTGCGATCGGTACACTTGTCGTCGTACATCAAGTTTTTGGCGTCGTTGCCGGGGAACACAGTCGTGTAAGTTTCTAGAGAGGGAGACGTGAGATTGCTTTCATTTTCCTTTGTAAATCGCTTTTGCTTTGTTCTATTTATGTTTAGCCTGTCTTTTTCTTGTTCGTTTAGGCAACTATAGTAATATATTGTTGGATTTAGTAATTTGTACAATTTATTTTGAATCTTCTATTTCGACACCATGTGGGGATATTCGTATGCCCAATGTTGTTGGTGTGGAAAGTCCTCCCACGCTAGTCATGAATTCCCTACGAGAGATATTGAGCATATGCCACAGCGCAAAATGCATGAGATGCTGTTTTCCTATAGCCCTTCAAACAATGTGCCCCGAGCTTTTGGTCATTCCTCCTCGCCGCATACACCGTTCTCTTATGCTTCTCCGGTCTCACAAGGACCGCAGAGTACTGGGAGAAAGTGTTTGTATTGTCGTAGAATAGATCATGTCCTGAAGGATTGTGCCGAGTACCTCTGTGTTATGGAAGGGGATGATGAGCCGGACATACGGATCATCCCGACTCCTACACTCGGTGGCACACCTTAATCGTCTTTTTATGTGACCCTGTCCCCTTCATATTTTGAAGGGAATGATGCATACACAACCACCAGATGTGTGGCTAATCTAGGCTTCGACGTGGTTGAGCCCATCTCACCTGTGCATAAATCTCCAAGCATGGAGCCGATTCTTTTTGAGGAACTTGTGCTTGACTTTTATCCAAGCAATGTTCTTCCTCCTTTTGTTCATTCTACTACAGTCGTTTCTTATGACATTTTCGATGATGCATCGCAAGTTGAGGCTTGTGATACATGGATTGTTTCTACCCCTGTGGAGGAGGAAAACCTTCCTGGTGTCGAGGATTCTCCCTCAACACCAGTGGAGGAAGTCCAAGTCTTGGTGCAGTCCTATATGGATCCTGCCGAGCCTTATTGCATTATCGACAATACCGAAGTTTTTTTCTACTTCAGCCTTTGGGGAGTGAGACCGGGATCACTCCCTCGATTAGTTCCTTATGTTCTTCGTCTCTTTTATTTCTTGATCCCCCTTCTCTATCTGAGCCTGTGAAGGTTGAGTCTCCACAGGTACTTCAGGAGGACTTGGAGCACTCTGCTCAAGTCAATGATCACAGCATCCTTATGTGCGTGGAGGTTGATGCCTCCTCCATTGAGGAAGCCTTAGTCGTTGTCTTCTCCTCCTACAGACCTGCTGTGGATGATACCTTGCAGGGCAAGGATTTTTTGTGTGAGTTGAGTGAGGACCATGCCTCCTCCTCATCTAACATTCTTTTTCCTTTACTTGCAGGTTGCAGGTATTATTATTCAGGTAGAGGGGTTACTGTTCTATCACCGTATGAGTACCCATTACCAACACGGATATTAGGACAGTTGCCTGTTCATTTTTTATTTTATAGGCCCATTAGCTAGAACTGTATGTTAGCCGAATAAGTCGTGCTGGGATGACAATAACCCCAGTACTTATCTTTCCTTTTCTGCATTTTAGTTTTAGTATTTCTTTGTATTTTTTATATTTTTCTTTTGTTTTTTCGAAGCTCACACCTGCAGGTATTCTTGACAACTTTGTGTTGGCAGGGTTGTGAGTATTTGTATGGCGGGCCTGCTTCAGTTTTTCAAGCGTATCCTGGTATGCTCACTAGCTGAGCATTGGGTAACCTCTTCCCTTAGCTCTTCTTGATTTAAATTTCAATATCATATGATGTATAACATAGTTTAAGTCTAGGGGAGAGAATGTTGTTGTTACCCGTTGCACTCACACTTTACTTGTTTGCCAGTAGTTGTTATTTTTGATTACGTAGTCATTGCATTGCGCACCCATTCACCCACTTGAGCGCGTTCTTACTTTTTGCATGCTGCGAGCAAAACTTGCATCTTTCATTAGATCCGGGAATATTTGTAACACCCCAAAAGCCATAAATCCCAAAATGGGGTCAGGCTGGGTGACACAGCCTAGACACGGGCGTGTCCCAGGGTGTGTCCAGTGCACATGGCCTGGGACACGGGCGTGTCCCAGGGCGTGTACTTTACGATGGGCGTTGAGTCGAGTTCTCGAGATATCACTATCAACGATCGTCGAAGGGCGACACGGCCTGGGACACGGGCGTGTCCTAGGGCGTGTCCTGCTCGGGTGAATAACCGGGTAGCGTTGAGTGGCGAGCACGGCCAGTGACCCGGGCGTGTTATAGGGGCGTTTTTGGTACATGGCTAAGGATACGGGCGTGTGCCTTAGCTGTATTCTCCTCGGGTGATTTGGTCCTGTGTTAAAAGGGTGACACGGCCAGTCACACGGCCTTGTCATGTTGACACGGGCGTGTCTACCCTATGACACGGGCGTGTTGGAGCCCGTGTTCTGATCTGGTTTGAGTTGGTTCGTGCACCACTTGGGGTACACGGCCTGTTACACGGGCGTGTCACATGCCGTGTCAAGTCAAATTTTGACTTTTGGGCAGATCTTTGCCATCCAATTATTTCTATTTGGATCCAATGGCCCAGGTGCCTTACTGCAGTGATAAGACTGGGGGTTGGCATCTTCTCTCATTCATACAAAGAGAGAAAAAGGGAGAACTTGGAAGAAGGAGAAGGAGGAGAAGGGCATGCCATTGGTGGAGCTCCCGAGGTCCGAATCGAGATCTGAGGCTAGTTCTGTGAAGGCAAAGCTGCGGCGGTGATTTCTAATCAGCCAGATTTTCGATGGATCCCAAGAGATCGTTAAGGGTAACGATCTTCCTTCTTGGACAAGTGAAGTCCTCCTTTATGCATGAGTATGGGATCCTCCACCAAAAGATGAAAGAGTAAGTGATCCCCATGGGTTAATAGTTGTTAGCCCCAATTGAGTCTGCATTTAGACCCAAAAATGTGTAGTACAGGATAAGCATGCTGTGTGAAGCCCATCTGGACAGGTTCGTCTGGATTTGTGATGTTTCACATTGCGCACCGGAGAAGACTCCGCATATAAACATGTAGTTTGTGGGGTCAATTGGTTTTGCCTGTGAAGGGAAGTAGCAAGAGGTACTGGAATGAGGAATTCAAGGAAAACACCCTTTTAATGCTTGTATTGTATGCTATGAAAGACCAACTTTTTGGCACTGCATGAACTGCAGGGTTTGGGTTGATTTTGGGTGCAGATAGAGAGTTCTGCTGAACCCTCCTAGCGATCATGAAGGACGCCAGGCTTAACTCCCCTTTATGATTGTGAAGCCAGTCCTTGGAGGACATTATGGCTATTATGAGCTGCGAGCTCTTAAAATGCTTCTTGCCGAACAAGAAATGTGAAGCCGACCCGCGCCTCTTATTATAGCCGCAAGTACAATGTGCTTGGTGATGGCAAGACGATTTGAGCAACAGGTGGTGGTGGATCTGTACCAGCGTTATGTTGGTTGTACAAGAGAGTGCCAAGGCATTGGGCTTTCGTCAGCAACATAATGAGAGTCTTAGGCCTGCGTGCCATCAGAACTAATTGCTCAATGTTGTTGATCTCGGTTCGCCGGTGTACCCAAATGTGCCTGAGAGCACAGATCGTCGGGCCGGGAGGCTGACGATTGTGATGGATTATTTGTGTGTAAAAGCACAATATATATTATATCTATTGATGCATTGCTCTGCAGGGAAGGAATGCCACTGCCCCGGGAAAGGGGTATGATTGTTATAAATTGTTCAGCTGAATGCTGACCGTTGCATTGTTTGCCACCTTCTGGGTGGATTGTCCCTATGAAGGTGCTGGAGAGTCGAGTGGTAAATTAAGGGGTGAAGTCCCTGCTGCTGTTGTTTCCGCTGCTGCTACTAGCCCCTAATGGCTAAGCGAAGTGTGTTATCTTTTATTCATGTATGGCCGGCCTGCGCGCCGATGTATGTAATCCATATGATGAAAAGAGAATCAGTAAGGCCTTAAGGCCCTAACTTTGTGTATTTGGTATATTCCTTTGGGATATATATAAATGTGCAATTTATCTATAGTGGACATTCCGAATGGTTGAGTTCAATATTAACTTTAAGCTTCCGCTAGCATGCATTGAGTTAGGTTGCGTTTATGATTTGGTATTAACTTGTAGCTTCACCGCTTGTTTGTGGCATATAGTGTAGGGCCCCGTCCGGACCTTCTACTATACGTCATATAACGGGTGGGATCGTTACAAGATTACCGCACTAATACAGGATTATTTGACGGAGAAAAATGTTGGCCTTACCATATTCCTAGTCTAGTTCTTCCGTCTCTTGTAGAAATTATAGTAAGCTTAATTTTTATGCATACTGCTAGTTTATATTTTTTTTCTAGCTGCATAAATTCTTTTTATGCTAATCAGAATTTTTTGGTGAATCTGGTGTGAAACTAACGGTAGGTTAGGGATGTGTTTAGACGGTCGTTAGATTTGTATTGCTCGAGTCGAGTGACGGGGTAGTCTCTCTCGTTGGCTAAGAACTTGCCCCAGGCTACTTTCGAAGCATGAGTACATGGTTAGCTAAGCGCGAGGATGATGTAGGACATATTTTTGGCCAGGTTGAGCTTTGTACCATTCCTTTCGTCATCTATTCGCTATCCCCGTTGTGTCTACCATTCCCTTTGATTCAGCTCCTCCATGATTTCACCAAAGCCCCATAGCCTATCCTAGTCGTACACCCAAGTTGAGCTTAGTGTTTTATATTTTCATGTTAGGTTGTGATGTGGTGTTATTATTTGTGAAAATGTGGAAATGCGCTCATGTTATATTGGCTTAGATTTCTGAAAATAAAAAAATTGAAAAGAGAAAAAAATAATAGTTGAAAAGAAGAAGAAAAAGTTTTATTGTAAATCTTTTTGAAAATGTGATTGTATGTGGAGTATGCGGCCCACCCATTTATTAAAAGTTAAGTTTGGGGGTGTGGCGTACCCGTTTGTTTGGCGGATAGCGGATTTGATCCTTGTTGTGCTGGCTCAGTTGGGTTTTTGTGCTTAGCCTCCCTTTTTATCCTTGCTTACCTCACCGAAACCCAAGCCCAGACTTTTCCTAAAGTCCTACTGACTTGCGCTTAAGCCGAACTAGTATCGTGGAGAGAGTGCAGAAGGTCAAGCTTATGGTCACTAATATTGGTGGATTCCTTTGGGGGTTGTCCTGAATCCCGATCTTTGGCTGTACTCTTCTTAGCGGCTGATTTATTTACTCCCTACGAGTGACTGAAGGATTCACCTTGATTCTCTTTTTGAGTAGTTATAGAATCTATTTTTTTACGCAGGCTGAAAATTATAAATTAGTTTGTATGCTTAGAAATTTTCTTTACTCAATTTTTACGACCGTGAGCATGCGAGTTCGCATGATACTCCAGATCATATTTGCTATGTTAGCTAGTACTGTTTTCTGGTCTACGATGATCTCCTTTGCTCGGGATGCGCAAATGGTTAAGTCTGGGGGTGTGATGAGTCCCGTTTATACTGGGTTTTACGGGCTCATCTGGGCTGATTTTCATGCCTTGGCACTTCATTTATTGGATGTTTTTGCTATTTATCTCATCCTTTATGCCATTCTTGCTTTATGCACTTTTATTGCCCTTGCGTGCGCAATTGCGCACTTGTTGGTTGTGGGTAAGCACGTGGTGCTCCCCAAGTCTTGTTCTAGTAGCTTTCTCTTCATTTCTGTATTGTTGGAGGGTCCTTCTTGCCTTTCTTTCCTCTCTTGCAGGTGGTCCGTTTTCCCCTTGTCTGAATTCTGATTTGAGGAAAATGCACGGTCATGCGTTTCCTTAGCGCACAGTTAGTTTTGGTCGTGCGTTTACCTCCGGTCAATCTGGTGGAACTACCAGCTCGTGCGAATCCTTCACGCACTGTTTCACCCAAACTGTGCGCGAAGGAAACACACGGTTTTATTGTAGCATTCTGGTGTTTTCATGCCCTTTTTTGTTATGTGGTTAATCATGCATTTTCCTTCATGCACAAGCAGAATCGCCCGTGCGCGAGTAAAACACACGGTTCCACTTTTTTTACCTGCAGTTCTTCATTCTGTGGTTACCCGTGCGAATTGCATCATGCACGGGCGGATCGCCCGTGCGCGAAGGAAACGCATGGGTCAACGCTTCTTCTTCGCAGGCGCATGCTTTATTATAATATCGCACGGTTGTGCATCGAACCGTGCGAGACAAATTTTCTGATAATTATCTATTTAAGTTGCAGCTTTTGCCATTTTCGGGGATCGACGAACTAGCCCGCCTTTTTGGCTCCCTTGAGCGGGAAAATCACTCTCCAGCCACCTTCCTCTCTCTCTTCCTTGGAGGGAAGATCCGGCCACGCATTCCACTTCAAAGATCTTGCAAAAGCTTCATCCTTCACCGTCATCGACGTTGCTACATTTGAAGCTCAGTTTGAGCTACTTGCTGCAGCCACCCAAGCTCCATTCCACCTCAGTAAGCACTTAATATAAGGATGGGCTCGACGGAGGAAGTTACAGCTCCTCTTGGATCCTGGACTCCTTTCCAAAGACCGAGCACGGAAAAGGGTTGACACCCCTAATTTCCGGCCGAGAATCTTGGAAAGCTTCTTGTCTTGGTTGTAATCTCTCCTCTTTCCAATTATACTTCCTCCTTTCTAAACGCTTGTTCAATATTGTAGTGTGATTGTCATTTGTAGTTCTAAAATTCTTGATGCTTGTGCTTAGGTGTTTTGTTAACTTGCTTTGCATTGTTAGGCTCATCACACTTGCTAGTGTAGGTTATTTGGCCATTCTAGAATTTGCGAGAAGTGTACGTTGTGATGAGCTATTTTCTCCCCTCACCAGTTTTCACACTCCTCTATCACTCTCCGGAGTGATTCACCAGAGCAAAGCGGTGAAGGCGACCCACAGTAATTTTAGGTTGTTTAATTTAGGAAACCCAAATCAAAACCCCCCTTTCTCACTTTGCTCTTGCACGCATTTATCCAAAGTACTAAAACCCTTGCTCCCTTATTGCGCTCCGCGAGAGATCGATACTTGGGAAAATTCGCCCATTTTATATTACTTGTGCGATCGGTACACTTGCCGCACGTGCATCAGCTAGCTGTTATAGCAGAAGATGAAGTCTATCCTGCTATCAGGATAGAAATCAGGTCCCCTCTATCACAGCTAGATAGTAATTCAGAGGTAGATAGTGGCTAGTTATTCAAAGCCATTTTCAGTGCTGCACTTGATAGAATCCTTCACCTCCTAAAAGGGTTAGAAGGGGTTGGGCTTCAAGGGTCACACAAGAATTGCCAATCCCAATGGAAAGTGCAAAGCTCCAGTAAAACCACTTGCCTCCAAGTCTTCTATTCCATTTAAGAGAGTACTGCTACCTTCAAACAAGTATGACCAAGAAAGTATCTTTGGTCTCTGGATGAATGGTAGATCCACCAAAGGGAATAAAGAACTTCACCACAATGTTGAAAGATATAGCAAGGGTGTAAGTGCATTCAATGCAGCCCATGAGGAAATCCAAATGACCCATCCTCGATCATTTGTATTTAGTGCACCTGCTCCAACACTCAAGAACAAGGCAACTGTCTATTCTCAGGATCTCCAAACCCAAAATCAGACCAGGGGCAACTATGTCAGTAAGCCAGACTTGGGCATATCTAAGGCCATCAAGTGTATGTTTTCTTAGAAGAAGACTACTGCTGGTTGGGCTCATGATATTCCAAGTACTTATACTGCCAGACATATCCCAAGTCAGACCATGGCTGGAAGATACAAGAAAAAGGCTACTGTTGTACCTTATGGACTCGGATCTGTTGACAACACTACTACAAGACCAGCTCCTAAAAGAAGGTACAACATTTTTGAGTGCCGGTGCTATGGCAAAGTGGGCAACTATGCTATAGATTGCTGGCACAATACATGTGTGCGAAGATCAAAAGAGATCTTACCTGTCAGAAGAGCTGCAGGTAGGCATAGTTATAATCAGACTAACATGCACCTAGGACACAATAAGAATTGGGGTCCTAAGGTTAACTAAATTATGTCTTGCAGGTTAGTCCAAGTGGTCATACCCCTATATAGTACTTGGATAGTGGATGTTCCAGACACATGAATGGAATAAGAAGCATGCTGAAGGAGTACACTCTAGTAAAGAATGGTCCCAAAGTCATCTTTGGTGGTTCAGATAAGGGAGTGACTAAAGGGTATGGTAAGATAACAAATGGCATAATCACTATCACACAGGTAGCTTATGTGAAAGGTTTGCAACATAACCTCATAAGCATAAGCCAACTATGTGATCTTAGCTATGACATTTCATTCCTTAAGGATGAGTGCCAAATTAGGAGGTCAAGTGACTAGGGGTCATCTTGACAGGCACTAGGAGAGGAAATATCTATTGTCTTAATTTTATATGCGAGAGTAAGGACACTCCTATATTCCTAGGTCCAAATGAGAAAGTCTCATTTTGTGTCCAATTGCACAAGAGGCTGGCTCATCTGAACTACAAGACCATAGACAAACTCTTTAGTGAAGAGTTAGTTAGAAATGTCCCCAAGTTGAAATGAACTAAAGATGGTATCTGCTCTGCATGCCAAAAGGGCAAACAGACCAAGACAACCTTCAAGAGCATTGGGGTCAAAGTCTCAGTGAGGTTACTATACGTCCTACATATGGATTTGTTTGGTCCTATGCCAGTTCAAATTCTAGGTAGGAAAGTCTACACCCTTGTATTTATTGATGACTTTTCCAGATTTGCTTGGGTGTTCTTTCTTAGGAAGAAATATGAAACCCCTGATGTCTTTAAGACATTTGTGAAGAAAATTCATAATGAATTTAACAGTACTGTGGTCAAAATAAAAAGGGACCATGGGTCTGATCTTCAGTCTGAGTGCATGACAAGGTTCTGTGAAGAGTAAGGGATTCATCAATAATTCTTCTCTCCTAAAACACCCCAGCAAAATGGGATTGTTGAGAGTAAAATTAGGACTTTCATAGAGGCTGGTAGAACCTGGTTATGTGACTCATCTCTCCTAGAATACTTCTGGGCTGAAGTCATTATTACTGCATGTTATGTCCTTAACAAGACTTTTATCAACAAGAGCCACAAGAATACTCTCTATGAGATCTTGAAGGGCAGCAAACCAAACCTGAGCTATTTTAGGATCTTTGGTAGCAAGTGTTATGTGCTTAGCAATGGAAAATCCCATATAACTAAGTTTGCTACAAAGTCCCATGAAGGGATCTTTGTTGAGTACAACATTCATTGTAGGCATATAGAATCTACAACTTAACATGTCAAGTTGTAGAAGAGTCAAAACATGTTGTCTTTGATGAATCAAACATGATTAACAGTGAGCTGCCTAGCTCCTCTTCTAGTATTGCAGGTACAGAGCTTATGATGGACAAGCAAACCATCAAGGAAGCTGCTCCCACAGTCCAAGATAAAGATGATGGACTGATCATTCCTAGAGAAGGGCAAGGCATATTTGAAGTGGTTGAAGACTAGCCAGATGAAGACAATGAAGATCAGAATGCTGAAGCTAGATTTCCTCCAGCTGTCAGACATCTGAGGGACCATCCACCACACCAAATCATTGGTGATGGAAGCCATGGAGTTTAGACCAATAGCAAGAGTATCAACACAGCTCTCTACTCAAGTTTTTTTTCTCAAGAAGAGCCCAAGAAGTTTGAAGAGGCAATCAATGACCAGCTCTAGATTGGAGTAATACAAGAAGAACTGGACTAATTTAAGAGGTGTAAGATATGAAAGTTAGTTTTCAGACCACAAGGACAAAATGTCATAGGGACCAAGTGGATCAATAGGACAAGTTGGATGAGAATGGCATTATTGTCAAGAATAAGGCTAGACTGGTGGCTAAAGAATACAAGCAAGAAGAAGGGATAGATTTTAACAAGTCATTTGCCCCAGTAGCAATATTGGAAGCAATAAGACTCTTTCTTGCATTTGTTGTCTATCAAGTATTCAATGTCTACAAGATGGATATGAAGTCAGCCTTCCTGAATAGGAAATTAAAAGAGGAAGTATATGTGGATCAGCCACCAATTTTTATTGACCCTAACTCTCCTAATTCTATTTATAGGCTTAAGAAAGCTTTATATGGGTTGAAGCAAGCCCCTGGAGTTTGGTATGAGAGTTTGTCGTATTTCCTTGTTGAGAACAAATTCTCAAGGGGGAAAATAGACAAGACCCTATTCCTAAGGGAATCTAAGGGCAAGATCATCCTTGTCCAAATTTATGTAGATGACATAATTTTTGGGTCTACTGATGACAACCTTTGCAGGAAGTTTGCTAAACTTATGTAAGGAAAGTTTGAGATGAGTAGTATGGGTGAGCTCAAATTCTTCTTGGGACTCCAAGTATGATAGACTGATGATGGCTTGTCCATATCCCAATACAAGTTTACCCGGGAGTTGATTAAGAAATATGGCATGGAGAATGCCTCCACCATGAGAATTCCCATGGGGTCAAGTATGCCTATAGGCAAAGATGAGGAAGGGAAACCTGTTGATGAGTCTTTGTATAAAAGGATAATTGGCTTCCTTCTATACTTGACTGTTAGTAGGCCTGACATCATGTATATTTTATGTGTCTTTGCTAGGTATCAGGCCTGTACTAAAGAATCTCATTACTCTGTTGCAAAGAGAATTTTGAGGTATCTTAAGGGCACACCTGATATTGGCCTCTGGTACCCTAGGAATTGGGATTTTGATCTAACAGGCTTTTAAGATGTAGATTTTGCAGGCTGCAAAGAAGACAGGAAAAGTACTTCATGTACCTATCAGTTTTTAGGTTGAAGAGTGGTGTCATGGAGCAGAAAAAAGGAAACGAGTGTGGCAATCTCAACTACAGAGTCAGAGTACATTTTAGTAGGAAGCTGCTGCACTTAGTTGCTTTGGATTCAACATTAGCTTCAAGATTATAACATTGAGATAAGTAGAACTCCTCTTTATTGTGATTCTACTAGTCCCATTTCTATTGCTAGGAATCCTGTCTCACACTGCAGGAATAAGCACATAGAAATTATGTATCACTTCATTAGGGAACATGTGGAAAAGGAAGACATCAGCCTCGAGTTTGTCCCCACTGACAAGCAAGTGGCTTACATCTTCACTAAGCCATTAGATGAATCAATGTTCAACACCTTCAAATTTTAATTGGGTATGTTGAACTTAGTTTAGGTTCAGTTACACCTTATAGTATTTTTGGTTGCATGTTTATTCTTTTTCTTGCAGGCTGAAAATATCTTTAGCGGTATAAAGATTGTTGATACCAAAGTGTCTATCAGGAAGATGTGATAGAAGATGCGCCTATTAAGGGGGAGCAATTAAAATAGTCGCAGAAGCAGGTTCATCCTTGTTAAGAGAGGAAGCTAACAGCTGTATCAGTTGATATCCTGCACACAACTAGGGGGAGAAGAAGATCAAAGAAAGCTAGACCTCCCTGACTATTATATAGAAGTTTAAAAGGGGGAGAGATGGTGTTGATCAAGTAATGGATCAAGTGGTATCAAGGCCAGAAGTATTGATCAAGCTCAACTGTGGCAGTAAGACAGGGGGAACAGGAATGCTTCTAAAAAGGGGGAATAGGTAGCCTTCCTATAACTGTCTTGTTATAATGTTTATTGCTACAAATATGGTGTATATGTCATTGATTAAAAAAATTGAATTGAGGTTTTGACTTCATCAAATAGGGGGAAATTGTTGGTTCCATTAATCATAATGTTTCTAATTTGTAAGAAGTCAAACAAGTCAATGATATACACTAAGTTTTATTTGATATGGTTGCAAGTTAATGCATATAGGTTAGTCCTTATTATAATGATTGGATAGGTGGACACAAAGGAGTTAGCCAGATAGGAAGGAAATTGCCTAAGTCCACAGGCGTTGAGTGGAGCAAGCTCACTCAATGCCAGATGGCTTAAGGAAGGAAGCTGGATAGAGAAATGCAGCAAAGTCCACTAACGTTAAGTGAAGGCAGTTCACTCAATTCCATAACACAAAAAGCTCTGAATAAAGTCGGGTCTGTCAAAGCCTAAGAAGTGGAAGCCAGAAAAATAGCTAAGTCCACAGGCGTTGAGTGATTTTAACCCTCTCAATGACATGCAACATAATTTGTCTAGTATTGTTGCCTATGTCAAAGCCGCAAAGTTTCTTTCAAAGAAAAATAAGCTAAGTCCAGAAGCATTAAGTGAAGCCAGTTCACTCAACGCCATAGAAGATAGACTGGAAAATTTGTCTAAGTCCACAGGCGTTGAGTGAATCCAATTCACGCAATGCCAGATGACAAAAAGCTTTGAGTCAAGCTATTGTAGTCAAAGCCAAGGGGAAAGAGTGAAACAGAAAAATGGCTAAGTACGAAAGCATTGAATGATGAAGATACACTCAACGCTCTCAATGGCATGCAGTGTAGAAGTTGTGACCAAGTACAAAAGCGTTGAGTGATGAAGCTACACTAAACACTCTCAACGCCATAGCACAAAAAGCATTGGGTGATGAAGCTACATTCAACGCTCTCAATGCCAAGGTTGCTGAAGAAGCAAAAAATAATTTATGACAAAAAGTGTTGAGTGATGAAGCTACACTCAACGCTCTCAATGCAAAGGTTGCTGAATAGGAAAATAATCTAAGGCAAAAAGCGTTAAGTGATGAAGCTACACTCAACGCTCTTAACGCTTAGGATGCAGAAAGAGCAGGAAGCAAATCTAAGTATAAAAGCATTGAGTGAAGGACATTCACTCAACGCCACTCAACGCCAAGGAAGCTGCAAAATGACTATATACAGAATCATTGAGTGAGGCCATTCACTAAACACTACTCAACTCCTGAGTGTATTTTGAGAATTTGGCTAAGTCCACAAAGGGGTGATGTCAGGAAAAGTCAAAAATGTCAACGCAGTTCAAAATAGTTGCAGGAAAGCTGCATAATAGCGTTAATGGCGTTGATGACCAGCTGGTTGTATTCTTATATAAAAGGAAGGTGATATTCCAGCAATTAAGGATGGTACCACACAAAAAAGAGTTGTTCATCAGCGTTCAATAAATGGGGAAGATTGGATAAGTCAACGATAGCAATTAGGTTTTTCTATTTATGTATTATTGCGGCTGAACATCATCTTCTTCCTCGCCTTCTTGTCGAGCCTGAAGAAGAAGTTTAAATCAGCGAACCTGAAAGCGAATCGAGATAGCTGAAGTGATTTTCATCTGCAACAGCAAGTTCAGAATCATATTCTGAAAAAAGAGAAGGAGAAGAATTCTCAAACATGTGCAAGAGCTAGGGTCGAGATAATCTCTGTCCAGGAAAGGCATATATAGAGAAATCCTCTGGTGTCAAAATCAACACAGTCATTGTTTATTCAGTAGGATCCTTTAGGATCAGAGTGTAGTCCTGATCTATAATGTCTAAGAGATAAGAATACTGTGTGAATCCGAGTTGTAGGCCTGTGTTATAAAGGCTGAGGTAGGAACATGTGATGATTTGAGTGTAGGATACATTTTGGATCTGAGTGTAGAGCTTAGGCCTGTGTTGGAGGATCCTTTGGATCTAAGGTAGGGCTTAGTGGCCGAGTGGTAGGTCTTGGAGAAGACTGAGAGGTCCTACAGGATCTGTACTGTAAGCTTTTAGGAGCTGAGTGTTGGTGTTATGACTCATTTAACACACTATTAGAGAGGTGCGAGGGACAGTGGACATACCCAAGATCGGGGAACCACTATAAATTAATTGTGTCAACTGTGATTCATCTTGAAAGCAAAACTAACGTAATCAATAAGCTCGGCAAAATCAGTTAAGGTCTTAGTAAATCAAAAAGAGACCTAAAACCTATTCACCCCCTCTAGGTGTTTAGCTGACCTTGAAAACAAGACTTTCAAAAGTTTCATCAACAAGTTTCCCTGCCTCATATTTCCTATAAGCATACTTAACCCTATGAGAGTTTTTATGGTGGAGGCATTCTCAATACTGATCTTTTTGATCAACTCCCTGGTGAACTTAAATTCGGATATGGACAAGCCATCATCAGTCTATCTTACTTTGAGTCCCTAGAAGAACTTAAGTTCACTCATACTACTCATCTCAAACTTCCCTTGCATAAGTTTGACAAACTTCCTATAGAGGTGTTCATCAGTAGAACCAAAGATTATGTCATCTACATATATCTAGTCTAGAATGATCTTACCCTTAGATTCCCTTAGGAAAATGGTCTTGTCTATCTTCCCCCTTGAGAATTTGTTCTTAATGAGAAAGCTAGACAATGTCTCATACCATGCTCTTGGGGCTTGATTCAACCTATATAGGGCTTTCCTAAGTTTATAAATAAATTCAGGTGAGTTAGAATCAACAAAACCTTGAGATTGCTCAACATAAACTTTTTCCTTTAAGTCACCATTTAGGAAGACCGACTTCACATCCATCTGGTAGATTTTAAATCAATTGAATTCAACAGATTCAAGGAAGATTCTGATGGCTTCCAATCTTGCTACATTGGCAAAGGTTTGATCAAAATCAATGGCTTCTTCTTGTTTGTACCCCTTAGCTACTAGTCTAGCCTTTTTCTTGATTATAATGCCATTTTCATAAAGTTTATTCCTGTATATCCACTTGATCAAATTATATTATGTCCTTGTGGTCTAGGAACCAACCTCCAGACCTTGCATCTCTTAAATTGGTTAAATTCCTCTTGCATAACTCCAATCAAGAACTGATCTATGTTGGCCTCTTTAATTCTCTTAGGCTCAACCTGTGACAAGAAACTTGTATATATTGATGTATTAATGCTCTTGCTTATTGTCACCATTCCTTGGTTTACATCACCAATAATCTTGTGTCTTGGATGATCTCTTAGATGCCTGACAACCAGAGGCTATCTTCTTTCAACATCAGCTTCAGCAGTAACTTCTTGCTCGTCTTCATCCCTTTAAGTGTGCCTTGCACTTCATTTTGAATATCCACTCCATCATGGATTTCTAAAGCGGCTTCTTTGATGGTTAGCTTGTCCATCAGCAGCTCTATACCTGTTGTACTAGAAGAGGAGCTTGGCAACTCACTGTTAATCATGGTAGACTCATCAGAGACTGCATGTATAGATTCTTTTACAACTTGGCTTTTAAAGTTGTTGATCTTATAGGATTTACTATGATTGATGTACCCAACAAAAAGCCCATCAAAGGACTTGGCATCAAATTTACTCACATATGACTTACCATTATAAAGCACATAACACTTATTACAAAAGATCCTTAGATATCCCAAGTTTTGTTTTCTGTCCTTCAAGATGTCATAGGGAGACTTCTTATGGCTCTTGGTGATAGAGGCTCTGTTAAGGACATGATATGCAGTATTTATTGCCTCAGCCCAAAAATATTCGTGGAGATTTGTGTTAGTAAACAAGGTCCTTCCAGCCTCTATGAGAGTTTGATTTTTCCTCTCAATAATCCCATTTTACTAGGGTGTTCTTGGAGAAGAAAATTCTATATGAATTCCTAGATCTTTACAAAACTTTATCATGCTATTAGGCTTGAATTCAGTCCCATGGTTACTTCTGATTTTGACCATAGTACTATCAAACTCATTCTGAATTTGCTTGACAAACTTCATAAAGACATCAAGGGTTTCATTCTTTTTCTTAAGAAAGAACACCAAAGTAAACTTAGAATAGTCATCAACCAACACACGGGTGTAGACTTTCCTACCTATACCATGAATTGACATAGAACCAAACCAGTCCATATGAAAGAGGTATAAGCACCTCATAGAGTCTTTGGTCCCAATAAACTTGAAGGAATCCATGGTCTGCTTTCCCTTTTGGCATGCTGAGCACAAGCTTTCTTTGGTGCATTTCATCGTAGGACCATTCCTAACTAGCTCGTCACTAAAGAGCTTGACAATAGTCTTGTAATTAAAATGATCTAGTCTCTTGTGCCATTGCACACAATAAGAAACTTTCTCATTTTCCATTAGAATAATAGGAGAGTCTGTATAAAAACAAAGGAAATTTAATCAATAAACATTTGCACTCTTAGTGCCTGTCAAGATGACCTCTTGGTCACCTGACCTCTTAATCTGACACTCATACTTGTGGAACACAATAATATAGCCAAGATCAGAGAGTTGGCTTATCCTTATAAGGTTGTGTTGCAACCCTTCAACATAAGACACTTTTGAGATGGTGACAATTCCATTGGTAATCTTACCATAGCCTCTTGTCACTCCTTTATCTGAATAACCAAAGAAAACCTTGGGTCAATCTTTTACTAGAGTGTACTCCTTTAAGTTGTTCCTTGTCCCAGTCATGTGCCTAGAACAACCACTGTCCAAGTACCATATTATGATATGGGCACATGGAATAACCTGCATTACATAATTTATTTTACCTTAGGACCCTAATGTCTATTGGGTCCTAGGTGCATGTTAGTCTAAAATGGACTTGTCTACCATCAACTTTTCTGACTGATGGACTAACACTAGCTCTCGACACAATAGGATTGTGCTAGCAATCTAAGGTAAAATGCCCCACCTTGCCACAGTACCAGAACTCATATATATTATACCTTCTTTTCTGAGCTGGTCCTGTAGTTGGATTAACTGCTGACTGAACAGAAGGAAGAGGGGCAGCAGCCTTTTTCAAATTCCTTTCAGCAAGGATCTGACTGAAGGTAAGTCTTTTAGAAGGTTTTTTTGGCTTGCTATGAATGCTATTTACAACAGTCTTCTTTGCAGATGATATGCTGTTTATAGCATCATAGATAGCTAGATCTAACTTGCTGATAGACTTGCCCTTGGTCTGGGCCTTTGCTGGATGGATTTGAGAGTTAGCTACTGCCTCTTTCTTGAGTGAAGGGGTTCGTGCACCAAATACAAATGGTCCATGATGTGCCATTTGGATTTCCTCATGGGGAGCCTTAAAGGCACACACTCCCTTATTGTACCTTCCACCAATGCTATGAACCTCTTTGTTCACACTAGTGGATCTACCATTCATCCAGTGAACATAGATTCTCTCTTGGTCATACATGTTTGAAGGTAACTGAACTTTCCTAAAAGGAATGGGAGGCTTAGAAGCTAGAGGATGACCTGGAGCTTTGCCCTTCCCTTTGGAAGGTGAAACTCTAGTGTTTCCCTTAAACCCCAACCCCTTCTTACCCTTCTAAGAGGAGAAGGAGTCAATCAAGGGAAACACTGTATTTGGCTTAGAGAAACTGGCCACAATTCTCTTCTCCCTCTGGAGCTTCTCTTCAAGGTCCCTTATGAGACTATTCTTGAACATTGTGGAGCCTATCTTGATGAGATTCAAGACCTTAAGTTGGCTAACTTCCCTATCCTTCTGATCTAGCAAAGATATTGGCTCAGCATGCTGTGCAACAGCTAGATGAAGGGAGGCTATCTCCACAGCTTGCTTTTTAGTTAACTTCTTGCTTTTCTTAATAACATCCAAAAGTTCACCATACCAGTCAATCATTTGATTGACATATTCCTCAGAAATAGAGCCCTCTTCACCACTGGATGGAGAAGCATCAGAGTCTGTACTAGTCTCATAATCTGAGTCAAAAGATGTGCTTGATAAGGAATGTACCTTGACTGAACCAGGCTGTCCCTGGATGGATTCATCATCAGACCTTGCCATCAGCACATAATAGCTAATGTCGTCTTCTTCATCTTCTTCATCCACCTCTGAATCACTGTCTGAATATGACAGAGGGGCCCTAATCCCTATCCTGGTAGCAGGATAGTCTTCAGCTTCTGCTTCACCTCCTTCTTCAATAGTAGCAGCAAACTGCCCAATATAGGCTTCTTCTTTAAAATCTAATGAAGATGAGTCAGTCCAGCTCTTCTCCTTATTGGCAATGAAGTACTTATCCTTCTTTCCCTTGTGCTGGTGAACCTTTTTCTTACTAGCTTCTTTTCTCTTCACGGGGATGTCAGCAATAACATGCCTAGGTTTGCTGCAATAGTAGCAAACAACTTTAGAGGAAACATGTTTACTAGGCTTAGAGACATACCTACCTCCCTTGGAGTGCTTCTTCTTTAACTTGTAGTTGTCCTCCTTGTGATGAGAGTAGGAGGAAGGTCTTCTCCTCTAATGCTTCCTCCTCATCAATTTCTAAAGATGCCTGGAGAAGACAACAAAGTCTTCATCTTACAAGCTATTGTCAGATGAACTTGGCCCAGTGCTGTCTGAGTCAGGAGTACTCCTTGGAGAAGAGGGAATCCTCTCTTTGCCCTTCTTGGAGCTCTCTTCTCTGAAGGACAAAGACATTTCCTTGGCCTAGGATTTGCTGATGGAATAATCCTCTTTTCTGGAAGCTAGTTGCATCTCATAATAGAGATGCTTTCCAAATAGAGTAAGGGGAGGAGTATCAGCTAGCTTAGACACCTATCTGATGACACATATCTTGGTGTCCCATTCTCTTGTGAGAGACCTCAATAACTTGTCATTAAGCTCATAATGACTGAAGACCCTCCCATAGGTCCTCAGCTCAATAACTGTCCTGAAAAATCTTTCATAGTAAGTAGCTAAGTTCACTTTCTGGGACCGCCTGAAAGCCTCATACTCTTGGTTGAGCATGGATTTCCTGTCATTTTTTACCTCTTCAGTTCCCTCCATGACATCTCCTTGGAGGTCTGGCAGTGAACAAAATTCTGAAAGGTTGAATCATCTATGACACTAACAATAATGTTCTATGCCCTCTTGTCCAATGTAGTCAGTATTACCTTATACTTGGTCATCTCTGAGTATTTCTTTGGTGTCTTGACTATTGCATCTAAAACTGAGATCTTAATGGGGATGAAAGGTACCTCTTTGAGAGTCACAAAGATCCTTGGGTTAGAGGCTTCCATAAATAGCCTAACCCTCTCTTTCAAGATTCAAAAACTCTCCTTGATGTAGATGGGGAGTTTCATGGAGCCTAGCTCCTTATGGTTCTCTCTTGAACCCCAAGGTATACTTGTTTCAGCTACCCTTTGAGATCTGCTCTGACTATTAGGTCCTTGAGAAACCTCACTTTGTGATGGCGACGACGGCCCTCAACAAGGTGAAGACGATGATGGCGCGCTTACGGATTCCATTTCTCTGCCTCCAAATAAAGTCTGGCGGCGCTGTGACGATCATGTGGAACGGCGCTAGAATATCCGCCCGCGGCGCAAGCCCATTTTTAGTTTATTAATAATTATTATTAATAAATTAATATGGAGAATTAATATAGTTTATTATCTATTTTATCGCGAGATTAATATTTTTATTTCATGTATTAATTTCATGTAGATGGAGACGTATAACTATCATAGCTATTTTATTTCATGTACGGACTATAGTTATTTCATGTCATGATGGGTGTTATTAGCCATCATGAGTGTTTTCATTTGTATGGAGGAGATGGAGTGGTGTAGCCTATATAAAGGCATGTTTGTTCTCATTTTAGGTATTGAAGATGAAAAATTGAAACCAAAATTCAAGATTGAATTTCCCCCTCTTTTCTTTTTCCCCCTTAGGAAATTTTCGGCCCTCCTCCTCTTGCTCCCTCTCTTGGCCGCCGGCCCTCCTCCTCCTTCCTCTTGCTCGGCTTCTCTTCCTCCTCCTCCTCCTCTCCCTTTATCTCCAAGGAAATCCGATCCTCCTCTTGCCTCCACAAATTCGGCCACCACCATAGCCGCCACCCTCCATCTCCTCCTCTTCATTAGGCTCGGCCACCACTATAGCCGCCAACCTCCATACCCCAAACCCGTCCATCCCCCTTTTCCCCAATCCAACATCCGACTACCCTCAAAGGCCCCAACCCCTTGGTGTAAACATCGGCCAAGATCAAAGGTATTTCCTCCTTTGTGGTTTGCCTCCACCGGCGTGAAGCGACGAAGGCGAGCAAGATTATCATTCCCTTCCGGCGCAACTCCAGCGGATCCGTTGAGAGACGATCCAAGTAGAGAAATAATTGGAATCATCTATTCCGATTGGGGTAACGAAACGTTTCTACTTCCCTTGTGATTTCCTTCTTGAATATTCTTGTGGTGGAATAATCCGTAGCGTTACGTTGAATCGTTGAAACCCATCGTGGTTGATTTCCTATTGTATTGCTTTTCTCTTGTTATGTTATTTGATCCTACGGGTTTGGCGAAACCTCGTTTTATTTTCGTTGGGAGAGATCTACCTAATCCGAATCGAAGCTTAATCGGTAGATCTCTTTTGGTACAACGCCGCTCGGTCGGACGCAATATTCGTCCATTTAGCTCGATCAAATATTGGCCTCATAGCCCTTATTTGATCCCTACCGGTTTGGCTACCCGTTGGCTAGCGTTAATTGATAGATTTATTTGTGTGGTATTGCGTAGGGCGAAGTTGCTAGAATAAGATTTAACCATAACGAGTCGAACGTGAGTGATAATAGGTTTAATCCATTGATCTTCGGATATCCCCCGGTATCCCTACATCAATTTGGTATCAGAGGGAGGTTCACGTCAATTTCCTAGTTGGCAATCCTCCCCCTCATATTTTGGCAAGTTTGCATGCACGCACTCGTAAAATTGGTAAAAAAAAAAACAAAAAAAAAAATTTCATAATTGGAAAAAAAATTCAAATTTGGTAAACACTCAAATTTGGTAAAAATTCAAAATTCAAATCTCAAAAAATTCAAAATTCAAATTTCGAATTTCAATTTCAAATTTCAAAATTTAAAAAATTCAAAATTCAAATTTCAAATTTCGAAATTTCAAATCTCAAATTTCAAAATTCAAATTTCAAATTTCAAATTTCGAATTTCAATTTCAAATTTCAAAATTTAAAATTTCAAATTTCAAATCTCAAATTTCCAATTTCGAAATTTCAAATTTCAAATTTCAAATTTCAAAATTCAAAATTCAAAATTCAAAATTCAAAATTCGAATTTCGAATTTCGAATTTCGAATTTCAAAATTCATAATTTAAATTTCAAATTTCAATTTCGAATTTCAAGATTCAAATTTCAAAACTTTTAAGTTTCATGAAAACTAGTTTTTCTACATATTGGTCTGCAAATAGCGGCATTAAAATGTCAACTTTTCTCAAAATTAAAAATTAAAAATTTCTGGGAATTCTTCATATAATTTTCAGTAATAAAACAAAAAAAAAATTATTTTTCCATTAATAATTTGTTTCTATTAATTAATTTGAAAATTTAGTATTTGGTGTGCCAATAGCGGCCTAGATTTTTATTTTCTTAATAAAAAAAATTCCAGAAATTTTTTTTAATAATCCTTATATTTTTCCAGCAAAAACCCTAGTTTAAAATGTTTAAAACCTTAGTGGTTAAGCGGGAACAATTCCGTCTTTGATAGAGTTAAGTGGTCCAGATCTTATTTCCCTAGCACATGCACTTTCCGGGTGAATTTTCACCTCCGGTTCGCGCTAGGATGGCTTACGATGTCCATGCTACTCGTTCCCACATCTACCCTCCCACAATTAGTATGTCCCCCACTTATGACGGTTTAGGAGGTCTACGTGTTTTCTTAGATTGGGTTAAGGATATGGAGTATTACTTTGAGTGGTACGATTTGAACAACGCGGATATGGTGCGAATAGCTAGACTTAAGTTGATAGGAAAAGCTAAACTATTTTGGATAGTGGAAGAGATTCAATTAATAGTTAAGTATGGTAGATCACGTCTAAGTTGGGATAGCATGAAGGCCATATTGAGGGATGAGTACGCCTCTCCGTACCATCGTACGCTAGCGTATGAGTCTCCTCCTAATTTATCCAAGTTAGTCGTTGATTCTCTCTTGAAATCTGAGGTTGTGATTACAAGTGTACCCGTCACTAAGGACGAGGTTATTATTGATGACAATTTGAGTGACGATGAGGAGATTGGTTACCCAAGTGACTTGGATGAGGATTTCTCATTTGAGGAACCACCCCCACTTCCCTTCGACGACATTTCACAGTCATCCCAGCTAACTGTTGTGGAACCTTTTGATGATCCTAAGTCGATTGATATTTTGTCTGAGACAGAAGAGTTACAGTCTGCTGATGATCTTGAGTTAGTAGATATGTTGGCTGAGACAGTAGAGTCGTCCGATGTAGAGAGCTTACAGGTTACTGAGTTAGATGATGACTTGCTTGGACCCGATGTTATATTGGTTGACCCTGGCTTATTAGTTGTTCCTACGATATTGGACGAGTCACCTTGGGATGGTTGTTCAGCCTGGGATAATCTTAGTGTGATACATCCGGGAGTTAGTTCTTTGACGATATCATCGCCGCTTGGGATTCAAGCTAATTATAATACTCCCTTGGATTCGATTTGTCTATCCCCTATTTTTGACGATGTCCCTACCTCATGGGAAGAATTATGTTTGGAAGAATGTCCTAGCGAGAGAGTTTTATTTCTAGAAGACGTTATTGGAGTGGAACCGGATAAGCATTCCCTGATGCTAACCCCGTTGCCTGATATGGAATATGAACTTAACTCTCTCCCGTCTGTCGTGCTACCAACTCTTTCTTCTGACCCGATCACTGAGTTGGAATTACACGAATTACCTCATGAATTGGAAGACACGTCGGATGAGTTTTCCGTATGGGTGAACCCCCTGTTTGAGTTTTCCTATAATTATAATGGTTTGCAATCGGATGCTCCTTTCTGGACGTCAAATCCGTGTTTTGGGATTTCGAGTCGGACTGCTAGTGATCCCTTGGCTATAGTGCCTTATGATGTGATGTCGCCTCGACACACTTATCTGCCAAGCCCGATCGCACGCATTTATCCTCCTCCATTTGTTGACCCTATCATGCACACATCCGTGATGGAATATGGGTACTTTGAGTTAGGTCACTCGCACTTCCCTTCATTTCTGCAAGCGTCCACGTCTATATTTGGTGATGAGTGTTTTCCGTTAGTTTTTATTCATGACATTCTAAAATTTAAATATAAGTCTACTTGTATTAGTGAAGAGCGGCTTACCTTGGCATATCTTCGTGCCAAGCGTTATTATTTTAAGTATCACATTAGAGCTGCGAAGTTTATGCCTCTAAAAATCATCTTTGCTTTTAAGGCCCCCATTCCCCCGGACTTAAATCCTTTATGTTTTGCATTTGGGGTCAGTCACGTTGCACATGGTTTCACACCACACCGTAACCATTTCTCTCGGTACTATTTAAATGAATTTTTCACTGTGGTAACATTTCATGAGTTACCCGCTAGTTTGTCGCCGAATCTCACTCCGGATTATGCTAGTTATGATTTCTTCTTATGTACGCACGATCGTAATGCGCTAGCTATACAAATTATCTCATATCATTTTATTGCTAGCTTACAAAAAAGAGTGTCTTACTTTAAGAGTGACGATTTTGTTTTGGTGTTTCTCGTCCCTGAACGGATGCCTTCGGGCACTTTAGAAAATTGGCGAGTTGGTAAGTTGGACCCTGTATGGATTTTAATAACATTCGGAGAATACGCATATCATTTGGAATCTTTCACTGATTGGGATTTTTCCCTTGTTTTTGATGTTTTTGATTTAACGCTATACGGTTCTCCGCCACTTGAATTTCATATCTCTCCGTGTGGGTCCACTTTGTTCTCTTTGGGTATGGGTAGTGAGTTTTTACTTGGATTGTTTTCTTCACCGGTCTCCTCTGGAGGTACGTTGGTTGATGATGTTAAAGCTTGTTTTCCTTTATTGCCTAATGCTTTTCCAAGGTTCCCTCGGGACATTTTATTGCATGACAGGATACTCCAGGTGGATGTGCTTTGCTCTCCAAGTGGTGACGTGTGCCGCTTCATGGTTCTAAAGGTTGATGCCTCCCCGCACCGGTACTCATCGGTGATGAGTAATTTTAAGAGGGGGAGGATTGATGGCGACGACGGCCCTCAACAAGGTGAAGACGATGATGGCGCGCTTACGGATTCCATTTCTCTGCCTCCAAATAAAGTCTGGCGGCGCTGTGACGATCATGTGGAACGGCGCCAGAATATCCGCCCGCGGCGCAAGCCCATTTTTAGTTTATTAATAATTATTATTAATAAATTAATATGGAGAATTAATATAGTTTATTATCTATTTTATCGCGAGATTAATATTTTTATTTCATGTATTAATTTCATGTAGATGGAGACGTATAACCATCATAGCTATTTTATTTCATGTACGGACTATAGTTATTTCATGTCATGATGGGTGTTATTAGCCATCATGAGTGTTTTCATTTGTATGGAGGAGATGGAGTGGTGTAGCCTATATAAAGGCATGTTTGTTCTCATTTTAGGTATTGAAGATGAAAAATTGAAACCAAAATTCAAGATTGAATTTCCCCCTCTTTTCTTTTTCCCCCTTAGGAAATTTTCGGCCCTCCTCCTCTTGCTCCCTCTCTTGGCCGCCGGCCCTCCTCCTCCTTCCTCTTGCTCGGCTTCTCTTCCTCCTCCTCCTCCTCTCCCTTTATCTCCAAGGAAATCCGATCCTCCTCTTGCCTCCACAAATTCGGCCACCACCATAGCCGCCACCCTCCATCTCCTCCTCTTCATTAGGCTCGGCCACCACTATAGCCGCCAACCTCCATACCCCAAACCCGTCCATCCCCCTTTTCCCCAATCCAACATCCGACTACCCTCAAAGGCCCCAACCCCTTGGTGTAAACATCGGCCAAGATCAAAGGTGTTTCCTCCTTTGTGGTTTGCCTCCACCGGCGTGAAGCGACGAAGGCGAGCAAGATTATCATTCCCTTCCGGCGCAACTCCAGCGGATCCATTGAGAGACGATCCAAGTAGAGAAATAATTGGAATCATCTATTCCGATTGGGGTAACGAAACGTTTCTACTTCCCTTGTGATTTCCTTCTTGAATATTCTTGTGGTGGAATAATCCGTAGCGTTACGTTGAATCGTTGAAACCCATCGTGGTTGATTTCCTATTGTATTGCTTTTCTCTTGTTATGTTATTTGATCCTACGGGTTTGGCGAACCCTCGTTTTATTTTCGTTGGGAGAGATCTACCTAATCCGAATCGAAGCTTAATCGGTAGATCTCTTTTGGTACAACGCCGCTCGGTCGGACGCAATATTCGTCCATTTAGCTCGATCAAATATTGGCCTCATAGCCCTTATTTGATCCCTACCGGTTTGGCTACCCGTTGGCTAGCGTTAATTGATAGATTTATTTGTGTGGTATTGCGTAGGGCGAAGTTGCTAGAATAAGATTTAACCATAACGAGTCGAACGTGAGTGATAATAGGTTTAATCCATTGATCTTCGGATATCCCCCGGTATCCCTACATCACTTTGATACCTCTTGAAAGACTTTAATTCCAAGGAAGCTAATCACCTAGAGAGGGGGGGGGGGGTAAGTAGGTTTTTGGTCTTTTATAATTTTCCCTCTACTTAGTGTGTTATGGGTGAGTTAAATAATGCTTCCAAGACAATCACACAAAGCACACAAAAGATTTATAGTGGTTCCCCAGATTATGGGTACATACAATTTCCTTCACCTTTCTAATAGCTTGTTAGACAAGGCCTCTTCTCTAAACTCGGCTCCTTAGAGCTTACAACATAGATCCCTCATGATCTCTCAGTCTCCTCCAAGACCTTTAACTCTTGCACAAAGCCCTACCTCAGAGCAAGCTTTCTCCTATAACTTAGTGGCCAAAAGACCACCTACCTAAGACTTGAGCACAAGTCCTATAGCTCAGGTTATAGAGGTTAGCCCTACAACTTAGTGAGTCAAACTCTCCTACCTCAGATCTGTTAAGATCCTACCTCAAGCCAAAGGCCCTACCTCAGGCACATAAGCCCTATGTAACACCCCTATCCATCGCATAACATATAATAGTAGGTTCGGCTGGGGCCTGACGCCATATACCACAGATAGAACGAAGGGTTACTAAATGAGACCATCCTTCCAATAACACACGTCCTACACAGAGTACATTCTTGCGGAAGCATTATAAAAGTTGCAAAGAAAAGAACCCAAGCCACAACATGAATGTTCACTAAATACCCAAAATAGGTTTGAGCGTACAAATACACAAACTAATTGGCCTTATGGCCTTACATGAGTTTACTTTAAAAAAATAGTGTCTTCCAAACGTCGGGACGCAGGTCGGTCATACATGAGAATAAAATTTAACATTTGTAAAGGCCTTCGTGGGCCGGCTCAGTAACAAGGGCTTCAGCATGCTATTTACCACTAGGCTCCGCAGCACCTGCAAGCAACAATCCACAGCAACTGTGTCAACAAAAGCAACAGTCAGGTAAAGCTGACAAAATTATAAAAACCCCACCCCTTTCTTGAGGTGGCGGTGCTCCTTCCCTGTAATGCAATAGTATAGTCCAATGATTAAAGTGAAAGAACAACATTTGCACAATACACCACAGGTGCAGGCCCGTACGGCTACACACCTCATGCTCTCAAGATACTTACTCGGTGAACCCGGTCTAAACCCGGTCCGTTCCGCGGTCCACCACTTCCCCCAGGACGAAAAACATGTGAGCATTAAAGTCCTTCAGCCGAAGCCTAGACTAGCTCTCCAAGCCTACTTTCACTGAACCACTTGGATTGGGTAAGGATCCACCCGCCCGTTGCTCACCTCGCCATAACAATACATGTCATCGACGTGGCACAAGTTTCCCCCAGTCCCAATATATCGATCAAATAATCGTACATAACCCGATTATGTACACGGTTGTTTTCTAGGCCACTATTATGGCAGAGCATTGCTTCTACCCAGATTTTCGGTTGCACAATGGAGTTAATCCCCAAGGATCCCTTCTGCAATCTACCACGTAGAAAACCCGAAAAAAAACCTTCGGCACGAAGTCTTCTCCGGCTATTCATTCATAATGAAACATCACCGATCCAGACCAACTTGTCTGGGTAGGCTTCGCACACCATGCCTATGTCCGTACTTTGATTCCGGACTCGGCATGCAAAACAATGGGGACAATTCATGTCTACCCGAAGGAATACCTCGCACTCACCGCTCAATCGCGGGAGGGAGGTTCCTATGCAAAAAGGAAAGGCACTTCACATGTATAAGAAGATAATCGTTACCCTTGTGGTTCTCTTTGGCTCCATGAAGATCTAGATAGATGAAAAGCACTACAACGGCCTTGCCTCCGTAAATCTAGACTCGGATCGAGAATCGGGTCTCCGAAGCTCCTTCGGCGACCGGAACTCTCCTTCACCTTCTTCCTTTCTCTCCCTTCTCTCTAAAGCTTTAGAAAGAGCAAACTCAAAGTGGAATGAGGGTTTAAAACACTATTCTCGGCCTTAACTCAGCAAGGACCAGCCTTGGCCCTCGGATCCAAATAGAAGGAAACAAACGGCCACGATCTGTACTTAAAAATAATTTCCTGGGCCGAACACGGCTTGTGACGCGCCAGTATCCAATGTCGTGTTCCATACTCCTCCTAAACTAGGAAATACAGAACAGAACACGGCCTGTGACAAGGCTTGGGACACGCCCGTATCAACCATGGACATACCTGTGTAATGGGCCGTGTGCCCCAATCGATGCTGAAATCGTCGCATCCCAAATAGGACATGACCATATGACACGCCCGTGTAACATGCTGTGTGCCAGACACGCCCTGGAACACGCCCGTTTCCCAGGCCATGTAACTTACTCGACATAGCCCTGCAAACAACCCGAGCAGGACACTGCCCTGGACATGGCCGTGTCTCGGGCCATGTTCTCGATCTCCAAGGATCGTCGACTGCATTTTGTCGACCATGTGGAAAGTCGTCCAACTCGAGCACGACACGACCCAGGACACGCCCGCGTGACCCTTACCAGGACCCAAACTTAGCTTAAACGCTGCCTGTTCCTCTTTTGAGTTTCGGGGCATTACAATTCTCTCCCTCTTAAAAGAATTTCATCCCAAAATTACTGAAAGGAAAAGATACACAAAATAAAACGGTACATGAGTGGAATAACTCGTGATACTCTTCAAGCAGGGTCTGCTCTCGCTCCCACGAGAGCTCCTCCCAACCGCAATTGTCCCAACGGACTTTGACCATACTGATGTCCTTGTTACGAAGTCGCTTGACTTCAAAGTCCTCAATACAAATGGGTTTGATCTTCGTCAACAACCCATTATCGACGGGAACTTGATCGACCGCAACAACTTGTTACGGCTCTTGCACCTCCTTCCGCAACACCGATATGTGGAATACATCGTGTAGACCACTCAGTTCCACGTATAGCTTCAGTCGATAAGCTGCTTCACCATTACGCTCCATAACCTCAAATGGTCCAAGGTACCTCGGGCTTAGCTTCTTCAAGCATTGTACCAGTGAGATGCCCTTGAACGAATTAATCTTCAAATACACCCATTCGCCCACATCGAACTCAATGTTCCAATGCTTGGCATTACAGTATTTTGCCTGCCTGTCCTGAGCGATCAGCAGTCGTTATCGTATTGTTCGTACCAACGATGTGGCGTCTTCCACCTCTTGTCGTTTGTATTGCTTCGACTCACCCATTTCCAACCACGACAACGGCGTGCGGCATTTTCTACCATATAGGGCCTCGAAGGGCGCCATTTGAATACTTGCTTAGTAGCTGTTGTTATAAACAAACTCCACCAAATACAGGTGATCTTCCCACTATTTCCCAAAATCCAAGACGCACATGCGAAACATGTCCTCCATCGTCTTGTTGACTCTCTCGGTTTGACCATCCGTCTGCGGATGAAAGGCCGTGCTGAAACTCAGCTTGGTCCCCAACATTTGTTGGACTAACCTCCAGTCATTGGATGTGAACCGCCCATCTCAGTCACTCACGATGTTGCGGGGCAAACCGTGTAGTCGAACAATGTTATCCACATAGAGTTTTGCCAGTTTAGCCAATGAAACATCCTTCCTATTCGGAATGAAGTGTGATACCTTAGTCAAACAATCCGTGATCACCCAGATGGCATCGTTCCCCTTCTGCGATCTTGGCAAACCATGCAAAAAATCCATAGATATATTATTGAACTTCCACTTCGGGATAGACAAGGGCTTCAAGAAACCTCCGGGCTTCTGGTACTCCGCCTTCACCAAGGCGCACATTTGACACTTCGCCACGCAAAGTGCCACGTCCTTCTTAAGTCCTGGACACCAGAACAACTTCTTTATATCACGATACATCTTTTTGCTCCCCGGGTGAATCGAGTACTTGGTATGATGAGACTCATACATTAATTCCTCCCGCAGTTTACCCTCATTTGGGACGCATAGATGACTATACATCCATAACAATCCATCAACAACCTCAAATTGGGAATTTGACCCATCCAACGCCTCATCCATGATTTTCTTCATGTTGCTATCCACAACCAGAGCCTACTGAATCCAATCAGCAAGGTCATACTGCACCTCTATTTAGTTCAATTGTGCTTCGGCACTCGTCTGCTTGTCAACACAAGAGATCTCCAATGCCTCCAGATCATGAATCATACGCTCGTCATGTATTGACAACCAGTTTTCTAGTGCGGGAGCCCTGCGACTCAACGCATCAGCAACCGCATTGCCTTTACCAGGCACATAGTGAATATTAAATGTGTAGGTCCCCCAAGAACTCCATCCATCTCCACTATCGCATGTTTAGATCCTTTTGATCCAACAAGTATTTCAGGATCTTGTTATCAGTGTAGATATCGAGCTTCACACCGAACAGGTAATTCCTCCATAGCTTCAGGGCAACTATCACGGCCGCTAACTCCAAGTCATGGACCGGATAATTCCTCTCATGTACCTTCAGTTGACGCGAGCCATAAGCTATTACACTCTTATGCTTCAGTAGAACGCAACCCAAACCACTGCCTGAAGCATCACTATAAATCTCAAAACCTTCGACCCCACTCGACGAACATAGAACAGGCGCCGTGGTCAACTGTCTCTTAAGCTCTTCGAAAGCTTGTGCACACTCAGGCGTCCAAACGAACTTCGAATTTTTCCTCGTCAAAGTCGTGAGGGGTAACGCTATCCGCGAGAAGTTCTTTACAAAGCGCTTGTAATAGCCGACAAGCCCCAGAAAACTCCTGACTTGCGCTACCGTAGACAGCACAGGCCACTCCCGTATCACAACTATCTTCGCCGGATCCACCGCAATTCCCTCTCCACTAACTATGTGACCAAGGAACGCTACCGAGGATAACCAAAACTCGCATTTGGAGAACTTGGTGTACAATTGGTTCCTCCTCAGCATCTCCAACACCAAGTGCAGATGTTTAAAGTGATCCTCATCACACTACGAGTACACCAATATATCGTCGATAAAGACTATCACGAAGTGGTCCAGGTACTCTCTGAATGTTCTGTTCATCAAATCCATAAACATGGATGGTGTATTAGTCAACCCAAAAAACATGACGGTAAACTCATAATGCCCATACCTCGTGCTGAAAGATGTGTTAGGGATATCACTTTCTCATATCCTTAGGTGGTAATATCCGGACTTAAGATCCAATTTCGAGTACACCGATGACCCAACTAACTGATCGAACAGATCGTCAATCCTTGGGATCTGATACTTATTCTACTCCGTTAACTTGTTCAACTCTCGATAATCAATACAGAGTCGAAAACTTCCATCCTTCTTCTTAACAAAAAGGACCGGTGCTCTCCAAGACGACAAACTTAGATGCACATAACCCTATTCCAACAGCTCTTCATGTTGAACTTTCAGTTCCGCCATCTCCTTAGGAGCTAACCGATACAGAGAGCATGACACAGGTTTGGCACCTGGAACTAGCTCAATTGTGAAGTAAATCTCTCGCTGTAGTGGGGCTCTAGGGAGATTGTTAGGGAACACATAAGGATACTTAGATACTACCAAGATACTAGCCAAACTTGGCTTAGGCTTCAAAGTATCCACTAGTTTGAAAAATAGCTTTGCACTAGCTCGAACTTCCTTAACCACCTGGAGAGCAGACATCAACGTCATGCTCGCCACTTTCAAGCTCGCAAATATCGTCTCTCAACCAGTTCCCATCTTTGCCTCCTTACGATTGCAATCAATGTATGGATGCTGCTATGAGAGCCAGTCAATACCAAAAATCACGTCGAACTACACCAACGGAAGTAACGACGCTTGCAAGTTGAACTCTTGACTCCCAATTTGTATTTTTACGCAACAGACTCTATCCACGCGCATTGAACACCCATTAGGCAACAACATGTCCAATTTGTCCTTTGCCATCGAAGAAGGTACACCGATGCGCGATATAAATCCTTCGGACTAAACGGAGTGCGAAGCTCCCGTATCGAAGAGTTCTCTCGCCAGATTATCAAAAATCAAAATAAAGCCTAGTAAAAGCAGTAGTAAGCTAACATGCATAAGGTAACAATTATTTAAAGCTAAACTTCTATAAATTTAAACCGTACCTATCACCACATCAGCTTGCTTTATGGACTCCTGCTGGCCAAGGTTATAAACCCTAGGCTGGGTTGGAGCATAGTGTGATGCGGTTGACTCAACCACTTAGCCCTTCTCCTCATATATTACTCCCAGCTTCCTCTTGGACTTTGGGCGTCTGCTCCAGCAATCTCGGGAAAAATGCCCTGGCTACCTACAATTATAGCATGCGCCTGGGGTTCGGACTGTAGTCGCCCTAGATGTGCAAGAAAAAGGGGCTGTACCCGAAGTCCTAGCCTTCTTATTAAAATTACGAAACCCAGACTTTGAGGTAGTCAGCATCTTGAACTCTGTCCTCTTTGCAATAAAGTCTTTCTTTGCTTGAACATTCCTCAGATCTTTCTCCAATGACTGGGCCGTATTGACCAGGGTCAGGAATCCCTATGTCATAGGCCCAGAGAGCAGTAGCCTTAAATCATCCCACAGACCTTCATAAAATCGGTTTGTCTTTCGCTCCTCATCAACAAATGTAGAGCTTGCATCCGACCCAACCGTGTAAATTCGTGGAGGTACTCGTCCAAACTCCTCTCTTCTTGCATAGCCTTCTAGAACTCATTCTCCATCGCAATCCTCTGAGCCGAGGGAAGGTACCTTGCCAAGAATAGTCTCGAAAATTCCTCCATCGAGACGTTTGTGAGTTGTCTTCCCCCCAATTGGTGTAGCTCAAAGCCTTCCCACCACAACCTTGCATCACCATCAAATAGGAAAGTGGATATGGTAGTCTTTTGCCACACCTCCATTTCTTTAGCCGTCAAGTCTCTCTTTACTCGGGAGAGCCAATCCTCAGCTTAAGATGGGGTTCCAGTCCCCGAGAACACCGGAGGATTGAAGCCCATAACATGTTTGAGCTACTTTTCGGTCGCTCTTCTAGGTATCAATGGCTCTACCACCACTTATTAAACACTTCTCAGTTCTGCCGCTTGAAGCGGTACCTGCTCCACCGCAGGGGCAGGCTGCTGTATTTGCCTTGTAGGCTGGGCATTTATCATAATGAACACCGCTTCAGCCACAAATCTTATGGTTTCTGCCGAAGGAGGTATTGTAGGCACATCATTCGGTACGCTACTTGCCTCAGAATGCGGGTTTTCTGAAGGCCCTGTATTGCTCCTGATCACCTATATACATACAAAACACCATTAAGTGACCGAAAAATATTGCAAAAAGAATTATAGGAACACACCGGTTCCTCAAACATGTGTATTTTCACTCTTAAGTGGACATTCATGGGTTCTTTTTATGTTATAACGATGACACACATACATGTGCTCACCACCCCTTAAAAGAATTTGCCCACGAATTCATTTAAGCATGACCGAAACCGGTAGTCTGATACTAAATTGTAATTCCCCTATTCGCCGCATAACATATAGCAGTAGGTCCGGCCGGGGCTCGACGCCATGTACCACAGATAGACCGAAGGGTTACTAAATGAAACCATCCTTCCAATAACACATATCCTACACAGAGCACATTCTTGCGAAAGCATTTTAAAAGTTGCAAAGAAAAGAACCCAAGCCACAACATGAATGTCCACTAAATACCCAAAATAGGATTGAGCGTACAAATACACAAACTACTTGGCCTTATGGCCTTACATGAGTTTACTTTAAACAAATAGTTTCTTCCAAATTTCGGCACGCATGCTGATCACAAATGAAAATAAATGTAAACATTCACAAAGGCCTTCGAGGTCAGGATCAACAACAAGGGCTTCAGCCTGCTATTTGCCACTAGGCTCTACAGCACCTGCAAGCAACAATCCATCAAAACGGTGGAAAACAAAAGCAATGGTCAGCAAAAGTTGACCAAATTATAATGACCCCACCCCTTTCTTTGGGTGGCGGTGCTCCTTCCCTGCAATGCTTTAGTATAGTCCAATGATTAAAGTGAAAGCACAACATTTGCACAATACACCATAGGTGTAGGCCCGTACGGCCACACACCCCGTGCTCTCAGGGCACTTACTCGGTGAACCCGGTCCGAACCCGGTCCATTACGCGATCCACTACAGCCCCCAGGATGGAAAACACGTGAGCATTAAAGATATTTCAGCCGAAGCCTGGACTCGCTCTCCAAGCCAACTTTCATTGAACCACTTGGAGTGGGTAAGGTTCCAACCGCTCGTTGCTCACCTCGCCATAATAATACATGTCATCGGAGCTGGCCAAGTTTCCCCCAGTCCCAACATATCGATCAAACAATTGTACATAACCTTGTTATGTACACGGCTGGCTCCCAGGACACCATTCTGGCATAACTTCGTTTCTGCCCAGATTTTCGGGTGCACCTTGGAGTTAATTGTAACGCCCCCGGTGTTTCTGTGTTTTGTTTGATGATTGCATGGCATTACGATGACGTGTTGTCAGCTTTTGCCATCGTTAGAGCGTGGTCATAGGTCTTTAGGTTCCTCTAGTGATCCATTAGGAGCCTGTTTGCAAGATTCGCCAGCTAGCCGGAGTATGTTTTGGTGACTCGGTTGGGCCTCTTAGGGAATGCTTGTGTTTTGGCTTCAGGCAGTGTTAGCCCAAGTTTTGATCGTCAGATGTTGTTTTCGACATCGCCGTTGTGTTTGTAGCTGTAGTGTTTAGCGACGGTACGAGTTTTGTCGAAATCCGAGATCGTTCGTTTTTCACGTCGTTTCGACGTGCGTTTGGTTAGCCGGTAGTGGCTACCCGTTTGTTGTGCATGGCCTGGTGTGATCGAGCTTGGTAAGGCCGGTGCTTGTTTTAGGCTAAAAATGTTTAGCCATTTGTGTATATATATATGTATATGTGTGTATATATGTGTGTTTTGGTTTGTACCGTGTATATATATATGCATATATATAATGTTATATAAATATATATATATGTATATAGTAGCTAGCTGGGGCTCGGGTAGCATGCTTTAGGCTTAGCTTTTCTTTAGCATAGTGCTGTTCATATGTTTGCATATATATACAATATAAATATATATATATATATTGAAGCTATAGTGGCTGATATATAATATATATTAAGGTGTGTTGGCTGAGTGTAGCAGAGTCTCGGGTAAGCTGTAGAGGATAAGCATCAAAGCTTGTTAGTGGCTGGTTATATCTTAGTTTAAGCTTAGTGGCCGGCTAGTATATTATTTTCTTAGCATTTGTGGTGGCTAGCTATTATTATGCTAATAGCTTAGTAAGGCAAGATAGTATTATAATATTAGCTAGTGGGGGTATATCCCAAGATTTCTCTTTATCTCCTTCCCTATTCCCGAGCAAAAGCTTCCAGCGGAAGGAAGAGGGGGACGGAGAAGCTGCAGCTTTATCCGGTGGATTCCAGCCGCTCTAGAGCTCGGTTTGCCGGGGATTTCCAGTTTTGAGCTGCTCTCACCGAGATCTTGCTTCCTAGGTATGTTATTTAGCTTTTAGGGCTGTCTTTAGAGAGCTGAGATTTTCGGTTTTCTCTTTCTTCTTCCCTAATGCTCTAGCTTAGCTTCCTAGGTGGCCGATCTTACCGCCGGAGCTGAAAATTGGAGGTTTTCGGCTATTTCCGAGAAGTAGAGGCAAGTGGCTCCCTTGCCATTGCATACTCTGTTGTTTTAAATCTTGCTTAATTTTTTTTTTATTCCTGTTCATTAGCTAAATCGGCCATCTTGAGCTGCTTTGATTTTTTTCCTCTGTCTTTCTTTTTAATAATCTCGGCAAGTGTCAAGTTTAGCAGCTGGTGTTGGAGTTTTGGCCTAGGTTTAATGGTCTCTTAAGGCTAGGTTTGCTGCTAGGTCGGTTAAGGAGAGCAGCATTAGCCTTGGAATTAATTTTCCAAGGCTCTGCTTGGCTGGCGTTGAGAAGAGCTAGGACGGGTTTAGGAAATTTTTAAGTACCCATGCGTTAAGTGAAGGCCATTCACTCAACTCCAGGTGTTTTTTTTTGCGGCTAAGGGCCCAGGCGTTGAATGAGGTCCACTCACTCAACGCCGTAGTTCTTTTTAGGCTAATGTTATAGCCTTGGGATGTCAGCTTCTTTAGGGCTATTAGAAAAGTTTTACCTTCCTAAGGGGGATGTTGGAGGTGTTCGGCTAGTTTTTGCATGACGACCCATGGGATATGACCAGAGGGGGTGTTGTTGTTTGGACTCTGAGGGGTGAATTGTGTGTGCTAAGCTGTAGCCACCACTAAGTTTGGACACTGTGGCCAACTTATTGGGTGTGTGGACCCTGAAGCTGCCACCGGTTGTGTTTTCACCCTTGAGTATTTTTGGGGTCTTGTTGTTGGTGTTGGACACTATGGCCACCCACTCCAGCCCCTTATTTTTACACCCCTGTCATTTGCCCACAAACCTAGGACTGTAATTTTCCTATTGTCTACTTTTGGTTTCTCCCTGCTTTTATTCTGATACTTTACTACTGCAGGTTGATTTCTTTCCAAAGGAGGTAATTTTTGTGCTCAAACTTGGTGTGATTTGCCTTTATTGCCCTTTAAGGAATAATTCTTTCTTTTTCCTGCTTTCTGTTGTTTAGTACTTTGTTGCCGGGTTGGAAGACCCTTCTTTATTTAAGTAATCTGACACTCCTTTCTTTTGTTTATTTCCTTGCCGAGGCTTTTCTATTCTTGAATGTCTCAGATCTAGGTTGTAGCCGATTGAGCGGCTGATTTTCCATTTGCTGGGTCTTGCTGGTAGCCTCAAGGGTAGCAGAGTTGCAGATCACCCCCTTGTGAGGTAGTCATTTTTCTTTTCTGTATGGACATGCACACTCACCGGTGGGTTCGTGTCGGGTTGTCGATGCCCACTGGTGGCTTTGTTGTTTTGCTAAGTATGAATTTAGACTGCTGTTTTTGCCCTCTTGGGGTTGTTTACTTGCTTCTAGGAAGGTTTATTCTAGGTTGCATGTTGGGTATTTTAAAACCCTAAACTATTATATATACCTCATGCATAACATATTTGCTAACTAAAACACTATTTTCTTAAAGCGTAAAACCTCTTTTAATATATATATACTATACTCACCTTAGGTGTCGTGCATTCTATAAGTGGTCTATGGTGGACAATTATACTCATTCAGGGTGTCAAACTAACTGAATCTAAGTATTTTTCCGCTGTAAGCATATATATTTTCTTAGCGTGGACTAGCTGATCCACTGTGCCGAGGGATACGGCCTTCAAACAAACTGGTTTTCTATTAAATTAAAACTTCTGATTTATGGTTTTGGTGTGTCGCCTGAGCATCGGCAGTTATCCCCTGCTCGACGTGGCATCACAACGCGTGTTTTTCCCTTACTCTGATACTTCTTAACCTCGGGGAAAATGCGGGTCGTGACAGTTGGTATTAGAGGGAGGTTGTCTTGACAATTGGTCGGGCAACCTGTCCTTTGATTACATTAGATGTTTAGCTTCATTAGCATACACTCACCGATATGTCATCAGCACGTCTTGGCCGAAGCACGAACACTACACTCATATGCATAAAGAAGTATACGAGGCATATTATGTAGCATGGGATGCATAATATGTGTTCGTATATGGATCCACCATAGGAGGCAACATGTGAGGGTTATGTAGTATGGGATGCATAATCTCACCACATGAATGCGGCTAACACATTTTTCTTTTTCGTTGCATGGGAATGTTATGTAGTATGAGATGCATAACATTTTCATGTGTACGCCACCCATGACATGCATTAAGGCTTTTTTAGAATGCATAGCACGACATGCATAGCATAACATTTCATAAGCACAACGTGTCAGGCTAAAGATTTGCATGATGACATATGTACACACATGATTTTGAGTCAAAACGAATATAAAAGCATGCATCCATAATTTAGGCACATGACTTAAAGTGATGGTAGTGAACCATCTTAGGTTAAGCATGGCCTCATCATTATAAAACAAATCCCAGAGCAAGATTTGCAGTTACAATTCATATTTAAGTATGCTTGTCTGTACCGGGTAAGCTTGTTTTAGTAGTTGGGATGGGTTTTAATTAGGATTGGTGCGATTATAGGATGGCAAAGCGTCCTTCGATGCGATTGACTCCCCAATCTGCGGGTGAGTCTTCGGGATCCCAGAGCGAGGCCCTGATTGAGAGCTTGCGGGTAAGTAATGAAGCCTTAGCAAGACAGATGGTGGACATGCAGAGCCAGATCCAGTCGTTGGTAGCAGTAGTGGCAGGGCAGCCTCAGAGAGCTCAGGACCCCATTGGGGGTGTGGTTGTTCCTCCTGCTCCTCTTGTGACTCCAGTTGTAGTGCCCCCGGAGATGGACTTCATATCTCAGTTTCAGCGACTTAGGCCCCCTACTTATGACAGGCAGGCAGATTTCATGATTTTGGATGACTGGCTGATTTCTATAGAGGAGATGTTCACCTATTCCGGGATTACGGATGATCAGAAAGTAATGCTTGCTGCCTACCAGCTCAAGGGATTGGCAAAGAGTTTGTGGCTGAGGGAGAAGGAAGGTATGGTGGTAGGATGCACCTCGGAGTCATTTTAGGAGATGTTGTTAGGTAAATTTCTTTCCTCGGTCGAGCGGGACCGGTTGATGAATGACTTCCTGCATTTGAAGCAAAGGAAACTCACGATTAGTGAGTATGAGGTTGAGTTTAGCAAATTGAGTCGGTTTGCTTCTGGTCTTGTGAGTGTTGAAGCATACCGGGTTAAGCGGTTTCTAGGTGGGTTAAGAAGCGACGTTCAACAGTTAGCAAATGCCTACGGAGCAGTCACTTATGCCGAAGTGGTGGACGCTGCTTTGGAAGTTGAGGCCATTGAGAATGTTAAGAACAGAGGCCAACAGGCGAGGAAAGACAAGCGGAAGTCTGTTGGGGGGGAAGGCCCCCAGGAACCTGATGCAGTTTCAAGGAAGAAGACCAGGGGGACATGTAGCTTCTACGGGCGGCCAGGCCACCCCCTGGAGAAGTGCTTCAAGAGATTGGAGCCGTAGAAGAACGAACAAGTCCATGCTATCCAGGGTGCTCCCAGAGGGGATGTGGTGTGTTACTTGTGTGGAAGGAAGGGGCATGATGTGGCCCGTTGTTGGTCGAAAGATAAGGTTTGCTTCCAATATGGGCAGAAGGGCCATCTCAAGTTGAGGTGCCCTCATGCGCAGCCTGTTCTTCCAGTCGTTCATTTGCAGGCGTTGCCACCACCCCCGCACATGGATAAAGGCAAGGGGAAGCTGAATGTTATCTCATCAGAGGAAGCGTTGACCTCGACCCAGGTCATTTCAGGTTAGCTTTCTTCCTAACTTGAATTTTCTTGCCTCTTGTGTAGTTTAGCTTTTGTTTTACCTTAGTTGTGTGGATTGCTATACAGGGAGATTTAAGGTAAAGAACCGTTGGGCGCGCGTTCTTTTAGATTTTGGCGCCACCCACTCCTTCGTTGCTAGGGCTTTTGTTGAGCGATTCCGTTTGAGCCTAGATCGTGTCGGTGGAGCTTTCAGCATCAAGTTTCCTTCGGGTGATTCTGTGATTTCAGACTTGGGTATTCAGGGCTGCCCAATCTTGTTGGGAGACTTTCTAGCCAGGGCAGATCTGATAATGATTGATCTAGAGGACTTTGATGTTATCCTAGGCATGGATTGGTTGTCCAAATATGATGCGGTTATCCAGTGTAAGGGTAAGCGCTTGGATTTCATGAAGGACGACGGTCAGCCCGGGAGCGTTTTTGCAGACCCTGTCTAGGAGTCTCCGATTGTTTCTGCGGTACGTGCTTGCAATTTTCTTGTTCCGAGTTGTTTTTCCTATTTGGTCTCTCTAGTTGGGGCAGATGTTCGTATGTCGTAGTTGGAAGAGATTTCTGTTGTTTGTGAGTTCCCTGATGTTTTTCCTGCTGATCTTCCCAGACTTCCACCCGATAGAGACGTTGAGTTCGTTATAGATTTTGAGCCGGGTACGCGTCCTATTGCTAAGGCGCCATACCACATTGCCCTGCGAGAGCTGGAGGAGTTGCGGATCCAGCTAGATGAGATGTTGGCAAAGGGTTTTATCAGGCCGAGTTCCTCGCCCTGGGGTGCGCCTGTGTTGTTCGTAAAGAAGAAAGATGGGTCGATGAGGCTATGCATCGACTATAGAGAGCTGAACAAGGTTACAGTTAATAACAGGTACCCATTGCCTCGGATTGATGATTTGTTTGACCAGTTGAGTGGTAGTGCTGTGTTTTCAAAGATAGACCTTCGTTCGGGCTATCACCAATTGAGGATTCGGGAGTCTGATATTCCGCGGACGGCGTTATGTTCTCGTCATGGACACTTTGAGTTCTTGGTCATGTCTTTTGGTTTGACTAATGCGCCTTCAGCCTTCATGGATTTGATGAACCACGTGTTCAAGGAGTACTTAGACAAGTTCGTGATAGTATTTATTGATGATGTTTTGGTGTACTCCCGGAATGCGGAAGAGCATGATCGACATTTGCGTCTAGTCTTGGCGACGCTGAGAGACCATAAGCTTTACGCCAAGTTAAGCAAATGTGAATTTTGGCTGCCTCAGGTATCTTTCCTCAGCCATGTGGTTACCAAGGAGGGGATCTCAGTAGACCTAGAGAAGATCGCTTCAGTTATGGAGTGGGCGAGACCTGTTACTCCTCGGGAGATCAAAAGCTTCTTGGGTTTGGCAGGTTATTGATGAGTCCTCTTTATATACCTATTTTCGGACTCATCTAGGCTTATTTTCTTGTCTTTGCACACCGTTTAGCGTCATTTGCACTCCTTTTGCTTCGCTACGGTTTTCCACGTCTTGTGCACTCTTTTAGCCTATTTCTGTGTGTGTTTGTATTTCCCTTTTTGCTTGCATATTATGTATGTCTGTGACTGCCATGATCGACATCCCGTCCAGTTTTCCTGCAGGTTCTGGGATCGTGTGGGCGTCCGGCATCGGACTTTCCCCACTTTTGGCAAAGGAGTCAATGGTCGTGCGTTTTTACCCACGCACGACCATCGACCTCTTTGGCGCACGATCATCGGTCGTGCGCAGTCTTGACCTCGCCTGTGAAAGTTCTGTCCCGGCATATCGCATGATCACCAGCCATACCGCGCACGATCACTGCTCGTGCGCTGCCGGTCGTGCGCAGTCATTATATCTTTTTCCACTTTTCTGCCTCCATATCGCACGATCACTGAAGATATCGCGCACGACCACTGGTCGTGCGCCAGTGATCGTGCGCGCTGTTTAAATTCTGTTTTCTATAAATAGCGCAGGTTTCGCCCTATTCGGGAGATCGATCCAGATCCGCGATTTTCCGCCGTTCTTCGTCTCGGACGAGGGTTTCCTCTGTCCCCCTTCATCCTCCACCTTAGGGAGGGTCTCCGGGCAAGCTTTCAATGCCAAATCAACGCCGGAGCATCCTCTCGGCCTCCTCCTTCATCCTAGAGCTTCAAGCGGAGTTTTGACCTAGCTTTCTCCATCAAGTTAGGAGGAGCTGGAGCCGCAATCTACGGGTCATTTCAACGAAGAAGACGGGTCCATTGGGAGTGAGTGACAGCCTCCTCTACCCCGGACGCAGTTGAGGACCGAGCTTGGACTCGGATTGACAACCCGGGATTCCAACCGTGAACCCTCAATAAGGCTTCGGATTCGGTCGATTCGCACACCTCTTCCTCTTGTATTTGATAACTTAGTTTAACTCTTTGTATTGATGAAGTACACTTTATTGTAGTTAATGATCTTGCACTTTTTCATGTCTATGTGATTTGTGTGATTTCATTATTATTGCTTGAGGTGCGCCTTATTATTCCATCCATCCATCCACCCTTGCCGCACTAGCAATTGCTAGTGGCGTGCGTTGCGAAGAGGTGCTCATGACCCTCATTCCGCCATTCTCACCACCTCATCCGCTAGCCTACTCTTCCATCCGCCAAGCGATTCGGTGCATAGCGGCCCGTGTAGTTTCCATCCCGCCTGGCGAAGCAGTGCATAGCGGCCTGCATAGTAGGATTTCCGCCGTTCTCTCCACCTCATACGCTTGCCTACTCGCCCATCCGCCTAGCGATTCGGTGCATTGCGGCCCGACTAGTCTTCCATCCCGCCTGGCGAAGCTTTGCATAGCGGCATTGCATAGGAGTAGCTTGTAGATTTTACTTTCTATTTCCGCAACCATCTAAACACCCCTTTTAGATCCGACCCGAGGACTTCAATCTCAAGTCCGCCTCGACATTAACTCATCCCTTACTGTGTTCCTCAAGAGACCGACACTCGGGGATTTATTCCCAAACTTTATTACTTGTGCGACCGGTGCGCTTGCCGTAATTCCACGCATCAAGTTTTTGGCGCCGTTACCGGGGAACACAGTCGTTTGAGTTTTTGAAGAGGTAGATGTGAGATAGTCGCCCTTGTCCATTTGTTCATACCCTGTTTTATCTTTATTTTAGTTTTTGAAATTGTTTACTTTATTTTTCCTGTCCCTTCCTTGTTTTCTTTTTTTTAATATTGCAGATCCGAGTTGTTTTATTCTTGTGTGTAGTAATTTCCGGTAAATATTTCTGTTCGCGATGGATTCTGCTGCCGAGAGTCGTATTATTGACGCTTTGCGGAGATGCATCGATGTCATAGCTGTTTCTAATGCCGAGCACTGTTTTCGGTGTATTCTATGTCAAGGTGTGGGCCATATGTTGAAGGATTGCCCTCGCTTGTGCAAGCCTTCTACCTCTGTGGACGCATCCGCAGCAGTCCCCTGTTTGCGGGAGACTACTGTGGATGGGCCTACCAGGGTGTTGCCTGGCCCATACACTGACATGGCGCACCTTGCTCGATCTTTGCCCGTTGAGATTACGGAAGAATCTCTCGCCGCATATAGTTCCTTCATGGGTTCCTCAACCCCTTTTTACGAGCTCCCTTTGAGTGATCACTCTCACTCGGATGTTAGCCCGCAAGGAGTGGATCGGGAACTCATGGACGATCCTGTATGGGACAAGGAGAGTGTTCCGGTCGTCGACGGGGTGGCATCTGCGGATGATGTTGCGAAGGGGCCTGCGCATTCTATGCCTGATTTTGTGAGCAGCCTTGCCCCTACGCAGTATTTGCCGGAGTTTTCTACTCCTTTTTCTTGTGAGTCGGCTGATGATGCCGTTATTGTGGATGATTCGGTGCCCGAGGTTGCGCCGAAGTGGGATGAGGATTCTACTATCTCCGACGGAGAATGTGGATCTTCGGAACACTTCTACGCACCCCGGTGGGACGAGGAATATCCTCTTTCCGATGCGGAGGTTTGCACCTCTTTGTTGGACGAGGTCGTTCTTCTTACCACTGTGGACCTCGAGTTGTCGGATTCCCCCCGATACGACTCGTATGATACCGACGATGATCTTTGTTTGGATCCTGCTGAGAGTGAAGCCGGAGTCACTCTCCCATTTTCTGATTATTTTAGTTCTTCATCTTTTTTATTCCTTGATCCCCCTTCCATATCTGAGCCTGTGCGGGTTGATTCTCCGCTGGTGTGCTGGGATGACGATGAGCCTTGTGCTCAAGCCGTTGACTCCTACGCACCTGTGTGGGATGACCCCTTGCTAGGCAAGGATTTGTTTTGTGGTGAGATGAGTGAGGACCAGTGCTCCTCCTCATCTTACTTCCTATTTCCTCTGCCTGCGGGGAGCAGGTATTATTATTTTGGCAGAGGGGTAACTGTTCTATCACCGTATCGGTACCCATTACCGACACGGATATTAGGGCAGTTACCTGTACATTTTTCTTTTCATAGGCCCATTAGCTAGAACTGTATAGAATTTAATAAGTCGTGCTGGGATGACAGTAACCCCAGTAGTTATCTTATTTTTTTTTTCTGCATTTTATTTTTCATGTCTCGTTTTAGTTTTAGTATTTCTTTTTGTATATTTTTCTTTTGTTTTTGCGGAGCTCACGCCTGCAGGTATTCATGGAAACTACGCATTGGCGGGGTTGTGATTCTTCGTATGGCGGGTCTGCTTCTAGTTTTCACGCGTCTTCTGGTATGCTCACTAGCTGAGCATTGGGTAACCTCTTCCCTTAGCTCATTCTGATTTTAATTTCTCTATCATTTGATGTGTTGTTTAGTTTAAGTCTGGGGGAGAGCTACTAGTTGTTGCCTTCTGCACGTGCACATTGCATGCGCATACTAGAAGCTTTTATAGTTATTATTTTGTTTAGTTCATTTCTTGCACACCACTGCACCCACTTGAGCGCGAGCTTAGCTGTTAGCGTGCCACGAGTTAAACTTGTATCTTTGTTAGATTTGGAAAATTTTTGTGCTAGTTTAGGATTGTGCGACGGAGTAAAATGTTGGCCTTGCTGTGTTTCTAGTCAACTGCTCTCGTTTTGTATAGAAATTTGTGTAGATTTAATTTTTCTGTATGCTTATAGTTTTATATTTTTCTATCTGCGTAAATTCTTTTTATTCTACTCCAAAGTTGGTGAATCCGGTGTGAATCAAACGGTAGCGTAGGAATGTGTGTAGCCGCCACTAGACTCGTATTGCTTGAGTCGGGAGGAAGGATTATCTTTCTCGGTTGCTAAGAACTTGCCCCAAGCTATTCTTGAAGCATTGGTACTCGGTTAGTCTAGCGTGAGAGTGATGTAGGCCACCTTTTGGCCCGTTGAGCTTTGTACCCATTCCTAACATCGCCCTTGCTAGCCCCTTTGTGCCTACCCTTCTTTTGATTCAGCTCCACTATATTCGCCAAAGCCTCATAGCCAATCCTAGTCGCACACCCAATTCGAGCTTTAGTAGTTTACATTTTATGTTGGGTTGTGATGTGGTGATTCGTATTTGTGATATGTGGTTGTGCCCAAAAGAAAAATGTGCTGATTTTGTAAAAAGAAAAAGAAAATATTTAATAAAAAAAATATTTAAAAAGAGAAAAGAAAAAGAGAAAAGAAAAATGATGAAAGAAAAAGTTTAATTGAAAATCTTTTTGAGATGATTTGGATTTGGAGTAGGCGGTGCACACACCCATTTAGTAAAAGTTAAGTCTGGGGGTGTGGTGCACCCGTGTTTATTTTGTGGGCAGCGGGTACTAGTTTTGTACGTTAGCTCATTTGGGTTAGGTGCATACCCTTCATGTTTATCCTTGTTTTCCTCACCGTAACCCAAGCCCCATTATTACCCGAAGTCCTACGGACTTGCGCTTGAGTTGACTAGTGCCGTGGAGAGAGTGCGAACGGGCAAGCTTATGGTTTCCGACATTGGTGGATTCCTTTGGGGGTAATCTTGAGCCCCGGTCTTTGGCAATGCTCACCTTAGTGGCATGTCTACTTTCTCCCTGCGTAGGACCGGATGATTCACCGTGATTCCACTTTTGAGTAATAATAAATATTTGATACGCATTGTGAAAAATATAAAATATTTTGTATACTTAAAAATTTCCTCTACTTTATTTTTATGCACGCGAGCATGCGACTTCGCATGGTACTCTGTTTTGCAATTTCTTTGTTAGCTAGTTCATTTTCCCCGTCTGCTTAGGTTTTGTTTGCTCGGGACGCGCAAACGGTTAAGTCTGGGGGTGTGATGAGTCCTCTTTATATACCTATTTTCGGACTCATCTAGGCTTATTTTCTTGTCTTTGCACACCGTTTAGCGTCATTTGCACTCCTTTTGCTTCGCTACGGTTTTCCACGTCTTGTGCACTCTTTTAGCCTATTTCTGTGTGTGTTTGTATTTCCCTTTTTTGCTTGCATATTATGTATGTCTGTGACTGCCATGATCGACATCCCGTCCAGTTTTCCTGCAGGTTCTGGGATCGTGTGGGCGTCCGGCATCGGACTTTCCCCACTTTTGGCAAAGGAGTCAATGGTCGTGCGTTTTTACCCACGCACGACCATCGACCTCTTTGGCGCACGATCATCGGTCGTGCGCAGTCTTGACCTCGCCTGTGAAAGTTCTGTCCCGGCATATCGCACGCGATCACCAGCCATACCGCGTACGATCACTGCTCGTGCGCTGCCGGTCGTGCGCAGTCATTATATCTTTTTCCACTTTTCTGCCTCCATATCGCACGATCACTGACGATATCGCGCACGACCACTGGTCGTGCGCCAGTGATCGTGCGCGCTGTTTAAATTCTGTTTTCTATAAATAGCGCAGGTTTCGCCCTATTCGGGAGATCGATCCAGATCCGCGATTTTCCGCCGTTCTTCGTCTCGGACGAGGGTTTCCTCTGTCTCCCTTCATCCTCCACCTTAGGGAGGGTCTCCGGGCAAGCTTTCAACGCCAAATCAACGCCGGAGCATCCTCTCGGCCTCCTCCTTCATCCTAGAGCTTCAAGCGGAGTTTTGACCTAGCTTTCTCCATCAAGTTAGGAGGAGCTGGAGCCGCAATCTACGGGTCATTTCAACGAAGAAGACGGGTCCATTGGGAGTGAGTGACAGCCTCCTCTACCCCGGACGCAGTTGAGGACCGAGCTTGGACTCGGATTGACAACCCGGGATTCCAACCGTGAACCCTCAATAAGGCTTCGGATTCGGTCGATTCGCACACCTCTTCCTCTTGTATTTGATAGCTTAGTTTAACTCTTTGTATTGATGAAGTACACTTTATTGTAGTTAATGATCTTGCACTTTTTCATGTCTATGTGATTTGTGTGATTTCATTATTATTGCTTGAGGTGCGCCTTATTATTCCATCCATCCATCCACCCTTGCCGCACTAGCAATTGCTAGTGGCGTGCGTTGCGAAGAGATGCTCACGACCCTCATTCCGCCATTCTCACCACCTCATCCGCTAGCCTACTCTTCCATCCGCCAAGCAATTCGGTGCATAGCGGCCCGTGTAGTTTCCATCCCGCCTGGCGAAGCAGTGCATAGCGGCCTGCATAGTAGGATTTCCGCCGTTCTCTCCACCTCATACGCTTGCCTACTCGCCCATCCGCCTAGCGATTCGGTGCATTGCGGCCCGACTAGTCTTCCATCCCGCCTGGCGAAGCTTTGCATAGCGGCATTGCATAGGAGTAGCTTGTAGATTTTACTTTCTGTTTCCGCAACCATCTAAACCCCCCTTTTAGATCCGACCCGAGGACTTCAATCTCAAGTCCGCCTCGACATTAACTCATCCCTTACTGTGTTCCTCAAGAGACCGACACTCGGGGATTTATTCCCAAACTTTATTACTTGTGCGACTGGTGCGCTTGCCGTAATTCCACGCATCAGTTATTATAGAAGATTTGTAAAGGGATTCTCCACCCTGTCTGCGCCTTTGACCCGGTTGACCCAAAAGAATGTAGCCTTTGTATGGGATGACAAGTGTGAAGAGGATTTTTAGGAGCTAAAGAGGAGGCTATGTTCAGCCCCTATTCTGTCTTTTCCTACTGAAGGTGTTGAGTATGAGGTATATGTGGATGCTTCCCATATCAGGCTAGGATGCGTGCTGATGCAAGGCAGGAAGGTGATTGCGTACGGGTCGAGACAGCTAAAGACTCATGAGAGGAATTACCCTACACACGACCTGGAGTTTGCTGTTGTGATCTATGCTATTAAGTTGTGGAGGCATTTGCTATATGGTGTGCAGTGCAGAATTTTTACTGATCACAAGAGCTTGAAGTATGTCTTCACGCAGAAGGAGTTGAACCTGCGTCAACGTCGATTGTTAGAGTACGTGGCCGACTATGATGTTGAGATTCAGTATCATCCGAGCAAGGCTAATGTGGTGGCCGATGCCTTGAGTCGGAAATCAGGAAAGATCTTTGGTTTCACAGCTGAGTCATTGGTAGAGGAGTTTCTGTTGATGGACATTTCTGTGGGTAGCTGTGATGGGCAGAGTAGTATTGCAGTGGCAGAGATTTCATGGATCGCGCTCACGAGATTACATCAGAAAGATGATCCTGACCTTCATGCTGTTGTATGTTTGAGCTGAGAAAGGCGATCTGCCAGATTTTTCTATAGATGATTCAGGTATCTTGAAGTACCGTGGCAGGTATTTCATTCTTGCTATTGGCGATATCAGGGTTATGGTGTGCAAGGAAGCCCATGGGTCTAGCATTGCCTACCACCCAGGATCCACCAAGATGTACTGCGACCTGAAGCAGATTGCCTGGTGGTATGGGATGAAGGGAGACATAGCCAGATTTGTTTCTGAGTGCAACACTTGCAAGCAAGTAAAGGCTGATCATGGAAGACCAGGTGGCAAGCTGACTCACTTGGAGATTCCGACTTGGAAGTGGGAAAGCATCTCGATGGATTTCATTACAGGCTTACCAAGGTCTCCGAGGGGGCATGATTCGGTATAGGTGATCGTGGACAGACTGACGAAGTGTGCCCACTTCGTGCCATTAAAGATTGATTACCCGATGAGAAAGATAGCTGAACTGTATGTTGAAGAGGTTATAAGATTGCATGGCGTCCCCGTGAGCATCATATCAGACCGGGACTCCAGGTTCACGTCTCGGTTTTGGAAGAGTCTTCAACAAGAATTAGGGACAGATTTGAGGTATTCCACTACTTACCACCCACAGACCAACGGCCAAACAGAGCGAGTAAATCAGATTGTGGAAGACATGATTCGATGCTATATTCTGGTGCATGGTGGGGCGTGGGACGAGCGTTTGCGGCTTATGGATTTTGCATATAACAATAGCTATCAAGAAAACTTGCAAATGGATCCGTTTGAGGCTTTGTATGGGAGGCGATGCAGGACTCCCTTGTTTTGGGCTGAGGTTGGCGAGAGACCGTTGTTGGGTCCAGAAGCACTCGAGGAGATAGAAACTTCGGTGAAGCTTATTCAGGAAAAGCTTCGATTAGCCTAGGAGAGGTATGAAAAGAACGCCAACCGGCGTAGGTCAGATTTGGAATTTGCTGTGGGTGACCAGGTGTTTTTAAAGGTTTCTCTTATGACTAGGGTAAAGAGATTTGGAAAAGACCGGAAGTTGGACCCAAGATATGTGGGCCATTCAGGGTTGTTGAGCGGATCGGTGTGGCAGCTTATAGGCTGGAGTTGCCCGCAAATTTTCCTGGTGTACATGATGTTTTTCACGTCAGTCAGCTGCGGAAGTGTGTGCATAGTGACAGGCAGGTTTTGGATTCTGTGCCTCTGTTAGAGCTGAACCTTTCTTATGTGGAAGTGCTTGTCCGCATTGTGGATGCTCAGGATCGCGTGTTGCGGAAGAAAACAATTCTTATGGTGAAAATTTTGTGGATGAACCATGATGTAGAAAGCACGACTTGGGAGCTAGAGTCGGCAATAAGGGAGGCTTACCCTCACCTTTTCCCCTGACTTGTGCCTGGTATGTTGCACTTTTTTTAATACCTTTTGATTAGCTCGTTCTTTTTCACTTTTGATTAGAAGGGTTGTGTGTAATGTTTCGGGACGAAACTTTTTTTTAGGGGGAGTGACTGTAGCGCCCCCGTTGTTTCTGTGTTTTGTTTGACCATTGCATGTCGTTACGATGACGTGTTGTCAGCTTTTGCCATCGTTAGAGCGTGGTCATAGCTCTTTAGGTTCCTCTAGTGATCCATTAGGAGCCTATTTGCAAGATTCCCCAGCTAGCCGGAGTCTGTTTTGGTGACTCTGTTGGGCCTCTTAGGGAATGCTTGTGTTTTGGCTTCGGGCAGTGTTAGCCCAAGTTTTGATCGTCGGATGTTGTTTTCGACTTCGCCGTTGTGTTTGTAGCTGTGGTGTTTAGCTACGGTGCGAGTTTTGTTGAAATCCGAGATCGTTCGTTTTTCGCGTCGTTTCGACGTGCGTTTGGTTAGCCGGTAGTGGCTACCCGTTTGTTGTACATGGCCTGGTGTGATCGAGCTTGGTAAGGCCGGTGCTTGTTTTAGGCTAAAAATGTTTAGCCATTTGTGTATGTGTGTATATATGTATGTTTGGGTTTGTACCGTGTATATATATATGCATATATATTATGTTATATAAATATATATATATATATATGTATATAGTAGCTAGCTGGGGCTCGGGTAGCATTCTTCAGGCTTAGCTTTTCTTTAGCAAAGTGCTGTTTATATGTTTACATATATATACTATATAAATATATAAATATATTGAAGCTATAGTGGCTGCTATATAATATATATTAAGATGTGCTGGCTGAGTGTGTAACATCCCAAATTTCAAGTGACTTAGATTTGGGTTAGACATGTGGTGGATGCTAGGGTTTAGCTAGGTTTGACCCTAGGAGGAGGATCTAGACCATGTGGGGCCCACTATGGGGCCCAAGTCAACCTAGGTCAAACTAGGCTAAATACAAACCCTAGCCACACCATGACCCCACCACATTGCCCTAACCCTAAATACAATCTAAGTGGACCCCAAGGTAGGCCATGGGGTCAACTAGTTGACCCATGTTGGGTCAAGTCAACATATTGACCTAAATAGTGAAAATGGTGCCCTAGCCCATTTCACTAGGTTGGGTCCACCCAAACCAACCCAAACTCATTAGGTGGGTCTAAAGTGACCCTAAACCCCCTAGGGAAGAGAAAAATAGGGGCATGCAATAGTAATTTTGGGAAATTACCTAGGAGAGAGAAAATGTGATAAATAGGAGAGAGAAAAGGTGGTGGAGTTATTTTGAGCCACTTGGGCTCACCTCACCAACCCACATTGGGTTGGCTGACCATGTAGGGCTATTAGGAGGTGTGGGACCCCACCATGCAGCCTTGGGTCAAGCCCAAGCCCAACCCAAGCCCAACATAGCCTAAACAACTTGGTGGAGTCAACCCTCCCTATTCACTCACCAACCTTGGCCCCCAACCCTAGAACCCGACCATTAGGGGTTAATTAAACCAGCTGGGAGCAGTGGGGCCCACCCCCAAGCCACCTAGCCGGCCACACAAGCCAACCCGAGCCCTAGCATTGTTGAAATCGCCCCCCTTGGTGAATCCGCCCCAAGCATTGTTGAAATCGCCCCCCTCTCTTAACTCACCCCAAACCGACCCCACACCCTCACTCACACTTCATTCCACCCCAGAGAGAGAGAGAGGAAGCAAGGAAGCCATGGAAAATCGTGGAGCTCGCCGGAATTTGCGTGCAAGGGGAAGCCGCCGCCACCCTCAACCACAACCACCACCAAGGGTCCGTATCCCCTCCCCTCTCACTGTACTAGTATCCTAGCTCATCTAGGTTAGAAGTCGAGCTCAAACGAGCTCGACATAGGGATCAACAAGCTTGGAAAAAGCTTTAAAAATGGCGGTTTTTAGAGTTTTCGGGTTGGCTGCGCCGCCGCCGTCCGCCGCCCTCCGCCGCCCAGTCGCCGGCCAGCCCTAGCCCCGACCACCGTGAGGCCGGGGGAGGACTTGGCCGGAGGCCCCGCCGCCGGCGATGGCCGGAAATGGCCCCGCAAGGGACACCTGCTCGGGCTGGCCATGCATGCATGTGCATGAGGAAGAAAGGCAGCCACCGTTGGATTAGGCTTTAAGATTCGTGCACATTTTATTATTAATTCTGCATTATTTAATTTTATGAATAAATGAAATACTGTCACAATATCAGTACGAGCAGGAAGCTCAGATTTATACCTTGCATGTGCATAAAATTAGTGGCGAGTCACGCGGGACTGGCCAGTCGATGCACCGATGGCAGTACGATGACTCGGGCGAGGAGTACGGGTGGAGGGGCCAGTATGCTTAAATATATAATACTGCGGAATCCCGAAGACGTGCACTCGACCTACAAGACTGACGGGTAGTCAGCAAAATACGTACGCAAAACTCTAGAGTGCACCTAGGACGTGTACAGAGGCGTATGAGAGGGGTCTAGGACTGGTAGTGCTTATACCTACCTAGAAGTGGAGAGCCCGCTCCACTGTTGCCGTAGCCACAACGGTAGTACCCGAGAGTGATGCAAGCTCTCAAAAAGAGGGAACTAAAGGTCTGTGATCACGGAGTCGTGTGTGTGTGTTGCACTTGCATGTTTAACATATTCATCATAACATACATTCATACATATTAGGGCATACGCAATCATAGATCCTTATCATATAAATTAGTATGGGCTCTTTTATATGATAAGTTACTTTTGGAAACCCTAACTTACATGTTCGTATGGGCGTTCATATAAGTTAGGGTACTCTTGTGACATTGATAGGAGTAGGAGTAGCAGTAGCGTACTTTCCTTTCTGTACTACATTTACTCTCAGTTCTATCTTCTTACTGCAGTACTTTTCTTTCTGCACTGTCTTTACTTACTTGTACTGTATATAGAACTGCTAGATCATATATATATAACTGCTAGACTTTACTTACTCCTGCTAGATAGAAATGTCACCTGCTCCACTTTGCTACCCCTTGTTGTCCTCCGCATCTTCCTTCCATCCGGTGCCTAAGAGCGACAGGAGGAGGTGTTGAGGATACGGCTTAGTCTTTTTGACTAACATACGTTGACTCCCCCTTTTTAGGAGCTCGAGGAGATAGACCAGCACGTCCAGCGGGACGAGGAGGCAGGGCATGAGGAGCAGCTACCACCACCACCAGACACTACTACCGCACGTCCTCAGGTGGGAGGAGATATAGTAGATAGCTTAGTTTACAGCTTTCTGTTTGGTGAGAGAGAGTCTCATTTCTATTGATGTATATGGGCATAAGCCCTATTTCTCTTTGTACTCATTGTGGACTGTTGTAGCTTTTCATTCTTATATATATGATGTGCTCTGTGACTCTGTGGACATGTGTATTGGTTAGTTTATACACTTTTGCTTCCGCATCTCTAGTGAAAAATGATCGTAATAGCCGGCAGAATCGGCGTCTTACGGTGTCGACTAACTCAGGAGTTAGTGTCACCGTAAGGCGGCGGTTCTGGGCATAAGATCCGGGTTAGCCTCGGGATGAGGAGACAGGATCTTACAGAGTGTAGCAGAGTCTCGGGTTAGCTGTAGAGGATAAGCATCAAAGCTTGTTAGTGGCTGGTTATATCTTAGTTTAAGCTTAGTGGTCGGCTAGTATATTGTTTTCTTAGCATTTGTGGTGGCTAGCTATTATTATTCTAATAGCTTAGTGGGGCTAGATAGTATTATAATATTAGCTAGTGGGGGTATATCCCAAGCTTTCTCTTTATCTCGTTCCCCATTCCCGAGCAAAAGCTTCCAGCGGAATGAAGAGGCGGAAGGAGAAGCTGCTGCTTGGTCCGGTGGATTCCAGCCGCTCTAGAGCTCCATTTGTCGGGGTTTCCCAGTTTTGAGCTGCTCTCGCCTAGATCTTGCTTCCTAGGTATTTTATTTAGCTTTTAGGGCTGTCTTTAGAGAGATGAGATTTTCGGGTTTCTCCTTCTTCCTCCCTAATGCTCCAGCTTAGCTTCCTAGGTGGCCGATCTTGCCACCGGAGATGAAGATTGAAGGTTTTCGGCTGTTCCCGAGAAGTAGAGGCAAGTGGCTCCCTTGCCCTTGCATACTCTGTTGTTTTAAAGCTTGCTTAATTTTTTTTATTTTATTCCTGTTCATTAGCTAAATCAGCCATCTTGAGCTGCGTTGATTTTTTTTCCTCTGTCGTTCTTTTTAATTATCTCGGCAAGTGTCAAGTTTAGCAACTGGTGTTAGAGTTTTGGCATAGGTTTAATGGTGTCTTAAGGCTAGGTTTGCTGCTAGGTCGGTTAAGGAGAGCAGCATGAGCCTTGTAATTAATTTTCCAAGGCTCTGCTTCGCTGGAGTTGAGAAGAGCTGGGACGGGTTTAGGAAATTTCTAAGTACCCAGGCATTGAGTGAAGGCCATTCACTCAACGCCAGGTGTTTTTTTTTCGGCTAAGGGCCCAGGCGTTGAATGAGGTCCACTCACTCAACGCCGTAGTTCTTTTTAGGCTAATGTTGTAGCCTTGGGATGTGAGCTTCTTTAGGGCTGTTAGAAAAGTTTTACCTTCCTAAGGGGGATGTTGGGGGTGTTCGACTAGTTTTTGCATGGCGACTCGTGGGCTATGACCAGAGGGGGTGTTGTTGTTTGGACTCTGAGGGGTGAATTGTGTGTGATAAGCTGTGGCCACCACTAAGTTTGGACACTGTGGCCAACTTGTTGGGTGTGTGGACCCTGAAGCTGCCACCGGTTGTGTTTTCACCCTTGAGTATTTTTGGGGTCTGGTTGTTGGTGTTGGACACTGTGGCCACCCACTCTAGCCCCTTATTTTTACACCCCGGTCATTTGCCCACAAACCTAGGACTATTAGTTTCCTATTGTCTACTTTTGGTTTCTCCTTGCTTTTATTCTGATACTTTACTACTACAGGTTGATTTCTTTCTAGAGTAGGTAGTTTTTGTGCTCACACTTGGTGTGATTTGCCTTTATTGCCCTTTAATCCATAATTCTTTCTTTTTCCTGCTTTCTGTTGTTTAGTACTTTGTTGCCGGGTCGGAAAACCCTACTTTATTTAAGTAATCTTACACTCCTTTTTTTGTTTATTTTCTTGCTGAGGCATTTCTTTTCTTGAATGTCTCAGGTCCATGTCGTAGCCGATTGAGCGGCTGATTTTCCATTTGCTGGGTCTTGCTGGTAGCCTCCAGGGTAGCAGAGTTGCAGATCACTCCCTTATGAGGTAGTCATTTTTCTTTTCTGTATGGACATGCACGCTCACCGGTGGGTTCGTATCGGGTTGTCGACGCCCACTGGTGGCTTTGTTGTTTTCTTAAGTATGAATTTAGACTGCTGTTTTTGCCCTCTTGGGGTTGTTTACTTGCTTCTAGGAAGGTTTATTCTAGGTTGCATGTTGGGTATTTTAAAACCCTAAACTATTATATATACCTCATGCATAACATATTTGCTAACTAAAACACTATTTTCTTAAAGCGTAAAACCTCTTTTAATATATATATACTATACTCACCTTAGGTGTCGTGCATTCTATAAGTGGTCTATGGTGGACCATTATACTCATTCAGGGTGTCAAACTAACTGAATCTAAGTATTTTTCCGTTGTAAGCATATATATTTTCTTAGCGTGGACTAGCTGATTCACTGTGCTGAGGGATACGGCCTTCAAACAAACTGGTTTTCTATTAAATTAAAACTTCTGATTTATGGTTTTGGTGTGTCGCATGAGCATCGACAGTTATCCCCTGCTCGACGTGGCATCACAACGCGTGTTTTTCCCTTACTCTGATACTTCTTAACCTCGGGTAAAATGCGGGTCGTGACAGTTGGTATTAGAGGGAGGTTGTCTTGACAATTGGTCGGGCAACCTGTCCTTTGATTACATTAGATGTTTAGCTTCATTAGCATACACTCACCGATATGTCATCAGCACGTCTTGGCCGAAGCACGAACACTACAATCATATGCATAAAGAAGTATACGAGGCATATTATGTAGCATGGGATGCATAATATGTGTTCGTATATGGATCCACCATAGGAGGCAACATGTGAGGGTTATGTAGTATGGGATGCATAATCTCACCACATGAATGCGGCTAACACATTTTTCTTTTTCCTTGCATGGGAATGTTATGTAGTATGAGATGCATAACATTTTCATGTGTACGCCACCCATGGCATGCATTAAGGCTTTTTTAGAATGCATAGCACGACATGCATAGCATAACATTTCATAAGCACAACGTGTCAGGCTAAAGATTTGCATGATGACATATGTACACACATGATTTTGAGTCAAAACGAATATAAAAGCATGCATCCATAATTTAGGCACATGACTTAGTGTGATGGTAGTGAACCATCTTAGGTTAAGCATGGCATCATCATTATAAAACAAATCCCAGAGCAAGATTTGCAGTTATAATTCATATTTAAGTATGCTTGTCTGTACCGGGTAAGCTTGTTTTAGTAGTTGGGATGGGTTTTAATTAGGATTGGTGCGATTATAGGATGGCAAAGCGTCCTTCGACGCGATTGACTCCCCAATCTGCGGGTGAGTCTTCGGGATCCCAGAGCGAGGCCCTGATTGAGAGCTTGCATAAGTGAATGAAGAAGCCTTGGCAAGACAGATGGTGGACATGCAGATCCAGATCCAGTCGTTGGTAGCAGTAGTGGCAGGGCAGCCTCAGAGAGCTCAGGACCCCATTGGGGGTGTGGTTGTTCCTCCTGCTCCTCTTGTGACTCCAGTTGTAGTGCCCCCGGAGATGGCCTTCATATCTCAGTTTCAGCGACTTAGGCCCCTACTTATGACAGGAAGGCGGATTTCATGATTTTGGATGACTGGCTGATTTCTATAGAGGAGATGTTCACCTATTCCGGGATTACGGATGATCAGAAAGTAATGCTTGCTGCCTACCAGCTCAAGGGATTGGCAAAGAGTTTGTGGCTGAGGGAGAAGGAAGGTATGGTGGCAGGATGCACCTCGGAGTCATTTTAGGAGATGTTGTTAGGTAAATTTCTTCCCTCGGTCGAGCGGGACGGTTGATGAATGACTTCCTGCATTTGAAGCAAAGGAAACTCACGGTTAGTGAGTATGAGGTTGAGTTTAGCAAATTGAGTCGGTTTGCTTCTGGTCTTGTGAGTGTTGAAGCATACCGGGTTAAGCGGTTTCTAGGTGGGTTAAGAAGCGACGTTCAGCAATTAGCAAATGCCTACGGAGCAGTCACTTATGCCGAAGTGGTGGAAGCTGCTTTGGAAGTTGAGGCCATTGAGAATGTTAAGAACAAAGGCCAACAGGCGAGGAAAGACAAGCGGAAGTCTGTTGGGGGGGAAGGCCCCCAGGAACCTGATGCAGTTTCAAGGAAGAAGACGGGGGACGTGTAGCTTCTACGGGCGGCCAGGCCACCCCTGGAGAAGTGCTTCAAGAGATTGGAGCCGTAGAAGAACAAACAAGTCCATGCTATCCAGGGTGCTCCGAGAGGGGATGTGGTGTGTTACTTGTGTGGAAGGAAGGGGCATAATGTGGCCCGTTGTTGGTCGAAAGATAAGGTTTGCTTCCAATATGGGCAGAAGGGCCATCTCAAGTTGAGGTGCCCTCATGCGCAGCCCCGGCCACCAAAACAGCTTCTTGAGGTCACGGTACATCTTTGTGCTCCCTGGGTAGATCGAGTACTTGGTATGATGAGCCTCGTACATCAACTCCGCCAGTAGGTTACTCCCGCTTGGGACGCACAACCAATGATCCTTCCTTAGCAACCCATCTTCCACTAAAAACTGGGAATTTGACCCATCCAACGCTGCCTCCATAAGCTCCTTCATGGAGTCATCTAACTCCAATGCCTGCCGAACTCGGTCAGCCAGGTCATACTGAACTTCTGTCCAGTTCAACATTGCTTTGGCGCTCGTCTTCTTGTCAACGCAACAGATCTCAAGCTCCTCCAACTCCCGTATCAGCCGTTTATCATGCACCGACAACCAGTTGGCCTGGGCGGGAGCCCTGCGACTCAACGCATCAGCGACCGCATTGACCTTCCCGAGTACATAATGAATCTTGAAGGTGTAGTTCCCCAGGAACTCCATCCACCTCCTCTGCCTCATGTTGAGATCCTTCTGATCCAAAAGGTACTTCAGGCTCTTGTGATCGGTATGTATATCGACCATTACGCCGTATAGGTAGTGCCTCCCTAGCTTAAGTGCAAATATCACGGCCGCCAACTCCAAGTCGTGGACCGGATAGTTCCTTTCATGCACTTTCAGCTGACGCGATCCATAAGCTATGACGCTCCCATGCTGCAACAACACGAAGCCCAAACCACTACCCGAAGCATCACTATACACCTCGAAGCCCTCGGTCCCACTCGACGAACTAAGCACTGGCGCCGTGGTCAACCGTCTCTTTAGCTCCTCAAACGCTTGCACGCACTCCTACGTCCACAAGAATCTCTGATCTTTCCTTGTCAACTTCGTGAGAGGTAGCACTATCCGCGAGAAGTTCTCTACGAAGCGCCTGTAATATCCGGCAAGCCCGAGAAAACTATGGACTTCCGCGACAGAAGACAACACAGGCCACTCCCGTATCGCAACGATCTTCGCCGGATGCACCGCTATACCTTCCCCACTAACAATGTGACCAAGGAACGCTACTGAGGGTAGCCAGAACTCGCACTTGGAGAATTTCGCATACAGCTCATTCCTCCTCAAAGTCTCCAACACCAGATGCAAGTGCTTGAAGTGATCTTCTTCGCACTGCGAGTATACCAATATATCGTCAATAAAGACCATCACAAAGCGGTCCAGGAAATCTCGGAACGACCTGTTCATCAAGTCCATAAACACTGATGGCACATTCGTCAGTCCAAACGGCATGACTGTGAACTCGAAATGCCCATACCTTATGCTGAACGCCATCTTCGGGATATCACATTCCCTTATCCTCAATTGATAGTACCCCGACTTCAAGTCCAACTTAGAATATACCGACGATCCGACCAACTGATCGAACAGATCATCAATCCTCGGGATCGGGTACTTGTTCTTCTCCGTCAGCTTGTTCAACTCTCTGTAGTCGATACACAACTGCATACTACGTCCTTCTTCTTAACGAAGAGGACCGGTGCGCTCCAAGGCGATGAGCTTGGACGCACATAACCTTGCTCCATCAGCACCTCTAGCTGAACTTTCAACTCTGCCATCTCCTTAGGCGCCATCCTATACGGAGCACGTGACACCGGTTTGGCCCCCGGTACGAGCTCGATGGTGAAATCAATCTCCTGCTGTGGTGGGGCTCCGGGAAGACTACCCGGGAACACATCGGGGTATTCACAAACCATGGGGATGCTATCCAACGTGGACTTTGGCTCCATAGCCCCCACTATTGTGAAGAACAGCTCTGCACCAGCACGAACTGCCTTTACCACCTGAAGAGCAGACATAAGCGTCTTGCTTGACCCCTTGAGTCCCTCGAATGTTGTCCCCCGCCCAACACCCAGCTTGATCTCCTTCCGGTCGCAATCAATCCAAGCCTTCTGCTCCGAAAGCCAATCCATCCCAAAGATAACGTCGAACTCTACTAGCAGCAGCAATGACGCTAGCAAGTCGAACTCTTGGCTCCCAATGTGAACCTTTATGGGGCACACTCTGTCCGCACGCATCGAGCACCCATTCGGTAGCAGCACATCCAACTTGTCCTTCGCCATCGAAGAAGCGGCTCCGATGCGCGATATAAAATTTTCGGACAAGAAGGAATGTGAAGCTCCCGTATCGAATAGTGCCCGTGCCAGACTATCGCTAATCAAAACAAAGCCTATGCAAAACATATTAGGATAACAAGCAATAAACAATAGTATCTAAGTTAACTTGCTATAAATTAACTCGTACCTGTCACCACATCCGCTTGTTTAATAGCCTCCTGCTGCCCCAAGTTGTAGACTCTAGGCTGAGTCGGAGCATAGTGGGACGCGGTTGACTCCACCGCCTTGCCCTTCTCTTCGTAAGTAGCTCCTTGCTTCCTCTCAGATTTTGGGAGTCCGCTCCAGCAATCGCGGGCAAAGTGCCCCGTCTTTCCACACGTGAAACAAGCGCCCGTGGTTCGGTTGCTAGTTGCCCCCGAGGCACCTGTAGAAGAAGCTGGATCTGACGTCCTAGTCTTCTTGAAGAATTTTTGATAGCCCGACTTCGACGTAGTCGGCGCTTTGAACTCCGATTTCTTCCGCCAGATTCCTTCTTAGCTTGCACATTTCTCATGTCCTTCTCCAAGGACCGGGCCGAGTTGACCAAGGTTAGGAAACACTGCGCCATGGGCCCCGACAGTAGCAACCTCAGCTCGTCTCTTAACCCTTCATAGAAGCGATTAGTCTTTCGCTCCTCGTCGGCAAATGTAGCGCTAGCATATCTCCCCAACCGAGTAAACTCGTGGAGGTACTCGTCTATAGTGCTATCTCCTTGCACCAACTTTTGGAACTCGTTCTCCAATGCGATCCTCTGTGCTGAGGGGAGGTATCGAGCCATGAACAATCTTGCAAACTCCGCCATAGGAACTTCGGCCAACGGCCTTCCCCTCAACTGGTGTAGCTCAAGGCCTTCCCACCATAACCTTGCATCCCCATCCAAAAGGAACGTCGCTATCAAGGTCTTCTGCCACTCTTTCGTTTATGTAGCTGTCATTACCCTATTGACTCTTGAGAGCCAATCCTCAGCCTGGGTCGGGGTTCCCGTTCCCGAGAACACCGGTGGGTGGAAGCCCATCACATGCTTAAGCTGTCTCTCAGTTGTTCTCCGAGGCAACTCCAGCTCCACCGCCACCTGCTCAACCCTTCTAGGCTCCGTCGCTTGGAGCGGCACTTGCTTCTCCACAGGAGCAGGCTGATGCACCTGTCTTGCAGGTTGCGCATTAATCATAGCAAAGATAGCTTCTGCCACCAATCTAATGGTCTCGGCAGACGAAGGTGTTGCAGACGCTTCACTTGGCGCACTGCTTGCCTCAGAACCTGGCCGTTCTGACAGCCCAGCGCCACTTCTGGTCACCTATAAACGTGCAAAACACCGATAAGCGACCAAATACTATTGCAAACAGCAATTATAGGAACACGCAGGTTCCTCAAACATGTGTATTTTCATTCCTAAGTGGACATTCATAGGCTCTTTTCATGTTATAACGATGACGCACACATGTCCTCACCACCCCTAAAAGTGAATTCGCCCACGAATTCATTTAAGTTTGACCGAAACCAGTAGTCTGATACCAATTTGTAACACCCCTATCCGTCGCATAGCATATAACAGTAGGTCCGGCCGGGGCCCGATGCCATATACTACGGACAGACCGGTTGGTTACGCGTTGAAACCAATCAACCAATCATAACGTCCTACAAAACACCTAGCGGAAGCAATTATTAAGTTGCAAGAAAAGAAAAAACCCAGCCACACACATGAAAGTCCACTACACAAACCAAATAGGAATGTACAATACACGAGTACGGGCCTTAAGGCCTTACAACAGTTTGCTTTAAATAAAGTGTTTTCCAAACCTCGGCACGCAGGTCGGCCATACATGATAAATAGGAAAAACATAAACATTTAGGCCTTCGAGGGCCGGCACAGCTTCAAGGGCTTTAGCCCGCTATTTCTCGCTCGGCTCTGTAGCACATGCAAGCCACAATCCACCGCCCGGTGGTAAACAAAATAACGGTCAGCTATGCTGACCAAATTATAACGATCCCGCCCCCAAAATCGGGGCGGTGATGCTCTTTCCCTGCACGTTATTAGTAGGCAACAACAATAGTGTAAACACACTTCAACACAAGCGTAGGCTCGCACGGCCACACACCCCATGCACTCAGGGCACATTCACGGCGAACCGGCCAACGCCACGTCAATTCAAGCCATAGCCGTTCCCGTTCCACCACCGCCTCTTGGACGGCCAACCATATGAGCATTTTGCCTTCCTGGCCTTGGTCACAGCAATTTAAGCCATAGACTGCCGAAGACCCTCATCCATGCCAACGTTCCTACCAAACGATATAGACCGGGTATGGTTCTGCCTGACCCGTGCTCACACCGCAACGGCAGTTTAAGCCATATGTGCAGGTCAAGACTCACCGAGTCCCGTTTCCACCACAATAATCACATAACCCGGTTATGTTCACGTTGGCTCCCCGGCCATCGTGTTGGCAAAACTCTCTTTTGCCCAGTTTTCCGGGTGCACCTTGGAGTTAATCTCCAAGGCTCCCTGATGCAATCTACCACGTAGAAACCTGAAAAACGCCCAAACACCCGGAGTCTTCCCCGGTTCATATACAATGCAACATCACCGATCCGGCTCTACTTGTCCGGATAGGCTTCACACACAATGCCTATGTACGTTTTCGCATACGGACTCTAAACAAGGGGTACTTTACATATCTACCCCAAGGAACGCTCTAACTCTTCGCTCACTCGCGAGAGAGGGCTTCCTATGCAAAGGGAAAAAGGGCTTCACATGCCCAAGGATGAGAAATCGTTACCCTTGCGTTCTTCCGCGGCACCATTAAAATCTATGCGGTTGAAAAGCACCGCAATCTCCTTGCCTCCGCGGATCCGAAGTCAGTTTGCGATTTGGAGCTCCGAATCTCCTCCGGCGACCGGATCTAGCCCTTCTTCCTCCTCCTTGCTCTCTCCTCTCTCTAGCTTTTAGAAAGAGAACCACTCAAGAGAAATGAGGGTTTCTAAACCCTATTCCCGAGTATAACCCTGGGGAAATAACCCCCAGTCGTCGGATCTCAAATCAAAGAAACGAATGGACTTGATCGGGCCTGAAAATACCAAAACTGCGCCAAACACGGGTTGCAACACGGCCGTGTGCCTGGCCGTGTCACCCATTCGCCGTCTCGACCGACTCAAAAACCAGCACACGGCATTCGACACGGCCTCCGACACGCCCGTGTCACATGTGACACGCCCGTGTCGGGACCCGTGTCATGCCCCCTGTGTGCAATCAGCCAGCTTTCCCAACCCGAGAAGGACACGGCCGGGGCACGGCACCCGACACGCCCGTGTCGAATTTGACACGCCCATGTCAGGGCCCGTGTCATGGCCTGGGTGCCTTCCTCAGAAAATAGCCCAAGGTGACACGCCCTGGGACACGCCCGTGTCCCAGGCCATGTGCCTTAACATGACGATCTCCGATCGTCAAAACGTCGACCACCTGACCCGTGGCCGAACACTCCTGTGTCACGCCCGTGACACGCCCGTGTCACGCCTGTGTCACGCCCGTGACACCTGCACCAAAAATTCAGACTGGGCTTAAAACATCACCTGTCCCTCTTTTGAGTTTCGGGGTGTTACACATCACACGCATCACAATAATACAGAGTCTTGCTCTGATATGCATACAATCATCACCAAACTGGACTAACCAATCAAGATGGGCTTCACACAGCATGCATACCCGTACTTCTCGCTTCCGGGACTACTCCAACAAGAATCAAGGGATGGAGTTCAACATCCCAAGAGAATTCAACTCTACCTTTGTAGAGAATTCATGCATATGCAAAAAGGAAGGATTTCACATATCCAAGGAGGAATTCGTTACCCTTGGAGGACGTTTTGGAGCCATGGCAAGCACTGTTTGAAGCTCTGCCTTCCCGAATATGGCCTCCGATCGCGAATCCGAGCTTGGACTAGCTGGATCTCCCTCTCCTTCCTCTTTCTTCTTCCTCCTTCCTTCTTCCTCCTTCCTTCTCTCACTTAAGAAGATAAAGTGAGGATAAGTTTGCTGGTTCGGGGTCTTATAGGGGCTGGAAAAACTGAAAACCACCAGATCTGGAAAGAGGGAAACAAACGGCCAGATCTGCAGAAAATAACATTTTCGGCCCTGACACGCCCTGTGACACGCCCGTGTCACAGGCCGTGTCCCTTAAGCGGCAAATAACCGCCTCACCACACGGGTTGAACATGCCCGTGACCACCGCCTAACCTGACACGGCCTGAGACATGCCCGTGTCTCTGGCCGTGTCGCCTCTCTCGACGAATCTCGTTGATCGCCGAGATTATACTCGCCCATCGTCGACACGATCTCGCCGATCGTCGAGATGGACATACCCTGTGACATGCCCGTGTCACAGGCCGTGTCGCCTCTTCTCGTCGATCGTCGATCACAATGCTCAACGATCGTCGAACGCGCGACCTGCAGTAACCCGAGGATGACACGCCCTGGGACACGCCCGTGTCTTAGGCCGTGTCACTCTAAAAACACCCGAAACCCAACTTTGAAACTTACTCGAGACCAGCTCGAGTATTTGCTTGACATGCCCTGGGACACGCCCGTGTCCCAGGCCGTGTCACTTGGCCTGAAAACAAAAACTTGGTTTTGGGGTATTACATTTCGCTAGCAGCACGGCATGACCAAACATATTGTTGAGTTTCTTGGGGTGCCCCCTGATGTCCCTGCTCGAGCCTCTACTTCCCATACCCATACTCTGCCTCTTCCTCCGCCTTTTTCTGATCAGCTTGAGTGATTGCTTCTATTCTTCTCAGTTGGTATTATTTGTAGTTTTTGCTTCATTTTTGTAAATTGGTTATTTTGACTGATTATATACATTACTCAATTCAGCTGGGGCATCGTCCCCAGGATTGTTATTAGTTATCTTGTTTGCATTGTCTTTCTTTCTTGTGGTATTGTGTTTAGTTTCAATTTATATATGTGATGTGATATTATGCTTAGTACTAACTCGCGAGTATTGCTTAGCTTATATTTGCTATGACTTGTTATACTTTTTTTTTGTTGGAGCTATTTTGTAGGTGTCCTTTCTTTGGTGCGGCGGAGTGAGCTAAATATTTTCACAGGTTTGGCTTCATGCTTTAACTCCAATCTTCTAGTATGCTTATTTGTTGAGCATTGGGTAACCTCTTCCCCGACTTTTACTTCATTGTTATTATTGTAAATCTTGTGATAGGTTGTTCTGTTTAAGTCTGGTGGGGGAGAGTTATGCATTACCTGTGCACATGCACTACTATCAATTGTATACCAAAAGTATATTTCATTTTCTATTTTTATATTATCATGTCCGCATAGTGCACCTACACCCACATGAGCGCGATCTTAAACACACGCTCGGCTCAATTCAAATGTATTTATTTTGTGTTAACTTTAAAATAGTAGGTGCTGGCTTAGGATTTTAGGGTTGAGTAGTGTGAAACTCGTGCAGTGCTCCTAATAGAGTACTCATGGTTTGTGTAGAAATAGTATAGATTTAATTTTTCTTTATGCTCAAAGATTTATACTTTTCTGCATTTGTAAATATCGTTTGAACTACTCAAAATTGCTGAATTTGGAGTAATTGAATGGTAAAGTAGGAATGTGTGTAGCCGTCACTAGCCTCGTATTGCTCGAGTCGGGAGGAAGGATCATCTTTCTCGGTGGCTAAGAACCTGCCCCAAGCTACTCTCGAAGCATTGATGCATGGTTAGTCAAGCGTGAGCGTGATGCAGGCCATCATTTTGGCCTAGTTGAGCCTTGTACCCAGTCCTAACGTTAATCCATGTTAGCCTATTTCGTGCCTATCCCATCTTTTATTTTAGCCCCACTTCACAGTTACCAGAGCCAAAAGGCCTTTCCCAGTCGCACATCCCGATCTTTAAATTTTGTTATGCTACTTCTCTCTTTGTGTTGTTGTTATGGTGCAGTTTTGTGTTTGTGAGGAGCATATTTCATGATTATGTGGTTGCATGTGATATAGAAATCTTTGAAAAAGAAAAAAGAAAAAAAAAAGAGAAAAAGTAAGTAGTTTGATATGAAAGAAGAAAAAGTTCAATTGAAAATTCCATTTGAGATTTTGTGCGAGTAGGCAGTGCACGCACCCGTATGTCAAGTCCAAGTCCGGTGGTGTGGTGCACCTGCTTGTATTATTGGCGAGAGGATAGTCCTTTGTCTGACCTCATTTGGAATGTGCGTAGCAATTGTTTACCTTTTGCATCCTTACCTACATATACACCCAAGCCACATTATTTTTCCTAAAAGTCCTACAAATTCACGCTTGAGTTGAACTAGCGTCGTGGAGATAGTGTGAACGGGCAAGCGTATGTTCCCCGACATTGGTGGATTCCTTTGGAGGTGATCCTGAGCCCCGGTCTTTGGCAATTCTCACCTTAGTTGCCTATCTACTTTCTTCCGACGCATGACCGGGCGATTCTCCAGCATTCCTATTTTGAGTAGCTACAATTTTTATTTACGCCTGTCGAAATTTATAAACTTCTAGCATTATTAAAAAGTTTATCTATTATATTTTCTGCACCCATGAGTATTTGATTTCTCGCTTTACTTTATTTTGAAATTTCTAAGCCAGTTAGTTGGTTTTGAGTCCACGGAGAGATGATTTGCTTGGGACGAGCAAATAATTAAGTCTTGTGGTGTGATGAGTCCGATATTTATAGGATTTTTCGGACTCATCTGGGCTTATTTTCTTCCTCGTGCACTCCATTTCAACAGGATTTCGGTTATATTTGCATCGTTTGGTCATTGACCATTTTGTGCACTGTTTTGGCCCATGGGTGTGCAATTGCACATTTTTTATTGGGAGTATGCACATGGTGCTCCCCATGGCTCTTTCTGTCATCGTGGATTGCATGTTGTTGCTGGGAGCTAGTACTCCAGTTGGTAATATTGCTCTGCAGGTAGTCGGGACGTCCCAGACTCGTTTTCTAGTTTCTGTGTAAAATGCACGGTCGTGCGTTTTTCTTCTCTCACGATCTCTTGGTAATCGTGTGTTTTACACAGCAATTCTTTGGACTTCTTTGGCTACCCATGCATTTTGTTCCTGCACGGTTTCGACTAAACCATGTGAGAAGGAATCACACAGTCTATATATTTTTTCTCAGAGTTTCTTCTTTTTGTAGTTAATTGTGCATTTTCCTTCACGCACGGGCGGAAGCGCCCATACGCGTGTAAAATACACGGTTCTCCTCTACCATATTGATTTCCTACGCTCTGTGTTTACCTGTGCAATTTCCTTCACACATGGGAGGAAGCGCCCGTGCACGAGTAAAACGCACGGGTCAATGCATCTTCATTCGCAAGCTTGGCCTGAAAGTTAATAACACACGGTTATCGCACGGTCGTGTGCCAAACCGTGCGTGCCTGTTTTTCTAACCTGCTTCTATTTAAAGCTTAGATTTTCCACCATTGAGGGAGGATCTGTATTCCTGCCATTCCAGCCGCCTTTTAGTGCAATGCTCTGCCTTTCCACCTCCATCTTCCATCTTACGCCAAGGAGAGAAGCTCTGGCCATGCTTGCGAAGCCTACACATTTTCGGCGCTTGCTCTCGGCCTTCTCTATCATATCTTGAGATCCATTTCTGTTTTGGCATTGTATCCATCAAGCGAAGGAAAGCTAGCAACGTTCTTCCACATCGTGACATGAAGACGACGGGTCCATTGGAAGGTAGTGACAAACCCTTCTCTACCTCGGACATAGTTGAGGACCGAGCTTTGATGCGGATTGATGACCTGGCGATTCCTTCCGCGACCCCTCAATGAACCTTCGGATTCGGTCGATCTCTTGACTTGTTCTTACTTTCTTGTTGAATATACGTGCTTAAAACCGATTTTGTGATGATGTGCACTATAGTTGTAAACATTATTGGTTTCATGTTCATATGAGCTTGTATTATTTTACTACTTTAGTTGCTTGAGTGGCGCCCGCATTTCCATCCGCCACCACGTCCCATTTTTCCATTATAGCCATTGCTAAAAGCATGCGTAGTAAAGAGGTGCTCTCGAACCTCATCCTGCAAGCCTACTCGTCCATCCACCCAGCGATTCGGTGCATAGAGGCCCGTGTAGTCTTCCATCCCGCTTGGCGAAACATCGCATAGTGGCGTTGCATTGGAGTAGATTGTAGTATTTTACTTTCTTTTTCCGCAAATGACCAAAACACCCCTTTTGTAGGTTAGACTCTTTGACTTCAATCTCAAGTCCTCCTCAAAATTAACTCCACCTTGATGTGTTCCCTCGAGATCGATACTTGGGAAAATTCACCCATATTATATTACTTGTGCAACCGGTACACTTGTCGTTCAACGTATCAAGCAGCTAGCTGTAGGGAGATAATATACTTAGCTTGCTTCTTGGCCAACTTATTGATTCTTTTCAAAGCATTCAGAAGGGCACCATACTTGTCAATCAATTGATTGATATATTCCTCAGATTCTGAGCCATCTTCATTACAGGCTGATGATGCATAAGAATTTGGACTAGTCTCATAATCTGAGTTAGAAGAAGAATTAGATAGAGAATGTACCTTATCCGTACCAGGCTGATCCTGGTAGGATTCTTCATCTGACATGGCCATCAACCGATATAAGATTCGGCTTCCCAATTTTGGAGCACACCCGAATCTTATGCCCAGAACCGCTGCCTTACGATGACCCTAGCACCCGGGCTAGTCGACACCGCAAGATGCCGATCCCGCCGTCTAACATGATCATATTCCAGTGCAATATGAGTAACAAAAGCAGTAAACAGTCCACAGCCACTACACATATATATATGTGAAATAAAATATGAAATAGTCAAGACAGAGTACATCAATAATAATAATAAGGGCTTATGCCCGGTACATGAATATCTCAATATGTCTCTCTCTCAAAACATAAGCGGAAGCTATCTATATCATCATCTAATCTCATCCTACCTGAGGACGCGCAACAGTAGTAGTAGTCTGTGGTAGCGGTATTTGCTCCTAAAGTCCTGCCTCCTCGTCGTGTTGGTGCTCCATCTCCACGAGCTCCTAAAATAGTATGGTCACCGACCATTAGTCAAAAAGACTAAGTCGTTTCCCCCGCACCTCGCCCCGCAGCTCCTAGGCACCGAGCGGAAGGATGAAGTGGAGGACAACAAGGGGTAGCAAAAGTGGAAGTAGGTGAAAGGAGCTAACTAGCAGTTGTAATAGATATTATTATTCTACTCTAGCAGTTCTAAGTATATAGTACAAGTAAGTAAAGTGCAGTACTAGTAAAGGAAGGAACTGAAAGTAAGAGCAGAAACGAAAAGTAAAGCTGAAAGGTAATGCTATCTACCATCATAGAGCACTCTAACTTATGTAAATGCCCATACAAATATATAAGTTAGGATTTCCAAAATAACTTATCATATAAAAGAGCCAATACTAATTTATATGATAAGGATCTATGAAGCGTATGTCCTAATGCAAATGGATGATATGTTACGAATTATGAAACATGCAAGTGCAACACACGCACACAACTATGAGATCCCAGACCTTTAGTTCCCACTTTTCGAGAGCTAGTATCATTCTCAGGTACCATCGTTGTGGCTATGGCAGCAGTGGAGCGGGCGTCTCCGCTTTCTAGGCGGGTATATACACTACCAGGCCTAGACCTCTCTCATACGCCTCTATACACGTCCTAGGTGCAATTTAGAGTCTCTTCATACGTACTTTGCTAACTACCTATCAGTCTTGTTGGGCTAGGTGCGTGTTATCGGGGATTGTCCTCCAGACCGCAGCGTAAACAACCAACTGGCCCCTCAAACCCTCACACCCGCCTGGTTCATCGTACTGCCATCGGTGTGATGATTGGCCCAGTACCGCATGACCCGCCACTAATTTTATGCACATGCAAGTATTTCATCTAGAGCCTTCAGCTCGCAGGGCTAACCTGCCCTGATATCCTCCAACCCATCACAGGTGAGAATGTAATATCAAGTCCAATTCCCTCCAACCCATCACGGGTGAGAATGTAATATCAAGACCAATTCCCTTCAACCCTACATGGGTGAGCATGAGTACCACTTCTCTTAGCCTAGTATACTACTCTTGTCTAACAATTATTAAACTTAGTACTTTAGGGTTAATCCCAGGACTGCCCAAGGTATGCCCAATGAAGGGATCTCGAAGGCACTAGGAACCAAGATGGGATGACAAGCCCAAAGTTCCCTTTCGTAAGGATAATTATTCTTATTAGTGTCTACCCAGGATTATCACCCAACTCTCATTGTTACTTTAAAACGACCCTAATGACTTAAGGTATTATTAGGAGCGCGACGGTTCTCCGTCGATCCCCGTTATTGTTGTTGTCACGGAACTTGCACTCTTCCACACCAGATTAAAGAATCCTCTAGGAGTCCATCCAGGGTTACTTCCTACACTAAGATTCTCACATTGCTAGTTTATCATATTCCTCCCCTGGTGGCCCTACTAGAACTAATATCGGTGTTATACCCTTACCCATGTCCCGATACCACCCACAAATGTGACCTTCTATTTCCTCTGGCCATATGCCTCAAATTATTTATCCTAGGGTGGTATGGACCTATATGATGAACAGGATGAATTCTATAATTTTCCAAATTAATTACACCATTAAATTAATTTCTTTAAATGTAATCCCTAGTCGTTTTGCACATGAAGTATTGTCAATATTAAACCTGCTGTCCTAGAGATTCTTCAAGGTATATAATATGACAATTAATGGGGCCTACCAAAATTTCATGCTTTTTCAATTCAGATTTATAATTAATTCCTATTTAATACTATATCCACAAATCTAGCATTTTCCAAATGAAGTACATAAAATATTATCTCAAAAATTCTAATTAAATTACAGAGCCTTGATAATAATGAAATAATTCTATGTCCAGATTTCCATTTACAGCTAGGTTGAAATGGCCTATCAAATGATCAATTTGAGTTATTTACCAAAATGCCATTATGGGGCCTAAGTACATTATTTGGCGCCACAAAATTCTGAAATAATTGCACAAGACATAAAACATACAATTACAGCAATATGAATTTTCTCAGATTTTTCAAAGGAATATACCAAATATTTCTACATAAATTCCATAAGGGCAAAATGGTCATTTTTCTCCTTAAACTACTTAAACTTCATCCAACAGAGATAGAATTTATTATAGTATTTATTATGTTATTCCTTAGTCCTCAACAGAAATTGAACATTTTATGATAAGGGTAAACCTATTTTAAATTTATTTCCTCAAAAGGACCAAATTTTCAGAAATTCAAAATAATGGGATTTTTGTTCCCAAAAATCCCACCATTGCTATGAGAGGTGTACTACGCCCTCATGTGTCTCTACAATGAAAATAATGATGTTTTGAATGTTCCAAGCTGGCTGAATACAGATTATTTCATTTTAGGCTAAATGCACACCAAGCCTATAACAAGCCCACACATGCAAGTGCGTTTACCCAACATGCAGTGGTTTAAATTGACTGAAATTCTTAACATACACTTATAATGTCCATAAGGACATGCCACCAAAATTTTGGGCCATTTGGAGTTCCACAACTCCAAATATTTCATTTATTTCATTTTGGGTGTTATAGTAAAAACTACAGAAACAGTTTTCCCTAAAATTCTCATTTTTTTACATGGGTTAACTAAGCCCTAAACATGCATGCACCCAAACTTTTGGGCAATTTGGATGAATTGTTTGACTTGGGCATCATATTGAAATTCTTCCCTAGCTAAGGACCAACCCTAGAAAAATGGTCCTACAAGTCAGACCACTAGACCAAATCTCAATTAAGGGTGGAAAATTAAATTTAACACCAAGAGCTACATTTTTCATATTAATGTCATCCTCTGGAAATGACTCTAAGATCCATATATTTTACATGCAAGATCACTGAATTAATGTGATAGAAATTCAATTTTATTTCATTAAATAATAACAGAATAAAATTGATTTTAAAAAAATGAACTGCACGAATCTTAAAGCTAGATTGGACGAAATCTGATTATCTTCCCCAAGTGTTCAACGGCTGAGACTGAGTCGACCTGGGGGATATTGCAGGGCCATTTCCGGCCACCTGAGACAGCGCCACCATCGGCAAATGGTGTCATCACCTTCACAGTGGTTGTGGTTATCCTTTGCCGGTGATGAGGCAACGGGAGAAGGCGGCGACGGCGATCCCGAGCGATAAGAAAAAGCTTGAAAAATCTCCAATTTCTCACATGGCATCGGGCTCAATTTAGCCGGATATCTCCACTAGTTGATCTAGGATTCTAGTATGGGTAGAGGGACGACGAAACGAACCCGAATGGAGGCATGGCGGCGAGGTTGGTGGCGGTTGGCCGTGGCCGAGCTGCTCCGGCGATCTTCATCTCAAAACCTTGATTCTCCACTAATTCTCTTGCTCCAGGACTCGATCTCCACTCGTTTTCCCCTTCTAAAGCTGATGGTGAGGTTAGTTTTGGCCGGGAGTGGGTACAGGGGGAGTTAAACCCGAGGTGAGCTCGGTTTGAGCTTTTGTTGTGTCACCAAAGGTGCCAAGTGGCCACCATGCTTGAATTGTCTTTGAAATGCTTTGAGGAGGTCGGCCACCCATTTTGGGCAGAAGGGATGAAGGCCACATGGCCACATTTCATTTCCTCCCATTTCTCTCTCCTCTTTTTGGATGAATTCCCCAAGTTTCCCCTTTGCATGTGTCCTCTCTCTAAAACCAAAGGGGTAGGGGTGGTATTTAACCACTTGGGCTGATCATGGGCCATAATTCGTGGGCTTAGCCCAAGGAGAGTGGGCTTAGCTCTCATTTTCTCCTTTAGGTCGATTATGTTGACTTGTTGACTTTGGAGTTGACTTGGTCAACCATGATGAGTGGGCTGCCCCACTTGGTGGTCATGGGTCTAATGGCACCACCCAACTTGGGTTGGGTCAAGGGTGTGCCCCACTTAAGCTAATTGGGCATATAGGTATGAGTTTGACCAAAATAGGGCTAAGGTTGACTTGGGTCAACTAGGGTCAAAGGGTTGACCTAGTGACATGCCCTAGGGTCCACTTTGATTATTTTAGGGTTAGGGAAATGTGGTGGGGCCATGGTGTGGCTAGGGTTCCTATTTAGGCTTGTTTGACCTAGTTTGACTTTGGTCCCTTAGTGGGCCCCACATGGTTACAACCCACTCCCTACGGTCAAACCTAGCTAATTACCCTAACACCCACCCCATGCCTAACCCAATCTAAGTTAAGGGGTCTAGGAGTAACATGGGATGTTACAAATCCAAATAAACAAAAAAAAATTCGGCCCTGAAATTCAAGTTCTGGTCTATGGGGTTCTACTTGTAACAATTGTAATTTTAAAAACATAAATTACAGCATACCTGAAGTAAACAGCTCCGGATGTCGCTCCAACATTAGATCCCTCGGCTCCCAGGTGTGTTCCTCCTATCCATGATTGGACCACAACACCTTCACAAGAGGGACCTTCTTCTTTCGCAACACTCGGACATCTGCATCATCAATCCGGATCGGCTCCAAATGAACTGACCGGTCAGGTGTAACCGGGCTTGCCGTAATAGTAATATGCTGCTCTGGCCGAAGGAGATCTCTCCGCAGTGAAGAGACATGGAAGATGTCGTGCAGGGTACTCAACTCTGGTGGCAGCTGCAGCCTATAAGCTAAGGGGCCGATCTGCTCCAGGATCAAGGATGGCCCCATATGTCGAGTACTGAGCTTCTTGTGCCTCCACACTCGAGAGACACCGTGCACCAGACGTATCTTAAAAAATACTCGGTCCACCACCTGGAACTCAACCTTTCAGTGCAGAGCATCATAATATTTGGCCTGCCTACTCTTGACCTCTAGCATTCGATCCCTGATCAAACGGACCTGAGCCTCCGTATCCTCCACATACTCAGAGCCAAGAGCCTTGGTGTCCACATCCTTAACCTAAGACAGCGGTGTCTGACACTTCCTCTTATAAAGTGCCTCATATGGAGCCATCCCGATGCTAGCTTGGTGATTGTTATTGTAAGAGAATTCGATCAATGGTAGCAGCCTCTCCAAAGGCTTCCCCGTATCTAATATTAATAATCTGAGCCGGTCCTCCATAGTCCTGTTTGTCCGCTCCATCTGGCCTTCGGTCTGTGGATGGAAGGCAGTGCTAAAGGTAAGTCGGGAACCCAAGTAAGCATGCACTGCCCTCCACTCCCTAGAAGTAAACCGACCATCGTAGAGCTTTGAATGCCTTGCCTCCGATCTCGGTCTCCATGTTACAATAATCTGTGGTCCGTAGCTCCGAGCCATGAGGAAGACGCACCCTCTTTTCTATGCCAGGGAACCTTTCCACGCCCTCTAGCCCTTCAATAAAGGTGTCCGACACGAATGAGTGTGAAGAACCCGTGTCGAAGAGGGTACGAGCGGGCTTGCCGCTGATCATAACTATGCCTGGGGTTTATTTGAGTTAAAAGGGAGATTATTTTCTTTTATAGTTTTCAAGGTACTATTAAGGTTGAAAATTCTAAATTACAATAATTAAAGTACCTGTAATCACTTCTTCGGGGTTCCTTTGCTCCGTGAGGTCTAGAGCATACATCTGTTCCTGACCACATCTTCGACCATGATGTCCATAACCTCGGCCTCGACCTCGGCCTCGTCCTTGGCCCTGGTGTGCTGGAGGGGCTACTGGAGGTGGAGGAGGAGGAAGAGGGTGGATCTGATGTGGTCATTCTGACCTGATATGCCCAGACTACCCGCATCTAAAGCATATGATTTGTCTCTGTCCCCGATCATCCTGTCTCTGACCACGATTATCTTACTTCATCGGTCCCTGTATCTATAGAGGTGGGGGAGCTAGGACTGTAGGAGGCCCCTGCTCTTGCCTGATATTGGGACGACGGCGTCCCCCACCCCTCCTGTATCCAATAACCTTGCCTCTCTAGGATGTACTGCTACCTTCTCCGGATGATGACCCCTCTAGCGGTCTCTTTCCTCTGCCTTGCACCATTAGCTGGTCAGCCTCTAGCTTCTTTTCGATCTCTATAAGCTGTGAAGTCATGGCATGAGATATGAATAATAAGGGCTATCTCAAGGAGTCCCGGTGCCCATGGTAGAATCTCTTAGCATACTTCCGGTCATCCCAGTCATGGAATCCCGCAAATCTAGCCTAATGGGAGAACTCTCTTTGGTATTTGATCACGGATCTGCTCCCCTACTGTAGGTTCAGAAACCTCGCTACCAAAGCATCTCTATCGGTGGTGGATACGAAGTGCTCTAAGAACGTATCGCTGAACTCCTCCCAAGAAATATCCATCAGCTCCCTATCAGCATATACAGAGTCTCATACAGACTTCCACCACCTCTTCGCAAGTGCATCCAGTACCGAGGTGGCAAGGGGACTTCCTGGCTGACTGGGCAGCTGATGCCAGCCAACAGCTCCTGAATAGTCTCCAGCCACTCCTCCGTCTTCACAGCATCCTCTGTCCCGCGGTACACCGGCGGAGATAGACTCTTAAAGGAACTCTACCAGTTCGACCCCGAATTTGGCTGTGGGGCCGGGACTTGCTGGGCTCTGAAGGCTTCTAGGATAGCCGTCAGAGCTTGCCCCATCTCAGTTTGCAAAAAGGGGGAGGCAGCTGGAGGGGGAGGAACAATATTAGACTGCGGAGCGACCTGTCGAGGTTGCAAAATAGGTAAGGTTTAACTAGAATTGGGTTAACTCATTGTGTTACCTGGACTGGTCGTGTGACTTTTACATGGGCACACCATCGCTTCCGCTGTATAATTTGTCCACAAACTAATGGTCAAGCAGGGTGTTCCAATGTTGTGGACTTTGTTCTCATTTGATCATGTGGTTCTGAAAGTCCACCTAGTGCCAACTAGCTTCACCTATGGGGGGGGAATAGGTGTCTTGCAGCGTATTTGCGGAATTAAAATCGTACCTGCACAAGAAAACAAAACAACACAGCACAGACAGGTCACAAGCAATTTATAGTGGATCCCCGATTTGGGTACGTCCACTTTCCCCCTTCGACCTATCTCCCAACCAGGGACGACTCGGTCACTTCACCAACAGGATTGAAATCCAATCCTTGCACTAACGGAAGGAACCCTTCCACACGTAGGAGTCACCACTCCCGGTTGCACTCAACCCTTACAACTAGAGACCAATCGGTCCTTTACAAAGAATTGAAAATAGCTTGTAAGAAATACAAGCAACTTGAAGATCTAGGTATCCCTTTTCGTTAGACTACTTGTTCTTGTAGGCAACGAAAAGTCCACAACCCTTGATCTTTCTTGGAGAAAATATCCCCGAGACCGGCGGCGGCAAAGGGCGGCGGCAAGGCTCTCGGTGTTGGCGGCGGCCACTGAAAATAGCAGCGATGCAATGGAGATTCAATCTTCTTAGCGAAGTCGACAAGGTCTTCCAATGGTCACACTAGGATCAATCGTCTCGATCGATTCGGACGGGGATGGATTTCCCTATCTCAAATCAAGAGACAAAAGATCTCTGGTTAGACGTGTGAGATGCTGTGCAAGACTTGGCTTCTATCACCGGGGATCTAGAGGAGATCGAGAACAGCTACGGTGACCACTGCACGAGCGGCGGCGACGGAGGCGGAGCAGGTTCGCGATTTTAGGGTTAGTCGGCGGCTCGGCTTTCGTCTTCTGTATGTGTTAACCACTGTACACAAATACCTGTGTATTTATACAATAGGTCATGGAGATGACCGTTGTGGGCCCCACTATAGCAAAGACCAAAGTCCGGTTCAAATAGCTGCAGGTAACATGGACCGGTCCAGGAATTTAGAAAAATCGCCCAAGGCAAAATTGGCGAGAATCGTAGGTGATTCTCGACGAATCGGCGAGAATCACTTACGATTCTCGCCGAATTCTACTTGGCGAATTCTGGCTGCACAGGTTATAGATGCCGGGGAGAATCGGCGGGAATCACATTTGATTCTCGCCGAATCATCGAGAATGCAAAGTCATTCTCGACGAATCGGCGAGAATCACTTAGTGATTCTCGACGATTCTGCCTTAGAGAATTTTCTGACTGCGTCGAGACAGCCGGCCCAACCTGGCAAGAATCATCTAGTGATTCTCGACGACTCGTCGAGAATCACTAGTGATTCTCGACGAATCGGCGAGAATCACTTAGTGATTCTCGACGATTTACACCTAGACGATTCTCCTCTTTCAACCCGTGAGCTGGTCTTTGGCCCATCCTTGCTCCTTGTCTGCTCTTGCTTTATCATATCCCTGTACTTGAAATTAAGTACACCCCAATAGAGAGAGTACACGTAGGCCAACACACTGATCTGCTCAACGAGGGATTACGTCGGGCAGACCCGTGTATATTGACCCACTGCACCCTGACATTGGTGTGTACTTAGCGTGGAATAACTACAAGCACAACTTAAAATATTTCATCAAATACATTGTGAATTCATCCTAGCTTGACAGGTGGCTTCCTCAAATCCAGGTAATTGTGGATACAATACCCAACAATCTCCCCCTATTTGACGAAGCCAAAATCCTACTAGCTAAGATGAATACCACCATCTAGAGAATAAATAAGACATACAAAGACAAAAGCAGGCAGAACAATACTTGAGTTAAACATGAAATCATATATCTATATAAATCCACAAGTCTTGTTCATATGATAATATGAGAAAATTGATATGCAATAAGAAGCGAAAAAGGTCCTAAGCCTATTTCTCCTTAGCAAGACTATCCTTAAGCTTTTGATCCAGGAATTTCTTGCTTTGCCTTTCGAAATATTCCTTAGGCTTTGGATGATATCTGGGAGGAGGGGCTTTATCTTCCACGGTGTTGTTCCTGAAAAATATGTTACGTTTAGCTTCAAATTCTTTATGCCGCTCCCATTCGTACTGACTATATACATCATTTCGATTTATTTGCCCCCTCTGCTGTAACAAAAATGTGTCCAAGATAATACTCTTTGATACAGGACTCCATTTTTCGTTCCTCACATCATCCTCCTTCAATCTGATCTTCTTTTCAGCTTGCGTTTCCCTAGATGTCCCTTCTTGAATTTTTCTCTTGTTCCTGGCTTTTGCTAGGGCTTCTTTGTCAAACATGGCCATCAATTTTGCTTTGGAACTATCCCTAGCAGCCCCTTGAGTATCAGCTTCACTTAAAAGAACTCCTTCTGCACTTGCTCCCTCATTAGGAACTCCTTCTGCACTTGCTCCCTCATCATTCACTGTATTATTCTCAGGAGTCTCAGGAGCAGGATTACCCTCAGGATTTTCAGGGATATCGGTGCCTAATACTTGTTTGAGCAACCACCGACAATTGTCATAAACATATACATTAGACTGGTCGAAGTTTTTGATGATGATTTGCTGAAGCTCGGCCATTTTAGCAGTATATTCTTCCTCCCCCTTTTTGACTTCGACTGCAATGGAGTTTGCATAGGAGTGCAGGGACTCATCTATATGCTTCAGAGAGTTTGAGAACTCGGTCAGCAGGCCTTTTTGATTTGCATTTAGAAGCACCATGTTGGCATCGAATTTCTGTATGCTATTTGCCACAACATGTGCTTTACTATTAACTATTCCAGAGTATCTGTAGTCTTTTTAAGACCTTCCATAAGAAGAGTGACAGCTTTGCCGGCTGCTGTATACTTGTCTTCGAACTTCTTCTCCATTAGATCCAGTTTGTGATTAATTTCCACAACATTCTTGAGCATTAGATTCTCAGACTTCTTAATTCTTTTTAACACTTTCTTTTGAGCTTGCTCAAAAGATACTTTGAGCTCATTCACTATCCCTTAGACAATGTTTACCGTGTGATTTGCTATATTTGCTTGAAGTGGAGGAACATCAGGCACGCCCTGGTTTGTCTCCTCAGCAGAAACACTGGGTGAGCTGGACACTCGAATAGATTCCACGGGAGGAATACCGGCATCCACTGTAGGATGTTCCGGAATGTTCACAGAAGGTTGCTGAGAGGGCACCCCCTCCATTCTTACATCCAATTTCTCAGGAGCTTGTTCCTCAGATGGAACATCAGCAGCATCCCGAGGAGTCACCACTTCCATCCTCTCATCAGCTACTTCCTCTTCCACCACTTCCTCAGTTTCCATCGTCTCAGTCTTATCTGCAGAGTTGTGCATATCTTCCTCTACTTCTTCCTCTTCCTCTTCCACATCTGCCACTTTATCTGCCATCACCTCCTCACCGTCTTCTTGCACAGTCTACACAGCATCTTTAGCTATCTGAGAAATATCAGATATGATGTTTGCAGAAGAGTGTACAGGCTCCCCCTCAGTTCCTGCAATCAGTGCGTCAGGAACTTCACTGGGTGCTGCCATAGAATGTGCAGGAGCACTGGTGTCCTCGGCCGGAGATACTTCCTTTTGGTCTATTTCCCTAGCAACCTGCCCTATTTGACGCTCCCACCGGTCGAATATGCTTACGTCCATCTTTTTCAAATAGTGCAGAGGCACTCCTTTGCTCATGTCCAATGTATCTCCGTCCAGCTGATTCAGATAGAGGCTGATGATTCTGCCAAAGCTGGGGGTTCGGAGTGTGTCTTTAATTCTTTCAAAGAGCATGGCTCCCCAATTGAACCACTTTCGGCAGACGATCGCCACCAGAATCTTGAACATTTCCCCTGAAATATGGTGGTGGGATCCAGGTTTGCAGATTAGAGCCTTCCCAATGATGTCAGACAGCAATTTTCCCTCCTCGTTCATGTCTTTCATTTTGATTGACCTGGTTCCCCTGGCCAGTCCACAGAAGGATAGGGTCCTTGATCTATCCTCGTCCTCCAGGTAATCTTCTTCCTCACAACTGGATAGCCGTAGGCATTGGGTCAGTTTCCTGGCAGATAACTTGATCTTCTTCCCAGCAACCTTGCTCTTGATGGAAGTGTCTTCGTGAAGGTGCTTGGCAGTTGTAAAGAACTCTAATACTTCCTTATCCAAGATCTTGCACGGGTGCTCCAGCATGAACGTCAGTCCCGCTTCCTCGAGCATAATGATTATGTTCCTGAACTCGTCCGAGGCCTGGGAGAATCCGGTTCTCACTAGCTCGCATCCAGTGACCAGGCCTGCAGAAGTCCGTGGGGCCATAGCAAACTAGGAAGAAAGGGAATACCAATTTCCAAGTCTAAGGATCTCCGAAACCAAGAGAGTGAGAACAAAATCTACACTAAGCTCAAGTCACGGTAAGGGACAAGATGGAGATTACCTAGTGAGGAGAGGCAGTGAAAGTTCCGGCTGCTTTACCAGAGAGACGGCGAGCCGATCTGAGGTGAAGCTTGGACGAGTGCCTGGTTGCGAGAGGAAGTCTTCAGGAGGTGTCGTTAGGTCACCACGAAGTGCCGAAGGAGGAACCCGCTGGGAGGAGAAGTCGAAGGGATTCCTGCGGAGCTTGGACAGGGTCTCGCCGAACGTTGGAATTTGAAGGGTCGGCGAGATTTAGGTTCGATGTTATAAGCAGGTTTATATATATTTATGTCCGAAGGCTTTGTTCGACGGAAACTGCAATAGTTGAATATTGATCGTCGGGAATGGCAGAATTTGGTTTGCACGGGTGAATTTTGTTTGATGATACCATGGTGGAATTTAGTTTGAGGGAAATCGCTGAGATTCCAAATTTATGTCGTTGTCAAGGGTAGGAAAGTCTTAATAGGCATAATTGTTTCTTAATCCAACCAAGGGGTTCAAAATTTTCGAGGGCGGACTTATGGCTGAAAATGTCAAACTAATCACTACTAATGTAACTGAAGGTTATCTTACACTTATACTCCTTCCCTAAGTGACTGAGCATACGTGAATAATTTTTCTATATGACCATCTAATTTCAAAAGAAGTGAATTCATTATTAAGTGTAGATATGTCAACATACATATATACATATATGGAATTGTTTATGCTTTATGGCTCAAACATTTAAGGCTAATTGCAGTTACCTGTGATAACAAGATGTAACATTCACATCATCAGCACAAAGTATATCAGGAGGTCAGTATGCATGTGCCTGTAATGATGGCACTGCTCCCATTCTCGACACTTTTTCCACGTCATTCTTGGAGCATCTCCTGTCCGGTTCCCATCAGGGTTGCGGGAACCTAGACTACCCTGCAAAAGAGTGTTACCTTTCCTTAGGAACCCAATATGTATTGGGTCCTAGGTTCTTGTTAACATAAAAACTCGAATGCCTTCCCTCAAAAATCCTGTCAGGAAGACTACCTCTGCCCAGAGGAGGTGGATATGCCCTTGCCCTTGACACAGAGGGGTTGTGCCAACAATCTATGGCAAAATGACCCGCTTTGCCACAACACCAACATTCATGAATGTTTTATCGCCGTTTGTGACCTGAACGGGTGACTGATGTAGTCATAGTTCTAGGTCTAAACGGGATAGAGCCGGATATGCTAACAGAATTATCTCTTCCACCGTGACTATTGGAAGGGTGGAAAGAATGCATATGGCAGGCGTCATGAGGCCTGGGAGGTGGTGCCTTCCTTTCAGTCAGCCCCCTTCCAAGGACCCCATGAGTCCTAACAACATGATTTCTAACCCCCCTTTCCTGAGTCCTAGGGAGGTGAGAGGCGCATTGTGAGCTGATGCTGGCAGATTCATGACGAGTTGGGGCTATGGCCGAGAATACAAAGGGCTTGGTGGAAGCCTGAGGTATTCTCTTCTGGGTGGCCATGACAGCCTTTGCATTATGGGTGCCTCCACATGAGGGCAAATCAACCTTGTAGTGACCACGATTATTCCTGTGGTCATACCTTAAGGCATGATGAGTACTCTCCCTGCTTGAGATGGGGGGACGGAATATCGTTTCACCATTTCTCCAAGACTTAATAATACGTGAGATCCACCCATTTTCTCCCTTTCTTTTGATAGCATCAACCTTGGAAAAGTTGGATACTATCCTCTTCTCATTCTCTAGACTACTCTCTAGATCTGAGATTTTAGAGTCCTTAACCTTATTGGATGCCAATTGGAGAACCAATAAGATTTTCAGCTGAGCAATCTCCTTAGCTTGCTCCTTCATAAGTAAGTTGCTCTTCTGAAGGGCACTCACAAGGGAATCAGGATTTTCAATCTTTTGAATGAAGTTATCCATATCCCTTGCATCTCTGGAAGGACTACCCTCTGAATTGTTCCTATCTTCAGGAACTTCAAGAGGAGAGGGGCATGAGGAAGAAGTTACCTGCTCCTGGCTTTGTTGTTCAGGGTTACCGTTAATATTGGCAGAGACTGTTGAGTCAGCTTCATCAGAACTGCTTTCCTCAACTTCTTCTTCAGTCTCTGACAAGGACACAGGAGCCCTGATACTGACAGATTGATCATGCCCTTCATCTTCAGAAATGAGGACCCCTATATAGGCTTCATCCTCTTGTTGACGACTGGTCCCTGTTTTCTCTGATCCCTTCATGAGGTCTGAGATGGTTTGCCACATGGACTTGGCTGTCCTACACTTGTCCACTCTAGAGCGAGATGGTCCAGACCAGACATCAGTGATGATCTGACGAATCACCTGGTCCAGGTTGAACAGTGAGAGCTCTGTCTCCGACATCTCTTTGGGACACTTGGGGATTTGGAGATCTTTCCCCGAGCTGGAAGCCTTCATGGGAATGAAGGGACCCTCTTCCAAAATGAGTGATGCTCGAGGGTCGATGGCCTCCAGATGAAATAGTACTCTCATCTTCCATACAAGATAGTACTCCTTTGTACATGAGGGGCGTCTTAGAGGAGGGACATCATAATCCAACTCCATGCTTGAGTCTGATCTTCTTGTTGACACTAGATGCAGGAACTTACTCGAGGTGTTAACCCCTTTGATGAGTAACCTCCCTCTGATACCACTTGAAAGTCCACCTAGTGCCAACTAGCTTCACCTATGGGGGGGGGGAATAGGTGTCTTGCAGCGTATTTGCGGAATTAAAATCGTACCTGCACAAGAAAACAAAACAACACAGCACAGACAGGACACAAGCAATTTATAGTGGTTCCCCGATTTGGGTACGTCCATTTTCCCCCTTCGACCTATCTCCCAACCAGGGACGACTCGGTCACTTCACCAACAGGATTGAAATCCAATTCTTGCATTAACGGAAGGAACCCTTCCACACGTAGGAGTCACCACTCCCACAATACGGGTTGCACTCAACCCTTACAACTAGAGACCAATCGGTCCTTTACAAAGAATTGAAAATAGCTTGTAAGAAATACAAACAACTTGAAGATCTAGGTGTCCCTTTTCGTTAGACTACTTGTTCTTGTAGGCAACGAAAAGTCCACAACCCTTGATCTTTCTTGGAGAAAATCTCCCCGAGACCGGTGGCGGTAAAGGGCGTCGGCAAGGCTCTCGGTGTTGGCGGCGGCCACTGAAAACAGCAGCGATGCACTGGAGATTCAATCTTCTTAGCGAAGTCGTCAAGGTCTTCCAACGGTCACACTAGGATCGATCGTCTCGATCGATTCGGACGGGGATGGATTTCCCTATCTCAAATCAAGAGACAAAAGATCTATGGTTAGACGCGTGAGACGCTGTGCAAGACTTGGCTTCTGTCACCGGGGATCTGGAGGAGATCGAGATCAGCTACAGTGACCTCTGCACGAGCGGCGGCGACGGAGGCGGAGCAGGTTCGCGATTTTAGGGTTAGTCGGTGGCTCGGCTTTCGTCTTCTGTATGTGTTAACCACTGTACACAAATACCTGTGTATTTATACAATAGGTCATGGAGATGAATGTTGTGGGCCCCACCACATCAAAGACCAAAGTCCGGTTCAAATAGCTGCAGGTAACATGGACCGGTCCAGGAATTCGGAAAAATCGCCCAAGGCAAAATCGGCGAGAATCGTAGGTTATTCTCGACAAATCGGCGAGAATCACGTACGATTCTCGCCGAATTCTACTTGGCGAATTCTGGCTGCACAGGTTATAGAGGCCGGGGAGAATCGGCGGGAATCACATTTGATTCTCGCCGAATCGTCGAGAATGTAAAGTCATTCTTGACGAATAGGCGAGAATCACTTAGTGATTCTCGACGATTCTGCCTTAGAGAATTTTCTGACTGCGTCGAGACAGCCGGCCCAACCTGGCGAGAATCATCTAGTGATTCTCGACGACTCGTCGAGAATCACTAGTGATTCTCGACGAATCGGCGAGAATCACTTAGTGATTCTCGACGATTTACACTTAGACGATTCTTGTCTTTCAACCCATGAGCTGGTCTTTGGCCCATCCTTGCTCCTTGTCTGCTCTTGCTTTATCATAGCCCTGTACTTGAAATTAAGTACACCCCAATAGAGAGAGTACACGTAGTCCAACACACTGATCTGCTCAATGAGGGATTACGTCGGGCAGACCCGTGTATATTGACCCACTGCACCCTGACATTGGTGTGTACTTAGCGTGGAATAACTGCAAGCACAACTTAAAATATTTCATCAAATACATTGTGAATTCATCCTAGCTTGACAGGTGGCTTCCTCAAATCCAGGAAATTGTGGATACTATACCCAACAGGTTCTCTGATACCAGTTTGTAAGACCCGGCTTCCCAATTTCGGAGCACACCTGAATCTTATGCCCAGAACCGCCGCCTTACGGTGACCCTAGCATACGGGCTAGTCGACACCGCAAGACGCCTATCCAGCCGGCTAATACGATCATATTCCAGAGCAATATGAGTAACAAAAGCAGTAAATAGTCCACAACCACAACACATATATATATGTGAAATAAAATATGAAATAGTTCAAACAGAGTACATCAATAATAATAATAAGGGCTTATGTCCGGTACATGAATATCTCAATATGTCTCTGTCTCAAAACATAAGCGGAAGCTATCTATATCATCATCTAATCTCGTCCTACCTGAGGACGCACAACATTAGTAGCAGTCTGTGGTAGTAGTATCTGCTCCTCAAGTCCTTCCTCCTCGTCGTGCTGGTGTTCCATCTCTACGAGCTCCTAAAATAGTATGGTCACCGACCATTAATCAAAAAGACTAAGTCGTTTCACCCATACCTTGCCCCGCAGCTCCTAGGCACCGCGCGGAAGGATGAAGCGGAGGACAACTAGGGGTAGTAAAAGTGGAAGCAGGTGACAGGAGCTAACTAGCAGGTTTAATAGATATTATTATTCTACTCTAGCAGTTTTAAGTATATAGTACAAGTAAGTAAAGTGCAGTACTAGTAAAGGAAGGAACTGAAAGTAAGAGCAGAAACGAAAAGTAAAGCTGAAAGGTAAAGCTATCTACCATCATAGAGTACCCTAACTTATATAAATGCCCATACAAATATATAAGTTAGGATTTCCAAAATAACATATCATATAAAAGAGCCCATACTAATTTATATGATAAGGATCTATGAAGCGTATGTCCTAATGCAAATGGATTATATGTTACGAATTATGAAACATGTAAGTGCAACACACTCACACGACTCTAAGATCCAAGACCTTTAGTTCCCATTTTTAGAGAGCTGGCATCACTCTTAGGTACCACCGTTGTGGCTACGGCAGCAGCGGAGCGGGCATCATCGCTTTCTAGGCGGATACACACACTACCATGCCTAGACCTCTCTCATACGCCTCTGTACACGTCCTAGGTGCACTCTAGAGTCTCTGCGTATGTACTTTGCTGACTACCTGTCAGTATTGTTGGGATGGGTGTGCGTTATCGGGGATTGTCCTCCACACCACAGCGTAAACAACAAACTGGCCCCTCAAACCCTCACACCTGCCTGGTTCACCGTACTGCCATTGGTGTGATGATTTTCCTAGTACCGCATAAACCGCCACTAATCTTATGCACATGCAAGTATTTCATCTCGAGCCTTCAGCTCGCAGGGCTAACCTGCCCTGATATCCTCCAACCCATCACGAGTGAGAATGTAATATCAAGTCCAATTCCCTCCAACCCATCACGGGTGAGAATGTAATATTAAGACCAATTCCCTCCAACCCATCACGGGTGAGCATGAGTACCACTTCTCTTAGCCTAGTATACTACTCTTGTCTACCAATTATTAAACTTAGTAGTTTAGGGTTAATCCCAGGACTGGCCAAGGTATGCCCAATGAAGGGGTCTCGAAGGCATTAGGAACCAAGATGGGATGACAAGCTCAAAGTTCCCTTTCGCAAAGATAATTATTCTTATTAGTGTCTACCCAGGATTATCACCCAACTCTCATTGTTACTTTAGAACGACCCTAATGATTTAAGGTATTATTAGGAGCGCGACGGTTCTCCGCCGGTCCCTGTTATTGTTGTTGTCACGGAACTTGCACTCTTCCACACCCGATTAAAGAATCCTCTAGGAGACCATCCAAGGTTATTTCCTCCACTAAGATTCTTAGTTTGCTAGTTTTTTATATTCCTCCCCTGGTGGCCCTACTAGAACAAATATCGGTGCTATACCCTTACCCATGTCCGGATACCACCCACAAATGTGACCTTCTAATTCCTCTGGCCATATGCCTCAAATTATTTATCCTAGGTGGTATGGACCTATATGATGAACATGATGAATTCCATAATTTTCCAAATTAATTACACCATTAAATTAATTTCTTTAAATGTAATCCCTAGTCATTTTGCACTTGAAGTATTGTCAATATTAAACCTACTGTCCTAGGGATTCTTTTAGGTATATAATAACACAATTAATGGGGCCTACCAAAATTTCATGCTTTTTCAATTCAGATTTATAATTAATTCCTATTTAATACTATATCCACAAATCTAGCATTTTCAAAATGAAGTACATAAAATATTATCTCAAAAATTCTAATTAAATTACAGAGCCTTGATAATAATGAAATAATACTATGTCTAGATTTCCATTTACATTTAGGTTGAAATGACCTATCAAATGATCAATTTGAGTTATTTACCAAAATGTTATTATGGGGCCTAAGTACATTATTTGGCGCCACAAAATTCTAAAATAATTGCACAAGGCATAAAACATATGATTACAGCAATATGAATTTTCTTAGATTTTACAAAGGAATATACCTATCATTTCTACACAAATTCCATAAGGGTAAAATGGTCATTTTGCTCTTTAAACTACTTAAACTTAATTCAACAAATATATAATTTATTTATAGAGTTTATTATGTTATTCCTTAGTCCTAAACAGAAATTGAATATTTTATGATAAGGGTAAACCTATTTTAAATTTATTTCCTCAAAAGGACCAAATTTTCAGAAATTCAAAATAATGGGATTTTTGTTTCCAAAAATCCTACCATTGCTATAAGAGGTGTATTACACCCTCATATGTCTCTATAATGAAAATCATGATTTTTTGAATGTTCCAAGTTGGCCGAATACACATTATTTCATTTTAGGCTAAATGCACACCAAGCCTATAACAAGCCAACACATGCAAGTGGGTTTACCCAACATGCAGTCGTCCAAATTGTCTGAAATTCTAAACATACACTTATAATGTCTCAAAGGACGTGCCACAAAAATTTGGGGCCATTTGGAGTCCCATAACTTTAAATATTTTATTTATTTCATTTTGGGTGTTTTAGTAAAAACTATAGAAAACGGTTTCCCTAAAATTCTTAGTTTTGTACAGGGATTAACTAAGCCCTAAACATGCTTGCACCCAAACGTTTGGGCCATTTGGATGACTGGTTTGACTTGGGCATTATTTTTAAATTTTGCCCTAGCTAAGGACCAACCCTAGCAAAATGGATCTACAGGTCAGACCACTGGACCAAATCTCAAGTTAAGGGTGGAAAATTAAATTTAACACAAAGGGCTACATTTTTCATGTTCATGTCATCCTCTGGAAATGACTATAAGAGCCCTATATTGGACATGCAAGATCACTGAATTAATGTCACAAAAATGCAATTTCATTTCATTAAATAATAACAGAATTAAATTGATTTTAATAAAATGAACTGCATGAATCTAAAAGCTAGATTGGACGGAATCTGGTTATCTTCCCCAAGTGTTCAACGGTTTAGATCAAGCCGACCTGGGGGATATTGCAGGGCCATTTTCGGCCACCTGAGGCGGCGCCACTCCCGGCCAATGGTACCATCACCTTCACGGTGGTGGTGGCTATCCTTTGCTAGTGATGAGGCGGCGGGAGACGGCGGCGACGGCGATCCAGAGCGGTAAGAAAAAGCTTGAAAAATCTCCCATTTCTCACATGGCATCGGGCTTAATTGAGCCCGATATCTCCCCTAGTTGATCTAGGATTCTAGTACGGGTAGAGAGATGGCGAAACGAACCCGAATGGCGGCATGGCGGCGAGGTTGATGGCAGTTTGCCATGGCCGAGCTGCTCCGGAGATCTCCTGCTCCAAACCTAGATTCTCCACCAATTCTCTTGCTCCAAGACTCGATATCCACTCATTTTCCCCCTTCTGAAGCTAATGGTGAGGTTAGTTTTGGTCGGGAGTGGGTATAGGGGGAGTTAAACCCGAGGTGAGCTCGGTTTGAAGCTTTGGTTGTGTTACCAAAGGGGCCAAGTGGCCACCATGCTTGAACTGGCTTTGAAATGCTTTGAGGAGGTCGATCAGCCCATTTTGGGCAGAAGAGATGAAGGCCACATGGCCACCTTTCATTTCCTCCCATTTCTCTCTCCTATTTTTGGATGAATTCCCCAAATTGCCCCTTTGCATGTGTCTTCTCTCTAAAACCAGAGGGGTAGGGGTGGTCTTTTACCACTTGGGCTGATCATGGGCCATAATTGGTGGGCTTAGCCCAAGGAGAGTGGGCTTAACTCTCATTTTCTCCTTTAGGTCGATTATGTTGACTTGTTCACTTTGGAGTTGACTTGGTCAACCATGATGAGTGGGCTGACCCCACTTGGTGGTCATGGGTCTAATGGCACCACCTAACTTGGGTTGGGTCAAGGGTGTGCCCCACTTAGGCTAATTAGGAATATAGGTATGAGTTTTACCAAAATAGGGCTAAGGTTGACTTGGGTCAACTAGGGTCAAAGCGTTGGCCTAGTGACATGCCCTAGGGTCCACTTAGATTATTTTAGGGTTAGGCCAATCTGGTGGGGCCATGGTGTGGCTAGGGTTCCTATTTAGGCTGGTTTGACCGAGTTTGACTTTTGTCCCTTAGTGGGCCCCACATGGTTACAACTCACTCCCTAGGGTCAAACCTAGCTAATTACCCTAACACCCACCCCATGCCTAACCCAATCTAAGTTAAAGGGTCTAGGAGTAACATGGTATGTTACAAATCCAAATAAACAAAAAAAATAATTTCGTCCCTGAAATTCAAGTTCGGGTTTACGGCGTTCTACTTGTAACAATTTAAGTAATTTTAAAAACATAAATTACAGCAAACCTGAAGTAAACAGCTCCGGGTATAACTCCAACATTAGATCCCTAAGCTCTCAAGTGTGTTCCTCCTGTCCATGATTGGACCACAACACCTTCACAAGAGGGACCTTCTTCTTCCGCAACACTAGGACATCTGTATCATCAACCCGGATCGGCTCCAAACGAACTGACCGGTCAGATGCAACCGGGCCTGCCGTAATAGTAATGTGCTGCTCTGGCCGAAGGAGAGCTCTCCGGAGTGAAGAGACATGGAAGATGTCGTGCAGGGTACTCAATTCTAGTGGCAGCTGCAGCCTATAAGCTAAGGGACCGATCTGCTCTAGGATCAAGTATGGCCCCATATATCGAGGACTGAGCTTCTTGTGCCTTCGCACTCGAGAGACACTGTGCACCGGACGTATCTTCAAAAATACTCGGTCCCCCACCCTGAACTCCACATTTCGGTGTCGAGCATCAGAATATTTGGCATGCCTACTCTGGGCCTCTAGCATCCGATCCCTGATCAAACGGACCTGAGCCTCCGTATCCTCCACATATTGAGAGCCAAGAGCCTTGGTGTCCACATCCTGAACCCAAGACAGTGGTGTCTGGCACTTCCTCCCGTAAAGTGCCTCATATGGAGCCATCCTGATGCCTGCTTGGTGGTTGTTATTGTAAGAGAATTCGATTAATGGTAGCAGCCTCTCCCAAGGCTTCCCCGTATCTAATATGCATAATCTGAGCAGGTCCTCCATAGTCCTGTTTGTCAGCTCCGTCTGGCCGTCGGTCTGTGGATGGATGGCAGTGCTAAAGGTAAGTCGGGAACCCATGTAAGCATGCACTGCCCTCCACTCCCTAGAAGTGAACCGAACGTCGCGGAGCTTCGAATGCCTTTCCTCCGATCTCAGCCTCCATGTTATAGTAATCTGTGGTTCGTAGCTCCGAGCCTTCACGAAGATGCACCCTCTATTCTATGCCAGGGAACCTTTCCATGCCCTCTAGCCCTTCAATAAAAGTGTCCGACACGAATGAGTTTGAAGAACCCGTGTCGAAGAGGGTACGAGCGGGCTTGTCGCTGATCATAACTATGCCTGGTGTTTATATGAGTTAAAAGGGAGATTATTTTCTTTTATAGTTTTCAAGGTACTATTAAGGTTTAAAATTCTAAATTGCAATAATTTAAGTACCTGTAATCACTTCTTCGGGGTTCCATTGCTCCGTGAGGTCTTGAGCATACATATGTTCCTGACCACGTCCTCGACCATGATATCCACAACCTCAGACTCGACCTAGTCCTCGTCCTTGGACCTGGTGTGCTGGAGGGGCCACTGGAAGTGGAGGAGGAGGAAGAGGGTGGATCTTATGTGGGCATTGCGACCTGATATTCCCAGACTGTCCGCATCAAAAGAATATGATTTGTCTCTGTCCCCGATCATCCTGTCTCTTACCACGATTATCTTGCCTCATCGGTCCCTGCATCTATAGAGGTGGGGGAGCTAGGACTGTAGGAGGCCCCTGCTCCTGCATGATGTTGGAACGACGACGTCCCCCACCCCTCCTATATCCAATAACCTTGCCTCTCTAGGATGTCCTGCTACCTTCTCCGGATGATGACCCCTCTAGCGGTCTCTTTCCTCTCCCTTGCACCATTAGCTGGTCAGCCTCTAACTTCTTTGCCATCTCTATAATCTGTGCAGTGGTGCCATGAGATATGAATAATAAGGGCTGCCTCAAGGAGTCCTGGAGCCCATTGTAGAATCTCTTAGCATACTTCCGGTCATCCCAGTCATGGAATCCCGCAAATCTAGCCAGATGGGAGAACTCTCTTTGGTATTCGATCACGGATCTGCTCCCCTATTGGAGGTTCAGAAACCTCGCTTCCAAAGCATCTCTGTCGGTGGTGGATACGTAGTTCTCTAAGAATGTATCGCTGAACTACTCCCAAGAAATATCCCTCAGCTCCCTATCAGCATATGCAGACTCTTGTACAGACTTCCACCACCTCTTCGCATGTGCATCCAGTACCGAGGTGGCAAGGGGGACTGCCTGGCTGACTGGGCAGCTAATGCCAGCCCACAGCTCCTGAATAGTATCTAGCCACTCCTCCGTCTTCACAGCATCCTCCGTCCCGCGGTACACCGGCGGAGATAGACTCTTAAAGGCACTCAACCAGTTCGACCCCAGATTTGGCTGTAGGGCCGGGACTAGCTGGGCTCTGAAGGCTTTTAGGATAGTCGTCAGAGTTGGCCCCATCTCAGTCTGCAAAAAGGGGGTGGCAGCTAGAGGGGGAGGAACAATATTCGGTTGCGGAGCGACCTGCGGAAGTTGCAAAATAGGTAAGGTTTAACTAGAATTGGGCTAACTCATTGTGTTACCTTGACTGGTCATGTGACTTTTACATGGGCACACCATCGCTTCTGCTGCATAGTTTGTATGCAAACTAATGGTCGAGCGGGGTGTTCCAATGTTGTGGACTTTGTTCTCATATGATCGTGTGGTCCTCTGATACTAGTTTGTAAGATCCGGCTTCCCAATTTGGGAGCTCACCCGAATCTTATTCCCAGAACTGCCCCTTACGGTGACTCTAGCACAAGGGCTAGTCGACACCGCAAGAAGCCGATCCCGCCAGCTAACACGATCATATTCCAGAGCAATATGAGTAACAAAAGACAAAAACAGTCCACAGCCACAACACATATATATATGTGAAATAAAGTATGAAACAGTCCAGACAGAGTACATCAATAATAATAAGGGCTTATGCCCTGTACATGAATATCTCAATATGTCTATCTCTAAAAACATAAGCGGAAGCTATCTATATCATCATCTAATCTCGTCCTACGTGAGGACGCGCAGCAGCAGTAGTAGTCTGTAGTAGCGGTATCTGCTCCTAAAGTCCGGCCTCCTCGTCGTGCTTGTGCTCCATCTCCACGAGCTCCTAAAATAGTATGGTCACCGACCATTAGTCAAAAAGGCTAAGTCGTTTCCCCCGCACCTCGCCCCGCAGCTCCTATGAACCGAGCATAAGGACGAAGCGGGACAACAAGGGGTAGCCAAAGTGGAAGAAGGTGACAGGAGCTAACTAGCAGTTGTAATAGATATTATTATTCTACTCTAGCAGTTCTAAGTATATAGTACAAGTAAGTAAAGTGCAGTACTAGTAAAGGAAGGAACTGAAAGTAAGAGCAGAAACGAAAAGTAAAGCTGAAAGGTAATGCTATCTACCATCACAGAGCACTCTAACTTATGTAAATGCCCATACAAATATATAAGTTAGGATTTCCAAAATAACTTATCATATAAAAGAGCCAATACTAATTTATATGATAAGGATCTATGAAGCGTATGTCCTAATGCAAATGGATTATATGTTACAAATTATGAAACATGCAAGTGTAACACACGCACACGACTCTAAGATCCCAGACCTTTAGTTCCCATTTTTCGAGAGCTGGCATCACTCTCAGGTACAACCGTTGTGGCTACGGTAGAAGCATAACGGGCATCTCCTCTTTCTAGGTGGGTATACACACTACCATGCCTAGACCTCTCTCATACGCCTCTGTACACGTCCTAGGTGAACTCTAGAGTCTCTACGTACGTACTTTGCTGACTACCTATCAGTCTTGTTGGGCTGGGTGCGCGTTATCGGGGATTGTCCTCTAGATCGCAGCGTAAACAACCAACTGGCCCCTCAAACCCTCACACCCGCCCGGTTCACCGTACTGCCATCAGTGTGATGATTGGCCCAGTACCGCATGACCCGCCACTAATTTTATGCACATGCAAGTACTTAATCTCGAGCCTTTAGCTCGCAGGGCTAACCTGCCCTGATATCCTCCAACCCATCACGGGTGAGAATGTAATATCAAGTCCAATTCCTTCCAACCCATCACGGGTGAGATTGTAATATCAAGACCAATTCCCTCCAAGCCTACATGGGTGAGCATGAGTACCACTTCTCTTAGCCTAGTATACTTCTCTTGTCTACCAATTATTAAACTTAGTAGTTTAGGGTTAATCCCAGGGCTGCCCAAGGTATGCCCAATGAAGGGGTCTCAAAGGCACTAGGAACCAAGATGGGATGACAAGCCCAAAGTTCCCTTTCTTAAGGATAATTATTCTTATTAGTGTCTACCCAGGATTATCACCCAACTCTCATTGTTACTTTAGAACGACCCTAATGACTTAAGGTATTATTAGGAGCGCGGCGGTTCTCCGCCGGTCCCTGTTATTGTTGTTGTCACGGAACTTGCACTCTTCCACACCCGATTAAAGAATCCTCTAGGAGACCATCCAGGGGTTTTTCCTCCACTAAGATTCTCACATTGCTAGTTTTTCATATTCTTCCCCTGGTGGCCCTACTAGAACGAATATCGGTGTTATACCCTTACCCATGTCTGGATACCACCCACAAATGTGACCTTTTAATTCCTCTGGCCATATGCCTCAAATTATTTATCCTAGGATGGTATGGACCTATATGATGAACAGGATGAATTCCATAATTTTCCAAATTAATTACACCCTTAAATTAATTTCTTTAAATGTAATCCCTAGTAATTTTGCACTTGAAGTATTGACAATATTAAATCTACTGTCCTAGGGATTCTTTCAGGTATATAATATGACAATTAATGGGGCCTATCAAAATTTCATGCTTTTTCAATTCAGATTTATAATTAATTCCTATTTAATACTATATCCACAAATCTAGCATTTTCCAAATGAAGTACATAAAATATTATCTCAAAAATTCTAATTAAATTACAGAGCCTTGATAATATGAAATAATACTATGTCCAGATTTCCATTTACATCAAGGTTGGAATGGCCTATCAAATGATCAATTTGAGTTATTTACCAAAATGCCATTATGGGGCCTAAATACATTATTTGGCACAACAAAATTCTAAAATAATTGCACAAGGCATAAAACATACAATTACAGCAATATGAATTTTCTCAGATTTTTCAATGGAATATACCCAACATTTCTACATAAATTCCATAATGGTAAAATGTTCATTTTGCTCTTTAAACTACTTAAACATCATCCAACAGAGATATAATTTTTTTATAGTGTTTATTATGTCATTCCTTAGTCCTCAACAGAAATTGAACATTTAATGATAAGGGTAAACCTATTTTAAATTTATTTCTTCAAAAGGACCAAATTTTCAGAAATTCAAAATAATGGGATTTTTGTTCCCAAAAATCCCACCGTTGCTACGAGAGGTGTATTACAGCCACATGTGTCTCTATAATAAAAATCATGATTTTTTGAATGTTCCAAGTTGGCTGAATACACATTATTTTATTTTAGGCTAAATGCACACCAAGCCTATAACAAGCCAACACATGTAAGTGGGTTTACCCAAGATGCAGTGGTCCAAATTGGTTGAAATTCTCCACATACACTTATAATGTCCCTAAGGACATTCAACCAAAATTTGGAGCCATTTGAAGTCCCACAACTCCAAATATTTCATTTATTTCATTTTTGGTATTTTAGTAAAAACTATAGAAAATGTTTTCCCTAAAATTATCATTTTTTTAGAGGGGTTAGCTAAGCCCTAAAAATGCATGCACCCAAACATTTGGGCCATTTGGATGACTGGTTTGACTTGGGCATCATTTTGAAATTCTGCCCTAGCTAAGGACAAACCCTAGAAAGATAGTCCTACAGTTCAGATCACTGGACCAAATCTCAAGTTAATGGTGGCAAATTAAAGTTAACACAAAGGGCTACATTTTTCATGTTCATGTAATACTCTGGAAATGATTCTAGGAGCCCTATATTTGACATGCAAGATCACTGAATTAATATGAAAGAAATGCAATTTCATTTCATTAAATAATAACAGAATTAAATTGATTTTAATAAAATGAACTGCACGGATCTTAAAGCTAGATTGGACGGAATCCGGTTATCTTTCCCAAGTGTTCAACGGCTGAGATCGAGCCGACCTGGGGGATATTGCGGGGTCATTTCCGGCCACAAGAGGCGGCGCCACCCCCAGCAAACGGTGCCATCACCTTCACGGTGGTGGTGGCTATCCTTTGCCGGTGATGAGGCGGCGGGAGACGGCTGAAATGACGATCCCGAGCTGTAAGAAAAATCTTGAAAAATCTCCCATTTCTCAAATGGCATCGGGCTCAATTTAGCCCGATATCTCCCCTAGTTGATCTAGGATTCTAGTACGGGTAGAGAAACAACGAAACGAACCCGAATGGCGACATGGAGGCGAGGTTGGCGGCAGTTGGCCATGGCCGAGCTGCTTCGGCGATCTCCTGCTCAAAACCTTGATTCTCCACCAATTCTCTTGCTCCAGGACTCGATCTCCACTCGTTTTCCCCTTCTGAAGCTGATGGTGAGTTTAGTTTTGGCCGGGAGTGGGTATAGGGGGAGTTTAACCCGAGGTTAGCTCGGTTTGAAGCTTGGTTGTGTCACCAAAGGTGCCAAGTGGCCACCATGTTTGAACTGGCTTTGAAATGCTTTGAGGAGGTCGGCCAGCCCATTTTGGGTAGAAGGGATGAAGGCCACATGGCCACCTTTCATTTCCTCCCATTTCTCTCTCCTCTTTTTGGATGATTATGTGGGCTTAGCCCAAGGAGAGTGGGCTTAGCCCAAGGAGAGTGGGCTTAGCTCTCATTTTCTCCTTTAGGTCGATTATGTTTACTTGTTGACTTTTGAGTTGACTTGGTCAACCATGAAGAGTGGGCTGACCCCACTTGGTGGTCATGGGTCTAATGGCACCACCCAACTTGGGTTGGGTCGAGGGTGTTCCCCACTTAGGCTAATTAGGCATATAGGTTTGAGTTTGACCAACATAGGGCTAAGGTTGACTTGGGTCAACTAGGGTCAAAGGGTTGACCTAGTGACATGCCCTAGGGTCCACTTAGATTATTTTAGGGTTAGGGCAATGTGGTGGGGCCATGGTGTGTCTAGGGTTCCAATTTAGGCTGGTTTGAATGCAATTGAACACTCATCTCCATAAAAATTAATCGAGACTCAATCCCTTAGTCATTTGGAGGAGATCAAGAGCCTTTTTCGGCAAACAAGGGGAGGAATTCAGTGAATTCTTCATTGGGCAAAAAACTCAATTCATGGCCATTAATGATGCAATCAAGCCAAGACCCCTCCACTCCCCAATCAGGTTCAATTAAAAGCTTCACCAGGTCGAGAGCGGTCGGTTACACTCTTTCCCTGAAGAAATCGATGACTCTGGGTTAGAAGTTGTAGAGCACCCGTATAACACCTCTACCCGTCACGTAGGATATAATAGAGGGTACGGCCGGGCCCCCCCCACCATATTCCACAAACTGGCGGAGACGTCACTAAATAATATCAAGAACCATCGCACCCTAACACAGAGCATTCTAGCAGAAGCTTCAGGGTTGAAAACATGAACTCAACAAAAATAGAAATGTCCACTTCTACTAAATAGGAATGTATACAACCAAATACATAAGGTACACAGCCATTTGGCTTTTATATGTTTCTCTTAACATAAGGTGTGGTTTACAAACATCGGCACGCAGGCCGGCCAATCATAAACAAGAGTAAACAAAACAAGGCCTTCAAGGGCAGCAGCGTAGATTGGGATTTAGCCCGCAAAGTCCCGCTTGGAACAGCACCACCTGCACCTGCAAGAACCAATCCACCAATCGGTGGAAAACACGGCAACGGTCAGCATTAAGCTGACCAATTATAACGACCATGCCCCTGGCACGTGGCAGCGGAATTCCTTCCTTGCATAGCATTTTACATCACATACATATATATATAATAATCCACAAAGGTTGTGCACAACTGCACAAGCCAATACATATCACAAATGTCGGCACGATGACCAAATGTTTCGTGCACTCAGGGCACATTATCGGTTTACCGAATACCAGGTCACACTACCGTTCAGATGTCTCAGACCTACAGTTCATTATGAGCATTCCTAGTCTTTATGGCGCGCAGGCCAAAGACTCAAATTATGCCCCCGACGAAAGCCCAATGCCTTGATGCTCTCTTGTACAGCTGGCATAACACATGTACAGATCAGCCACCCCTCGTTGCTCAAATCGCCTTGCCACAAAGGAATACTGAAGTACTCATGGTCAACTTACAGGCGCGAGTTGGTTTCACCTTTCCTATTCGGCACTAAGCCCTTTTCATAGTTGCAGCCCCAAGGCTCAACTTCACACAATATGGCACTCACGGCCACAAGAGTTGAACACCAAGTACAAACTCTCACATTTTCCTGGACTTCTTCAAGTACTTCCTACTGCACCAAGCTGCAGGTATCAACGAAGGACTCCATACAAACAACCAATGTACACGGAGTCTTCTCCAATTTGCAAACAAAGCATCACCAATCCCGACCAACATGTTCGGATGGGCTTCACACAGCATGCCTTAACGTACTACACAATTCCGGTTCTAATGCAAGTTAACAAGGGATGAACCACCAATCCCAAGGGAATCACTTCGCCATCCACCTTTTGCTGTAGGATTCCTATGCAAATGCAGGAAAGAAGGGCTTCACTTGTCCAAGAAGGAAATCGTTACCCTTGGAAGACTCTTTGGAGCCATGGGGAGAAAAGTAAACGGATGAAAGTTATCGCAGCATCCTTGCCTTTGCAAATCCTAACTCGGCTCGCGATTTCTACCACCGTAGCACCACCGGCGACCGGAATCCTCTTCTTCTTCCTCCTCTTGCTCTCCCCTCTCTCTTACTTTTAGAAAGAGAATGATGAGATGAGAATGAGAAATGAATCCTCCATTCCCGACCTTATCAAGCCAGGTAGAAACCAGGGCCATTGGATCTCCATCAAAGAAAATGAACGGCTCAGAATCGCTCTCAAAATACATTTCCTGGACTGAACACGGTTTGTGACATACCCATATCACAGGCTGTGTTCCTTAAGCGGCTATAGAACTGACTCAGCCAGTCCATAACACGGGCTTATACACGCCCGTGTCAAACACTTGACACGCCCGTGTCAGAAAGCACACGGTCATGTGACTGGCCGTGTATCTCCTTCAACACAGTACCAGATCACCCAAGAAGAACACAGCTAAGGCACATCCCCGTGTCCTTAGTCGTGTGCCAAACAAGCCCCTATGACACTCCCGTGTCACAGCCATTCTCGCTACTCAACGCTACCCGGTTATTCACCCGAGCAGTACACGCCCGTGTCCCAGGCCGTGTTGCCTCTCGATGATAGTCAACCATGCTATATCGAGAACTCGACTCGACGCCCACCGTAAAGTACACGCCCTGGGACACGCCCATGTCCCCGGTCGTGTGCATTGGAAACTCCCTGGGACACGCTCGTGTCCCAGGCCTTGTCACCCAGCCTGACCCCATTTTGTGACTTATGGTTTTTGGGGTGTTACAACCCGACACCACCACCACCACTGGAAATGGTGTCACAGCGATCGGCAAGGCTCCAGCCCTCCCAGAAGGTCCTGTCCTCTTCCTCTTTTTTAGTGGATAGATCCACATCTACTGGTCGCAAGGTTTGGGGCCAAATTGCCCTAGATCGGGTAGGCCGAAAGCTTGGTTTTTAAAGTTCTTCATCCATGCCTAAAACTTGATTCCGGCCACATCCGGCCGGCCTACCACCGCCTATCGCCGACCACCACCTTAATGAAGGTGGTGGTGCCATTGGCCGTCTGGGGAGATGCTCAGGTGGCCAGGAAATCTGTTGGGTACATTGGAAAATGTGTACCTGATTTGAAGAAGCCCAACCTAGCTCAATGATATACATCATGTTGTATTTGATGTAGTTTTGAGTTGACATGTGCAGGTAAAGAAATGTTAAAGTTTACAGAAAAATTCTAAGTCCAAGTGTCGACACAAAGGAAATGTGTCGACACATAGAAGAAAGTTGTCGACACAACACTGGGAAAATGTGTCGACACAGAAGAAGTAAGTCGACACTACTCTGGGAAAAAGTGTCGACACATAACATAGTCGATCTCAACACTGGGAAAATGTGTCGACACAGAAGAAGTAAGTCGACACTACTCTGGGAAAAAGTGTCGACACAGAAGAAAGCGTCGACCTCAACATTGAAAAAAAATGTCGACACAGAAGAACATAGTCGACCTCAAGGAATATAGTCGACCACAAGTTTGTCTACAACAGCAGAATGTGTCGACACATTGTGATTGAGTCGACACATTGAAGCAGAGTTAAAAGAAGACTGTGTCGACACCTGAAGGCTAAGTCGACACTTACTGAAGTTAAGATTCTACAACAACTGTGTCGACACACAGGACTTGTGTCGACACACTGAAGAGTCAAGATCAAATTGTTTGCAGAAGAAGCTGTGTCGACTCAAAGGCAACTTAGTCGACATCACTGAAGGCAGTGTCGACACCAAAGTCAATTGTGTCGACACAAATAGACAGATGGTCTCGACACTTTCTGACAGACTGTCTCGACACACTGTGGTTCAAGACTAAGGCACAGGACTTGTTGAAGACTTGACAGCTGTGGGTTGCCACCGGTTAACTGAAGCTGTCAGACTTGTCAGAGAACTGTTAGAAACCGGATCAGCCGGTTACCATGAAGGAAGTCTATAAATAGACATATTCAGAAGAAGGAAATAACTTTCTCAACATTGAAGAAATTCTTAACTCCAGAACTTTTGAAGAAGGATTCCGATCCAAATCATTTCAAGAAAGTGCAAGGCACTTAAGAAGATCTTCTCAAGAAGATCTAAGAAGACTATCTAAGGATAGATCTAAGAAGAGTTCTAATCAGAATTCAGAAGAATCATTCAAGTGCTGATAGAGAGAGATCAAGTCAGAATTTGAAGAAGAAGAAAGAATCCACCAGTGGATTATCAAGAAGCTGTTTGGAATCAACTCAGCTAAGTACATTTTCAAGAAGCTTTGAAGAAGGCTAAGAAACAGTTGATTGCATCAGCTGATTAAGAATTGTCATTGCCTTTTCTCTCTCAATTTGGCAAGACAATTTAAAACAATCTTTTCTATATTTCTGTAGGATCTGTTTATACAGATCTGAGTTGTAAGCCTATGTTATAAAGGCTGAGTGTAGGAGTGTTGAACTCTGAGTGGTAGGGCTGATTGCCTGAGTGTAGGAGAAGGATATTCTCTGAGTTGTAGGCCTTGGGGCAAGGCTGAGGTAGGGCAGTTGTGCCTGAGTTGTAGGAACCAGTTGGGTTCTGAGTTGTAAGATCTATTGATCTGAGATAAGTGGAAGTTTGGCCGAATCTAGCATACAGCTAGATAGGTGAAGGGGGAAAGTGGATGTACCCAGACCTTGGGGAACCACTATAAAACATAGTGCAATCTGTGATGTGTTGTTTTCTGTGATTGCTGTGTTTTTGTATTAGTTAATAAATTGAATTCTGTCTAGAAGTTTTAGAAAAAGAAGCAGGACCTATTCACCCCCCCCCCCTCTAGGTGTTTAGGCTGCCTTGAAAGTTAAACTATCAAGTGGTATCAGAGGGAGGTTCCTCAAAAAGGACTTAACAGTCTGAGGTAGATCTGATAGGCAGAATCAAGAATCAAGAAGATGGGTTCTGGAGAGAATCATAAGGAGCTAGGGTCAATGAAATTACCCATATGCAAGAAGGAAATCTTTGGGATCTGGAAAGAAAGAGTCAGATTGTTTATGGAAGCATCTGACCCAAGGATTTACATCACAGTACAGGAAGGCCCCTTCATACCAATGAAGATATCTGTTCTTGATGCAAATATCCAAACACCAAAGACTTATTCTGAAATGACCAAGGATGAAATCATCTTGGCAACCATGGACAAAAGGGCACAGAACATAATTGTCAGTGCCATAGATGATTCAACATTTCAGAATCTGATTCACTGCAAGACCTCCAAGGAGATGTGGGACACATTGATTGTCTACATGGAGGGATCAGAAGAAGTAAGGCTGGACAGAAAATCTATGCTAAATCAGGAGTATGAAAGTTTTAGACAAGGAAAATCTGATAGCATAACTGAGTGCTATAAGAAATTCTATAGAATTGTGAATGAGCTAATTTCCTATGGAAGAGTCTTCAGTACCTATGAACTGAATGACAAATTCTTAAGATCCTTATCAAAGGATTGGGATACAAAGATCTGTGCCATAAGAGAAGTGGCAAAATTGGCAGAGATATCTCCTCCAACTCTGTTTGGAAAGTTGCTATCCTATGAAATGCAACTTATGGTAAGGAAGGAGGAGGAAAGAAACTCAAGAGGAGAGCATAGAGAAAAGACTGTGGCATTTAATGCTGAAGCCACCAGAAAGAATAGGAGGAAATCACCATCTCCTCCTAAGGAAGTTGAAGAAGGTAGTTCTGAAAATTCAGATAAGGGTTCAGTCAGCAGTGATTCAGATGCAGACTTTGCTGCATTCACTAGGCAATTTCAAAGGTTCTTGAAAAAGAAGCAATGGAAGTCTAGGCCTTCATCATCACAGCAAGTAGATGACTATTATCAGAAAAGAAGGTCATCTAGGAAAGAGAAAAGCAGGTCAAAGCCCAGCAAAGCCACTACTTCAAAGATTGTCTGCTATTGTTGCAATAGGCCTGGACATGTAGTGGCTGAGTGTCCTGACAAAAGGAAGGAATCTTCAGAAAAGAAGAAGACTTATCAGAAAGGCAAGAAGGAGAAATCCTTTGTAGCAAAGAAAGATAAAAGTCTGTCAGACCAGTCAACTTCAGAATCAGGATCTGAAGCTGAAGCATATATTGGATTATATGCTGCATCTGAGGAAGAGGAGTTTATGCAGTTGCTAGACTCCATCAATGAACATCAATGCATGGGTTTGATGACTAGATCAGAAGAGGACCTATGCCAGAATCAGTCTGGTCCTAATGAGGTAAACAGTCCTTCCAGTACATTTGTTTGTAGTACAAGTGAAGAATCAGCTACATCTGCATCAAGTGATGAAGATGCATCTGGATCTGAAGGAGATGTCTATCAATTGATAGACAAGTATGGGGACTTGTTGCAGGCCCTTAAGAAAAGCAAGAACCTGGTTAAATCACAGGCTCAGGAAATTGCTGATCTAAGGGTTACAACAACTGAGTTAGAAAAAGTCCTTGATCAAAAGTTAGCTGAAATTGCCAAGCTGAAGAATATAACTATTATTCAGATGGGCACAATTAATTATACTAATGATCAAGTAAAGAGTCTGGAGGACAGACTTAGAATTGAAAGGGATTTAGTGGCTAGTTACTCTAAGCCAAAATCTGTCTTACCCTTGATAGATGAATTTGTCACTCAGAAGGGTAAGGCTGGATTAGGATTTAAGGGTAACTCCAGGGCTAGCAGATTCAAGAAGAAAGGCAAAGCCCCTATTCAGCCACTAAACCTTTCAGTCCCCATAAGGTTTGGTAAGAAGAAAGTGCCTTCTAACATATATGATCATGAAGACATTCAGGATCATATCAAGACAAATGTTCTGAAGAACAAGGGTGTTAAGGCAAGCAGGCCTACCTATGGTCATAAGCCCTATGGTTTTAAGAAACCAGTAGGAGAAGTTGCAACAGCACCAGCAATGAACAGAAATGCTTCTGACAAGGATGTATCTAGATCTAGATACAATAAGTTTGAATGTTGGTGCTGTGGCAAGAGGGGTCATTTTGCATTGGACTGCTGGTATAACACAAGTGTTATAAAGAATAAGAGTCTACCTGTTAGAAGAGGTTATGATAACTTTATTAAGGCTAACCTGAACCAAGGACCCAAGACTTACTTGGGTTCTAAGGGTAAGTAATTCTGTATTGCAGGTGAATCCAAGTTACCATGCCCCTATATGGTACTTGGATAGTGGTTGTTCCAGGCACATGACTGGAACAAAGGGGCTGCTGAAGGAGTATTCATCTGTCAAAGATGGACATAAAGTGATCTTTGGTGGATCTGAAAAAGGAGTCATCAAAGGATTTGGTAACATCTCTTCAAACCTAATTACTATCACCCAAGTGGCCTATGTAAAAGGTTTGAAACATAATCTAATAAGCATAAGCCAGCTGAGTGATCTAGGATATGACATTTCATTTGGTAAGGATGGATGTCATATCAAAAGGTCAAGTGATCAAGAGATCATATTGACTGGGTATAGGAAGAGAAATGTGTATTGCCTTAATTTTGAATGTGAGAATAAGGCATCCCCCATTTGTCTTGTAGCTGATGACAATGCTTCTCATTGTGTTAAGTGGCACAAGAGATTGGCTCATCTAAACTACAAGACAATTGGCCAACTCTTTAGTAAAGAACTAGTGAGGAATGGGCCTCAAGTTAAGTGTATAAAGGAAGGGGTATGCTCAGCTTGTCAAAAGGGCAAGCAGACAAAAACCTCATTTCAAAGCCTTGAAAACAAGGATTCTGTGAGGTGCTTATACCTCTTGCATATGGATCTTTTTGGTCCTATGCCAGTTCACAGTCTAGGTAGGAAGGTCTACACACTAGTGGTTGTAGATGACTATTCTAGATTTACATGGGTGTTCTTTCTGAGACAAAAATCTGAAACCCCAAGTGTATTATTTAAGTTTGTAAAGCAAATTCAGAATGAACTGAACAGTACAGTGGTCAAAATCAGAAGTGACCATGGTACTGAGTTTCAATCTGAAAGCATGACAAACTTGTGTATAGACTTTGGGATTTTCCAAGAGTTCTCCTCACCTAGAACACCTCAGCAAAATGGAATTGCTGAAAGAAAGAATAGATCATTAATTGAAGCTGGTAGAACTCTATTGAGTGACACCTCTCTCCCAGAATATTTTTGGGCTGAGGCAGTTAACACTGCTTGTCATGTCATCAATAGGGCTTCTATCACCAAAAGCCACAGAAAGACTCCCTATGAGATTGTGAAAGGCAGAAAACCAAATCTATCCTATTTTAGGATCTTTGGCTGCAAGTGCTATATACTTAACAATGGTAAGTCTTATTTGACTAAGTTTGCTGCCAAATCCCAGGATGGGATATTTGTTGGGTACAGCACAAATAGTAAGGCCTATAGAGTCTTCAACTTAACTACTCAAGTTGTTGAAGAATCTGTGCATATTGTATTTGATGAAACAAGATTAATCAATTGTGAATTGTCTTGTAGATCAAATGACTCAACAGGTATAAGCAAGAAGATGGACAAGCTCTCCATTGCTGAAGCTTCAAAGGAAGAGGGAGCATTGGAAAATGAAGGCTGCTGTCCAGGGGGAGTACAAGAGATAATGGAAGCTGATGAAAACCAAGAGGAACAGCAGAATGAAGAAGCTGGAGATGCTCAACCTGAAGGGAATCTACCTCCAGCTATAAGATATCTAAGAGATCATCCTACTGATCAGATAATTGGTGATCCAAGACAAGGAGTGCAAACTAGAAGCAGAAATCAAAGCACAGTTTTGCATTCTAGTTTCTTGTCTCAAATGGAACCTAAGAAGTTTGAAGAAGCTATCCAAGACCAGCACTGGATTGATGCTATGCAAGAGGAGCTGAATCAGTTCAGAAGGTGCAAGGTCTGGGAGCTTGTTCCTAAACCAAGAGGCCACAACATAATTGGGACTAAGTGGATCTATAGGAACAAGCTAGATGAAAGTGGAATAATAATAAAGAATAAAGCAAGATTGGTTGCAAAAGGATACAGGCAGGAAGAAGGGATTGACTTTGATCAAACCTTTGCTCCAGTAGCAAGGCTGGAGGCAATCAGAATGTTCCTTGCCTATGCAGCCTACCAAGACTTCAAAGTATACCAGATGGATGTAAAGTCAGCATTTCTGAATGGTGATCTTAAAGAAGAAGTATATGTAGAGCAGCCATCAGGTTTTGTAGATCCTCTTAAACCTGATTCTGTGTACAAGCTTAGGAAAGCTTTGTATGGGTTAAAACAAGCTCCAAGGGCTTGGTATGAAACCCTGTCTACCTTCCTCATTGAGAATAAATTCTCAAGAGGAAAGATAGACAAAACTCTATTCCTTAGGGAATCCAAAGGAAAGATCATCTTAGTCCAGATCTATGTTGATGACATAATCTTTGGATCTACTGAAAACAACCTTTGTAAAAAGTTTGCCAAACTTATGCAAGGGAAGTTTGAGATGAGCAGTATGGGAGAACTTAAGTTCTTCTTGGGACTCCAAGTAAGACAGACTGATGATGGATTGTCCATATCCCAGTCTAAGTTCACCAAGGAATTAATTAAAAATATGGTATGGAGTCATCCTCCTCCATGAGAACTCCTATGGGCACAAGTATGCCAATATGCAAAGATGAGGCAGGTAAACCTGTTGATGAATCATTGTATAGAGGAATAGTTGGGTCACTACTATATCTCACTGCTAGTAGACCTGACATTATGTATGCAACATGTGTCTGTGCTAGGTACCAAGCCTGCCCTAAAGAATCTCATTATACTGCAGTAAAAAGGATTCTGAGATATCTAAAGGGCACTCCTACTCTAGGTCTTTGGTACCCTAGGAATAGAGATTTTCAACTAACAGGCTATTCAGATGCAGATTTTGCAGGATGTAGAGAGGATAGAAAGAGTACTACAGGTACTTGTCAATTCCTGGGAGGAAGACTAATATCTTGGAGTAGTAAAAAACAGACTAGTGTGGCAATTTCCACAGCTGAGTCAGAGTATATTGCTGCAGGAAGCTGCTGTGCACAGCTATTATGGATGCAGCATCAGCTTAAAGATTATGGTATTCAGGTAAGTAGAACACCCCTTTTATGTGATTCTAAGAGTGCTATTTCTATTGCTAATAATCCAGTTTCTCATAGTAGAACTAAGCATATAGAAATCAAATATCATTTTCTTAGAGAACATGTAGAAAAAGGTGACATCTCATTGGAATTTGTAAAAACAGATTATCAAATAGCAGATGTATTTACTAAGCCTTTAGATGAAACCAAATTCAATAAATTCAAAATTGAATTAGGTATGTTAACCATTGATTAATGTATTAAACAAAATCATTAACAATGCTATTGAAATGGTTAATAAGTAAGTAAAAGTAGTAACAACAATAATCAAGTGTTAAAAAGGACACATTGAAGTTACAGAAATTGGCTAAGTAAGAATGTGTCGACACATTCAGTAATAATGTGTCGACTCAGAGAAATTATGTCGACAAGTCAGAAATATTGTGTCGACACAGAGAATATGTGTCGACACTTAAGAGTTTTATTGTCGACTTAACCAGGAATGTAATGTCGACTCAACCAGAATTATGGTGTCGACACTTACAAAATATGTGTCGACACTTGTCTTAGTGTCGACACAGAATTTCTGTCTTTCTACTATATATCCAAGGTGTCGACATAACCACAAATTGGTGTCGACACATAGTAGACTGAAGAAATGTCGAGTTAATAGAAGCTTGTGTCGACACATTCCGTCTGTGTCGACACATTTAGACTGTCTTTTGGCGCCTTTTGAACTTCTTTCAACAGAAGCTATAAATAGGTCAAAAAGCTCTTTGTGTCGACACGCTTTCAAGGTTTTCGAAACTCAAACCCTGTGTCGACAGTCTTTCTTTCTCTCTTCTCTCAAGCTTTCTCGACACAACGATGGCGCCAAGGATTGAAGACAATGTTAATGAAGGGTATGAGTTGGTGCGCCAGGCGTTTGCAGAGGCGCCGCCTGATGTTCAAGGAGTTATCACCCTTCTCTCTGCATCAGGGTTAGAATTTCTTGTCTCAGAACCATCCAAGATCTGGAAGAAGGAGGTGCACGAGTTCTTTATCTCTGCATCAGTCCATTCAACTGGCCTCAAGATTAAGTCCACAGTTCAAGGGAGTAAGATCAAGATTAACCAAAGAAGTTTAAGAAAATCTTCCACTTGAAAGTAGTTGAAAATGAAGAGGAAGTTCCTATCTCTAGGACAAGGGAAGCCCTTCAATGGTGTGGACTGGACCAAGGATTGAAGATTGGAGCTGCATTCAATAGGAAGGGAATGAATCAGCAAGGGAAGTTCTTGTCTGAGATAGTTGGGAAGGTAATCCTCTGCAAGACAGGTGGACATGATAGGATTTCTGCCTATATGTTCAGCCTGATGACCAGGATAGTCTTTACTATTCCTACTGATTGGTCAGGAGTGCTCTTTGACAAGATCAAAGAGGGAATCAAGAAGCCTAACATGGCTAGGATCATGAGCCTGTACTTCAATGGAGTAATTCCTGAAGTGATGCAGCAGCTGCAGGGGAGCAAGATTAACCATATGAGAAGAATGGATATGAGACTATTCACCAGGTGGGATAGGGTGCTGTCAAAGGATGTGCCTGAAGAGAGCAGGCCAGACACCCCTGTGCAATCCCCTACACCAAATCAAGAATCTGACCAAGTACAAGAAGGGACACAGCTTGACTCAACTGTGGTCCAGGAAGTATCAACACCTGCACAGATGCAGGGGGAGCAGTTTCCACTTCTGCTCCAAAGGTATCTACACCTGCTTAGGTATAGGAGGAGCTAATGTATTTTACTTAAAAGACATTGCTCTTATTCTTATTACTGCACAGGTTCAGGGGGAGCTAGTGTCCACACCTACACCTGCCACTACAAATATTGAGGTGCAAGTCCAAGAGGTAGCACAGTTAAACATATCTCCAGATTTAACTGCTGCAAAAGTGACCACTCAACTGGAATTTACTATGGAAGAGTTATTCCCAGATGTTGATACAGCTACTGATAGAATAGAAGAGGTTCAAGATGTTGAGCAGCCTCTTGACATAGAGCTAGAACAAGGAGTGGAAAAAGTTCAAGAGATTGAGAAAGTACAAGAAGTAGAGGAGGAGCAAAGAATTGAGGGGAGCCTCTACATGTTGAAACTGAGCAACATGGCACTGAAGCAGATAGAGTTAACATAGAGAGTACTTCTGAATCTGAGACTGAAGAAGCCAGGTTGGCTAAGAAAAGAAAACTGGTTGTATTTAAAAGAAGAAGCAAGACTTATAGGCAGGCTTTACAGACAATACCTCCACCTCCACCTCCTGAAGTTGATTATAACAAGTTCTTGGTGGATTTACAGGTGAAATTGGATGACCACAGGGTGGCCATTGAGAAATATGTTGATGAAAGAAACAAAACTCTGCAGTTTGACTTAGCCCAAGATATCAAATCTATCCAATTTCAAGTCAACTTGAATAAAACTGAAATGACAGATTGCTTCCACAAGGGTGGCAATGCTGTAGTTTATCTGGCTAAACAACAGCAGGCTATCTCTACAAAGGTGGATGATATTGTTTTGAAGCAAGGTTATGTTCTGGAAAATCAAATAAGAATGAATGACAATTTAACTGAATCTCATAATGAGATCATTCAAGAGGTGAAGAAGATTGTTCCAGGGATGCCTGCAGATAAAGCCAAAGAAATGGAAGAGTTTGATAAGAATTTTCAGGCTGCAATTGCATCTGTTAAGACTGCCATCACAACCTCTCAACAGGAAATATCTGAAAAGCTTCAAAGATTAAGACCATTTTTCAAGGAGGGAGTGAATTATTTGGATGGCCAAATAAGATTTCAGAAAGAAGATCTTAGAGATCATGTATCAAGAGAAGCCATAAAGGGGGAGAGGATGCTAATTCATGCAGGCTCTGAGCATGCCAAATGGGTGACCAATAGCATAAGAGCCACATTGGGATATCCACCATTGTGTGATGATAACATGGTGGCTGAGTCAGGATTACAAACAGGACTACTTGAAGGTGACCAACCTGAGGTTGCCCAAGTCATATACCCCCCTCACTTGAAGGTGACCAACCTGAGGTTGCCCAAGTCATATACCCCCTCCAGATTTTGATATATTGGATCAGCAAGTGCAATATATGTATAGTCCTTCAAAGGAAGTTGTAAATGTTATCTTTGGAAAGGTTGATAAGCCTGAGGTAAATTTGCAAGATCAGCAAGATGCTCTACTGTCAAAGAAAAGATTTAGAGAGCAGGCTGAGCTGAAGCCAGATTTTGAGCAGTGGAGTCCTACTTCCAGAAATATAATACTCACTGCATGGAAAGCTGTCAAAGATCAAGTTCATGAAAGGGGCAAATGGTACAATGAGCAGGAATGGCAGAAGTATGAGGCAAGACAAGAAGCCATTGTACAATTCAGAAGGAAAGCTAAGATGGGAAGACTTCCAACTGATGCTATGGAGCCAAGCAAATACTTCCCAAAGCCTTTTCACTATTTTGAAAGGCAAAGGCTCAAGGAAGAAGCTAAGAAGAAAGCTGATCTTAAAGGAAAAAAGATGGCTGAAGAATCAGAAGCTCCTGTGACAGCTAAAATTAAATCTGGCCAAGGGATTGTTATTAAAGAGCCTAATCAATCCTGATAATGTTTAGTTCTTTCATAATGTTTTGTAATGATGTAATCTGTCAAAGAAAAACCATGTAATCAAACATTACCCAGTAATAAACAAAATTTTGTTAAATCTGTGATAGATTGTTTTATCCATGATGTTCTTATTATTTTGTTTATAATTAAGTATCCCTGTGTATTGTCATATATCATCATTTTATACTATTTATAAATGGTGTATATCATTGGCTATAAGGGTTATGACTTCTCCAAATAGGGGGAGATTGTTGGGTACATTGGAAAATGTGTACCTGATTTGAAGAAGCCCAACCTAGCTCAATGATATACATCATGTTGTATTTGATGTAGTTTTGAGTTGACATGTGCAGGTAAAGAAATGTTAAAGTTTACAGAAAAATTCTAAGTCCAAGTGTCGACACAAAGGAAAATGTGTCGACACATAGAAGAAAGTTGTCGACACAACACTGGGAAAATGTGTCGACACAGAAGAAGTAAGTCGACACTACTCTGGGAAAAAGTGTCGACACATAACATAGTCGATCTCAACACTGGGAAAATGTGTCGACACAGAAGAAGTAAGTCGACACTACTCTGGGAAAAAGTGTCGACACAGAAGGAAAGCGTCGACCTCAACATTGAAAAAAAATGTCGACACAGAAGAACATAGTCGACCTCAAGGAATATAGTCGACCACAAGTTTGTCTACAACAGCAGAATGTGTCGACACATTGTGATTGAGTCGACACATTGAAGCAGAGTTAAAAGAAGACTGTGTCGACACCTGAAGGCTAAGTCGACACTTACTGAAGTTAAGATTCTACAACAACTGTGTCGACACACAGGACTTGTGTCGACACACTGAAGAGTCAAGATCAAATTGTTTGCAGAAGAAGCTGTGTCGACTCAAAGGCAACTTAGTCGACATCACTGAAGGCAGTGTCGACACCAAAGTCAATTGTGTCGACACAAATAGACAGATGGTCTCGACACTTTCTGACAGACTGTCTCGACACACTGTGGTTCAAGACTAAGGCACAGGACTTGTTGAAGACTTGACAGCTGTGGGTTGCCACCGGTTAACTGAAGCTGTCAGACTTGTCAGAGAACTGTTAGAAACCGGATCAGCCGGTTACCATGAAGGAAGTCTATAAATAGACATATTCAGAAGAAGGAAATAACTTTCTCAACATTGAAGAAATTCTTAACTCCAGAACTTTTGAAGAAGGATTCCGATCCAAATCATTTCAAGAAAGTGCAAGGCACTTAAGAAGATCTTCTCAAGAAGATCTAAGAAGACTATCTAAGGATAGATCTAAGAAGAGTTCTAACCAGAATTCTGAAGAATCATTCAAGTGCTGATAGAGAGAGATCAAGTCAGAATTTGAAGAAGAAGAAAGAATCCACCAGTGGATTATCAAGAAGCTGTTTGGAATCAACTCAGCTAAGTACATTTTCAAGAAGCTTTGAAGAAGGCTAAGAAACAGTTGATTGCATCAGCTGATTAAGAATTGTCATTGCCTTTTCTCTCTCAATTTGGCAAGACAAATTTAAAAACAATCTTTTCTATATTTCTGTAGGATCTGTTTATACAGATCTGAGTTGTAAGCCTATGTTATAAAGGCTGAGTGTAGGAGTGTTGAACTCTGAGTGGTAGGGCTGATTGCCTGAGTGTAGGAGAAGGATATTCTCTGAGTTGTAGGCCTTGGGGCAAGGCTGAGGTAGGGCAGTTGTGCCTGAGTTGTAGGAACCAGTTGGGTTCTGAGTTGTAAGATCTATTGATCTGAGATAAGTGGAAGTTTGGCCGAATCTAGCATACAGCTAGATAGGTGAAGGGGGAAAGTGGATGTACCCAGACCTTGGGGAACCACTATAAAACATAGTGCAATCTGTGATGTGTTGTTTTCTGTGATTGCTATGTTTTTGTATTAGTTAATAAATTGAATTCTGTCTAGAAGTTTTAGAAAAAGAAGCAGGACCTATTCACCCCCCCCCCTCTAGGTGTTTAGGCTGCCTTGAAAGTTAAACTATCAAAATCACCTCTCAATATTTCATAGGACGGGCTACTATGGGCCATTGTCTCAAGGAGGACGATGAGCAAATGTCATTCATTTCCTGCTTTAGGATTCCTGCTGGCTAATTTTAAATAATATAGATAATGAAATTCCATAAATTTAATATTCTATCACACATTATGCAGTAGTTAGTTTTAATTATTAAAAATCCCTAGATGCATTTTTTGGAAAAATGGTCACTTTGAAAGTTGTAGAATTTTGAGTCTAGTTTATTTTAAAATTAGTTTCAACCAATTTGGATCACATGTCTGACCATAACACGCCAAATGGTGCAAGCTATAGCTAGGGTTAACCAGACACAAATTTGTATGCCCTTCACTAAACTGCTTGTCCAAATGCTTTGAAATTTGCATCATAAGTTATTCTCATCTATATCTCAGACATATCCAAAAATGGGAATTTTTGAAATGCATTTTTCTATAGTTTTAGAAAACATTTAATTAATTATGTATTATTAAATTAAGGGGTCTAATGACCTCATAACCACCCAATAGTTTGGTGGGTGACCACTAGTGTCATGTCATGACTCTGGTAAAAATCTCAGCCCATTTAGGCTTGGTTTGAGTAGGTATTAGTGTAACCAAAACATGGTCCCTTATGGGTAAATTAGGGCAAGAGAAATTTGGGGTTGAGTGGGCAATCCTCATCCAAAATGGATGAAATTTTGACCACTACCTCAAAGTCATATAAAACACCCCCTCAAGAGAATTTGAGAGGTTTGGGGTGGAGATGCCCAAAGAGCCTAGTATAGGCCTTAGGGTTTAAGTTTGGGTCCTAGAGAATGACATGGGACTATATGTCCTTGGATTGTCTTAGAACATGGTTGTTGAGTTCCTAGGATAAAAATAAGCTCTAGAAGAATGGTTGTAGGATTTTTAGAAACATATACCCTCTTTGAAATAGATATGGATAGTTTAGGGTACTTTGCTTCAATATTTAATTACATGCTCAAATAAATTTGGATACTCATGAAACTTAGGCAGTGAACCTGATTAGATGATACTATTCCCTAGAAATTTTATTGTAAATTTTGTATTAGTAATCTTGGTACTTCATTCATAAACACTAATTTTTATTTACTTACAAGATAATTGTTTAAGGTTATTTGATTGCTGGAAATGATGAAACTTGGTTAGGGAAAATTTTAGGACACAATAATCTTCTGTGTATTTTTATAAATATATTGGAAGACATTTCATATAGTCTCCTTCATAAGTGCCCATTTATTGAATATTTTAATATAATTCATTTATGTGATCAAATAGAGTTGGAAAATCATAATTCTTGATCAGTAGCCTTTCCTGGTCATTGATGCGTTTGAACGTCAAGTGTACCAGTCGCACAAGTAATATAAAATGGGAGAATTTCCCTAAGTATCGATCTCAAGGGAACACATTAAGGGTGGAGTTAATATCGAGGAGGACTTGAGATTGAAGTCCTTAGGTCGGATCTAACAAAGGGGGTTTTGATATTTGCGGAAAAATAAAGTAAAATGCTAACAATCTACTCCAATGCAACGCCGCTATGCCATACTTTGCCAGGCAGGATGGAAAATTACATGGTCCTCTATGCACCGAATCGTATGGAGGATGGACGAGTAGGCTTGCGGAATGAGGTTCGAGAGCACCTCTTCGCTAGACATTGAAAGTGAGAATAAGATCTATCTCAACTCTAGAGGGGGGGGGGGGTGAATAGAGTTTATTTAAATTAATTTCACAATTTTGAAATAATCAGCACATATAAAATTCAATTTATAGTATAGTGTAGAGTGCTAGTAAAGAGTTAAAAACAACTAAGTAAAGAGCACAACACACAGCAAATCAATCACACAAACAAGCTAGAAGACACAAGGAAATATAGTGGTTCCCCAAAAACCTGGGTACATCCACTCTTCTACCACCCTTGGTAGGAATCCACTCAGGATGAGTTGATCAGGTGTCCTAACACCAATGAGCTTTTGATAAGGTGCTCAAAAACCAAAACTGGATTTTTTGATAAGGTGTCTTGCCACCACTGAGTTTTGACATGGCTCTCAGAACCAGACAGAACTTTTGAAGGGAGTTCAAGAACACTTTTACAGCAGAAAAAGAAAAGATAAGGAGGTGAAGTTGTCTTCTCTGTTCTCAAATCAAATGAGAGAAGACTAGTTGATCTTTTGTTGTCAAAGCTCCCCCTGAGATGTAGACAGGTTTAGGAATGGAAGCTTTGCTCTAAGGTGATAGGTCTTCAGAAGTTTAGATCTCCAGTAAAAGATTGTTTCAGCAAAAGGAGGCTGAAAGATTAGGTGTCTAGAGTTCTTGAGATGAAGCTGTGATCACTTTTCTGTAAGCAAAAAGATTGTTATTCTGATTCTTCAGAACTGATCACTTGTTATCTGTCACAACTTAATTCTTGTTGTTGTGCTCTCTGCGTATGTTATTGTATATTCTATCTGTCTAAAGATAAAAAGGAAGATCTGATTCTCTAAAAAATTCTTGTCAAAGATAGCCGTTGGCAGTCATAAATGTCTTCCATAAAAAGTCTTGTCTTCTAGAGGAAGGTCCAGTAAAACATTCCCTGAATAATTCCTTGAAACTTGCTCCAGAATAAAGACAAACGGCTGGCAGATCTCCTTGACATAAATGCTGAGAGAATTCAAAAACATTCCAAAGACTGGCAGCATTTGAATCCTTAGAATCGTTGATCTCTCAGAAAAATCGTCGATCTGAGCTCTACGATCGTCGAACTGAGCTCAGAGATGGAGACAGATCAAACAGACAGAAAGCGTCGAACTGAGCTCGAAGATCGTCGAACCGAGCTCAGCGACCTGAAGAATAGCTGAAGAGAGATCGTCGACCTGAGCTCGAAGAACGTCGACCAAAGCTCGACGACTTTAGCAAGGTTGAGCTCAGAGAGCGTCGAATCGAGTTCGACGTTTCGTCGACCTAAGCTCGACGATAACTGACTTTGGACTTGGCTCTATATCCTTGATCTTGGAATGGTCCTGGGGGCAGCTTCAAACCTAAGTTCTAAGCCCTAGACTCATTCTAATGTTGACCTTTACAACTATACAACTAGGTCAACCTTGTTTCCTAAGACAAACATAGTGATCCTTACCCAAATTAGTAATAGGGTGTTCCAACACACATGCTTATAACATTTTCTAGAATGGCAAAACGGTATGTGGCGGCGGATGGATATGCGGGCGCAAATCAAGCAACTAAACCGTCAAACAATACAAGTATACATAGACATGAATCACATAAAGTTTACAGCTAAAGTGCACATCATCAATATAAACAGGTTTAAACACCAATATTCAGCAAGAAAACAAGAACAAGTCAAGAGATCGACCGAATTTGAAGGCTCGTCGAGGGGTTGTGGATGGATTTGCTGGGTTGTCAATACGCGTCCAAGCTCGGTCCTCAACTACGTCCGGGGTAGAGAAGGGCTGTCACTACCTTCCAATAGACCCGTCTTCTTCATGTCACGATACGGAAGAAATTTGCAAGCTTCCCTTTGCTTGATGGATACGGCGCCAAGCCATGAAATGGAGCTCAAGATATGATGGAGAAGGCCAAGAGCAAGAACAGACAAGGTGTAGGCTTTGTGAGCATAGTTAGAGCTTCTCTCCTTGGTGGAAGATGAAGGGAGGAGGTGGAAGGGAAAAGCTTTGCCCAAAAAGTCAACTAGGATGAAGCTGTAGATGATGCTGTCCAAAACAGCAGGAAATCTGCGCTTAAATAGAAAAAGATAAAAAAATTGGTCATGCACGGTCTGGCGCACGATCGTGCATGAACCATGCAATTTTTGCGCGCGGAAAATGGCTTGCGCGAGAGATGCATTGACCCGTGCATTTACTCGCGCACGGTAGCTTCCGCCCGTGCGTAAAGTAAATCGTACGGGTAAACACAGAGCGCAGGAATGTAGTGTTGGTACAGGAGAACCATGCATTTTACTCGCGCACGGGCGCTTCCGCTCGTGTGCGAAGGAAAACGCACGATTAACCACAGAAAGCCGGAATTAAGAGAAAAATATGCAGACCGTGCGATTCCTTTTCTCATAGTTTGGCCGAAACAGTGCGGGAACAAAATGCACGATTGAAAGAGACTGTACGAGAAGAAATTTGCACGACCGTGCGTTTTACACAGAAACTGGAAAATGAATCCGGGGTGTCCCGACTACCTGCACAATAATGAAACCGACTAGAAAGAACAATGGGGAGCACCATGTGCTTACCCCCGAAAATAGAATACGCAATTGCACACCCTTGGGCCAAAACAGTGCACGCAATGGTCAACGATCGAACGATGCAAATATAGCTGAAATACGGTTGAAATGCAGTGCACGAGTGAGAAAACAATCCTAGATGAGTCCGAAAAACCCTATAAATATCGAACTCATCACACCACCAGACTTAAATATTTGCTCGTCCTGAACAAATCATCTCTCTGTGGACTCGAAAATAGCTAGTTGGCTTAGAAATTTCAAAATAAAGTAAAGTAAGAAATCAAATACTAATGGGTGCAGAAAATATAATAGATAAACTTTTTAATTAAGCTACGGAGTTTTAAATTTTGACAGGCATAAATAAATTTTGTAGCTACTCAAAATAGGAATGCTAGAGAATCGTCCGGTCACGCATAGGAAGAAAGTAGATAGGCCACGAAGGTGAGCATTGCCAATGACCGAGCTCAGGATCACCTCCAAAGGAATCCAACAATGTCGGGGAACATACGCTTGCCCGTTCACACTCTCTCCACGATGCTAGTTCGACTCAAGCATGAATCTGTAGGACTTTTAGGAAAATAATGGGGCTTTGGTATATACGTAGGTAAGGATGCAAAAGGTAAACAATGGTTATGCACCACCCACATGAGCTCACACAAAGGACTATCTTCTCGCCCACAATACAAGCAAGTGCATCACACCACCAGACTTGGACTTGACATACGGGTGCGTGCACCGCCTACCAGCACAAAATATCAAATGGAATTTTTCATTTAAACTTTTTATTCTTTCCTATCAAACTACTTTCTATTTCTCTTTTTTTCTTTTTTCATTTTTAAAAATTTTTATATCATATTCAGCAATATAATCATGAAATCTACACCTCACAAACAAAAAACTGCACCACGGCAACAGCACCAAGCGAGAAGTAGCATAACAAAATTTAGAGATCATTGTGTGCGACTGGGAAAGGCTTTTAGGCTCTAGTGATCGTGAAGTGGGGTTAAAACAAAAGATGGGATAGGCACAACATAGACTATTAAGGATTATCGTTAGGACTGGGTACATGGCTCAACCGGGCCAAAATGATGGCCTACATCACGCTCACGCTTGAGTAACCATGCACCAATGCTTCAAGAGTATCTTGCGGCAAGTTCTTATCCACCGAGAAAGATGATCCTTCCTCCCAACTCGAGCAATTATGAGGCTAGTGGCGGCTACACAAATTCCGACTTTACCGTTTGATCACTCCAAATTCAGCAATTTTGAGTAGTACAAATGATATTTACAAATGCAAAAAAGTATAAATCTACGAGTATAAAGAAAAATTAAATCTATACTATTTCTACACAAACCATGAGTACTCGATTAGGAGCACGGCACAAGTTTCACACTACTCTACCCTAAAATCCTAAGCCAACACCTACTATTTTAAAGTTAACACAAAAGAAATACATTTGACTTGAGCCGAGCGCGTGTTTAAGTGTGTGCTCATGCAGTGCAGGTGCACAATCATTTCATGATAAAATAAAAACTGAAAATGAAAATACTCTTGTGGTATGCAAGTCCATGTAGAGCAAGTGCACAGGTAGTGCATAACACTCCCCCACCAGACTTAAACTAAACAACCTATCAAAAGATTTACAATAATAGCAATGAAGTAAAAGTCTGGGAAGATGTTACCCAATGCTCTTCAAATGAGCATACCAGAAGATTGGCGTTAAAGCATGAAGCCAAACCTACAAAAAAATTTAGCTCACCACGCCGCACCCAAGAAAGGCTACCTACAAAATAACTCCAACAAAAAATATAAACCAAGACATAAAAAATATAAGCAAAGCAACACATGCGAGTTAGTACCAAACACAATCATCTCATCTCATATATCAAATGAAACTAAACGCAATAACACAGGAAAGACAAACAATGCAAACAAAATAACTAAAAGCCACCCTGGGGCCGAAGCCCCAGCTGAATAAAGTAATCTATACAGTCAGGCAAAATAACAATTATACAAATATGAAGAAAAAACTAAAAATAATCCTAACTGAGAAGAAGAACAGAAATCACTCAGGCTGATCTGAAAAAAATGGAGGCGGAGGTGGAGTACGGGCACACGAAGTAGAGGCATGAGCAGGGACAGCAGGAGGCACCCAAAGAAAATCAACAATACGCCCGGTCATGTCGTGTTGCTGGCGAATCAACACTTCCATCTGCAAATTCCACGCGTAGTAGTCGGCATAATCCTCCGCGAAACTCCTATAGTGTGATGCATGGGCAAAAGAAGAAGCATGGGCCAGAGGCAAAGTATGGCCAGGAGCGGTATCGTTGGTCCTATGAGACTCCGAAGAAGAACCCGCAGCAGCAGAAGAATCCCCAGCAGGCTGCTCATACTCAACAGTATGAACAACGTAACGCCACGTACCACTAAAAGAAACACGATGCACCAACCTAAAGGCGGTCATCATGGTCAAAGAAATGAAATCATCGCGGGAAATGGGAGTCATGGCGGGCAAAGTGTCAAAGACTCCTATTACCTTGGCAATTCGCGTAATAAAATGTGATCCATCGATGGCTTTCAAGGGCACGTATGTGGCCTGGTGATGTAAGTATTCAGCAAAAACCCGGCCTAGGTGGAGAGGGATGCCATGATGCATGCTAAAAAGGTAGAGAAGATCCGACCACCCTTGTACATTCTGACTTATTGAGCGGGCATTGATGTTGTGCCCGATTAAGTGATGAACATAGCAGAGCGAGGGAGAAATAATCTGGGATGACTTTGCAGAATGCGCTTCATACTGTTATGGCAATCCGGTGATCTCCTGCAAGAATGTATGGGGTGAAACACCGGTAGGGAACTCAAAGGGTCAGGCAAGGACGTCCGACTCGATAAGTTAATCAACCACATATATCCTCGCATAAACGACTAGCATGCCCCTACTAAAAGTGTACGAACGCAAGTTCATTCGAAAGGCCACCAAAGTGGACTCACCGGTAGCCGCATCTCGTCGCTCTAAAATGCGTAAGGTGGAAAGAAATTCGAGTGTGAGCTCGAAAAATCCCGTCTCCACAATAGAGAATAGATGTCGCCAAGAACCTACATCGAGTAATCGGTCCTCCTCAACCATTAGGCCGACGGTTGCTAGCTCCTCATCCGAAATGAAATTAAAATCCAAAAATTGTTTTTGGACCAAGCGTTCATACCTTGTGATTATTTCAGGTCTCCCAAAATGGAGCATCCGCTCTGCGTCTTCAGTATTCACCGGAGCCTTCGGCACATCTTCCGGCTCCGCCAGAACCGAAGCTCTCGAGGAAGAGGAAGAAGCACCACCAAAGCTACGTAGCTTGCTAATCAATTTATTGTAACCAATGGCGATGTGGAGAGGGAGATATCGGGAAAGAAATGAAGAAAGAAGGAAGATTTGGAGGAGGAGGAAGAGATTTCCCCGGAGAAGAAGGAGAAGAACTGGCGCTCGAGCAGGCGCACGGGGAAATGGGCCAGCGTGCGTCAAAAACACTTGGCCTGCATTTTTAATAAAAGAAAAAGTCGTGTGTTATTGCCGCGCACGGTTACCCCAACCATGCGTTTTGCAAAAACAGTCCAATTCACATCATTTTCTCCGGGAAGCCTCATCCTGCGACAACAGCGAGAAAAATAAAAACAAATGGAACAAAGAATATCCTAAGCTACTAGGCCACTTCCCGAATTAGGCACACACACACAAAACTCTCGCAAGCATGCATTACACACAAAAATTCATAATACACAACACGCAAAGAAACAATAAATACTAACTAATGAATCCTGCTCCTAGATAAGTACTGGGGTTATTGTCATCCCAGCACGAGTTATTCGAGATCCGAAAAGTACTAGCTAATGGGCTATGAAAAGAAAAGTGCACAGACAACTATTCCATTATCCGTTGCGGTAACGGGTACCTATACGGAGATAAAGCAGTGACCCCTCTACCTAAATAATAATACCTGCCCAACACAGTTAGAGGAAATAGGAAGTAAGAAGAGGAGGAGCGCTGGTCCTCACTCATCTCACCACAAAATATATCCTTGCCCAACAAGGTATCGTCAACCACAAATCTGTAGGAAGCAATGGAAGCATTATGGGCACCAGGCTCATCGTCATCCCTTCGTACCCATGGGAACTCAACCTGCACAGGCTCAGATAAAGAAGAGGGATCAAGTAATAAAAGGGATGAAGAACCAAAATAATCAGAATAAGGGAGAGTGATTCCGGTTTCACTCTCAGCGAGATTCCGGTAAAGATCATCGTCGGTAACATACGAGTCCTATCGTGGGGAATCCAAGAACTCGAGGTCCGTGGTGGTAACGGGAATGGCCTCGTCAAATAAAGAGGTGCAAACCTCCACATCGAAAAGAGAATATTCCTAATCCCACCTTGGTGCAACCTCAGGCACTGAATCATCAAAAAATACAACATCATTAGCTGACTCACAAGAAAAAAGTGTAGCAAACTCAGGAAAAAATTGCGGAGGGGCGAAGCTGCCCTCAAAATTAAGCACTGAATGAGCAGGAACCATTACAAAATAATCCGCAGACGCCGCCCCATCGACAGGAATAATCTCTGTATCCTATACAGGAGCGCCCATGGATTCCTGATCCTCTTTTTGATGGCTAATACTAGAGTGATTTTCATCACTCAAGGCAAGCTCGTAAAAAGGGAGCGAGGGACCCATGAAGGATCTATATGCAGCGAGAGATTCCTCGGTAATCTCAACAGGCAAAGAACGAGCAAGGTGCGCTATGTCTGTGTATGGGCCAGACAACACCCTTGTAGGCTTGTCCACAACAGTCTTCCGCGAACAAGAGGTAGTTGCGCACACGCCCTCAGAGGTAGAATGCTCGCATAAGCGAGGGCAATCCTTCACAATGTGGCCTACACCTTGACACAGCAAACATCTAATACAATGCTCGGCCTTCATATTAGCCATGACATTGATGCATCGACACAAAGCGTAAGGTAGACTGCACTCGGCTACGAAATAAATCACGAATAAAAATAATTACCCAAAAGTGCTACACAGTTATAATAAAAATAGCGCGTATCTGCTATCTAAGCCAAAAATTAGGAAAAGGAAAAAAGAAATAAGCAAAATAAAAATTCTAACAACCAAAGCAAAGAAGAAACATGAAATGTATAAATGGAAAAGGGCTTCGATCTACTATCTCCCTCTCCAAAAACTCACACGATGGTGTTCCCCTGCAGTGATGCCAAAAACTTGATGTGTTTGAACAGCAAGTGTACCGGTCGCACAAGTAATATAAAATGGGCGAATTTCGCCAAGTATCGATCTCGAGGGAACACAGTAAGGGGGAGTTAATATCAAGGAGGACTTGAGATTGAAGTCCTTAGGTCGGAGCTAACTAAGGGGGTTTTGATATTTGCAGAAAAATAAAGTAAAATGCAAACAATCTACTCCTATGCAACGCCGTTATGCGATGCTTTGCCAGGAAGGATGGAAAACTACACGGGCCGCTATGCACCTAATTGCAGGGAGGATGGACGAGTAGGCTTGCGGAATGAGGGTCGAGAGCACCTCTTCTCTACGCATGCTTCTAGCAATTGCTAGAACGGCAAAACGGGATGTGGCGGCGGATGGATATGCAGGCGTAACTCAAGTAACTAAAGCGTCAAACAATACAAGTTCACATAGACATGAATCACATAAAGTTTACAGCTAAATTGCACATCATCAATATAAATAGGTTTAAACACCAATATTCAGCAAGAAAACAAGAACAAGTCAAGAGATCAACAGAATCTGAAGGCTCGTCGAGGGGTCGTTGATGGATTCGCCGGGTTGTCAATCCGCATCAAAGCTCAATCCTCAACAACGTCCAGGGTAGAGAAGGGTTGTCACTACCTATCAATAGACCCGTCTTCTTTGTGTCACGATGCGAAAGAAAGTTGGAAGCTTCCCTTTGCTTGATGGATACAGTGCCAAACCATGAAATGGGGCTCAAGATATGATGGAGAAGGCCGAGAGCAAGCACCAGCAAGGTGTTGGCTTCGCGAGCATGGTTGGAGCTTCTCTCCTTGGTGGAAGATGAAGGGAGGTTGTGGAAGGGTGGAGATTTGCCCTAAAAGGCAGCTGGGTTGAAGCTGTAGATGATGCTGTCCAAAATGGCAGGAAATCTGTGTTTAAATAGAAAAAGATCAGAAAATTGGTCACGCATGGTCTGGCGCACGACCGTGCCTGAACCGTGCGATTTTCGCGCGCAGAAAATGGCTAGAGGGAGAGATGCGTTGACCCGTGCGTTTCCTCGTGTACGGGTTCTTCTTCCCATGTGATAATACGTTTTGTAGCCTAAACTATTATCGTATTTTATATTTTATATTGTACAAATTATGTCTATTATTAGTTTATTTTTATCCTTTTTATGTAAATTTTATTGCCACTAACTTTTTCCTGTCTTTTTGCAGGTTTTCAGAAAAATTGCCAAAATGGCCTGTCACGCCCCCCTGTCACGCCCTCCCTGGGCGTGACCTAGGGCGTGTCACCCGATCCCGAGGACACCTGTTGGAAGGGACAGAAAATGGTCAAAACCGCTGTCACGCCCCCTGTCACGCCCTCCCTGGGCGTGTCACTAGGCGTGACCAGGGGCGTGTCGCCCTCTGTCGCAAAGCTGCCGCCGTATTAAATGCCCTTCCGCCTCAGCACGCAAATAGTACTGTCACGCCCCATGTCACGCCCGTGACATGGGCGTGACACCTTCCTTTTTCGGCGACTGACGGATTTCCGACCAATGATTTGGACATGACATGCCTGTCACGCCCCCCTGTCACGGGCGTGACCTAGGGCGTGACCACCGACGTACCGAAGCAATCATCCCTCCCGCCAGAATCCAGAGCTCGAGGTCAAATCCGTACCTGTCACGCCCCTTGACACGCCCCACCTAGGGCGTGTTAGAGGGCGTGACCAACCCGAGAAAAAATCTATAAATTGAGCCCCCCTCCTCCCCATTTTAGCAAGCTTTGGTTGAGTGGGGGAGGTGCTGCCCCTTTGTTTCTTGATCCTTTTTCATGCTTTTTCTCTCTCTCTCTCCCCCTCTCTTTGTACTTTTTGGTTAACCCTAGTTTAATCTTAGTTTGTGCTAGCTTTTAATGTAATTTTCTTTTTGCTTAGTGCTTAATGTAGGGCTAGAATAGGGTTTAATTTTCATGCACTTGTAACTTTAATTTTCAATAGTGTAACTTGCCCTTTTTATTAATAAAAGTGTTCTTGTTTAGCTTGTGTTCTTCTTATGCTTTTCTACTCATCTTCCCCCCTCCACTCCATTATGATTAACTAATCCTCCTTGTACTCGATCTTGATGATCCGAGGTTAGAGCGATTATGTTATGATGTTTTAATTAATCTTTTCTTTTTAGGTTAGGGCCTTGAATTACTCTTGATTTATCACGGGTCGGAGGTATATTTTCGATATATACTCTCCGCCTTTGCTTTCATTCTGGGCTAGCCGAGAGGCCGAAAGAATGAAGTGAGCATTCAAGAGTAAAGGGAGTTGTACGCACCCCTCGAGAGAGGCAGACGTCCAAATCTCCCGGATTGGAGTAAAATCCAATAGTGGGGTTCACCGCGTAAAGCGAGTTTTAGGCCTCCGATTTAGACGAGAGTCGGTCGGACCTTCCTAAACTCAGTTGGGCACGACTTCGAGAGAAGCGTGTTCAAGCTTTAGGAACCTCCACGGTCAAGGACCTTTATCCTATTAAGTTTAGATTTTTATCGCATTTTCTTAATCGTCTTTAGCCGAGGTGAATCTTGATCGGGTGCATTTCCATTTCATATTTTCTACCTTTCGTAGTAATCACCTGTCTTGTGCTCTTTAATTAACTGCAGTAGTTTCCTTTCTAGCTTAGTTGTTTACTTAATAGCCCTCTTAATTGCAGTGTTTCTTTTTCTAGAATAGCTTTACTTTCTCCCCTGCACTTAGATTTTCTAAAACCCTAGTTTTTCCGTCGATAAGATAATAGCGTTCGTGTGAGTAAGCTTAGCCAACAGTTCCCGGATTTCAATACGACACTTGTGTCCCCTTGCTACAATTCGATAGGTATACTTGCCTCATCGGGTTGCTAGTTCGGTTGCGTTTATTTTCTTCGAACCCTAGCGCGCAACAAGTTTTTGGCGCCGTTGCCGGGGACCCAACTTCCGTTGATATTTTGAAAACACGAACCTATTAATTTTATCTCTTCTCTTTCTCATCCGCTTTTCTTTAAAGTTTTAAAAAATCAAAAAAAAATTATCACCGCTCTTAATAGAAACCAACCTCACAATTTTTCTACGCCACCTAATTCTCTCGAAAAGGGCAAAGGGCTTTAAGCGCCACTGTCTTGTCTAGTACCTTGCGAACCCTTCACGGGGTAGTCCTTGGGAAGTTCGGGAGTTAATCTAAAAAAAAAAATCTATTTCAAAAAGAAAAAAAAGTTTTAATTTAATTTTCTAAATCTAGTTTTTCTTTCTAGTTTATCCTTTTTCTCTTTCTCTTCTTCTTTTCTGTTCTTTTAGTGCATGACCCGCGGGAGTCCGTCGGTTATTTTGGACTTGGACCACGAAATTGAGCGTACTCTTCGGAGAAGATCGCGATTTCAAGGTCCTACTATCCAAGTGCCGGTTGAGGACTCCGAGTCATTTAATACTTTAAGAATGGAAGAACCCAACGTAGATGAGGCCGTGCAAAGGACTATGTCCTATTATGCACGACCGAACCTCGAGGGAACAGAATCGAGTATAGTCCGTCCTACTATAGCAAATAATAACTTTGAACTAAAGCCTAGCATAATTCAAATGGTGCAGCAATATGTGCAATTTGACGGACTTCAAGATGAAGATCCGAACGCACATATAGCTAGCTTTCTTGAAATTTGTGACACCTTCAAGATAAATGGTGTCACAAATGATGCGATCAGGCTAAGACTCTTCCCCTTCTCTCTAAGAACTAAAGCTAAGCAGTGGCTTAACACACTTCCGAAAAATAGCATAACCACTTGGAATGAATTAACTGAAAAATTTTTGGCGAAGTATTTTCCGCCCGCCAAAACTGCAAAACTTAGGAACGACATCTCTGCCTTCGGACAAATAGACTCTGAAACCCTTTACGAAACCTGGGAGAGATTTAAAGAATTATTAAGACGATGCCCACATCACGCGCTGCCTGTATGGTTACAAGTGCAGACGTTTTATAACGGGCTAAATCAAAGCACGAAGCAAATGATAGACGCAGCTTCTGGCGGTACTTTAAATCATAAGACCCCGGAAGCCGCTCTTGAGCTTTTTGAGGATATGGCCATGAACACTTATCAGTGGAATGTGCCTAGGTCCCGCCCGAACAAGCCTGCAGGTATCTATGAAGTGGACAACGTCTCCCAGCTCGCTCTGCAAGTAGAAATCCTAAGCAAAAAAATCACGGAGATGACTGCTGCCTCCGCCCCTCAGGTATGGGAATCTGCAACCCCTACTCCAGAACATTTAGATTATGTTAATAATTTGCCTAGAACTGCTTTTAATAATTTTTCTGCTGCGAATTTTCATCCGCCTGGTTTTAATTTTCCGAATAGTTATAACCCCGCTTTAAGAAATCACCCGAACTTTTCATGGAGTAATCCATCGAATGCGATGCGCCCACCTCCGCAAAATGATTTTTCTGCACAACCACCACCACCACCACTTCTTCAAAATTACCCAAAACCTCCGAGCTTGGAGGAATTACTTTCTAAATATATCACCACAAATGACGCTACCATAAGAACTTTAACCGGAAGCGTAAAAAGTTTAGAAAATCAGGTAGGACAGCTCGCGAAAATAATTTCTGAGCGACCCGCAGGGTCTCTTCCTTCCAATACCGAACCCAACCCGAGAGAGCAAGCGAAAGCTATAACTCTTCGGAGTGGGAAGCAAGTCTCCGGTATGGTAAGTGAAGAGCCCGAGGCAAGCTCCGCTTCCACTTTTAAAAATCAAAGCTCTGCTCCGCTTCCACCCTCTGCTGAAGAAGTAATCACCCCCACATTTAGAAAATAATCTCACTCCACCACCCATCTTCAAAAATAATTCAACTCCTCCATACCCCTCTGAACTTAATAGACAACGTCAAGATGATCAGTACTCCCGCTTCTTAGAAATCTTCAAACAAATCCACATTAATCTTCCCTTCCACGAGGCTATTTCGCAAATGCCGAAATACGCCAAATATCTTAAAGACCTCCTCACAAACAAGAAGAAGTTAGAGAATCTTTCGCACGTCACGCTAAACGCCGAGTGCTCCGCCGTTTTAACAAACGGTTTGCCGAAGAAAATCAGTGACCCGGGTAGTTTCTCTATCCCGTGTGTCTTCGGTGATCTCTTTGTTAAACACGCGTTAGCCGACTTAGGCGCAAGTATAAACCTGATGCCCTTTTCGTTGTTCAAAAAGTTAGGGATTGGTAGCCTTAACCCCACGCGTATGAGTATCCAGCTAGCCGATAGATCCGTCAAGTATCCGTTAGGAATAGTGGAGGACGTTCTAGTGAAAGTCGACAAGTTCATCTTCCCGGTGGACTTTGTCATTTTGGACATCGAAGAAGACGTCGAGGTTCCCCTGATCCTTGGCCGACCCTTCCTTGCCACCTCCCGAGCCATCATTGACGTAAGCAATGGTAAGCTCTTTCTTCGAGTAGGCGACGACGAAGTCACATTTCCGATCACCCCTTCGATGAAGAACACCTTAGCGAACGATGACTCATGTTTTTTCGTAGACGCCGTGAGTGATGATTCTTCCTACTGCCTCTCCGACTTTGAAAAAGAATTTTCTACTTTTTGCTCCTCTTCTCTTACAACAGAATCACTGCAAGGAAGTGATGAATCTTCTTATTGTCTTTCCGAGTTTGAAAAAGAGTTTTCTGATTTTTGTTCTTCCTCTTTTCTTACCACTGAATCTGTACAAGAAGCCGTCTTGGCTGCTAGCCCCACCCCTTATTACGTTCCTTATAAAAAAGTTTATGAAGATATTATTTTTGAAAAAGAAAGAATCTCAAAATCCTCTTATGAAGAACCCCCTACCCTAGAACTTAAAGAACTTCCCGAACACCTTAAGTATGCTTTCTTAGAAAAAGACTCCAAGTTACCAGTTATCGTTTCGGCCTACCTCACGGATACGCAGAACGATAAACTTCTTCTAGTTCTACGTAAGCATCGCCGGGCTATTGCTTGGCAAATTTCTGATATCAAGGGCATAAGCCCATCTTTCTGTACACATAAAATTTTAATGGAAGATAATTCGCGTAACTCTATTCAACCTCAGCGCCGTATAAACCCGAATATGAAAGAAGTAGTTAAGGGCGAGGTTATGAAACTATTAGACGCAGGAATTATCTACCCTATATCGGACAGTAAGTGGGTTAGCCCCGTTCAGGTAGTTCCAAAAAAGGGAGGGATAACCGTAGTTAGTAATGAGAATAATGAATTAATCCCGACACGGACGGTGACGGGTTGGCGTATGTGCATAGATTACCGTAAGTTAAATGACGCCACCCGTAAGGACCACTTTCCTCTACCGTTTATCGACCAGATTTTAGAACGTCTCTCCGGCCATAGCTTTTATTGTTTTCTCGATGGCCTCTCGGGGTACTTTCAAATACCCATCTCTCCCGAGGACCAAGAGAAAACTACGTTTACTTGTCCCTTCGGCACCTTCGCGTACCGAAGAATGCCGTTTGGATTATGCAATGCGCCGGCTACATTCCAACGATGTATGCTCGCAATATTTGACAAGTACGTAGAAAGCATTATGGAGGTATTCATGGACGATTTCTCCGTGTTCGGCGATACCTTCGATAGATGTTTAGAAAACCTCGAAAAAGTCTTAGAACGATGCGAAGAAACTAACCTTGCCCTAAATTGGGAAAAATGCCATTTTATGGTGAGGGAAGGGTTAGTTTTGGGTCATAAAATTTCTGCTAAAGGTATTGAGGTAGACGTTGCCAAGATAGAAGTTATTGAGAAGTTGCCGCCACCTACAAACATAAAAGCTATAAGAAGTTTCCTAGGCCACGCTGGTTTTTATCGTCGTTTTATAAAGGACTTCTCCAAGATCACTAAGCCCCTCACCCATCTCTTAGAAAAAGACGCTCCATTCATTTTTGATGACTCTTGTATTTCTGCCTTTGAATTAATTAAAGAAAAGTTAATTAACGCGCCAATTATGATAGCTCCGGTGTGGGACCTTCCTTTCGAGATTATGTGCGATGCGAGTAGTTTTGCGGTGGGAGCCGTATTAGGTCAACGCATATCTAAGAACTTCCACCCCATCTATTACGCTAGTAAAACCCTCACATCTGCACAAGAAAATTACACCACAACCGAGAAGGAGCTCTTAGCTGTAGTATTTGCGTTTGATAAATTTCGCCCTTACATTACACTTTCAAAAATCATTGTTTTTACGGACCACTCGGCCCTCAAGTACCTTCTTGCCAAAACGGATGCCAAGCCTCGCTTGATTCGCTGGGTCTTACTCCTCCAGGAGTTTGACTTAGAGATCCGTGATAAGCGAGGAGCCGAGAACTTGGCCGCCGACCATTTATCAAGATTAGATAACCCCTTTATAGAAAAATTAAATGAAAAATCTTTTAATGACTATTTTCCTGATGAGAAGCTGCTTTTAGTTAATACATCTACTTCTCCTTGGTTCGCGCACATCGCCAACTATCTAGTGGCCCGGGTGCTCCCAAAAGAGTTCTCCTCTCAGCAGAAGAAGAAATTCTTTTCTGAGCTGAAGAACTACTTTTGGGAAGACCCGCATCTTTTCAAAATTTGTGCGGATCAAGTGATAAGGAGATGTGTTTCTTTTGATGAAGGAATTGATATTCTAAAACATTTGCATGAAGGTCCGACAGGTGGGCACTATCAAGCTGCTCGCACCGCTCATAAAGTGCTTTGCGCGGGTTTTTACTGGCCTAGCCTGTTTAAAGACGCGCAAGCCTTTGTGAGCAGGTGTGATAGTTGCCAACGGTCGGGCAATATTTCTAATAAAAATGAAATGCCGCAAAATTATTTCTTAGAGTGCGAAATTTTCGACCTCTGGGGAATTGATTTTGTTGGCCCCCTTCCTTCTAGCTTCGGAAACAAATATATTTTAGTTGCTGTTGATTATGTTTCACGATGGGCTGAGGCCCAAGCTCTTCCTACGAACGACTCCCGAGTTGTAGTCACGTTTTTAAAAAATTATTTTCTAGATTCGGTACGCCACGCGCAATCGTTAGCGATAGGGGTTCCCATTTCTGTAACGCGCAATTTTCAAAAATCCTTACTAAATACGGCGTTACGCATAAACTATCCACTGCCTACCACCCCCAAACTAACGGTCAAGTCGAAGTAGTAAATAGAGAAATAAAAAGAATATTAGAAAAGACTGTTTCAACTTCTAGAAAAGACTGGTCAGCCAAACTTGACGATGCTCTATGGGCCTACCGAACAGCGTACAAAACCGCCCTCGGATGTACGCCGTATCGGCTGGTCTATGGAAAATCGTGCCATCTGCCCGTAGAGTTAGAACACCGCGCCTTTTGGGCCTTAAAATTTTTAAACTTCGATCCCCACTCAGTCGGTGACCTTCGAAAATTCCAACTAAATGAACTCGACGAGTGGCGCTCTTATGCTTATGAAAATAATAAACTTTATAAAGAGCGGACGAAGCGTTTACACGATAAACACTTAAGGCACCCTAAAAACTTTAAGCCGGGCGACCAAGTCCTTTTATATAATTCTCGTTTACGTTTATTTCCGGGCAAATTAAAATCTCGCTGGTCTGGCCCGTTTTCTGTTTTAGAAGTATTTCCTTATGGAACTGTTTTAATTTCTCACCCTGATAAGGGTAATTTCAAAGTGAATGGTCAGCGTCTTAAACTGTATTTCTCTGGTGATGATGATGTCAGTCCAAACACTATTAAGTTTCTGCTTCACGAACTTTAATCTTGAACTTTTTATTTTTTTGCTAAAAACAATTTTATTTCGGGACAACAATATTTTTGGACAATATTATTTTTTTGATGCGTCGAGCTCAACGACGCTTTAACCAAAGGGCGCTCTTGGGAGGCAACCCAAGTTATCTTTTTCTGTTTTCTTTATTTTACAATTTTTGCCTCGGACGGCTCCGACAAGCTGAAGCTTCTGCGATCGCCTGCTCCAACATTGCTGAATCCATCACAAAGTCCAAAGAAGACATTCGGGGAGCGACATCACTCAGCTTTCGCAGCAAATAAATCCGGGGAAGTACCTGTATTTCAATTCTGTCTTTCAATTCTGTACTTTATTTTTCTCTCCTTCTCCAATCCCCTTCTTTAGCCATTGAGGACAATGTCTGTTTTAAGCTTGGGGGAGGATTTCCTCCTTCATTTTTGCGTAGTGTAAATAATCTTCTTTTTGTATATATTGTAAATATTTCCAAAAAAACAAAAAAAAATGAATATCTTAAAATTCCAAAAAAAAAAAGAGAAAAATTTTCCAAAATCAAAAAAAAAGAGAATATTTCTCAAAATAAAAAAAAATATATGTGTGTTTTTGAATAGTTTAGACATTTTGGTATTTCAATAGTACCCCTAGTTTTTAGTTTTGTTTTACTCAAAATCTCCTATAAACAACTTAGTTAATTATAATATTTCTAATCGTCCTTTTTAATTATGTTTCACAAGTAAAATGTTGGTCCATGCTGTGTTTCTAATTCACGGTAGCATGTTAAGGTGAAATATTTTTCTAAAACTCGCATTTCTATTATGGTTTTTTGTTGTTTATTTCCTTTACTTTCTTAAAAATTCATCATCCACTATTTTCTTTTTCGTTTTTGAATAATTTTTGTAAAGTCAACTTTTGAATAACGTAGTAGATGTGAACGATCCAAGTCACCTATTATTTCTATTTTCAAGTTAATTTCATCAATCTTCTTTTATTATCTAGGACTCGCTTTTTGAAAATTTTTCAAACCTTTGTTTTAAATAAATTCAAAAGCGTGAAAATGATTTAGGCCATTTTTGTTTTCGCTTGAGCTTTCCTGCCAACCTAAAAAAACTTTTACCACTAGTTAGCCGTTTTTGAGCCTTTTTCCGATTTCATTTGATAGCTCCTCCTTTCATTTCAGTTTCACCAAAGCCAAAATTTCCAACCTATCGAATCACACTAGCCTTTTTGAGTTTCATAAATTATTTTGATGATTTTGATAGGGTATTTTGTGATTTTGTTTTTTGTGGAGAAAGATTTCGAAAAAAAGGAAGTATGTTCAAAAGTGATGTTTATTTTTGTTTGGCCAACTCAAAAAGGAAAATAAAAATATTTATGGCCTTTGTTTTGAAAAAAGAAAAAAAATGGAAAAGAAAAAAATGAAAAAGAAAGAAAAAAAATGTGTATATATTTTTATGAAAATTTTTGAAACTCTTTGCTTTGGTTTAGTGTGATTTTAAAACCTTCACGTTTATCTTTGAATTCCACTCCTAATCATTTTCCTAAACCAAACGTTTCTGTCCTATTTAAGTCCTTTTGATTCACGCTTTTTAATTTTTTATTTAACAACTAAGAAAAGAAAAACAGTAAATCAGTTTTAGTTTTAGATTTAAACCTAGATTTTTGATAATTAAATTGATATAATTATAATACGTTGCTTGGATCTAGTAACAACTCAATGCGTGTTTTTCATTTTCGTTGCTTTACTTAAGTCCATTTAAAAAAATCTCGTTAAAATTTTGGATGATTTGTTTTTATTAAGTAAAGTTTATAAAAGTTTTACCATACCTAAATAATTGTTTTAGACTTACATTTCACCTTTTCCCTACTAAGAATTTCGCATAGTACTTGTGTAGGCATAATTAGAACTTTTTGATTAGTCCTTTTTATAAATATCTAGTTTTTATATTTTTGCTTGGGGACAAGCAAAGCTTAAGCTTGGGGGAATTTGATAATACGTTTTGTAGCCTAAACTATTATCGTATTTTATATTTTATATTGTACAAATTATGTCTATTATTAGTTTATTTTTATCCTTTTTATGTAAATTTTATTGCCACTAACTTTTTCCTGTCTTTTTGCAGGTTTTCAGAAAAATTGCCAAAATGGCCTGTCACGCCCCCCTGTCACGCCCTCCCTGGGCGTGACCTAGGGCGTGTCACCCGATCCCGAGGACACCTGCTGGAAGGGACAGAAAACGGTCAAAACCGCTGTCACGCCCCCCTGTCACGCCCTCCCTGGGCGTGTCACTAGGCGTGACCAGGGGCGTGTCGCCCTCTGCCGCAAAGCTGCCGCCGCATTAAATGCCCTTCCGCCTCAGCACGCAAATAGTACTGTCACGCCCCATGTCACGCCCGTGACATGGGCGTGACACCTTCCTTTTTCGGCGACTGACGGATTTCCGACCAATGATTTGGACATGACATGCCTGTCACGCCCCGCTGTCACGGGCGTGACCTAGGGCGTGACCACCGACGTACCGAAGCAATCATCCCTCCCGCCAGAATCCAGAGCCCGAGGTCAAATCCGTACCTGTCACGCCCCCTGACACGCCCCCCCTAGGGCGTGTCAGAGGGCGTGACCAACCCGAGAAAAAATCTATAAATTGAGCCCCCCTCCTCCCCATTTCAACAAGCTTTGGTTGAGTGGGGGAGGTGCTGCCCCTTTGTTTCTTGATCCTTTTTCATGCTTTTTCTCTCTCTCTCTCCCCCTCTCTTTGTACTTTTTGGTTAACCCTAGTTTAATCTTAGTTTGTGCTAGCTTTTAATGTAATTTTCTTCTTGCTTAGTGCTTAATGTAGGGCTAGAATAGGGTTTAATTTTCATGCACTTGTAACTTTAATTTTCAATAGTGTAACTTGCCCTTTTTATTAATAAAAGTGTTCTTGTTTAGCTTGTGTTCTTCTTATGCTTTTCTACTCATCTTCCCCCCTCCACTCCATTATGATTAACTAATCCTCCTTGTACTCGATCTTGATGATCCGAGGTTAGAGCGATTATGTTATGATATTTTAATTAATCTTTTCTTTTTAGGTTAGGGCCTTGAATTACTCTTGATTTATCACGGGTCGGAGGTATATTTTCGATATATACTCTCCGCCTTTGCTTTCATTCTGGGCTAGCCGAGAGGCCGAAAGAATGAAGTGAGCATTCAAGAGTAAAGGGAGTTGTACGCACCCCTCGAGAGAGGCAGACGTCCAAATCTCCCGGATTGGAGTAAAATCCAATAGTGGGGTTCACCGCGTAAAGCGAGTTTTAGGCCTCCGATTTAGACGAGAGTCGGTCGGACCTTCCTAAACTCAGTTGGGCACGACTTCGAGAGAAGCGTGTTCAAGCTTTAGGAACCTCCACGGTCAAGGACCCTTATCCTATTAAGTTTAGATTTTTATCGCATTTTCTTAATCGTCTTTAGCCGAGGTGAATCTTGATCGGGTGCATTTCCATTTCATATTTTCTACCTTTCGTAGTAATCACCTGTCTTGTGCTCTTTAATTAACTGCAGTAGTTTCCTTTCTAGCTTAGTTGTTTACTTAATAGCCCTCTTAATTGCAGTGTTTCTTTTTCTAGAATAGCTTTACTTTCTCCCCTGCACTTAGATTTTCTAAAACCCTAGTTTTTCCGTCGATAAGATAATAGCGTTCGTGTGAGTAAGCTTAGCCAACAGTTCCCGGATTTCAATACGACACTTGTGTCCCCTTGCTACAATTCGATAGGTATACTTGCCTCATCGGGTTGCTAGTTCGGTTGCGTTTATTTTCTTCGAACCCTAGCGCGCAACACCATGCATGAAGGAAATCACACGGGTAAACACAGAGCGTAGGAATGCAGTGCTGGTACAAGAGAACCGTGTGTTTTACTCGCGCACGGGCGCTTCTGCCCATACGTGAAGGAAAATGCACGATTAACCACAGAAAGCAGGAATCAAGAGAAAAATATACAGACCGTGCGATTCCTTCTCGCATGGATTGGCCGAAACTGTGAGGGAACAAAAGACACGGGTAACCACAGAAGTTCCAAGAATTGCTGTGTAAAATGCACGATTGTAAGAGACCGTGCGAGAAGAAATTCACACGACCGTGCGTTTTACATAGAAACTGGAAAATGAATCCAGGACATCCCGACTACCTGCACAGTAATGAAACCAACTTGAAAGAACCACGGGGAGAACCATGTGCTTACCCCCGAAAATAGAATGCGCAATTGCACACCCTTTGGCCAAAACAGTGAACGAAATGGTCAACAACCGAACGATGCAAATATAACTGAAATCCGGTTGAAATGCAGTGCACGAGTCAGAAAACAAGCCTAGATGAGTCCGAAAAACCATATAAATATCGGACTCATCAGTCATATTTATTCCCTAGTAATTTTCTCATAATTTTTGGATGGTTGGTTTAATTTTCCCTATTTATCATAATATTGTGGTTATTTGTTGAGAGTCAAAAACCTTTTTGGAAAATTGGGATTTTTGAAATTTACTATTATTTTGCTGTTATTAGTTTATCATAATATTTTTATTACCATACCTAGTCAGAAAAGTGCACTTAGTGTTCAAAGGCTCATGAAGCCTGATTTTATAGAAATTATAATAAATACCCAATAAAGTAGGAAAATTATGATCTTCTGGATTTATTCTTAAAACATCATGAAAGACCCCTAATAATAATCTTAGATCATTTGGATGAATATTTGAAGGGGTCGCCCTTCATAAACATCATATAGAATGATTGGTATGCAAATAGTAGAAATTATAAAAGTAAGGAAGTATGTGAAACTGGTTATGGGAAAGGATAGTCGGTGTATTTGGTCTGGATGCATAAGGAAGAGGTCTTAAGAAACTGTCAAGTTGAGATAGCCTGGTTGACCAGGGGAAAGGTCATGCTCGGGATCGATGATGAATTATCTATCCCAAAGAAGAAAAGTCTAAATACACTTAGGGTTAGATCAAGTGTAAGATCAGTAGAGTCGGGACATGTGTAGATACCAACAATATTAAGTGCCTTGTGAAAGGGAACGATGGGATTCATCTACCATTATAGTTCCTAGTGCCTCCGAGAGCCCTTCATAGGGAATACCCTGGGAAGTCCAGGCTAACCCTAAACCGTAAGACTAAAATGATAAAAGAGCAATTAGTAAATACTAGTACTTAACTTTCACTCACCTAGATGACTCAGAATGTTAACTTGGTTGTGTTATCCGAGGGTAGGATTAGTGGTTGTGGAAATGGGCAAGTTAGCCCGGCAAGCCGAAGGCTCGGAAGATAGTTGTAACGGACAGGTTAGTCCAGGAAGCCGATGGTTCAGGAATTCATGGCTGCATATGCATAAGATGGTGGTTATTCGATATTTGACGGTCATTCACACCGACGTCGATAAAAAGACTCGACGGGTGTGGATTACACATAGCCAAAGAAAAGACTGATGGGTTTGCTAACATTAGTACATGGCGACTCTAGTTTGTCCTTCAGAAACGTACATAAGCTCTAGGCCTGGTAGTATGGATACTCACCTAGGAGTTTGGTGTCCCTATCCACTATCTCTGTTGGCCACTACGGAGGCTCCTAGGAGTGAAGCTAGCTTCCAAAATTAGGGAACTAAAGGTCTGTGCGCATAGAGTCGTGTATGTGTGTAACGCCCCCGATTTTTTCTGCGATTATTTAATTCTCGTTTGGCGTTACGATGACGCGTTTCCGTGGCTTGTGCCATTTGTGGAGTGTGGTTTAACTCCTTAGAACTGATTGCCCTATTCTGTAACCTGTTGGCAATATCTCCCTAGCAAGCCGAGTCATTTTGGGTGACCCGGTGTGGCCTCTCGGGGGAATGTTTGTGTTTGGCTTTATTTGGGTATAACTCGAGTTCTGTTCGTCGAAAGTTAATTTTTACTTCGCCGTTGTGTTCATAGCGTGGATATTTAGCTACGATGCAAATTTCGTCGAATTCCGAGGTTATTCGGTTTTCGAGTCGTTTTGGGTGTGTTATTAGTAAAAACAAATTAGAAACCCTTTTAAATTAAGTGAACCGGCAGCTTAGGCAGCGGTTAGGGCCAAATAGGCGTATCCTTTTATTATAAAAGCCTTGTTAAAAAGTGGCGGACCAACTTCTCCTTCCTCCTTCCCGAGACCAGACCGAACCGTCGCCCCTCCTGTTCGCAGAAAATGGAGGAAAACCGCCGGCCTGCTTCCCCTTCGGACGGTGATTCCGGGCTTGTTCGTGGACGGATTTCGATTCCGAAAGCGGCGTTATCTTTCTCTCGCTCAGATCTTCATTTCTACGGTAAGATATTTAATATTCGTGGAGTTTTAGGAGACTTGGATTTCCGGTTCTTGTGGTTTTCCGCCATTAATGTACGGTTTGCTTGTTAGGTGCTTCTCCTTCTAGTGCAGAACGAAGAGGAGGGAAAGCCGACCAAGCTTCGCCGGAAATCGAGGCAAGTGGTATTCTTGCCCTTGCCATTGTTGTTATTTTGAATTTTGGGATGTTTCCCGGTTAGCCCTAGGGTAGAAACCATGCTTATTCTCTTATTATCTTGCTAAGTTTTAGGGCTTAAATTCTCCTATGAGCCCCCTCCTTGGGCTGTTTGCTCCTCGTGCTAGTTGTGTTCACCATTTAGACTCCAGATTTGTAGTTCTAGTTGGGTGCTTTTGCAGGTGGAGCCGAGAGAGAGAGTGAGGGAGGTTGTTGTGGTAGGGCTCTGGTTAGAACTAGTCTTGGTAGACTCTCGAGTTTTGGTGTTGAGTGTGGTGCACACACTCAAAGCCAAAAGCTGCCCGGACTTGGCGTTGAGTGTGGTGGACACACTCAAAGCCATAGTTCGGTTTGTTCTTTGCGGCTGAGTGGTGGAGTGATTGAGTGAAAATTTTCGTCTAAGTCAAAATCGACGGGAATCACCAAGTGATTCCCGCCGGTTTCGACGTGTATCGTCAGTGATTCCCACCGATCGGCGAGAATCAACCTTGATTCCGCCGATTCGGCGAGAATCATCCTTGATTCCCGCCGATTCGGCGAGAATCATTCTGGATTCCCGCCGGTCGTCGAGAATCATCCTGCATTCTCGCCGATTCGGCGAGAATCATCTTGCTTTCCCGCCGATTCGGCGAGAATCAGTCGGCTTGCCCGCTGACCTTCTCTTGTTGGCGTTGGCTTAGGGTTCCCCTGCGGAAGTGAACTTTGGCGTAGAGTGAGTTGACCTCACTCAACGCCAAAGCTGTTGTGGCGTTGAGGGAGGTAGACTCACTCAACACCGCTGTTAGGTTTTGTGGTTTTGCTGAAGGGGTTGAGGGAGTGGACCTCACTCAACGCCATGGCTGTTCTGGCGCTGATTGAGGCTAACTCACTCAACGCCAAGGTCTGGTTAGGCGCTGAGTGGATTCCACCCAACGCCGAGCCGTGTTGAGTAACTTCAACACTGTTTCTCTTTCCTCGAGTTATGTTCCCGAGTGAGTTTTCTTGATTATATTTGTAGTTTCCTTGTCGGCCATGTTTTCTTTCCTAAAGGCCGAATCGTGGGATGTGGATAGTAGTGGTTGTTTGAAGCTCTTCATGGGGGAGGTGTTGTGTAATCTAGCCAAGGCCTCCCTAATTCTTCTATCTTGCTCCAGGTACGGGCTGGGCAAGGGGGTGGAAGGTCCCTTGTGCTTTATCATGTAGACCCCTGAGCTTGTTGGCATGGAAATTGGTGGTTGGGGGACTGAGTTTGCCTCCAACCCGGATCCATGCTGTTGTTTTTGCTACTACCATCTCCCACAACTTAGGGTGTTAGAAGTTTCTTCCTTGGTAGATTGCAGCACTTTGGGCTCTTGGTAGTCTAGTAGGCCCTACAGGATGTTGTTCCTGAGCTGGGTTGATGCTGTTTCCTCGCACGTAGTGCATTTCTTTTCGTCCTATTTTGGACAGTTGTGACTCTTTCTGCGGCATGTTTTTCAGTTACTTTTCCCCCTTTAGTTGACTCTTTCATGCGGTTTTTACCTTGTGTTGCTTGCCGAGGTATTCTGTTTTCTTTTGTAATGCCTCAGGTTCTGAGCTTTAGCCAGTTGGGTGGCTAGTTTGCAGTGGTGGTGTTGGTGGTCTCTTGGACTTTGGAGATCCGTTTGCCTTGTTGGTGAGGTAGTTTTCAGTACTTTCTTACAGACATACATATGTGCCAGTAGGTTCGTGTTAGGTTGTTGGCGCCCACTGGTAGTTTTTTACCTTTGTACTGGATATATTACTTATGCTGCTACCGTTTTCTGGAGATAGTCTACTTGCTCTGAGAAGGATTTATGCTAGGTTGCTTGTTACTTTTAAACCATAATTATTCTTATAAGTAAGCTCATGATCAGCATATTTTATAAAACTAAATCACTATTTTCCAAGCAGCGTATAAAGACCGTTTTCTTATATATAATATAAATTAAATGTAGAGTCTTGCATAGTATGAGTGGTTCTCTTGGAACTCTTATACACCCTTTAGGATGCTAAACCTGAATAAAGTATTTTTCCGCAGCGCATAAGTATAGTTTTTTTTAACTAAGGACTAGGTGATCCACCGAGCCGGGGGATACAGCCTCTAAAATATAACTGATTTTCTAATCATTAAACACAAGATTTTCTTTCATAAAGAGTAGCAGTTGGTTTTGCCTGAGCGTCAGCAGTTATCCCCTGCTTGACGTGGCATCATGACGCGCGTTTTCTCATACTCTGATAATTATTTAATTCGGGGAAAATGCGGGTTGTGACAGTTGGTATCAGAGGGAGATTGCTTGACAAGATAGTCGGGCAACCTTCCTTTGTTTGCTTTTAGTAGTTCAGCATCATGTCATTCACACACCGATATGTCATCAGCACGTCTTGGCAAAAGCACGAACACTACACTCATAGCATAACATGAAGTATACGGGGCATATTATGTAGTATGGGATGCATAATATGTGTTCGTATATGGATCCACCATAGGGGCAACATGTGAGGGTTATGTAGTATGGGATGCATAACCTCACCACATGGCTGTGACTAGCACATTTTCTTATTCGTTGCATGCGAATGTTATGTAGTATGGGATGCATAACATTTTCATGTGTATGCCGCTCATAGCATGCATTAGGACTTTTTTAGAATGCATAGCACAATCATGCATAGCATAACATGGCATAAGAACAACGTGCCAAGCTAAAGACTGGCAGGATGACATATGTACACACATAAGTTTTCGAGTCAAAAATAATATAAAGTCATGCATACCCAATCTAGGCACAAGAATTAGTATGGTGGTGGTTAACCATCCTAGGTTAGGACATAACATAAAGTTTTGTAAAAGGTAAACTCCCAGAGCAAGTTTAGCAGCTTTAAGTTCATATCTATATATGTATGGTCTGTACTAGTAGTTGAGTCTAGCCGTTGTACTAGGATCTAACTAGCGTTGCTATGACTTTAGGATGGCGAGACGTCCTTCGACTAGATCAACTCCCCTGTCTGAGGGTGAGTCTTCTGGAGCTCAGAATGATGCGGTAATCGAAAGCTTGCGGCAGAGTAGTGATTCCTTGAGCAGGTAGATGGTGGAGGTGCGAGCCCAGATCCAGTCTTTGGTATCAGTTGTGGCGGGTCAGACTCAGGGAGTGCAAGGCCCTGCAGGGGGGATTGCTGTTCCTCCCCCTCCTACACCCTTAAGACCTCCAGTGGTGGTGCCAGCGGAGATGGCCTTCATCTCGTAGTTTCAGAGGCTGAGCCCTCCCACTTATGACGGGAAGGCAGACTTCATGGTGATAGACGACTGGCTGATCTCCATGGAGGAGATGTTCTCATATTCAGGGATTACAGACGATCAGAGGGTGATGATAGCTGCCTATCAGCTTAAAGGTTTGGCTAAGAGTTGGTGGCTGAGAGAGAAGGAGAGCTTGGTAACCGGATGCTCTTGGGAAGTGTTCAAAGAGATGCTATTGAGGAAGTTCTTACCCTCGGTCGAGCGTGACCGCCTCATGAACAACTTCCTCCATCTGATGCAAAGGCAGCTCACAGTGGGTGAGTATGAGATAGAATTCAGCAAGTTGAGCCGTTTTGCCCCTGGATTGGTCAGCGTTGAGGCTGATCGAGTTAAGCGATTTCTCGGTGGTTTGAGGAGTGAGGTGCAGCAGTTGACTAGTGCTTATGGGTCAGAAACTTACGCGGGAGTAGCGGAGGCTACTCTAAAGGTGGAGGCTATTGAGACCGCGAAGAGCAGAGGACAGCAAAGTAGGAAGGATAAGAGGAAGTCTGTGGAGGAAAAGAAACCCCGGGTACCGGATGTGGTTCCTGGGAAGAAGAGCAAAGTGGTGTGCAGTTTCTGTGGCCGGTTAGGCCACCCGGTCGAGAGATGTTTCAAGAGAGTAGCAGCTCAGAGGAAGGAGCAGGTTCATGCGATTCAGGGTACTCCGAGGAGAGATGTCTCCTGTTCCGTTTGCAAGCGACCCGGGCATGATGCAGCCCAGTACTGGTCCAAGGATAAGGTCTGTTTCTAGTGTGGGCAGAAGGGACACATCAAGTCTAGGTGTCCTCAGGTCCAGCCTGCCCTGCAAGCAGTGCCCTTTCAGGCATTGCCTCCACCTCAGCATGTGGGCAAGGGAAAGGGAAAGCTGAATGTGATCTCTTCCGAGGAGGCTAAAGCTTCGACTCTGGTCATCTCAGGTTAGTTGTCTTCTAGCCTGAATGTTTTGTTCTTGTCTTGCTAAAATGTAGTATTGTTGTGGTAGTTCCTTAGTTATATATGTTCCTATAGGGAAGTTTAAGGTGAAGAACTGCTGGGCGCGTGTTCTGTTTGACTCCGGCGCTACCCACTTGTTCGTGGTTAGAGCCTTTGTAGAGCGACATCGGTTGACTTTAGATCGAGTTCAGGATACCTTTCGTGTTAAGTTCCCCTCTGGTGAATCTGTGTTGTCAGATGTGGGCATGTTGGATTGCCCTATTTTGTTGGGGGACTTCCTTGCGAAGGCAGACCTGAAGATGATTGATCTGGAGGACTTCGATGTTATTTTGTGCATGGACTGGCTGTCCAGGTATAATGCAGTCATTCAGTGCAAAGGGAAGCGCTTGGACTTCATCAGGGACGACGGTAAGCCAGGAAGCGTGTATGCGGATCTGAGACCGGATTCTCCTGTCATCTCAACGGTATGTGCTCAGAAGTTGTTTCTTTCGGACTGTTTTGCTTGTTTGGTCTCGGTGGTTGGGACCGCTATTAGTGTACCACGCTTAGAGGAGATTCCAGTTGTGCTAGATTTCGCCAATGTTTTTCCTGATGACCTTCCTGGTCTTCCTCCCGAGCGGGATGTTGAGTTTGTGATTGATTTGGAGCCGGGTACGCACCCTATTGCTAAGGCGTCGTACCGGATGGCCCCTCGAGAGTTAGAGGAGTTGCGAGTTCAGTTTGATGAGTTGTTGGCGAAAGGGTTTATCAGGCAGAGTTCGTCGCCTTGGGGTGCTCCTGTTCTATTTGTGAAAAAGAAAGATGGGTCAATGCGGCTTTGCATCGACTATAGGGAGCTGAACAAGGTCACAATCAAGAACAGGTACCCTGTGTCGTGGATCGATGACTTATTTGACCAGTTGCGCGGTAACACGGTCTTCTCCAAGATTGACCTTCGTTCAGACTATCATCAGCTTAGGATCCGTGATACAGATATTCCACGGACTGTGTTTAGATCAAGGCACAGACATTTTGAGTTCTTAGTGATGTCATTTGGATTGACCAACGCTCCATCAGCGTTCATGGATATGATGAACCAGGTGTTCAAGGATTTCCTAGATAAGTTCGTGGTGGTCTTCATCGATGATGTGTTGGTTTACTCTCGCAGTGCTGAGGAGCATGAGCAGCATCTGTGCTTGGTTCTATCGGAGTTAAGGAACCATAAGTTATTCGCCAAGTTAAGCAAGTGCGAATTTTGGTTGCCTCAGGTTTCGTTTCTGGGCCACGTGGTGAATGAGGATGGGATCTCGGTTGACCCGGAAAAGATCGCAGCAGTGATGGATTGGGGTAGACCGGGCATGCCCAAAGAGATCAGGAGCTTCCTAGGGTTAGCCGGCTACTACAAGAGGTTTGTGGAGGGTTTCTCTACCCTAGCTGTACCTCTGACTAAGCTGACCCAGAAGAATGTGGCTTTTGTTTGGAGCGAGAAGTGCGAAGAAGCCTTCCTGGAGTTAAAGAGGAGATTGTGCACTGCTCTTGTCTTGACCCTGCCTACCTAGGGCATGGATTATGATGTATACGTGGATGCTTCGCATGTGGGTCTGGGATGCGTATTAATGCATGTGGGTAAGGTGATTGCCTATGGGTCAAGGCAACTGAAGACTCATGAGAAGAATTATCCTACGCATGACCTCGAGTTCGCATCAGTTATTTATGCGTTGAAGCTGTGGAGACACCTACTTTATGGGGCTCAGTGCAAGATCTTCACCGACCATAAGAGCCTAAAGTACGTGTTCACGCAGAAGGAGTTAAATCTGCGCCAGCGTCGGTGGCTAGAGTATGTGGCCGATTATGATATAGAGATCCAGTATCATCCAGGCAAGGCCAATGTGGTGGCCGAAGCCCTGAGTCGGAGGACGTATAAAATCTTTAATCTCTCCACCGACCATTTAGTGGAAGAGTTCCTCCTTATGGATATATCAGTAGAATGCGGTGGCCTGCAGAGTAATTTGTCAGTGGCAGAGCCGTCTTGGATTTCTTTGACCAGACTTCACCAGAAAGATGACCCGGATCTTCTTCACTTGTACTCCAGGACTGAGAGAGGAGAGTTGCCGGATTATTCCATCGATGATGCTGGAACTTTGAAGTACCGTGGCAGATTTTGCATCCCAGCTGTTGGGGACATTCGGGGTATGGTTTGTAGAGAGGCTCATGGATCCAGCGTTGCCTATCATCCAGGATCTACGAAGATGTATCGTGACTTAAGGCAAATTGCCTGGTGGTATGGCATGAAGGGAGATATAGCCCGATTTGTTGCGGAGTGCCATACTTGCAAGTGGGTGAAGGCCGATCATGGAAGGCCTGGTGGTAAGTTGACTCCGCTAGAGATCCCGACTTGGAAGTGGGAGAGTATATCTATGGATTTCATCACGGGTTTACCGCGATCCCTGAGGGGATTTCATTCTGTTTGGGTTATAGTGGATAGATTGACGAAGTGTGCTCACTTCGTGCCATATAAGATTGATTACCCTATGAAGAAGATAGCAGAGTTGTACTTGAATGAAGTCATCCTACTCCATGGTGTGCCGGTTAGCATCATTTCTGATCGAGACTCCCAATTTACTTCTCGTTTTTGGCAGAGTCTGCAGGAGGGTTTGGGTACGGATCTGAGGTATTCTACTGTGTACCACCCATAGACTAATGGGCAGACGGAGCGGGTGAATTAGATAGTTGAGGATATGATCCGATGCTACACTTTAGACCACGGTGGAGCGTGGGATGAGCGGCTGCGACTTATGGAATTTGCTTACAACAATAGTTATCAGGAGAGCTTGCAGATGGCTCCGTTCGAAGCCTTGTATGGGAGGCGATGCAGAACTCCGTTGTTTTGGGCTGATGCTGGTGAGAGGCCATTGTTAGGTCCTGATGCGCTCGAATAAATGGAAGTCGCAGTGAAGTTTGTTCGGGAAAAGCTTCGTATAGCTCAGGAGAGGTACGAGAAGAACGCCAATCGGCGTAGGCCTGCCTTGGAGTTTTCTGTGGGGGACCTTGTATTTCTTAAGGTTTCCCCGATGGTGGGTGTAAAGAGGTTTGGTAAGAATTGAAAAATTGGACCCGAGGTATGTGTGCCCGTTTAATATTTTGGAACGAATTGGCGTGTCAGCTTACAGGTTGGATTTGCCAGCAAACTTCCCAGGTGTTCATAATGTTTTCCATGTTAGCCAATTGCGGAAGTGCGTGCGCAGCAGTGGGCAAGTCTTGAACGTTGTGCCCCAGTTGGAGCCCAACCTCTCTTTTGTTGAAGTGCCGGTCCGTATTTTGGATACTCAGGAACGGGTGTTGCGAAAGAAGTCTATTCCGATGGTGAAAGTTCTTTGGAGGAATCAAGATTTGGAAAGCGCGACTTGGGAGTTAGAGTCGGCTATGAGGGAGGCTTACCCTCAGCTATTTCCCTGATTAGTTTGGTTTGTTTTTCTTCTTGTAATGTTTGGTTTATTACTTTCCTTCTTTAGTAGAAGTGTTGTGCGTAAAGTTTCGGGATGAAACTCTCTTTTAGGGGGAGTGACTGTAACGCCCCCGATTTTTTCTGCGATTATTTAATTCTCGTTTGGCATTACGATGGCGCTTTCCGTGGCTTGTGCCATTTGTGGAGTGTGGTTTAACTCCTTAGAACTGAGTTCCCTATTCTGTAGCCTGTTGGCAATATCTCCCTAGCAAGCCGAGTCGTTTTGGGTGACCTGGTGTGGCCTCTCGGGGGAATGTTTGTGTTCGGATTTATTTGGGTATAACTCGAGTTCTGTTCGTCGAAAGTTAATTTTGACTTCGCCGTTGTGTTCGTAGCGTGGATATTTAGCTACGGTTCGAATTTCGTCGAATTCCGAGGTTGTTCGGTTTTCGAGTCGTTTTGGGTGTGTTATTAGTAAAAACAAATTAGAAACCCTTTTAAATTAAGTTAACCGGCAGCTTAGGCAGCGGTTAGGGCCAAATAGGCGTGTCCTTTTATTATAAAAGCCTTGTTAAAAAGTGGCGGACACACTTCTCCTTCCTTCTTCCCGAGACCAGACCGAACCGTCGCCCCTCCTGTTCGCAGAAAACGGAGGAAAACCGCCGGCCTGCTTCCCCTTCAGACGGTGATTCCGGGCTTGTTCGTGGACGGATTTCGATTCCAAAAGTGGCGTTGTCTTTCCCTCGCTCAGATCTTCATTTCTACGGTAAGATATTTGATATTCGTGGAGTTTTAGGAGACTTGGATTTCCGGTTCTTGTGGTTTTCCGCCATTAATGTACAGTTTGCTTGTTAGGTGCTTCTCCTTCTAGTGCAGAACGAAGAGGAGGGAAAGCCGACCAAGCTTCGCCGGAAATCGAGGCAAGTGGTATTCTTGCCCTTGCCATTGTTGTTATTTTGAATTTTGGAATGTTTCCCGGTTAGCCCTAGGGTAGAAACCATGCTTATTCTCTTATTATCTTGCTAAGTTTTAGGGCTTAGATTCTCCTATGAGCCCCTTCCTTGGGCTGTTTGCTCCTCGTGCTAGTTGTGTTCACCATTTAGACTCCAGATTTGTAGTTCTAGTTGGGTGCTTTTGCGGGTGGAGCCGAGAGAGAGAGTGAGGGAGGTTGTTGTGGTAGGGCTCTGGTTAGAACTAGTCTTGGTAGACTCTCGAGTTTTGGTGTTGAGTGTGGTGCACACACTCAAAGCCAAAAGCTGCCCGGACTTGGCGTTGAGTGTGGTGGACACACTCAAAGCCATAGTTCGGTTTGTTCTTTGCGGCTGAGTGGTGGGGTGATTGAGTGAAAATTTTCGTCTAAGTCAAAATCGACGGGAATCACCAAGTGATTCCCGCCGGTTTCGACGTGTATCGTTAGTGATTCCCACCTATCGGCGAGAATCAACCTTGATTCTGCCGATTCGGCGAGAATCATCCTTGATTCCCGCCGATTCGGCGAGAATCTTCTGGATTCTCGCCGGTCGTCGAGAATCATCCTGCATTCTCGCCGATTCGGCGAGAATCGTCCTGCTTTCCTGCCGATTCGGCGAGAATCAGTCGGCTTGCCCGCTGACCTTCTCTTATTGGCGTTGGCTTAGGGTTCCCCTACGGAAGTGAACTTTGGCGTAGAGTGAGTTGACCTCACTCAACGCCAAAGCTGTTGTGGCATTGAGGGAGGTAGACTCACTCAACGCCGCTGTTAGGTTTTGTGGTTTTGCTGAAGGCGTTGAGGGAGTGGACCTCACTCAACGCCATGGCTGTTCTGGCGCTGATTGAGGCTAACTCACTCAACGCCAAGGTCTGGTTAGGCGCTGAGTGGATTCCACCCAACGCCGAGCCGTGTTGAGTAACTTCAACACTATTTCTCTTTCCTCGAGTTATGTTCCCGAGTGAGTTTTCTTGATTATATTTGTAGTTTCCTTGTCGACCATGTTTTCTTTCCTAAAGGACGAATCGTGGGATGTGGACAGTAGTGGTGGTTTGAAGCTCTTCATAGGGGAGGTGTTGTGTAATCTAGCCAAGGCCACCCTTATTCTTCTATCTTGCTCTAGGTACAGGCTGGGCAAGGGGGTGGAAGGTCCCTTGTGCTTTATCATGTAGACCCCTGAGCTTGTTGGCATGGAAATTGGTGGTTGGGGGACTGAGTTTGCCTCCAACCCAGATCCATGCTGTTGTTTTTGCTACTACCATCTCCCACAGCTTAGGGTGTTAGAAGTTTCTTCCTTGGTAGATTGCAGCACTTTGGGCTCTTGGTAGTCTAGTAGGCCCTGCAGGATGTTGTTCCTGAGCTGGGTTGATGTTGTTTCCTCGCACGTAGTGCATTTCTTGTCGTCCTATTTTGGACAGTTGTGACTCTTTCTGCGGCATGTTTTTAGTTACTTTCCCCCCTTTGGTTGACTCTTTCATGCAGTTTTTACCTGTGTTGCTTGTTGAGGTATTCTGTTTTCTTTTGGAATGCCTCAGGTTCTGAGCTGTAGCCAGTTGGGTGGCTAGTTTGTAGTGGTGGTGTTGGTGGTCTCTTGGACTTTGGAGATCCGTTTGCCTTGTTGGTGAGGTAGTTTTCAGTACTTTCTTACAGACATACATATGTGCCAGTGGGTTCGTGTCAGGTTGTTGGCACCCACTAGTAGTTTTTACCTTTGTACTGGATATATTACTTATGCTGCTACCGTTTTCTGGAGATAGTCTACTTGCTCTGAGAAGGATTTATGCTAGGTTGCTAGTTACTTTTAAACCATAATTATTCTTATAAGTAAGCTCATGATCAGCATGTTTTATAAAACATAATCACTATTTTCCAAGCAGCGTATAAAGACCATTTTCTTATATATAATATAAATTAAATGTAGAGTCTTGCATAGTATGAGTGGTTCTCTTGGAACTCTTATACACCCTTTAGGATGCTAAACCTGAATAAAGTATTTTTTCGCAGCGCATAAGTATAGTTTTTTTTAACTGTGGACTAGGTGATCCATCGAGCCGAGGGATACGGCCTCTAAAATATAACTGATTTTCTAATCATTAAACACATGATTTTCTTTCATAAAGAGTAGCAGTTGGTTTTGCCTGAGCGTCAGCAGTTATCCCCTGCTTGACGTGGCATCATGACGCGCGTTTTCTCATACTCTGATAATTATTTAATTCGAGGAAAATGCGGGTTGTGACAATGTGTGTTGCACTTGTAAAAACATATCATTAAATCTGCATAACATAGCATATAATGCCATTATTGCATTTAAACCCCTACCCTTAACGTATAAATATGTATGAGACTTTTTATACGATAGGCCTCGCAAAATGATCCTTTGGTTTATATGTCTGTGTGGACATTCTAATAAATCAAGGTTACTTTACTAGCTTTATCTGTGGTAGATTATAGTTGTAGCTCTTCATTTGTATTATAGTGACTTACTTCTTTTTACTTTACACGTCTTCGTTTAGTGCTTTTACTCATAATCCTGCTAGTTTAGTCGTCACCTGCCTTGTTTGTACTCTACACCTTCATAAGCTTTCCTTTCATTCCTCCTTCACGGTGCCTAGGAGCCACTAGGGGAGGGGTGGGGGAAATCAGGCTTAGTCTTTTGACTAACGGTCCCTGGACCAAATGTTTCAAGTGATCTGGGTGGGTGACAGGGATCAACAATAGGAGATACAACACTGCCAGAGTGTTGGGGCTGCGGTCCGGAATCGCCCCCGCGCTGCGGTGCTATGCGGTAATGGCTTAACTGGCTGCCCCGTGGATCCGCCCGAGGACCTTTGATATAAAGATTAAGTGGCGCCGTCCTCCAACAGTCCGGGATTTTGGTGCGAGTGGTTGCGCTTAAGTCCTCTCAATTGGTATCAGAGGGGGTCGCGGGTTCGAAACCCCGGGGTCGTTTCCGGGGGGGGGGGGGGATTGTTGGGGCTGCGGTCCGGAATCGCCCCCGCGCTGCGGTGCTATGCGGTAATGGCTTAACTGGCTGCCCCGTGGATCCGCCCGAGGACCTTTGATATAAAGATTAAGTGGCGCCGTCCTCCAACAGTCCGGGCTTTTGGTGCGAGTGGTTGCGCTTAAGTCCTCTCAAGTCCTCTCACAGAGTATGGTGCACCTGGAGATGGGCCAGTCTAGCATAGGAGCACCAGCCTCTGGCTCCGTGAGTGTAAGTTTTTCTTAGCTTCCGCGAGAGTGTTGTAGTAAGGTCATAATGTACCGAGTAAGAGCCTGTTTATATTTCTACATTTTCGTTTAGTTTCAATACCTCTATATCTGTTGACTTGCTGTGATTCATGCTCATTTATATATATGTTCTAATTTTTGTGGACTTGATTATATTTGTCTTAGTTGTTACTTCTACTTATTTGGTGATCACTAATGCCGGCAGGATCAGCGTTCTATAGTGAAGACCTCCAGAGTGTTGGTGTCACCGCAAAATGATGATTCTGGGCGTAAGACCCGATAGTGTAGCAAAAAAAGGTCTTACATCCTCTCCATCTCCTCGGCTCCCCCCTGCCAAGAGATGGAGTTCACCGCAGTGACATAGCATTCGCTTGCCATCTTGGGGTCTCCCCGAACCCTGACCTGGATGCCCTCAGAGTTGAACTTCAAGTACTGATAGAAAGATGAGGGAACGTAGCGGAAGTCACCTATGAGCGGCCGTCCGAAGATTGCATTGTAACTATTGGGCGCGTCCACGATGACAAACTTGCAATTTCTAGAATGCCCCCCCCAAGGTAACATGGAGTCTTACTCCTCCCTCCACCTCCTTCCTCTCTCCTAAGAACCCAAAGAGAGGTCCATCCGAGGCCAGCACCCTCCAGGCCTTCACCTTCATCGCGTCAAATGCCTTCTTAAAAATGACGTTGGCCGAACTCCCGTTATCAATGAGGATCCAGGAGATAATAATATTCTCGACCGTATTCTGGATTACCAATGCATCGCAAAAAGGATCCTCAAGATCTGTCATGTCCTTCCTAGAGAAGGTGATCTTCTCCTTCGGGGGTAGGGCTAGAGATGTGGAGGCGACGCTCTAACGATACATAGTATGGAGACTCTCCTTCTAGGCATCCTAAACCCCAACCCCCATGGTTCACTCCGATGCCTCCTTGGTTACCGACATTAGCCCTATCATCACACCAGTCCTCCTCTCCCCTAGGCAGGACTTCGTTAATCTGTACCTCCCGGCGGTCTTGCTGTTGCTATTGCTCCCTAGTTCCCCTCAACTCTAGGAACTCCGGGCATGTGGCCTTAGCATGTCCCTCCTTTTAATGGAAGTCGCAATAGGGCAACACCACCCTAACTCTCTATCTCCTCCTCTGTCGAGCTCTCCTCCTCCCCAAGGATATCTCCATATCCTGGTGTTGATCGATGGGAGAGGCCTTTGGCCCTGCCTCTAACCTGGGGGGGGGGGGTGAACGGACCTTAGCCCCCTTAACATACGTCTCCTCCATGGAAACCTCTCCTCGGCCCTGGTCCTACCACTCCTGCTTCCTCCAGCCTAGCTGATTGTTCGGCTCCTGGCACCCCCATCTCGGCTACTGTTGTTCCCTCTACCTGGGTTCAACTCTCCTCGACTCCTAACCTCTGCCACCTCCTAGTACCTTCTCCTCCTTAATTTCCCCACCTGACCAACTTCCTGGAAAAATCCGGTTTCGACGCCTCATCGTCGACCTCCCTCACCGCCCTCTCCATCAGCTCCTCATAAGAGAGAGGGGACACCCTCTTTAGCTCCATCTTGAAGAAGACCTGTTGCAGCCCCAAGGTGAAGGCCATCATAAGGTTATGCCCTGACATCTCCTGGACCTGGAGGACCTCCTCCTTGAACCAGTCCACATTACACTCCAAGGTCTCATTCACCCCTTGATTGATGTGAATCATGGACTCAAACTCCTTCTTCCTTTTCTAGGAAGTGGTGAACCTCAGCATGAATCCCCGATGCAGGTCCTCAAAACAGTTGATATAGCAGGCCGGTAGTTAGTGGAACCAATCTCTTGCCTTCTCCTTGAGGGTGATGGTGAATAATCTGCATTTAAAGGCATCTGACATTTGCCTTATCAAAACCACATCCTCAAACCACTGGATGTGCTGTTGAGTATCCTTTTCATCTTCACATATTTCAGCTCTTTGTTGGATAGGTGAATGTACTGAATCCTTTTCTATAATGTGTAACCTGTCCAAATTTTCTGAAAGAGAGTGTACCTGCAATGGTTGTATGGCAGAAGTAGACTTCTTCTTGTAACACATGTTAGTCTCATCAAAAGATACATTAACAGATTCTTTAATTTTAAGAGAAGTTTTATTATAAACCCTATAAGCTTTACTGATCATGGAGTCTCCCAGAAACACTCCTTCATCAGCTTTAGCTTGGAATTTTGCTAAATACTTCTTGTCATTATTGTGAATATAACAAATGCAGCCAAAAATTTTGAAATAGTCTACTTTAGGTTTCTTCCTTTTGAGCAATTCATAGGGAGTCTTGCCCTTCAGCTTATGTATCAAACTTCTGTTCAACACATAGTTGGAGGTGTTCACTGCCTCTGGCCAAAAAGATAGAGGAAGGTGAGCATTTGTCAACAATATAGTGGAAGATTCAATTAGGGTTCTATTTTTCCTTTCAGCTACCACATTTTGTTGAAGAGTTCTAGGAGCTGAGAAAGTATTCCTGATCCCTTCACTCTGACAGAACTCTTGCATATGAAGAGAATCAAACTCTGTCCCATGATCACTTTTAATCAGGGCAATGTGAGTATTGAACTCAATCTATATGCATTTGAGAAAATCTGTCAAACATTTAAAGTTATCAGACTTCTTCCTCAGAAAGAATACCCAAGTGAATCTAGAGAAGTCATCTACAATCACTAAAGTGTAAGATTTCCCTCCTAAGCTTTGTACTGTAATGGGTCCAAAAAGATCCATGTGTAACTGATACAAAATCGTAGGTGAATCACTCTTATTAAGTGACTTAAAACTGTTTTTAGTTTGCTTGCTTAATTGACAAGCCCTATAGAGTCCTTCCTTCTTTAAGGGGCCAGAAGGTAGTCCTCTAACAAGGTTGTCCTTGGAAAGCCTAGCAATTGTTCTAAGGTTTAAGTGTCTTAGTCTCTTATGCCATAAATCATTTGGTTTGCAGACTAAATTAATAAGAAGATATCTATGTTGGTTGAAAGGAAATCTACAAGATAAATGTTATCTTTACTTTTACCTGTTAACACTGTTGTGTTATCCTCTGACTTAATCTTGCATAAGGATTTGTTGAATGCCACTTGATATCCTTCATCATAGAGTTGACTGATGCTGATTAGGTTGTGCTTCAGTCCTTCCACATAAGCCACCTTCTTGAATGTGACTGAGCCAATCTAAACAGCACCATATCCTTTTGTTTGACCAAAGTTTGAATCTCCAAAGATCACTTTGGGTCCAAGTTTTGCTTTGAAGGATGTGAGCTTGTCCTTACTCCCTGTCATGTGCTTTGAGCACCCACTATCAAGATACCATTGTTGGTTCATTGCTGGATAGGTCTTCACCTGCACATAAACAATTTATATGTTTTTGACCCAGTTTACCTTGGGTTTAGGTTAATAACCTTTAAATTCAGAAATGAAAGACATCCCTGGCTGACTCTTATATCCTTCAGGATGGTATCTACTAGGAGGTACTATCCATTCAGTATAAGGGTTGAAGCTTTGGGATGAGGGACTTCTAGGATAGAATTGAGATTTACCTCTGAAAGAATGTTCAAAGCTCTGAGCTCCGTTCGACGATCGTCGAGCTGAGTTCGACGATCATTGGTTAGATCGTCGAGCTCCGTTCGAAGATCGACTATGCCAGAGTTCAGAGTTCATAAGTCGTCGATCTGAGTTCGATGATTCAACCTTGGTTCGCCGAGCTCTGTTCGACGATCGTCGAGCTCTGTTCAACGTTTTCTGTTGAACTTAATTTTCCTTAGGTAAATCTGGATTCTTCCTAGCTACCTCTACAATACCCTTTCCTTTATCAGAAATAAATTTAATTGGGGTTGTTAATACTATAGGTTGGCTGGATGAAGCACCCAAGCCCAGTGTACTGTTGAATCTTGAGTTCACTGTGCTTGTGATGTCCATAAGTCTGATGCTTCTCCCATTAAGGGATTCTTCAAACTTCTTTGCCTGGGACAACTCACTTTTTAGTGAAGCTATCTCCTCCCTACAGCATTCTAACTCCTCAAAGAGTTTGAGGTTGTCTGATTTTAAGGTGCTATGTTCAGACAATTGATTTCTGAGATAGATAATCTCTTTCTCAGATTTTAACAGGTCTAAACAAAGTGCCTTAAATTCAGACCTAAAGTCCTCTGAGTCAAAGTCAAAGGAGTCTATTACCTGGTCTTCTTCAGTTTGTGTTTCAGATTCTGAGTCTGATCCTTGTTCTGCATCAGAATTTTGCTGAGAGGCATTGATAGCCATCATACAGAATTCCTTTTCTTCAGCATCATCCTCATCATCACTTGAGCTTGATGAGGCTTCTGATTCCTCTTCAGTATCACTCCAGCTTTCAGCTACAAACCCTTTCCTTGTATGTTTATTTTTGTTGGAGGAGGATTTGTTGCTGTTGTTTCCTCTTGAGTCCTTGTCTTTTCTCCTATCTTTCTTGTCCTTCTTGTCCTTAATCTGATTTTCTGGACAGTCAGGCACAATATGGCCTGGTTTCCTGCATCCAAAACAGATTATTTCTTTATTATTTGATTTTTCATACCTTGGCTTCTCATGCCCTCTGGATGACCTCTTTCTGAAATCTTTCCTAGCCATCTTATAGAATCTTTTGGCCAGCAAACTCATCAATTCTTCATTGCATGTGACCTTGTCTTCAGGCAGATCTTCTGTAGCTTTGAATGCTATGGTCTTCTCCTTTCTGATGACTTGAGAAGCAGTCTTTTGTTCTTCCTCTCTGTTCTTGATGAGCAGCTCATAAGACTTAAGCTTGCCCAAAAGAGCTTCAGTAGTAATCTGACTTAGGCTTCTGGCATCCTTGATTGGCCAGATCCTTGAGTCCCATGTGCTAGGGAAGCACATTAGGATCTTGTCATTTAGTTCAGTTTGTGTGATCTCCTTATCCAATGTTTTCAACTCACTGACTATCAGACTGAGCCTGTTGTACATATCTACAACTGACCCAGCTTCTCCTTTCTTGAAATTCTCATATTGAGATATGAGATGGGATCTCCAGTCCTTCCTTTCATCAGCAGATCCTGAGACAATTTCAGATAACTTATCCCATATATCTTTTGCTGAACTGCATTCAGCCACCTTTTGGAATATCTCATCAGACATGGTCTGAGCAATAATATTCATAGCCTTTGCATCTGCAACTTTCCATTTCTTTATTTTTGTATCTCTTACTGAAGGAGGTGGAACAACACTTGTACTTGTGATCACTAGGGGTCTTGGACAAACTGTCAAAACAGAATTAAAAATGTCCTCATCAATAGAATTCATGTAAAGCTTAATCCTTGCCTTCCAAAGTGCAAACTTAAAAAGGTTGCACACTAGAGGTCTGGTGCTAGCATAATCTTTGTTCTGTGTCATGGTTTTGTATGAAAATAAATATAATACAGAAAGTAATAACAATCCTCTATAGAAGGTTTATCTTATCAAGGATCTTTTGGTTCAGGTGTTAACCTGTTCAACCAATCTGTTGAAAATTCAAATGTTGAATAACAAACCTCCCTCTGATACCAATTGAAAGTGAGAAAAAGATCTACCTTAACTCTAGAGGGGGGGGGGGTGAATATAGTATTTTAAAATAATTTATAATTAAAACTATAAAACAGTGTAAGACTTAATTTATGTATATGTGTAAGGTGCTTTTGATGAAATAAAAAACTAAAGCAAGAACTAAGAAATCACACAGCACACAGCAAAGTCAAACACAAGGCAACCAGATGACACAAGGAACTATAGTGGTTCCCCAACAACCTGGGTACATCCACTCTTCTACCACCCTAGGTTGGAATCCACTACAGGAATAGTTGATAAGGTGTCCTGGGCACCAATGAGCTTTTGATAAGGTGCTCAAAAACCAAAACTTGATTTTTTGATAAGGTGTCTTGCCACCACTGAGTTTTGACAAGGTCTCAGAAACCAGTTTCAGAACTTTTGAAGGGAGTTTTGAGAAACCCTTTTACAGGAGGGAAAGGAAAAAGAAAGAAAGAGTTGAGTTGTTCTTCTCTATCAACAGTCTGAGAGAAGACAAGTGGATGATGATGTCAAAGCTCCCCCTGAGATCTATAAGGGTTCAGGAAGGTGAGCTTTGCTAGGGTGATAGGTCTTCAGTTGCTTCGGATCTCCAGCAATTGATGATTTTAGCAGATGCTGAAATGTTTGATGTCTTTAGTTCTTGATATTTAAGCTTTTGAACACTTGATGATTTGGAGGAGTTGAGTAGCAGAAGATTTCCTCCACAGAAAACTTTCTTGTGTTCTTGAAGATTTGGGATTCAGTAAATTTATAAATCTCAGAAGATGAACTCTTGATCAGAGAGTTTCTATTGTTCACTCTTCTGTGTCTCTTTCAATCTAATTCTGTTGTATATCTCTTGTCTCTATAATTGTATATGATCTGTGCTATTCAAAAACATATTCTGTAGGAGTATATCAGATTCTGACTTAGATGGCCGTTACTCAGTCATAAATGACTTCCATAAATGACAACTGTCTCTGGGGAAAGTCCTAAGTAACATTCCTTTTAGTCTTCCTTGAAACTTGCATTAGATTGCTTGAAACGGCTAGAAAATCCTTTGCAATAAATGCAGGAAATAACTCTGAATGAATCTGAATGAATTCCATAACTGTTCTTGAATTTGAATTCTGAAATCATCGATCTCTAACAAAAATCATCGATCCGAGCTCTACGATTGTTGAACTGAGCTCAGAAATTGGATTTAAACAGTATACAGAAAACGTCGAACTGAGCTCTACGATCGTCGAACTGAGCTCAGCGACTTGGAAAATAGCTGAAGACAGAGCGTCGATCTGAGCTCAATGATCGTCGACCGGAGTTCGATGACTTGCAGAGTGGAGCTCAGAGAACGTCGAACTGAGTTCGACGTTTCGTCGACCTGAGCTCGACGAAAATTGTCTTTGTCTCAGCAATGAATCCTGATCTTTGAATGGTCTTGGGGCAGCTCCAAACCTAAGTTCTAAGCCTTAGACTCATTCTAAGTTGACATTTTCAACTATACAACTAGGTCAAACCAATTTCCTAATAACATAGTGATCCTTGCCCAAATTAGTAATAGGGTGTTCCAACATATTACATTCTCACTCGTGATGGGTTGGAGGGAATTGGACTTGATATTACATTCTCACCCGTGATGGGTTGGAGGATATCAGGGCAGGTTAGCCCTGCGAGCTGAAGGCTCGAGATGAAATACTTGCATGTGCATAAGATTAGTGGCGGGTCATGCGGTACTAGGCAAATCGTCACATCGATGGCAGTATGGTGAACCAGGTAGGTGTGAGGGTTTGAGGGGCCAGTTGGTTGTTTACGCTGCGGTATGGAAGACAATCCCCGATAACGCGCACCCTACCCAACAAGACTAACAGGTAGTCAGCAAAGTACACACGCAGAGACTCTAGAGTGCACCTAGGACGTGTACAGAGGTATATGAAAGAGGTCTAGGCCTAGTAGTCTGTATACCCGCCTAGAAAGCAGAGACGCCCGCTCCGCAGCTACCGTAGCCACAACGGTTGTACCTGAGAGTGATGCTAGCTCTCGAAAAGTGGGAACTAAAGGTCTGGGGTCTCAGAGTCATGTGCGTATGTTGCACTTGCTTGTTTCATAATTCGTAACATATCATCCATTTGTATTAGGACATATGCTTCATAGATCCTTATCATATAAATTAGTATGGGCTCTTTTATATGATAAGTTATTTCTGAAATCCTAACTTATATATTTGTATGGGCATTTATATAAGTTAGGGTATTCTGTGATGGTAGATAGCTTTACCTTTCAGCTTTACTTTACTTTTCTGCTCTTACTTTCAGTTCTTTTCTTTACTAGTACTGCTCTTTACTTACCTATGCTATATACTTAGAACTGCTAGAGTAGAATTATAATATCTAGTACAACTGCTAGTTAGCTCTTATCACCTGCTTCCACTTTTGCTACCCCTTGTTGTCCTCCGCTTCGTCCTTCCGCTCGGTTCCTAGTAGCTGCGGGGCGAGGTGCGGAGGAAACGACTTAGTCTTTTTGACTAATGTTTGGTGACAATACTATTTTAGAAGCTCGTGGAGATGGAGCACCAGCACGACGAGGAGGTAGGACTTGAGGAGCAAATACCGCTACCACAGACAACTTCTATTGTTGCGCATCCTCAGGTAGGATGAGATTAGATGATGATATATATAGCTTTCGCTTATGTTTTGAGAGAGAGACATATTGAGATATTCATGTACCGGGCATAAGCCCTTATTATTATTATTGATGTACTCTGTCAAGACTGTTTCATATTTTATTTCACATATATATATGTGTTGTGGTTGTGGACTGTTTACTGCTTTTATTACTCCTATTGCTCTGGAATATGATTGTGTTATCCGACGAGATCAGCGTCTTGCGGTGTCGACTAGCTCGTGTGCTAGTGTCACCGTAAGGCAGCGGTTCTGGGCATAAGATTCGGGTGCGCTCCCAAATTGGGAAGCCGGATCTTACAAACTGGTATCACTTGACCACAAAATCATATGACAACAAAGTCCACAACATTAGAACACCCCGCTCGAGTATTAGTTTGCGGACAAACTATGCATCAGAAGCGATGGTGTGCCCATGTAAAAGTCACACGATTAGTCCAAGTAACACAATGTGTTAGCCCAATTCTAGTTAAACCTTACCTATTTTGCAGCCTCTGCAGGTCGCTCAGCAGCCAAATAATGTTCCTCCCGATCCGGCTGCCACCCCCTTCTTGAAGACTGAGATGGGGAAGACTCTGATGGATATCCTGGAAGCCTTCAGAGCCCAGCAAGTCCCGGCCCCACAGCCAAATCTGGGGTCGAACTGGTTGAGTGCCTTTAAGAGTCTATCTCCATCGGTGTACCGCTGGACGGAGGATGCTGTGAAGACGGAGGAGTGGCTGGAGACAATTCAAGAGTTGTTTGCTGGCATCAGCTGCCCAGTCAGCCAGGAAGTCCCCTTGTCCTCCTCGGTACTGGATGCACATGCGAAGAGTTGGTGGAAGTCTGTACGAGACTCTGTATATGATGATAGGGAGGTGATAGATATTTCTTGGGAGGAGTTCAGCGATATGTTCTTAGAGAACTACGTATCCACCACCGATAGAGATGCTTTGGAAGCGAGGTTTCTTGACCTCCAACAGGGGAGCAGATCTGTTATCGAATACCAAAGAGATTTCTCCCATCTGGCTAGATTTGCGGGATTCCATGACTGGGATGACCGGAAGTATGCTAAGAGATTCTACCATGGGCTCTGGGACTCCTTGATGAAGACCTTATTATTCATATCTCATGGTACCACAGCACAGATTATAGAGATGGAAAAGAAGTTGGAGGCTGACCAGCTAATGGTGCAAGGCAGAGGAAAGAGACCGCTAGAGGGGTCATCATCCGGAGAAGGTTGCAGGACATCCCAGAGAGGCAAGGTTATTCGGTACAGGAGGGGTGGGGGACGTCATCGTCCTAACATCAGGCAAGATCAGGGGCCTCTTACAGTCCTAGCTCCCCCACCTCTACAAATGCAGGGACCGATGAGGCAAGATAATCGTGGTCAGAGGCAGGATGATCGGGGCCATAGACAAATCAAATTCTTTGGATGCGACCAGTCTGAGCATATCAGGTCGCAATGCCCATATCAGGTCCACCCTCTTCCTCCTCCTCCACCTCCAGTGGCCCCTCCAGTACACCAGGGCCGAGGACGAGGTCAAGGTCGAGGTCGTGGACATCATGGCCGAGGATGTGGTCAGGAATAGATGTATGGTCTAGACCTCATGGAGCAAAGGAACACTGAGGAAGTGATTACAGGTACTTAAATTATTGTAATTTAGAATTTTCAACGTTAATAGTACCTTGAAAACTATAAAAGAAAATAATCTTTTTTTTAACTCAAATAAACCCCAGACATAGTTATGATCAGCGGCAAGCCCGCTCGTACCCTCTTCAACACGGGTGCTTCACACTCATTCGTGTGGGACACTATTATTGAAGGGCTAGAGGGCGTGGAAAGGTTCCCTAGCATAGAAAGGAGGGTGCGTCTTCCTGATGGCTCGGAGCTACGTACCATAAATTGCTGTAACATGGAGGCCGAGATCGGAGCCAAGGCATTCGAAGCTCCGGCGGCAGTCTTGAGATTACCGGACTTTGATTTGATCTTAGGCATGACCTGGCTTCATTGGAATCATGCTCAGATTGACTGCCCCTCGAAATGGATCACACTAAGACATGGAAACTCTTACGTCACTATTGAAGGTATCCGACCTATCCCCCACCTTTCTTTTTCTTCTATACAGGCTGTCAAGGCCTATGAGAAGGGGGAGGAGGTGTACCACATCTGCTTCTAGATGGCAGTAGTAGAGAGTTTTATAGCCGATATTCCGGTAACTCGGGATTTCTCTGATGTATTCCCAGAGAAATTGCCCGGGATACCACCAGTTCGAGACTTGGATTTCAGGATCCAGTTAGTGTCGGCAGCAAGGCCAGTGTCCCGGGCACCTTACAGGAAGGCTCCCTTAGAATTGGCAGAATTCCGGACTCAGCTTCAGGAGCTTGTGGAATCAGGATTTGTGCGTCTGAGCTCATCGCCGAGGGGAGCACCAGTTCTTTTTATGAAGAAGGAAGACAGATCGTTGCGACTATGCATAGATTACCGGGAGCTGAACAGGTATACAGTCTGCAATACCTATCCGCTGCCTCGGATAAATGAGCTATTCGATCAGCTATAGGGAGCCTTCTGGTTCTCTAAGCTAGATTTGCGATCCGGTTACTACCAGCTCCGCATCCGAGAAGAGGACATACCGAAGACGGTATTCAGTTCATGATATGGGCTATACGAATTCACGATGATGCCTTTTGGGCTCACAAATGCCCCCTCCGCATTCATGACCCTAATGAACCGTGTATTCGAGCCTTACTTAGACCGCTTCGTCATTATGTTCATCGATGATATTCTGATCTATTCCCGGACTCAGGAGGAGCACGCAGAGCATTTGGCTCATGTTTTGAAGAGACTGAGAGAGTTCCAAATGTATGCAAAGTTTTCTAAGTGTCAGTTCTGGCTATAGGAGGTATCCTTCCTGGGGCACACTATTAGTGGAGCTAGATTTGCAGTAGATCCAGCCAAGATAGAGGTAGTACGGAATTGGCCACGACCGAAGAAGCGTCAAACATCCGCAGCTTCTTGGGATTAGCAGGTTACTATCGTAAGTTCGTGGAGGGATTCTCGAGGATAGCCCTCCCCCTCACATCCTTGATGAAGAAGGATGCAGATTATGTTTGCTTAGAGCAGTGCGAGACAGTTTTTCAGGAGATGAAGGACCGACTAACCTCATCCCCTATCCTTGCACTCCCATCTGGGAGTGAAGGATTTTTGATCTACACGGATGCCTCTTACCAGGGGATGGGTGCAGTACTGATGCAGTATGGACATGTTATTGTTTATGCCTCGATACAGTTGAAGAAGCATGAGCATAACTATCAATTACATGGCTTAGACCTCGGGGCTGTGGTATTCGCCCTAAAGATATGGAGACATTACTTATACGGGATTCATTGTGATATCTACTCAGATCACAAGAATCTCAAATATATCGATACGTAGAAAGACCTGAACTTGTGATAGAGGAGATGGCTGGAGTTCCTCTGTGACTATGATTATCAGATCCAATACCATCCGGGGAAGGCTAACACAGTAGTAGATGCTTTTAGCAGAAGAGCCGACACTTCTGGACCGTAGCCTCGGTTGATGTCTATAGAGCTGATTAGGATGATGGAAGACATGCATATTACCGTGGTATCTGAGGCCAAACTAGTGGTATACCGAGAATACCTGAGCTCATTGATCGGGGATGATGATATTCGGGGGGGCATTATTACACATTAGGGGCTGGATGCTGCATTAGAGCCGATTTTTAGTGCCCTGGAAGGGGGAAAATTTGAGGATTATACGCTACAAGATGATCTCCTTCGATTCCGTGGATGAGTATACATACCAGCAGGAGATGGTATCTGGGATGACATACTCAGAGAGGCACATTGCTCCAGATATTTAGTGCATCCCGGCATCACCAAGATGTGGGCAGACTTACGGAGGACCATGTATTAGCCTGGGATGAAGAAGGAGATCACCTATTTTGTGACACACTGCGAGACTTGTCAGCATGTGAAGGCGGAATATAAGAGCCAAGGAGGTTTATTACAGCCATTGCCAGTACCAGAGTGGAAGTTCGAGGACATTGCTATGGACTTTGTACACGGACTGCCTCACTCCCACTCTGGGCACGATTCAATTTGGGTCATAGTCGACAGACTGACCAAGGTAGCGTGGTTTATTCCAGTCAGGAAGGATGCTCCAGTTGCAGTTTTGGTGAGATTGTTCATGGAACAGTTCGTCAGATACCATGGCATCCCTAGGGCTATTGTCTCAGACCGTGACGATCGGTTCACTTCCAGGGAGTTGAGGGCAGTGCATGCTTACTTGGGTTCCCGACTTACCTTTAGCACTGCCTTCCATCCACAGACCGACGGCCAGACCGAGCGGACCATCCGGACCATAGAGGATCTGCTTCGTCTATGCATATTGGACATAGGGAAGCCTTGGGAGAGGATGCTACCATTGATCTAGTTCTCTTATAATAAAAGCCACCAGGCTAGCATCAGGATGGCACCATATGAGGCAGTTTATGGGAGGAAGTACCGGACACTGCTGTCTTGGGTTCAGGATGTGGACACTAAGGCTCTCGGCTCTGATTATATGGAGGACACGGAGGTTCAGATTCGTTTGATCAGGGATCGGCTACTAGAGGCACAGAGAAGGCAGGCAAAGTACTATAATGCTCGGAACCGAAAGGTGGAATTCCTGGTTGGAGACAGAGTTTTCTTGAAGATACGTCCAGTGCACGGTGTCTCTCGAGTGCGGAGGCACAAAAAACTCAGTCCTTGATATATGGGGTCATACTTGATCTTGGAGCGGATCGGCCCCTTAGCTTATAGGCTGCAGCTGCCACCAGAGTTGAGTACCCTTCACGACGTCTTCCATGTCTCTTCACTGCGGAGAGCTCTCCTTCGGCCGGAGCAGTACATTACAATTACGGCAGGCCCGATTGCACCTGACCAGTCAGTTCGTTTGGAGCCGATCTGGATTGATGATACAGATGTCCGAGTGTTGCGGAAGAAGAAGGTCCCTCTTGTGAAGGTGTTGTGGTTCAACCATGGATAGGAGGAACACACCTGGAAGCCGAGGGATTTAATGTTGGAGCGACACCCAGAGCTTTTTAATTCAGGTATGCTGTAATTTATGTTTTTAAAATTACTTAAATTGTTACAGGAAGAACCCCGTAGACCCGAGCTTGAATTTCGGGGACGAAATTATTTTTTTTGATAATTGGGATTTGTAACATCCCAAGTTACTCATAGACCCCTTAACTTAGATTGGGTTAGGCATGGGGTGGGTGTTAGGGTAATTAGCTAAGTTTGACCCTAGGTAGTGGGTTGTAGCCATGTGGGGCCCACTATAGGACCATGTCAAACTAGGTCAAACTAGCCTAAATAGGGACCCTAGCCACACCATGACCCCACCACATTGCCCTAACCCTAAAAACAATCTAAATGGACCCTAGGGCATGTCACTAAGTCAACCCTTTGACCCTAGTTGACCCAAGTCAACCTTAGCCCTATTTTGGTAAAACTCATACCTATATGCCCAATTAGCCTAAGTGGGGCACACCCTTGACCAAACCCAAGTTGGGTGGTGCCACTAGGCTCATGACCATTAAGTGGGGTCAGCCCTCTCATCATGTTGACCAAGTCAACTCAAAAAGTAAACTTGGTCAACATGAGGCCTAAAGGAGGGAAAATGAACCCAAGCCACATTCCTTTGGGCTAAGCCCACCAAGCATGGCCCATTATTAGCCCAAGTGGTCAAAGAACACCCCTACCCCTCTGGTTTTAGAGAGAGGACACAAGCAAAGGGACAATTTGGGGAATTCATCAAAAAAGAGGAGAGAGAAATGGGAGGAAATGAAAGGTGGCCATATGGCCTTCATTCCTTCTGCCCAAAATGGGCTGGCTAACCTCCTCAAAGCATTTCAAAGCCAGTTCAAGCATGGTCGCCACTTGGAACCATTGGTGACACAACAAAAGCTTCAAACCGAGCTCACCTTGGGTTTAACTCCCCCTATAGCCCACCTCAGCTCAAAACTACCTCACCATCAGCTTAAGAAGGGGAAAACGAGTGGGGATCGATAGCTGCGGTAGATAAATCGGTGGAGAAACCAAGAATCGGGAAGTAGATCGCCGGAGCAACTCGGCCTTGGCAAACCGCTGCCGTAACCGCCGCTAAGGCCTGGAACAGGTTCATTTCATCGTCCCTCTACCCGTACTAGAATCCTAGATCAACTAGGGGAGATATCGGGCTCAGTTGAGCCCAATGCCATGTGAAAAATGGCAGATTTTTCAAGCATTTTCTTATCGCTCGAGATCTCCATCGCCGCCGTCTCCCGCCGCCTCATCACCGACAAAGGATAGCCACCACCACCGTGAAGGTGATTGCACCGTTGGCCGGGGGTGGCGCCGCCTCAGGTGGCCGGAAATGGCCCCGCAATATACCCAAGTCAGCTCGATCTACGCCGTTGAACACTTGGGGAAGATAACCGGATTCCGTCCAATCTAGCTTTAAGATTCATGCAGTTCATTTTATTAAAATCAATTTAATTCGGTTATAATTAATGAAATGAGATTATATTTCTGTCATATTAATTCAGTGATCTTGCATGTAAAATATAGGACTCTTAGAGTCATTTCCAGAGGATGGAATGAACATGAAAAATGTTGCCCTTTGTGTTAACTTTAATTTTCCACCCTTAACTTGAGATTTGGTCTAGTGGTCTGACCTGTAGGACCATTTTGCTAGGGTTGGTCCTTAGCTAGGGCAGAATTTCAAAATGATGCCCAAGTCAAACCAGTCATCCAAATCACCCAAAATTTTGGGTGCATGCATGTTTAGGGCTTCGTTAACCCTTGTACACAAATGAGAATTTTAGGGAAAACTTTTTCTATAGTTTTTACTAAAATACCCAAAATGAAATATTTTGAGTTGTGAGACTCCAAATGACCCCAACTTTTGGTGGCATGTCCTTAGGAACATTATAAGTGTATGTTTAAAATTTCAGCTAATTTGGACCACTGCATGTTGGGTAAACCCACTTGCATGTGTTGGCTTGTTATAGGCTTGGTGTGCATTTAGCCTAAAATGAAATAATGTTTATTCAGCCAACTTGAAACATTCAAAAATCATGATTTTCATTATAGAGACAAATGATGGTGTAATACACCTCTGATAGAAATGGTGGGATTTTTGGGAACAAAAATCCCATTATTTTGAATTTTTGAAAATTAAGTCCTTTTGAGGAAATAAATTTAAAATAGGTTTACCCTTATCATAAAATGTTCAATTTTTGTTGAGGACTAAGTAATGACATGTAACCACTATAAATAAATTATATCTCTGTTCGACGAAGTTTAAGTAGTTTAAGGAGCAAAATGACCATTTTACCCTTATGGAATTTGTGTAGAAATGATGGGTATATTCCTTTGAAATATCTGAGAAAATTCATATTGCTGTAATTATATGTTTTATGCCTTGTGCAATTATTTCAGAATTTTGTGGTGCCAAATAATGGTCTTAGGCCCCATAATGGAATTTTGGTAAATAAGTCAAATTGATCATTTGATAGGCCATTTCAACCTAGATGTAAATGGAAATCTGGACATAGCATTATTTCATCATTCCCAAGGCTCTGTAATTTAATTAAAATTTTTGAGATAATATTTTATGTACTTCATTTGGAAAATGCTAGATTTGTTGATATAGTATTAAATAGGAATTAATTATAAATCTGAATTGAAAAAGCATGAAATTTTGGTAGGCCCCATTAATTGTCATATTATATACCTGGAAGAATCCCTAGGGCAGTAGGTTTAATATTGACAATACTTCATGTGCAAAATGACTAGGGATTACATTTAAAGAAATTATTTTAATGGTGTAATTAATTTGGAAAATTATGGAATTCATCCTATTAATCATATAGGTCCATACCATCCTAGGATAAATAATTTGAGGTATATGGCCAGAGGAATTAGAAGGTCACATTTGTGGGTGGTATCGGGACATGGGTAAGGGTATAACACCGATATTCGTTCTAGTAGGGCCACCAGGGGAGGAATATGATAAACTAGCAAAGTGAGAATCTTAGTAGACAAAATAACTCTGGATGGTCTCCTAGAGGATTCTTTAATCATGTGTAGAAGAGTGCAAGTTCCGTGACAACAACAATAACGGGGACCGGCGGAGAACCGTCGCGCTCCTAATAATACCTTAAGTCATTAGGGTCGTTCTAAAGTAACAATTAGAGTTGGGTGATAATCCTGGGTGGACACTAATAAGTATAATTATTCTTGCGAAAGGGAACTTTGGGCTTGTCATCCCATCTTGGTTCCTAGTGCCTTCGATACCCCTTCATTGGGCATACCTTGGGCAGTCCTGGGATTAACCCTAAACTACTAAGTTTAATAATTGGTAGACAAGAGTAGTATACTAGGCTAAGAGAAGTGGTACTCATGATCACCCGTGATGGGTTTGAGGGAATGGTTCATAAATTACATTCTCACCTGTGATGGGTTGGAGGGAATTAGACTTGATATTACATTCTCACCCGTGATGGGTTGGAGGATATCAGGGAAGGTTAGCCAGGCGAGCTGACGGCTCGAGATGAAATACTTGCATGTGCATAAGATTAGTGGCGGGTCATGCGGTACTGGGCCAATCGTCACACAGATGGCAGTACGGTGAACAGGCAGGTGTGAGGGTTTGAGGGGCTAGTTGGTTATTTATGCTGCGGTCTGGAAGACAATCCGCGATAACGCGCACCCAGCCCAACAAGACTGATAGGTAATCAACAAAGTACGTACGCAGAGACTCTAGAGTGCACCTAAGACGTGTAAAGAGGCATATGAGATTGGTCTAGGCCTGGTAGTGTGTATACCCACCTAGAAAATGGAGACGCCTGCTCCGCTGCTGCCGTAGCCACAAAGGCGGTACCTGAGAGTGATGCTAGCTCTCGAAAAGTGGGAACTAAAGGTCTGGGGTCTTAGAGTCGTGTGTGTGTTGCACTTGCATGTTTCATAATTCGTAACATATCATCCATTTGCTTTAGGACATATGCTTCATAAATCCTTATCATATAAATTAGTATGGGCTCTTTTATATGATTAGTTATTTTGGAAATCCTAACTTATATATTTGTATGGGCATTTATATAAGTTAGGGTACTCTGTGATGGTAGATAGCTTTACCTTTCAGCTTTACTTTACTTTTCTGCTCTTAATTTCAGTTCTTTTCTTTACTAGTACTGCTCTTTACTTACCTGTGCTATATACTTAGAACTGCTAGAGTAGAATAATAATATCTTTTACAACTACTAGTTAGCTCTTGTCACCTGCTTCCACTTTTTCTACCCCTTATTGTCCTCCGCTTCGTCCTTCCGCTCGGTGCCTAGGAGCTGCGGGGCGAGGTGCGGAGGAATCGACTTAGTATTTTTGACTAATGGTCGGTGACCATACTATTTTAGGAGCTCGTGGAGATGGAGCACCAGCACGACGAGGAGGAAGGACTTGAGGAGCAGATCCGCTACCACAGACTACTACTACTACTGCTGCGCATCCTCAGGTAGGACGAGATTAGAGGATGATATAGATAGCTTCCGCTTATGTTTTGAGAGAGAGACATATTGAGATATTCAAGTACCGGGCATAAGCCCTTATTATTATTATTGATGTACTCTCTCTGGACTATTTCATATTTTATTTCATATATATATATATATGTTGTGGCTGTGGACTGTTTACTGCTTTTATTACTCATATTGCTCTGGAATGTGATCGTGTTAGCCGACGGGATCGGCATCTTGGGGTGTCTACTAGCCCGTGTTCTAGTGTCACTGTAAGGCGGTAGTTCTGGGCATAAGATTCGTGTGTGCTCCCAAATTGGGAAGCTGGATCTTACAAAACACCACTCCTCCCAACCCTAAATCATGCACTGAGTAATTAGCCTCATAGATCTTAGTCTTTCTTGAAGCATAAACGATCACATGTCTGTGCTGCATCAACACTGCCCCAATCCCTTGATAGTAGACATCAGTGTAAACTTGAAATCCCTTTTTCCCTAGTGGAAGAGCTAGGATGGGTAGGGTGGTAATTCTATCTTTCAGCTCTTGAAATGCAGCCTCACACTTGGGTGTCCACTCATATGGAACACCTTTTTCTTCAAAATAGTAAGGAAAAGGGCTATCTTCCAGAATCCTTTCATGAACTTGCAATAATATCCAACAAGTCCAAGGAAGCTCCGTACATCGGCCACTGACTTCAAAGGAGACCACTCCTTTACGGCACACACCTTAGCTGGGTCTACGGCTAGTCTAGCTCCACTAATCACACGACCCAAGAAGACAACTTCTAAGAGCCAAAATTCGCATTTGCTGAACTAAGTAAACAGGGAATGCTCTATTAGCTTCTTCAAAACTAGGGCCAAGTGTTCAGCATGACCCTCTTCCGTCTTAGAATAGACCAAAATGTCATCGATGAAGATGATGATGAAGTGTCTAAATATGTCTCAAACACTCTATTCATCAAACTCATGAACACAGAAGGGGCGTTTGTGAGTCCATAGGGCATCACCATGAACTCGTACAAACCATATCTCGAGTTAAACGATGTCTTCGGGATATCTTCCTCTTGTATCCTCAGCTGGTAATACCGCGAGCGTAGATCCAGTTTGGAAAACTAATTCGCACTTACCAGCTGATCGAATAACTCATCAATCCGGGGTAGGGGATAGGTGTTCTGCACTGTTAATAGGTTGAGCTCCTGATAGTCTATGCACAATCTTAATATTTTGTCCTTCTTCTTGATAAATTGAACAAGGGCTCCCCATGGTGATGAATTGGGGCGAACAAACCCTGACTCTACCAACTCTTGTAATAAAACCCTAAACTCGTCGAGTTCCTTTGGAGCTATTCAGTAGGGGTTTCGAGAGACGGTTTTGGCACCTAGTGTTAATTTAATCTGAAAGTCACCTCTCTATGTGGGGGTAATCCTGACAACTTCTCAGGAAATAGCTTAGGGAAGTCAAGCACTACCCACACATTTTCACGCTTGACGCTATATCTTTTAATTCAAAACATATCATATATACTTCGTCCCCTCCTATATGGGCCTTAAGGGCCTGAATCAAAGATAGTAACATACGGGGTGCAAATTTGATATCTTGGAAGATGACCACTGAGTCTCTATGCCTCAAGGTGATTTGCTTCGATGCACAATCAATCTTTGCGTGGTGCCAATCCAGCAATAACATGCCCAAAATAAGATTGAATTCTTGTATTCTCAATACCATTGCAGGGGTTTCAAAAGGTTTTCCTTCAATGTATGCTTCCAAGTCACACTTGGCGGACGACGTTATCTTGGAGCCATCCGGAAGACGTACTCTCCGAGTGCTACCGATGAAGTGTTGCACTCCTTCTAAGTCTTTAACAAAGTCCGTCAAAATGAACGAGTGTGTGACATCGGTATCAAATAGTGTTTGAGCTGGTTTCCCACTAACCATTATGGTGCCCATGTATTAATTATATAGAATCAAAGCTAGACTCCTAGCATATCGTAGTCAATTGAAGAGAAATACTTATAACATATTAACCAAATCACGACATACCTGAAATCACATCCTGAGTATTTCGCTCCTGCTCCATGTCTAGCGCAAACATCTACTCTGGAGTAGGTCTAGGATTCCATCCTTGTGGTCCTTGTCCTGGACCACGCACATGTCCCCGCCCTCATGGGGCTGCCGGTGGAAGATTAGGGGGAGCATCTCCAGCTAGTTGTGGGAAAAAGCGTCGTGTAAGACCCCTCCCCTTACCAAGGAGGCTCCCGTTCTTATGCCCAGAAATGCTGCCTTATGGTGACACTAACTCACGGGTTTGTCGACACCGCAAGACGTCGATTCTGCCGGCAAGTACAATCATATAACCTGTTCAATCAATAGAGAAATATAAGTATAAAGCAGTGTATATAACAGCTAGTTTACAAGTCACAACACTATCATTTATGTAAAAATGAAAGTACAAACGAGTCCAAAATGAGTACAACAAAAAGAGAGAAGGGCTTATGCCCTATATATGATATCAAATCTCTCTCTCTCTCTCTCTCTCTCTCAAAATGACAACAAACGGAAGCTAATCTATCATTGGTAAAGTTGTCCCACCTGACGACGGGCTGTAGTAGTAATAGTAAGTGGTGGTGGTATCAGCTCCTCACGTCCTGCCACCTCGTCCTGTTGGTCGTGCGAGTACTCCATCTCCTCTAGCCCATAAAATTATTTGGTCACAATCGACTTTTAGTCATAAAGAGTAAGATGTTTCCTCCACACCTCGCCCCCGCAACTCCTAGGTACCGGGCAGGAGGATGAAGCGGAGGACAACAAGGGGTATAAATAGAAGCAGGTGATAATAGAGCTATACTACCAAGTATATAAAGTATTAATCTATTTCTACTCTAGCAGTTCTAGGTATATAACACATGTAAAGTATAAAGAACTGTACAGAAAGTAAGTAAGGTGCTGTAAGTAAACAAGTAAAGAACGGCAAGTTGAATATGCTACAACTAAGGTACCATCACAGAAGTACCTTAACTTATGTGAATGCCCATACAAACTTATAAATTAAGGTTTCCAAATATAAATTATCATATAAAAGAGCTCATACTAATTTATATGATAAGGATCTATGGTGCGTATGACCTAGTTATGAATGTATGTTATGTATGCTTTTTATGATTCATACAAGTGTAACTCACACACGCGACTATGTGATCACAGACCTTTAGTTCCCACTTTTTGGAGCTTGCATCACTCTCTGGTATAACCATTGTGGCTACGGCAGCAACGGAAAAGATGCTTCCACTTCCTAGGCGTGTATATACACTACCAATCCCAGACCCTTCGTACACCTCTATACACGTCCTAGGTGCACTCTGGAGTCTCATCGTACAAATGCTAGCTAATTGCCAGACTTTCTTGGTCGGGTGTGCATTTTTGGGGATTGTCATTTGGACTGCAGTATAAACAACCTACTTGCCCCTCAAACCTCACACCTCACCAGAGTCACTGTACTGCAATCGGTGTGATGATTGGCCCAGTACCGCATGACCCACCACTAGTTTTTTTCTATACATATGCAAGGTATCTGAACCTGAGCCTCCAGCTCGCAGGACCAAAACCGTCCTGATGTAAAACTCTTGAGCGTCTAGCTCGTAGGACTAATTGTCCTGAAACCCTCCAACCCTTCACGGGTGAGATTGTAATAACATTCTCTTTTCCTATTAGACTACTATTATCTAGTGTTTGTTATACTTAGAAATTTAAGGTTAATCCAAGGACTGCCCAGGCTATGCCCACTGAAGGGGTCTTGGGGGCATTAGAAACCAAGATGAGATGAAAGACCAAAGTTCCCTTTCGCAAGGATATTTACTTTATTGATTTCTACCCATGACTCATACCAACTCTCATTGTTACTCTGGGAAAACCTAATAACTTAGGATGCTATTGGGAGAGCGGCGGTCTTCTGCCGATGTCCGTTTTAGTTACTATCCTTGGGATTTTGCACTCTATCTCTCGTAACCAAGAAGTGACCTATTGGACACCAACCAGGGTTCATCTTCCCGATATATATCTCTTCTCAACCGACAACTTTATCCCTTATGGGTCCTTGTGTTATATGCTATTTATACTAAGCGCACCCAAGACCTAATGTTGACCCGTATGACATGTCTTCCAAACTCTTGGGCCATCTGGCCCTAATTATTTATCATAGTTTGCTAGGATGTATGATGTTGACCTACCTAGGTTTCACTATTTTTCTAAGGAATTAAGGGCCTAAATTAATCCTTTAAATTGAGTGACCAGGGTCACCTTGCACATGATATACTATCTATAATGGTTCAACCTATCTAAGAAACTTATCAGAAGTTCCATGTGGTTAAATTTGTCTCCCTACCAAGTTTCATAATTTTCCCATTTGAAATTCCATTTAATACCCATTTAAAATTAAAATCACAAATTGACTACTTTCTAAATGAAGTATAGTATTTATACAATCAGAAATTCTAGGAAAATTATTGAGGATCCTGGTTGATATAATAAAGCTAAATACAAAATTTCAAAATCATAAACAGTGATTTGACATAACTTATCCATATGAATAATATTACTAAAATGCCATTATTAGGGTTTTTAGCATATAGAGAAATCCAAAAATTCTTAAATAATTTAGCAGGGATTTAATCACAGAAATACATGACTGTAAGTTTTTTCATAATATTTAAAAAATAATTTACCTTATTTTTAATTAATTTCCATAATGGGCAAAATGGTAAATTCTACTTAAAATCCAAGTTAACATTACCTAACAGTCCCATAAATTTTTCTAGAGGTGTGCTATGTCCTAATAAAGCTTTTGACAAAATTTCAGAATTTTATAAATTCATATGCACTAGATTCAAATTTATTTCCTATCTAAGCATATTTTCCAATAATTCCAAATAATGTGATTTTTGATCCCAAAAATCCAAATCTTCCCATGGGAGGTATATTCCATCCCTATAAGCCTCTGTCTAGAGTTTAATGGACATGAATTTGACCAAATGGGCTAAATCCACTTTTCCTATTTTTACTATAGGCACCCCAAATAGAACATACCTATTTCATGCATGTTGGATTTCCCAAACATTCTGAGGTAAAAATTACCTGAAATTTCTACCATGGTTTTATATTTCCCCAATGGGTCGGCCACCAAAATTTTGGGCCATTTGGAGTCATACATCTCCAAAAAAACTAAATTTAAATATTTATATTTCACCAAATACTATAGAAAAAGTCTGACCAAAAATTCTCATTTTTGGTCAGAGCCTAGGTTTAACTTAATCACAAGCATGACCAAAATTTTAGGTCATGAAGACTTATGGTTTGGCTTGGGCAATTATTTTAAGATCTGCCATAGCCTAGGACCAGTCATGGTAGAATGGTCCTACATGGAGTTCTACTGTACCAAATCATGACTTTAGGGTGTCATTTTAAAGGTAAGGCATAGGCCTACATTTTTTATGTAGATAGATACCTCAGAATATGCCTTTAACAAGCCTAAAATCCGCATAAAATATCACTGTAAAAGTGTGACATTAAAATTACTATTCATAATATAATGCAATATCAAATAATCCATCAGATCTGACGGCCACTGGCCATCGTCCCCAACCAGCCAATGGCTGAGATAGAGCCATCATGGGCCATGTCTCTTGGCTTATTCCGGCCACTTGGGCCGGCGCCACCGCCGGCGATTATCGCCACTACCTCCGTTGAGGTGGTGGCTAGCGTTTCCCGGCGGTGAGGCTATCGGAGGAGGCTCCTCCAGTGATCCCGAGCTAGAAGAAAAGCTTGGAGAAATGCGCACATTCCCTCATGGTATCGTGCTTGATTGTGCCCGATGTCTCGCCTAAGTGAGCTAGAAAGCTAGCACGAGGTGAGGTGAGGCAAAACAAACCTAGAGCTGGGCTTGGTGGCGAGTGTGGTGGCGATGAGCGATGGCCAAAGCTTGCTCCGGCGATCTAGCCAGATAATCCGATTCTCTAGCAAAAGATTTGCTCCAGCTACCGAACTCCACTCGTTTCAACCTCCTGAAGCTGATGTGGGCTTAGATTTGGCTGGGAGTGGCTGTGGGAGGAGTTTTGATCAAGTGGTGGTCGACCATGAACTTTGGAATTTCCTCCTAGCTTCCAAGTGTCCACCAACCCCTCATTCCTGCTCAAAAGAGCCTTGGAAGCTCAGCCAAGAGCTTGGGCAGAGGGAAGGAGCGCCACATAGCCTCCATCCCCTCTTTCCCTCTCTTCTCTCTCCTCATTTTCTCCAAAATTCCTAAGTTACCTCCCATGCATGTATTATATCTTATAATTTTGGGGGTTAGGGGATGTCATTGACCTCTTGGTCTGGTCATTGTCCTTGAGCCAAGGGCTTAGTCCATTAGGAATGGGCTTGGCTCATATAATTTCCTCTCTTTAAGCCTTAAGTTGACTTGTTGACTTTTTAGGTTGACTTGGTCAACATGATGAGTGGGCTGTCCCCACTTGATGGTCATGGACCCAATGGTACCACCCAACTTTGGTTGGGCCATGGTGGTGCCCCACTTGGACTAATTAGGCCTTTAGGTATGGTTTTGACTAAATTAGGGTTAGGGTTGAATTGGGTCAACTTGGGTCAATAGGTGACCCAATGATATGGCTTATGGTTCTCTTCGATTGTTATTAGGGTTAGGGGTATAGTGGCGGGGCCAATATGTAGATAAGATCCCAATTTGGACTAGTTTTACTTTGGTTAACTTGGGCCCTATAGTGGGTCCCATATGACTACACCCTAACTCCATGGTTCAAACTTAGCCTAAACCCATGCCCCCACCACATGTCCTAACCCAATCTAAGTAAAAGGGTCTAATAGGAAATGGGATGTTATACGTCGGATGTGGCCTGGCTGATTGCACTGGAAGAAACTCGCTCGTATTGCTCAATAGGCTACTGGTATAGTTGTTATAATGGAGGTAGTGCTGGTTGCGGGGTCGAATGCTCCATTCTAAAATTTTGGCGGAGGAGACCTCCGCCTCTATTACTTTCTCTTCCTCTGCTATTCTGCCTCCTTTTTTTAACTGGGGCCTACTATTGAAAACAAAATTCGGCTTCTGTGGAGTTCGACCCTTGGGGAAGGGGTGACCGCGCACCTACTGCCCTCAAGCGCGATCTAGGCACAAGACTAGGAACACAAGGGACAGACCCAAGGTCTCAGCGTGGAGGTCCGGCCGCATACCCGGAAGACTATCAAACTCTTCCCCTCTCAAGCCAAAGGCTGAGCTAAGGCACCTTTGGAAGGCTCTCTTGGACGACCGGATCCTCTAAGGAGAATTTAAAGGCCAACTCTCTCCTGACTATTGGTGCCTCCTCGGGTCTATATAAAATGTTCCTCATCCGCCCTACCAATGGAGTAATCTCGTCGAACAGTTCTACTTTCCGCAGTCCCACAACGCATCCCCAATTTGGCCGCCAATAACGTAACTACGTTGTTATGTAAGGCCATTAACTGACCTTCAAGGGCTTCCCGATAACCTTACCTTAGGGTCCCCGCGGGGCGAGCGGTTCGTGAACATACCGCCCGCCTAAGACGAAAAAGATAAGACACATCCACAAGGCATAACAGACATTTTAAATTACAGGAATATAAATTCCATACTTCGGCACGCAGGCCGAAAATATAAATAAATTAGGACTTCTATGGCCGGCGCAAACACGGGCTTAAGCCTGCTACTCCCCACTTACGACTACAACACCTGTACGCCAACGTCTCGGAAGCGGCGGGCAGCTAAGCGGTAGTCGGCTAACATAAGCGGACCAAACATATTTCACACATCCCTTTTTGGGGGCCATGGTGCGCATTCCCTGCATATGGATAATACACAACTTCCTCGGAGTCTTCTCCGGGAACACCAGAACATCACCAATCCGTCTCACACATCCAGATGGGCTTCACACGACATGCCTAAACCCGTACAAACGCTTCCGAGTGCTAAATGTAATTAATTGCAGGGACGTACATGTCAACCCGTCGGAGAGCTCCCTTCCTCCACCCGTTGGTGGAGAGGGGCTTCCATGCAAATATGTAAACTGAGGGCTTCACCTGCCCAAGTAGAAACATCGTTACCCTTGATTCATGCTTGGCGGCGGTGCTGGGAGAGGAGCTCCTAGATAGCTTAGCCCTGGGAAGCTTCGGCGGTGGCCGATCTCCACTCCAGACCGAGCCCTGTTGGGAGAGGTAAGAAATCCTCATCTTCCTCATTATGACTGAACCCTTGCTGAATATTTTTGGTGGCCGAGCCCTTGTTGGAAGAGGAAGGAAATCTTCCTCTTTAGCTCCATTTTCCAATGGTGGTCGAGCCTCTTGCTCACAGGGGGAGAGAAATAAAAACTTCCCGCTCCATTTTTCTGGTGGTAGCCAAGTTTCTTGCCGGCTGTGGGAGAGAGAAAATCTCCATTTCCGGCTTGGTGTACGATTCGAGCTCCGGCAGGCGTCGGGAGAGAAGCACCCGACCTACGTAACTCCAGGCGGCCGAACTTGACTCCATGAGGCCGATCCCGGCTCCAAATGACCAAACTCAGCCCTACATGGCCGAGTCATGCTACAAGGGGTCGGATCCGACCATAGGCAGCGGCGACGGGAGAGGTGGAGGGAGGCCGAGCCTTTGCTCCTTGCTTAGGCCGACGACGGGAGAGGAGGAGGGAGGCTCGGGCCTTTGCCCTTTGCTGCGTGCGAGAGGAAGACCGAGAGGGAAAGAGAGGCGGCCGGAGGAGGGAGGCTCGGGCTTTTGCCCTTTGTTGCGTACGAGAGGAAGACCGAGAGGGAGAGAGAGGTGGCCGGGGTTGTGCTGCTCCAGGTCGAGAGAAAAAGAGAGGGGCGGCCGGGTTTGTGCTGCTCTATGCCGAGAGGAAGAGGGGCGGCCGGGTAGAGAGGCTTCTCCTCCTCCAACTTCAAAACCCCCTGATCTCCTCTTCTCCTCCTCTCCTTTTTTCTCTGCTCCCCTGTCTCCCTTTCCCTTTTCTCCCCTATACCCGAGCCCTCCCCCTCTCCTCCTTCTTTTTCTTTTTTTGTCCCCCTTGTTCTGTACCTGAGCCCTCCCCCACACCACTTCTTCTCCCATGTTATATATATTATATAATATATATAATATAAGATATATATTATATTATATATATACTATATTATATATATAAGTATATTAAAAAGCCTATGTCCGTAAAACCTCCGCACGCCCGCACGAGCACCCGCACATCTTCGAACGGGGCTGTGCCACATCGTCGCTCGTAGCTCGCCCTTAGGTCATTATTTGGGGAGGGTCCCACTCGCCCGGGTATGGGGTTATACACAATCCCCGCTCTTTTCGAGGTTGGTACAAGCTCGGAAAGGATCATCCAACCCTATGTATCCGGTGAGTGGGGGCACACCCAAAAAAATTTGAGAGAATTTATAAATTTCACTTGGCACATTAATCTCTCAATGTCCCTTCTGATTTTTTTCAATCACTCGATATCTATAACGCTCCCTACTGTTCAATTGTCCTTATACTATTTCGTACAATCAGTATAAAATTTCTCATGATATTATGAAACAATAAAGCTATATATTTTTTATTCTCTTGTTCACGCGGAGCTAATCCTTTCCCCCCAGGTGTGCCTAAGGACCTTACATCTAGATGGGAGCCGGCGCAGCGGGTCTACCTAGGGCCGAGCTAGGCTTTGGGTAGTGTAAAAGTCTCCAAGGACCAGCACTTTCCCCCCAGGTGTGCCTACACCCCTGCCCAGCTAATGAGAGCCTGACAGCTAGTCTACCCGAGGTCGAGCAGCACTCAGGGTCCCTTACCCCCCAGGCTAGCCTACGAACCTTCCAGCTAGTAGGAGCCAAGTAGCGGGTCTACCCAGGGCCGAGCATCACTCGGGGTCCTACAATGTATCCAAACTCCAAACTCTCTCTCCCTTACCCCCCAAGTATGTCTATAGCCCTGTCAACTAGTGAGAGCCTGACAATGAGTCTACCCGGGGTCGAGCAGTACTCAAGGTACCTTACCCCCCAGGCGAGCCTACGGACCTGCCAGCTAGTAAGAGCCAGGCAGCGGGTCTACCCGGGGCCGATCATCACCCGGGGTCCCGCAAAGTATCCAAACTACCTCCAAACTCCAAACTCTCTCCCTTACCCCCCAGGTGTGCCTACAACCCTATCAGCTAGTGAGAGCCTGACAGCGAGTCTACCTAGGGTCGAGCAGCACTCGGGGTCTAGGGAAGACTCCACCGAGTGACATCCAGCTCTACCAACTAGGTGAGACCCTGACAATGCGATCTGCTCGGGGTCTGGGGCAGACTCCTCCAAGTGATATCAAGCCTTACCAACAAGGTGAGAGATTGACAGCGGGATCTCCTTGGGGTCTGGGGCAGACTCTACCGAATGAAATCCAACCCTGCTAGCTAAGTGAGAGCCAGACTGCGGGATCTGTTCAGGGTCTAGGGCAGACTCCTCCGAGTGACATCCAGCCCTGCCAGCTAGGTGAGAGCCTAACCGCGGGATCTATTTTGGGTCTGGGGCAGACTCCTCTGAATTACATCAAGCCCTGCCATCTAGGTGAGAGCCTTGCAATGGGATCTGCTCGGGGACTGGGGCAGATTACTCTGAGTGACATCCAGCCCATCCAGCTCGGTGAGAGCCTGACAGCGAGTTCTGCTCGGGGTCTGCGGTAGACTCCTCTGAGTGACATCTAGCCCTGCCTGCTAGGTGAGAGCCTGATAGCGGGATTTGCTCGGGGTCTGGGGCAGACTCCTCCAAGTTACATCCAGTCCTGCCAGCTTAGTGAGAGCCTAACAGCAGGACCTGCTGGGGGTCTGGGGCAGACTCCTCCGAGTGACATCCAGCCCTGCTAGCTAGGTGAGATCCCGACGGCGGGATCTGCTCGAGGTCTGGGGAAGACTCCTCCCAGTGAGATCCAGCCCTACAAGCTAGGTGAGAGCCTGAGAGCAGTATCTGCTCATGGTCTGAGGCAGACTCCTCCGAGTAATATCACGCCCTGCCATCTAGGTGAGAGCCTGACAGCGGGATCTGCTCGGGGTCTGGGGCAGACTCCTCTGAGTGATATCCAGCCCTTCCAGCTAGGTGAGAGCCTAACAGTGGGATCTGCTCAGGGTCTGGGGAAGACTCCTCTGAGTGACATCCAACCCTACCAGCTAGGTGAGAGCCTGATAACGAGACTGCTCTGGGTCTGGGGAAGACTCCTCCCAGTGACATCCAGCCCTACCAGCTAGGTGAGAGCCTGACGGTGGGATCTGCTCGGTGTCTGGGGCAGACTCCTCCGAGTGACATCCAGCCCTTCCAGCTATATAAGAGCCTGACAGCGGGATCTACTTGGGTTCTAGGGTAGACTCCTCCGAGTGACATCCAGCCCTGCCAGCTAGGTGAGAGCCTGATAGTAGGATCTTCTCAGGGTCTGGTGCAGACTCCTCCGAGTGACATCCAACCTTGCTAGCTAGGTGAGAGCCTTACAGCGAGAGAATCCCGAGACCTAACCCTAGAGCGAGAAGATCCTCCATCTAATATTCCCGGGTGCTTACAAAATCAAGAGCTAAATCACCATCAAAAGCCTTAATATAGACTCAAAGTAGACTGTCCCGAAATCCTAAATTCAAGGATCGGACGACTCTAGGTATAAGGACCTCACATACAAAGTATCAACGCATGAACCAGGTCTCCACTCGGTTCCCTTTCTATAGCCATGATGCTCGCTAGAGTTCTTCTGTGCTGGTCACTCTCCTTGATCACCGGACCAAAATGTTGAAACCGAAACTCGGCTTCTGTGGAGTTCGACCCTTGGGGAAGGGGTGACCGCACACCTACTTCCCTCAAGCGAATGATCTAGGCACAATACTAGGAACATAAGGGATAGACCCAAGGTCTCAGCGTGGAGGTCCCGCCACATACCCGAAAGACTAGCAAACTCTTCCCCTCCCAAGACAAAGGTTAGCTAATACACCTTCGGAAGGCTCTCTTGGCCGACCGGATCCTCTAAGGAGAATTTCCAGGCCAATTATCTCCTTACTATTGGTGCCTCCTCGGGTCTATATAAAATGTTCCTCATCCTCCCTACTAATGGCATAATCTCGCCGAACAGTTCAACTTTCCGCAGCCCCACTACGCATCCCCAATTGGGCCGCCAACAACGTAACTACGTTGTTCTGAAAGGCCATTAACTGACCTTCAAGGGCTTCCCGATAACCTTACCTCGGGGTCCCTACGGGGCGAGCGGTTTGCGAACATACCGCTCGCCTAAGACGAAAAAGATAAGTCACATCCACAAGGCATCACAGACATTTTAAATTACAGGAATATAAATACCATACTTTGGCACGCAGGACGGAAATATAAATAAATTAAGCCTTCTAGGGCCGGCACAAATATGGGCTTAAGCCTGCTACTCCCCACTTGCCACTTCAACACTTGTATACCATCGTCTCGGTAAGCGGCGGCCAGCTAAGCGTCAGTCGACTAACATATGGGGACCAAACATATTACACACATCCCTTTTTTGGGTCCATGGTGTGCAATCCCTGCAAATGGATAATACACAACTTCCTTGGAGTCTTATCTGGGAACCCCAGAACATCACCAATCCGGCTCACACGTCCGGATGGGCTTCACACAGCATGCCTAAACCCATACTCACGCTTTTGGGTGCTAAATATAATTAATTACTGGGATGTACACGTCAACCCGTCAGAGAGCTCCCTTCCTCCACCCGTTGGTGGAGAGGGGCTTCCCTGAAAATATGTAAACTGAGGGATTCACCTGCCCAAGTACGAACATCATTACCCATGACGCATGCTTGACGGATGTGCCGGGAGAGGAGCTCCTAGCTAGCTTAGCCATGAGTAGCTGCGGCGGTGGCCGATCTCCACTCCAGACCGATCCCTGTTGGGAGAGGTAAGAAATCATCATCTTCCTCTTCGTTACTGAACCCTTGCTTAATATTTTTGGTGGCCGAGCCCTTGTTGGAAGAGGAAGTAAATCTTCCTCTTTAACTCCATTTTTCCATGGTGTCCGAGCCTCTTGCCTGCGGGGGAGAGAAATAAAAACTCCCCGCTCCATTTTTCTGGTGGTGGCCGAGCCTCTTGCCGGCGATGGGAGAGAGGAAATCTCCATTTCCGGCTTAGTGTACGATTCAAGCTCCGGCCGGCGTCGGGAGAGAAGCTCCCGATCGACGTAACTCCAAACGGCCGAACTTGACTCCATGAGGACAATCCCGGCTCCAAATGACCAAACTCTGCCCTACATGGCCGATTCATGCTCCAAGGGGTCGGATCTGACCATAGGCGTCAGCGACGGGAGAGGTGGAGGGAGGCCGAGCCTTTTCTCCTAGCTTAGGCCGGCGAAGGGTGAGGAGGAGGGAGGCTCAGGCCTTTTCCCGCAAACCACAGATGGGCACACCACTGCATCCACTATGTCAATTTGTCCGCAAACTGACCAATCGTACGGGGGTGACACCATTGTTCAAAGACTTCTTTAGTTGAGGATCATTGAAAGCTGATACCATTTGTAAGACCCCCCTCTTAGAACACAAGACACGGCCGAGGGGGGTCTTATGCCTAGAACAGCCGCCTTGTGGTAACGCCAACACACGGGTTGACCGATACTACAGGATGCCTATCCTACTGGCTAAAACCAATATCATCCATGCCAACACAACATAAAGAAAAAAACATAAGTCAAAATCCACATAAGTGTAAAAGTCCACAAGTACATCAATAATAAGAAGCAACAATGGGCTTCTATAATATCAGAGTACATAAACACTTTGCCTAAAGGGCTACAATAAAATTCTCTCAAAACTCACATCCGTAACTGTAGGCAGCGATGATATCGTCATGTCAGGCCATATCGTTGAGGCATGGCTTCCCTCTTGCACAACCTGCTGCTGCTCTATCTGTGGGATTTCCTCCTAAAAAGGAAGACATAACAACCGTTAGTCATAAAGACTAAGTGGCTATCACATCCGCTCTCCTGGAGACTCTCAGGCACCGGGTGGAGAAAGGAAAAGGGTACAATATATATATATATATATATATATATATATATATATATATATATATATATATATATATATATATATATATATATATATATATATATATATATATATATATATATATGTAAGCAGTACTACAAGCAGGTGGTATAAGATTAATCAATATTAGAGTATCCAACAAGTAAAATAAGTGAGTATATCAATCTACACTATCAGTTCTACTATCAACAGTAGTATACAAGTACGATCCTACAATAGGAAAGTTACTCAACTTATATTAATGTCCATACAAACATATAAATTAAGGATCGACTTAATAGTAATGTAATTCATCATATAAGAGTGCAAATACAAACTTATATTATAAGGATCTTATGCTGTGCAATGCAATGATATGAATGCAATGTGATGACTCACCCATGTCCTCACACACACACACTGCTATGTCGATACAGACTTGTAGTTCCCACTTTTCGAGCAGGTAGCTAACCTCTCAGGCACCATCTGTCGTGGCAAGACGATGATAGTGGAACAGGATTTCCACTACTAGGCGGGCATCCACACTACCAAGCCTAGGCCTCTGTATGCCTGAACGCTAAGAACATAATAGCAAAAATCACATGCGTACATCTGCTCAGAGGGGTCTCGGGTAGATGTTCATCAAGAAAACAACCCAAACTGGCATATCTTTGTGGCACAGAAGGAGCTTATGGGAGCGTATCACTACAGGACCAAGCCCAACCGCCCAAAGTCAATCTGTTAACTCCCATCAGTGTGATGACTAGCATGCCTGTAGACCGGCTACACTATCCTTAACCCAGGATTATGATACCGCGTGTAAACTCACACCGCTTGCAATTTCATTTTTAAAGGCTCTACTCTGAGTCCCTTTTTATTATAAACATTTTATGCTCAACAACACTCAAGGGCTCCACACTGAGTCCCTTATCAACACATCCTTCTAGCGTGGTAAACACACACACACCTCAACTCTTCCACATCTCCATACAACATAAGTGTTCATCATTTACACAAGTGGCAAGCCACCTTATACACCACACCAATCCCACACTGCTACCCATAGGGATACACAACCCTAAATAGTGGACTACTAAACACATTCCATTAATCATCAAATCACATGGCCATGCATTAATTAGAATAAATTCCTTTCCACATGATCAAGCATTAACAACAAGTGTAACACAATAAAATAATCATAATAATATAATGATACTTCACATACACATCATGTATGAAAACGTAGCTATGAGTTATCCAATCAATTATCGGGCATCCCACCTTTTTTCTAAAACATATTTCATTCTCCTGATTATAATTATGCACATCCCTTCCAGATTTCACAAGAATATCATTTGTACAACCAAAGGTTTCAATTCATTGGTTCACCAACTTACTCATTTGTACAACCATTTGTTTATCAATCTCCTTCAAACTGTTTGTACAATCATGTTTCAAAAACTTACCCAAACCATTTATTTATCATGATTGCGTATAGACTAAGTTTACAAAAACCATGACATTATTTTGCTACGATCCCTCTACCAAATCCAAACCCGGTTCTACACAAACCCGAGAACAACATGTACTTAAGACATGATTGTACAACAACTTCAACTGGACATTCCTGAGGATACAAGACTCGTATGAAAATGTGTAACATCCGTTGGAAAGGTCTTTCCATGGGATACGACTTTCATGTTTATTCAAAGACCCATATCTGGCTGTATCATACTCGAAAATGACATTGAAGTTTGTTGCACACATAAAACATATTTTGCACGCATCTTAAAGCAAGATGAATGACATCGTTTCATCTTCTTCCTTTAGTTATTTGTTCAAGACTATATATTCTGACTTTCGTCCTCCATTATTCACCCTCAATAGACCATTCCGCTTCACGAAACCAAGTCCATCATCTTCACAAGAAGAGAGGAGAGGTTGAAGACATCAAATCCCTAAGACAAGGTCCTAGCTTGGTCTCTTCCTAGGAGATCATCATCTCGTAAGCCAAACTCTTTTGTGTCGACATCTCTCCTGGATATTAACTACAGATTTAGCACCAAGGGAGAAGGTAGGAAGCTCACCTCATTTCCAACCATGGATCTAGTCACTCTCCATGGAAAAATCTTCTTCCTCGTTGGTGTTGTTCTTTACGAAAAGGAGAAGTATTTCCTCCATAAAATATGACACTGGTGACCTTCTTTGTCTCGTGGGGTTTGGCAAGTATCTACTCGGTAAGAGGATGAAGTGACGGCTACGGTTTTCCGACAAGTCTCCTTTTATAAGAGGAATTAGGGTTATATCTCCTGCCACGTGTCACCCTAGAGTTAGACCGCTTATTATTACTTTAAATAATTCCTATTGAAATGACCGGGTCCAGATAAGTCATTTGGCACAGTTCCCGAAAACCTGTTTCATCGTATTTATATGAACCAACAAACAGTGGGCCGAAAAATCTTCTAAGTAAAAAGAATCATGTATACCATACACACTCGTTGAATCGTCAAGATTAGTTGTGATCACTCCACGCCTATAAAGTCCATTCAAAATTGTCGAGTATATAGGACAATTCGTCGAATGGCGTCGAGTTTACTCAATTCATTCGATGCTTTGTCGAGTGGTGTCGAGTCCACTTAATGCTTATAGTAACCAAAATAATTCTATATTAAACACTCGATGCCTCGTCGAATGGCATTGAGACCACTCAATGCTCTTAACGCTTTGAGTTAAGAATTATTTTAAGTTAAATCACTCAATGCCCGACGAATCCTTCAAATTTAAAAGCATTGAGTGGTCTGAGACCACTCAACGTCACGTTGAGTGCCGAACTATCTAAGTCAAAAGCATTGAGTGGCGTTGAGACCACTTAATACCTCGTTGAGTCCCAAACTAAGAAAAAGTCAAAAGCATTGAGTGGAATTGAGACCACTCAACGAACTCGATGCCTCGTCGAATGGCGTCGAGTCCACTCAATGCCTCATCATCCAAAATATTTCTAAGTCATATTTGCCCTATTAGTCGAGTATCACTCGACGTCGGTTACTTGTGCACCCCGATCTTGAGTCAGCTTTTTTGACTCAAAACGTGCACGAGGGGTCTAGCACAAAATGAGACGTTACAAGCGATGTACTTGAGTTGTAGAATTTGAGGCTCCAAGGCGTAAGATTTTTTATAATCTGAGATAAAGATGAAGTAGCTGAATCTAGCCCTTCATGGTAGATATGTGAGGAGGTATAGTGGACGTACCTAACTCGGGGAACCACTATAAATCTCTTGTTTATTTTCATTATTTTTTATTACGCAAAAATATGTAGAACACACCTATTCACCCCCCCCCCTTTAGGTGATTTAGGTTGACATTAGATACTTTCAACCAGGGTCAGAAAACCCTGCGTCATCGGTCCTGCGAGCAACAACCTTAGATTTTGTAGTCCTTCATAGAATCTGATGGTCTTGCGCTCCTCATTAGTAAAAGTAGAGCATTCATATCGCCCCAATCTCGTTAACTCATGTAGGTAGTCGTCCACGCTACTCTTACCCTAAGTCAGTCTATGAAACTGGTTTTCCATAGTTATTTTCTGCGCTAATAGGATATACCGTGCCAAAAACAATCTCGAGAACTCCTCCATCGAGATATCGATGAATTATCTCCCAGCAAAGTGAAGGAGCTCTAACTCATCCCACCATAATCTTGCTTTGCTGTCCAAAACGAAAGTGGCTATCGTAACCTTCTTCCACTCCTCAGTCTCTATTGCAGACATGACTCTATTAACCCTAGAAATCTTGTCTTGAACTTGCATTGGGGTTTCAATCCGGCAAACACAAGTGGATTAAAGCTCATCACGTGCTTTAGTTGTTTTTCAGACGCTCTTCTTTGTACCACGGGTTCTATCGCTACTTGATCCATAATCATGTGTTCTACTGCACTAAGCGGTACTTGACCAAATTCAGGAGAAGGATATTGTACTTGTCTCCCTGGTTAAGTATTGATTATGGAAAACAACGCTTCAGCTACCAATCATATGGTTTCAATAGAAGGAGGGGTCGCAGACACATCATTAGGCGCACTACTCTCCGCAGAGTGTGGATGATGTGACTGCTCTACACCACTCCTAGTCACCTGTAATCGTAAAACAGTCAATTATATGACAAACAAATAGCCAAAAAGCAATTATAGGAACACGAAGGTTCCTCAAACATGTGTATTTTAATTCCTAAGTGGACATTCATGGGTTCTTTCATGTTATAACGGTAACGCACATACATGTGCTCACCACCCCTTAAAAGAATTTGCCCAAAAATTCGAATAAGAAAGACCGACACCAGAGTAATATACCAAATTGTAACACCCCCTTCCGTCACATAACATATAGCAAAAGGTCTGGTCGGGGCTCGTGGCCATATACTACAGACAGTTAGTGGAGTTACTTATTGAGACCACAATCTGTAAACATTTATCCTAACTCAGAGTGCATTCTAGCAGAAGATAATTAAATGTTATAAGAACACCACCATTTGAATGTCCACACAACTAAATAGGAATGAAAGTACAATACACAAATGTTGCGGCCTTAAAGCCTTACAAGGTTTTTCTTAAATAATAATGTCTTACATACATCAACACGCAGGCCAGCCACACATGAACAATAAATAAAGACGGGTAATTTGCTTTGGCCTTCAAGCGCCAGCTTAGCAACCATGGGCTCCAGCCCGCTATTTCCCGTATGGATCCGCGACACTTGCATAAGACATTCCACCAAAACGGTGGAAAACATAGCAACGGTCAACATTAGCTGGCCAAATTATAACAACCCCACCCCACAATTGGGGTAGCAGTGCTCCTTCCCTACATGCATTAGTATACACATATAATGACAATCAAAACGTGCAAATTAAGCACCATTAGCAACAGATGTTGGCACAGTATTCCAACGCCCCGTGCTATTAGGGCACATTCACGATGCACAGGACCTCAAGTTTCACACATCTGTTCTTTGTGAAAGTCAGCAACATTTGAGCTTTTCAGTCTTTCAGGGCCAAATCCAAAGACAACACCCATATGGCTACGATAAAGTCATGGTGATCCCAAAAACACACGTTGACTCACTCCAAGTCGATCGTTATAGGGATGGGTACAGTTCAGCTATTTCCCATGCATAAATCATCAGGAAGGGTAGCTACGACGCGGTTCAGCATCACCTTTCCCATCCACACGATACATAACCCCGTTATGATCCTAGGTTAGCACTCATGGCCACTTAAGCTAGGCCACACAGGCTCTAAACTCCACAAATTGGCCCCTAGGTCTTCAAGAGACAGGCCTCACCAAATGATGGACCCCAGGTATCCAAAAGACATGCCTTACAAAAAAATGGACCTTATGTCTCCACGAGACGGTCCTTACAGAAAAAATAGTGCACACTAGCAGCTACCACCGGCAGTAGAGCTACCGCTGCGGAGTAGGGGACAACTTATCGATTCTTCCCCTTAAATGAGTGTTTTCTTGGAGATCATCACCCAGTACTCTCTCTGCAGCCAACTGTACACCCTGTGACTCTGAAATCTATGCGATTACAACAAACTCTTCTCCGTTTTACATAACATACAAACATCACCAATGCAGACCAACCTGTATGAATGGGCTCCACATAGCATGCCTATTCCGAACTTTGATTATGGATGTAAATCAAACACTAATGGGGATACATGGATCTACCCATCGGTAGAACTACTTCCACGTGTTTGTGGAGCATCTACCCTAACATGCCAAAAAGAAGGACTTCACATGTCCAAGGAAGAGGATCGTTACCCTATAAGTCTATTTTGGTGCCATGGAAGAGATTCTAGCCTGATGGAAATGACTGCTACGACTTTGCCTCCGTAGATATGAACTCATCTCATGTATTGGGGATCTGAAACTCCAATGACACCGAGATCTCCATCAACCGATGTTCCTCCTCCTTTCTCTAGCCGCTCAATATTAGGGCACAGAAGAAAAAATGAAGTGAAAATGCCCTTCCTAGGCTTTAAACTGAGATACAGCCGTGCGGTAACATGCTACCGCCACACAGTACCCCAATCGATGGCTTGATTCGCATGCCCACCGCCCAAGACCTCCAATCATAGGTCTACACGTTGCCATACCGTTACAGCAGACAATTGTCGCGCTATAGGTTACTACCACCACGCGGTATCTAATGTCGGTTACGATACGACCGCTTCCAGCACCACCACGCAATAACTTATACCGCCTCACGGTAAAAAACCATGAGCTTTGCCAACTAAATTGACTGTGCTAATGCATGCGGTATCTCTACCGCTAGGGGGTAGCTTCCCGAAAGCTCTGCCACCCTTCTCACGATACTACTACCGGTGATAACAACCTACTGCCGTGCAATAGACTCCAAGTCGTATCCATACGACACTCTCGACACCCCGATGCTACCACTGCACTGTATCACTACCACCAAGCGGTACATCATAGAGAGGTATACCGGCTAACACAACTTCCACTAACGCCGGCATTAACCCTACTGTCGGGCGGTATCTCATAGGAATAATTTTTCTTACTTCAGGAACTTGGGGTGTTACAATTACAATCTCTAAACAGGCTTTCTAGTCTAGAAAAAGGATGATGCCTTCTATAATGTCATTCAACATGTTGTATAAGTAATCCACTTGAGCAAAGGAAGCTACTGTACCCCTTCAGTAATTTTCCTCCTAGAATAGTCATGAATTAAGTTGAAGATGTGGTCAGAATGAATAAAGTATGCAGTGGTATCACTCCAATACCTTTGCCAAAAGATCCAGTTTATAAATGAACAAAGAAACAAAGGCTGAATGATGCGGAGAAATTTGTCATTTGCAAACCTATGACTGGACTAAAAGATTACATAGAATAAATTAGAAAGAATGTGGTTGAAATCAACAAAAAAGATAGAAGTTTAAATCAGGTATATCCAAATGGTCAAAAAGATTGGGAAAGATTGATTGCAATTGTAGATTTCCTTCAGTAAAGGTCAGACTACTGGAGATTTAAAGATCTATTTCATTAGTCTAAAAGAATCAAGGACAAACTACATGTCAATCTCCATAACTATGTAACTGTGTTATTTACCTTTGAACTCAATAATAAAAATAGTTGATGTCAAAAGTATAATAGTTTGATAAAAATAATCATTGTTATATCATAAATAATATTATGATGAAAGTTCTCATTTTCCTTATCTTGTTTTTGTCTTTCTTTATGTGTCATGCTTTACAATTATTCATTTTCTTTCCATTTTATTTAGTAAAACCATAATAAAAACTTTGTCATCCTTATTGAGAAATAGCTATTATTTTATCCTAGGAAGTTAGTTGAGTCAAGAGCATGAGTTATGCACACTGAATAGAGGAAGAAACTAAGGTAACATCAATATACATCGACTAGAAGTCAGATGATGGTTATTTTTACTTGAGAGCAATTCTAATAATAAATCGATAAGATAAGTACACCTATCATTTTAAAGTATAGGATCAAGTATCGTATTTAGATTGGGGGACTGTCGAGTACTTGTACTGATAAGGAAGAACAATTATTTTATTGAACGGAAATCATGGTCTTGTCGCAAAACAAAGAAAAAGCGATTTAGACTAGAGATAATATTCGATGATTAAAAAGCTAGCACTCGATCTAGAATCCCTTTAAACTAAAATAAACTTCATAAAAAATAAAACCACTAGCTTATAAAATAATCAACTCCGACAATGAAGGTTCCCAAAACATAAAAGCACCCCTCTCAAGAATACACTAACAACTAATCTTAGGTTTATCGATTAAGAGCCCTCGACCAGTCGAAATCACTAAGCTTGCTTTAGGCAACGAAACCCACTATTGGATTTGACTCTAATCCAAAAGGTTTATTTCATCCTCTCCCAAGGAGTGCATGCAACACTTTTTTATCTTTGAGTGATCTCCTCACTTACACGAATCTCTCAATCAACTAGTTCGCAGATCTTAGATCAAAAAACATTTTCATGACATATGAATTAGACACAAAATAATTCAAAGATAAATTGATGCAAATTAAGGTAGAGCTTGCCAAATTTGTAAGTGATAAATCTAAGTTTATTTCTTTCAAAATTACATCATGATCAAGCACTAATTGAAATTTAGTTGCTTATTATGATGGGTAATTACATAAAAAAGAAAAGAAGGGCATGATTGTAATACAATGAGTACTTGAATTAAAAATTACCAAGGAAAAATTCAATTTAAAATGAGAATAATAAAATTAAAGTAGAACCAAAAAAGGGAAATTCAACAAAATGGTACAGTACGGTTTAAAACCCATTTCCAAAATCCAACTCTTGAGCTCTTGGTCTTGTCTGGAATTTATAATACAAATTATTGAGGAGTCACGCCCTAGGTCATGCCCATGACCTTTGGTGTGTAAGGTATGAAACCACCATCATTAATGCCCGAGAATGTTAGGAGAAAACCACCAAAATTTATCACTCATCAGATCACGCCCTTAGGTCACGCCCATAACAAGGGCATGTCTTGATCGGATCTGGAAAAAGGCGGGAAACATCGCGATCTGCAGTTAATTGGGCAGTTGTAGAGGAGGTCACGCCCCTTGTTCAAGCCCATTACCAAGGCGTGACTGTTAAAATGGCTTTACGGTGTGAATGAATGCTTTAAATGTTTAGGCACGCTCGTGGTCTATTTATCATGCCCCCCTATCATGCTCGTGATTGGGGTGTATAAATTTAATCCAATGTGGATAAGGTATTCTAGATACTGGAGGCAGGTCACAGCCCGTGGCAATGGTCTTCACCCCCAGTCACGCCCAAGATTAGGTCGTGTAATTTATGATTTTTTTTCAGAAACCATCAAAAAATTGCCATGATTATTCCACTGTGCCCAAAATTGCTATTTGTATCCCAAATTGACCTAAAATTCAAAAAAAAGATAATTAGAGACTAATTTAATAAAATATAAAAAAAATATTAACAAATTATTAAATGCAAATTATATATATAAAAAAAAATTAGAGTTATCAAATACCCCATACTTGCCCGTTTGTTAGTCCCGAGCAAACAATTTTCCATAAGGAGTAGAAAAATTTCAAGTAAATAAAAAAAATTTGTACTTAAGGAGTAAAATGAGAAGTCTTAGGCCTACACGTGTAGAGATCCTAGAATGAAAATATATTCAGTACACAAACTAGATTATAGTTTTCAAAAATGCGTTTCAACTTATTATTTCTACTTTTAAAATAAAAATATCGGTAAATCCTAAAATTATATTTATGGACAGAGTAGCATTTTCAGAAAGATCGACATTACACAATATTGAAACTCAGGGTACCCTCCAGAGAAATCTATTTATGTTGATGGTCATAGGCTTACCCTTTCACACTCTCGTCATAGCACTAGTCTAAGTCATAAACATAAAGTAATAGGGCTTAACTAAGTTGAAACTGATGAGTAGATTTTGTACATAATTTTAGTACTTAATTTAGGTTATAATTAGCTTTAATTATTAGTATTTTAATATATTTCCATTATAAAACCTTAATTTTTATATTTTGGGTGCTAATAACGTTCTTTTTCTATTTTTAAGGTTTTTAGGAATTTTTGCTGATTTTTCCAAGCACACACCCCCCAATCACGGTCATGACCCTTATTCACGAACATGACCAAGGGCATGTTACATCATCTTGATGTAGATATTAATCCCGAGCCCAAAATCCCATCAGCAAATATTACACATCGTCTGGTTTGTGACCCCTTAGCCACAAGCATATTCCACAGGCATGCCCTCTAAATCTGCTCCAAGTCCATGCCTCGGGCACGTCAAATTCATGCATGCATATCATGCCCCTAGGTCACGGGCATGACCCTGTGGCATGTCCCTCCCGCAGCAGCTTTTTAGTGATCCCAACACAATCAGAGCCACAAGTTTCCTACTCCATACCTTACATGCCCCAAGTCACGGGCATGTACCAGGGGCATGTTACTTTATTTTCAATCCTGACTCGTTCAGTATATAATTTCCCTCAGAATCCGCTCCACCACATCATTTATTATCACACCCCCAGTCATGGCATGATAGGGGGTATGTACCCTTGAATTTTCACCTATAAATATAGGCCAACCCCCACAACATTTCTCCCTCAAGGCTCTGCCCCTGGGTATCCCTTGTATACATTTTTGGCTGTTTTAGTTTTAGGCTTAGATTTTATTTAAGTAGTTTTACTTTCTTTGTTTAGTTTGTTTCTTGTATTTTAATTTATGCAAGTTAGTTAGTTTTTTTTTCATGTAATGTAAGTTACTCTTTATTTCATGTAATCATCTTTTATATTTTAATGAAACTTTCAATTATGCAAGCTCTCTCTCCTTCCCTTTAATATTAAACTTTTTTATTTCATAGCTTTGATATTATTTCATCAATCTCTCACTCTCTCCCTTCTAACCTTTCATTTTTATCACTTTAATCAAATTATTTAGTTTACCTCTCTTTTCATAGTTATGTTATCTTTTATCCTTGGAATGATTCATCCCCCTCTTTTATTTTAATTCTTCTCTACCTTAGATTTATTACTGATTTATATTTTTATCGGATCCATCTTCCAATTATAGATCTTGAAATTTGTTTTCATGCTCTAGTAAGTTGAGAGTCTATTGCGTATGAATTGATCTCTTGGGAATAAAAAGAGTTGCACGCAACCCTCAAGAGAGGATGCCATAAATCTTATAGATAGGAGTCAAATCCTATAGCATGATTCACCTTGTTAAGGAGAGTTTTAGTCGTTGTGATTTAAGAATGAGAGTTCAGTAGATCAACTTAGTAATAGTTGGGCGTAATCCTCGAGAGAGGTGTGTTCATAATTGGGGAATCTCCACGATCAAGGCTTCGTTTAGAATGATTATGAAATTATATTTCAACTTTCATTTTAAGGCAAGTTTAGTTTTCTTTTCTTTGACGTGATTTTCATATGTCCATTTATGATTATTCAAGTCTTAGTTTTAGTTTTCTTTTTCGGATATAGTTTTTAACTTAGCTTAATTTCAATTAAGAGTTTTCTCCGATTAAATAATCATATGTTTTCTTGAAGTAGAAGTACTCGACAGATCTGTGGATTTATACGACCATGATTTTTTTTTTCAAATCATAACTCTATGGTTTCTTGAATTATTCCAAAGTCTTCTAAGGTTTGTTTCATCCAAAGAGCTTGTGCACAACAACTACCTAGTGCAATGTATTCAGCCTCGGTGGTGGATATGGCAACAAAATTATGTTTCCTACTCGACCACGAAATAAGTGATGGGACTAGAAAGGTACAAGTGACACAATTTCTCTTACGATCTAAAGAACATACAGCATAATTTGAATCTGAATAACCATTCAAAATGAAATTATTAGTATGTGGATACCACAATCCTATTTTAGAAGTACCAATAAGATATCTAAAAAAGCGGTTAACCGCTTTTAAATATGATTCTTTAGGATTAGCCTGAAATCTAGAAAACAAACAAACAACAAACATAAGATCTTGTCTAGATGCAGTTAAATATAAAAGTGATCCTATCATCCCTCTATATAATGTTTGATCAATAAAAATTCCACTTTCATCTTTTCCTAATTTAAAAGAAAAACTCATATGAGTATTAACTTGCTTTAGAATTTCAAATCCAAACCTTTTTAAAATATCATGAATATATTTAGATTGGCAAATAAAAATACCATCATGTATTTGTGTGATTTAAAAACCAAGAAAATTAGTAAGTTCTCCTACCATGCTCATTTCAAATTCATTTTTCATAATGTTTACTACATTATCACATAGCTCTTCATTAGTGGCTCCAAAAATAGTGTCATCAACATAAATTTATTAAACTATTAAGTCATCATAAATATGCTTAATGAAGAGTATACAATTAGCACTACCCATTGAAAGTGTTAAGTTGTCAACCTAAATCACCTAGAGGGGGGTGAATAGGTGAATTGTGTGTCTAAATGCGGAATAAAATTATTAAGGAACTTGCACACACAAACAAGCAATCACAGATGACAAGAAGATTTATAGTGGTTCCCTAACCTTGGGTACGTCCACTTTCCCTCACCGATCTAGTAAATCACTAGACTCGGCTACTCCACTATCTCAGATTGAAATCCAATCCTACGCCTCGGAACCAAGTTCCTATAATCTCGATCCAAAAGAGATCTACCCTCAGAAGATGAAAACTTCCTACAACTCGGAGATTAATCTCCTACAAAATTTACAGAGAGATTTAAAGAAAAATATAAAAAGAAATTTTGTATCAGATCTGGAAAGATTAAACTCTAGGTCTTCTTCTTGAACTTGCGACTTTTTCAAGAAAAAATTGAAGAATAGTTGTGAGATCTGATCTGAGAAATCTTAGACCTACTCGATCAAGGAGAAGATGAGATATCCTTGAACAGCAAGCCTTTCTTGATCGAAAACAAAAGTGTCGATCTTTACATTGAGCGGCGGCGACGACTGAAACTTCTGTTCTTCTTGGAGAGAGACGACCGATCACAATAATTGAGAAATATGATTTTCCGCTTAGGGTTAGTCCTGATGAAAAGACATTATATAAGATTTCCCCTAATAGTTAGAATGAACATTAATGATGACACGTGGACCAAACACGATCTCTCATTTGAAAAACCCGTCGATCTGGACTTAAGAGAAATTTCAGAAAAATTAACAGCAGTTCTCGAGAAGTATGAATGAGTTCTCGAGAACAGGCTGACTTCTCGAGAACTAGACTGTCTGGACTAAAGTTTGTACTCGAGAACAACGATGTTGAGTCTACTCGAGACTAACTAGACTTCTCGAGAACTATTACTTGAAAGCAAAATCATATACTCGAGAACTATACTGACTTCTCGAGAACTAGAGACTAAGTTCTCGAGAACTAAGATAGACTTCTTGAGAGAGGGACTTTGAATAATTTTGCGGCTATCTTTAACTACTCGAGAAATAAAGACTGGGACTTCTCGATAACCTTAGACTGACTTCTCGAGAACTATACAAGGTTTCTCAAGAATTAGTCTCGGCTTCTCGAGAACTAGATGAGAACTATCATGGACTTCTCAAGAGGTGGACTTAGAGAAATTCTTGACTTAGAAAATTTTCTCTACTATTCAAGAATCCAATCTTCATTCCTTGATCCAAGTGTTTGAATATGAAGTGTATCCCAATTGAGAGGCTACACATGAGTCAACACCTTGGATCACATAGTGATGGATTACACTGTATGGTCCTGTGTTCATGACCCACGGTAGACTGACATTGGTCTACACTTAGCAATGATGATCTGCAAACACACAACTTAAACCAAGATATCAAATACAACTTAATTCATCTTAGTTCAAGGGTGACTTCATGCAAATCTAGGTTATTGTGGATGCAATACCCAACAATCTTCGCCTATTTATAGAAGTCAGAACCCTCTTCACTAATGTGAATTAAGAACAGTAAATGAAGAGTAGAAATCAAAAGCAAGATATAAAAATTAGACACACAATTAGCAAAACTAGAAATTGTATACATATAATGTTTTAGATTTCCAATTCAACATCATTTCTTCCATAGTCTCAAAAACAAGTAGCAGTTTGAAAAATTATCTCTAGCTCTGATGCTGTCTGTCATGCTTCTCTTGCTATCTCCTCTGGTAGCTGAATGGTTTTGGGTAGTATCTAGGAGGTTTTGGAGGAGCCTTGAGATTATTCTTACTATTCTCTCAGTCATATATCCTTCTTTTGGTCATGGACTTCTCATAAAGTTCCCACTCAGTGGAGCTGTAGTGGAGACACCTGTTATCATTATAGTCCATAACTAACTTGAGAGTATCAAGAATCAATGACTTGGAGGTAGGACTCCAGACTTTAGCAAACTCTTCTGTCTTCCTTTTCTCTGAATCTGTCTTGGGAACACTTTTGCTGGCTGAGGGGCCTTCCCCATACTTCCTTTTCTTAGAGGTGTGGATCTTAGGTAAACCTTGAGGAATGATATCATCCCATACTTGGTCATAGGAAGCAGGAGGAGGATCCTGATCTTTTGGCCTGGGAGAAAAGCAGGGCATCTGAGGTTATTGCATCTAAGCTGGCATCTTACATGACTATCCTTCAGCAAGAGGATTCAGGTTATAAGGAATGATATTGGGATCAACTTGAAATTCAGGAAAATTTTTGTTGTGCATCCAGACTGAGGTGTCATAGGTATGAAATTTCACAGATTGAATTTGCTCTAAAACATTCTTATTGATTTCATTTATCTTGTCATACTAAGCTAAGTTTGCAGCAATAGTAAATTTATCCATAAGTTTTTCTACATGTTCTTTTACACGGCTCTCCCCCATTCTGAATTCTACACATAGCTTTCCTATGACATCTTCCTTGAAAGTTCCCACTTCTTCACAGATTTTCATAACATGTTCCTGGGCTTTCTTCTCTTACTGAATCTGATTGTTAGAAAGTGTTACAGATTGTTCAATTACCTGACCAACACTAGTAATGGTGCGGTCTATAACTTTTCCACCAATCTGAAACAATTCTTTGAGGGAGTCTGTATTATATTGGATTTCTGCAAATCCTCTGCTCATCTCTTTTTCTAGAGCAGTGACTTTGTCCTGGACTACCTTCAAAGATTCATCAAAATATTTCCTCTGGTCAGCCGACATGATTTCAATCTTACTGAGAATATCTGAATTGATAGGGGCAGCTGGAGTAACAGCAGGAGGTGCTATCTATGGAGGAATCTCATCAATCACTATAGAACTTTTAGCTATAACAGTATGAGTGACTGCATATCCTTCTTCATCAAGGAAAGTGGGCATGGAGAAGTCAAGTTTCCTTAGTGGAGCTTAAATAGGCTCTGGAGAAATTCTATCTTCATTAGAAAGAAGAATAGTATCTGGTAGATCATTCTTAGAAGATGGGGATTGAGCAGTTTGAGACTTGGGTGATGGTATTGGAGATGGAGTATGTGTTGGTGATGGAGATAGAACTGGTGATGGAGAGGGAGCTGGAGAAGGATCCATTGATGGTTCTTCAGTAGTGTCCTTCTGTAGAGAAGGAAGAGGTTCATCCGAAGTTAGCTCTTTTATCATACATTCTATATCTTCAGCAGTGGATTTAATGGTTTCTTGCACTTGCTCATCTGAGATGGTCTTATCTGAAATGACTGCCTTTGGGGACTTGGTTGGAGATCTTACTAGGCTTCTGACAGGACTTCTGATAGGTGAACTTGCTGGTGATCTGGCTGGAGGAGGAGGAGAAGGAAGTCTGACATCTGGAATTGAGGCTGCAGGCTCCCCCTCAGTTGCTGCACCAGATGGTTCAACAACATTATAAGAGAAGGGAGATGGGGTCCCGACCTCTTTAGCAGGGGCCGCAAGCTCTTTATCCAGCTGATTTGGATTCTTAAGATTTAATTCCCATTTATGAATGGAGGCTAGGGAGATCTTATTCAAGTGATGTATTGGAGTGCCTTTTGAAGTCTTAAAGACAGTTGGATCAATATCATGCAACAACATGGAGATTATCCTAGCAAATTTTGGTTCTTTTATGCTATCTCTAATCAAATCAAAAATCATCAAACCATAAGGAAATCTTTTCCTGCATGTTGTGGTAGCCATGATATTGAAGAAGTCATTTGTAACAAATCCCATTGATCCTGTTCTACACCACAGAATTTTACCAATAATGTCTACTAAAAGTTTGCTGACATCATTTAAAGAAGTCCTCCTTAGAGAAGTAATGTCATCTGAAACTCCACAGAAATGATAGGTTCTATCATTATCAGATCCAATTATTTCATCTAAATCATCTACATGAGGTAATCTGAGAAGTCAGGACACTATGGTCGGGCTCAACTTAATTTTAATGCCCTTGACTTTGGACTTCAGGATAGTGCCATATCTCCTTATCTTAACATTTCTGAAGAACTCTTCTACCTCAGGAAATAAAATCTTGTAAGGTTCTGATAGAATGAATGTCAAACCTGCTGTGTCAAGGAGAAGAAGAAGATTTCTGAAATCCTCAGAAAGCCTTTCTATCCCTTCTACTACTAGCTCACTACCGATGCCGATTTTGAACTGCTGGGCCATTTAGATGAACAACTGTGAAGGACGAAGAGCGAGAAGGCTGTAGAGTCGAAGCACTGGTCGGTGGAAGATGAAGAGTTTTCGAGAGAGCCGAGTTTGAAATGTTGGTTGAATTTGGGATTCTAACGTTATATATATATATATATATATATAACCCTAGTAATGTCGATTAAATGTCTAACTAAACCTAATTAAGCGTTTGATTAAGGCAGAAATCGAGCGGTTTTCGAAATAGTAGAAATTGACAGAAATCAAAAATTGACATGGCATTTATCGAGAGGTAGGGTAGTTCTCGAGAAGTATTATTGTAGTTCGCGAGAAGTAAAGGACTTGTTTTCGAGAACTTTCAGTACCTCTCAAGAGACAGATTTTTTGTTCTCCAGAAGTGGACTTGAAGTTTTCCAGAACTAATTTCCTGCTTTTCGAGAAGTAATAATAGTTCTCGAGAGCTGTCTTACACTTAAGAAATTTCTTAACTTTTTGAAGTTTCCTCGATTCTTGAGATTTGAACTGATTCCCTTTGATCTATCCTTATTTGTTCAGCATCCCAAGTTCAGTTTTGAAGAAATTGAACTTGGTCTCATCCAACGGCTTTGTGAAAATGTCTGCAACTTGTCGATTTATTGGCACGTACTGCAGATCCACATCCCCTTACTCCACAAGCTCCCGGATGAAGTGATATCTGAGCTCGACGTGCTTTGTTTGGCTGTGCGAGACTGGGTTATTTTCAATTGTTATTGCGCTAGAGGAGTCACAAAACAACGAAATGTCTTTAACCTTCATATTGTAATCTTCTAGCTGGTTCTTTAGCCAAAGCAATTATGCACTACAACTGTCGGTAGAGATATACTCTGACTCGGTCGTTGAGATTACGACACAATTTTGCTTTTTGCTGCTCCATGAGATAAGCCTTCTTACAAAGAACTGACATGTCCCGAAAGTGCTTTTCCGTCATCTTTGCTACCTATAAAGTCTACATCTGAAAAACCAATTAGTTCGCTGTCATTACTTCTTGGGTACCATAAGTAAAGATTCGGTGTACCTTAAAGGTATCTCAAGATCCGCTTTGCAGCAGCATAGTGAGATTCCTTACAGTTCACTTGGAATCTAGCACAGACATATGTAAAGAACATTATGTCTTGTCTACTGGCAGTAAGGTAGAGCAAGGATCCAACTATGCTTCTGTATTTGGTTTCATCAAAAGGTTTCCCTTTCTCATCCTTGTCCAGGGACATAGCTGAGGCCATTGGAGTCCTCATAGAGGTTGCACTCTCCATTTCGAATTTCTTAATAAACTTCTTGGTGAACTTCGTCTATGAGATGAAAATTCCATCTTCAGATTGTTTCACCTGAAGTCCTAAGAAATACTTCAGCTCTCCCATACTACTCATTTCAAACTTCCCTTGCATAAGTTTAGAAAACTTTTTGCAGAGGTTATCATCTGTAGAACCAAAAATAATGTCGTCGATATAGATTTGCACTAGCAAAATCTTGCCTTTAATTTCCCTAAGAAATAATGTCTTATTTATCTTTCCCCTTGTGAACTTGTTCTCGAGGAGAATGGTAGATAGCATTTCGTACCAAGCTCGGGGAGCTTGTTTCAAACCATACAACGCTTTCGATAACAAATAAACATACTCAGGAAAGTTAAGATCAACAAAACCTGGGGGATATTCCACGTACACTTCTTCCTTTATGTCACCATTTAGGAAGGCGGACTTCACATCCATTTGGTAGACAGCGAAGCCCTTCAGTGCAGTATAAGCTAGGAACAGTCTGATGGCCTCCAGCCTTACAACTAGAGGGTATGTTTGGTCGATGTCGATCCCTTCTTCTTGACGATATCATTTGGCGACGAGTCTAGCCTTGTTCTTTATGATTTTTCCATCCTCGTCCAACTTGTTCAGGTAGACCCACTTCATTCCAATGAAATTCTTACCTTTGGGTCTAAGAACTAGTTTCCAAACTTTGCATCGCTTGAACTAGTTCAGTTCTTCTTCCATGGCCAAGATCCATGATGCGTCTGAGTTGGCTTCCTCAAACTTCTTTGGTTCAACCTGTGAGAGAAAACTTAAATATAAATTCTCGTTAGTTATACCTCGACGAGTTCTGACACCATCCCGAGGATTTCTTATAATCTAGTCCAATGGATGATCCTTCAGATGTCTGAGCTCTAGGTTCCTAGCATCTGGAACTTATTCAGCCACTGGAGTGACTTCATCAACTTGGATGATTTCCTCATCTTGATCATCTGCCTCTCCAATGGGGGTTGTAGTAGTGATCTTGAAGAACTTTTCTCATTCACCTTCAGTCGGTTCATCCAAGCAGATCTCTTTAATCCTTGTGTGGGGGCTGCGGTCCGGAATCGCCCCCGCGCTGCGGTGCTATGCGGTAATGGATTAACTGGCTGCCCCGTGGATCTGCCCGAGGACCTTTGATATAAAGATTAGTTGCGCCGTCCTCCATCAGTCCGGGCTTTTGGTGCGAGTGGTTGCGCTAAGTCCTCTCAAGTGGTATCAGAGGGGGTCGCGGGTTCGAAACCCCGGGGTCGTTTTCGGGGGGGGGGGGGGGGATTGTTGGGTCTGCGATCCGGAATCGCCCCCGCGCTGCGGTACTATGCGGTAATGGCTTAACTGGCTTCCCCGTGGATCCGCCCGAGAACCTTTGATATAAAGATTAGTTGCGCCGTCCTCCATCAGTCCTGATAGTTTTACTTTCAAGACTACCTAAACACCTAGAGGGTGGGGTGAAAAGGTTCTAATGCTTGTTCTCACTTTTAGACAGAATATAACAACTGTATTAAATCACACAGCACAACAATCATAGAAATTCATACAACACAGATTGCAAATAGTTTTATAGTGGTTCCCCAAGGTCTGGGTACATCCACTTTCCCCCTTCTCCTATCTAGCAGTGTGCTAGATTCGGCCAAACTTCCTCTTTAACTTAGATCAGCAGATCCTACAGCTCAGAACCTGGAAAGGTTCCTACAACTCAGAACGCAGAATGGTTCCTATAACTCAGGCTCAACAGCCCTACCTCAGCCTTGACACAAGGCCTATAACTCAGAGAAAAACTTTCTCCTACACTCAGGCAACAGCCCTACCACTCAGAGATCAACTATCCTACACTCTGCCTTTATAACATAGGCTTACAACTCAGATCTATATTGATAGTCCCTACAGAAATTAGAAAAGCATTTGTATTATCTTGCCTTTGATGAGAGAGAAAAGGACAAGACAGTTCTTGATCAGCTGATGAATGAAATCAACTGAATCTGAGCTTTCTTCAAAGCTTCTTGAATCTGAACTTAGTTGAGTTTATTTCCCAAACAGCTTCTTAAGAAACCAGTGATGGCTTCCTTCTTCTTCTTCAAGTGGCTGGATCCCTCTCTATCCAACACCTTTGATGATACTTCTGAATTCTTGATAGAACTCTTCTTAGACAGATCCTGAGATCGTCTTCTTAGATCTTCTGATGAAGATCTTCTTTCGAGCCTTGCACTTTCTTGATTTGATTCTTCAATCAGTTTGAATGTTTGTTGCTCTCAAAATCAAATCCTTAATATCGCCTTCTGAATCTGTCAATTTATAGACCTTCTTCATGGTAACCGGCTGATCCTGTTTCTAACTGTCTTCTGACAAGTCTGACAGCTTCAGTTAACCTGTTGCAACGCACAACTGTCAAATCTTCAAACAGATCATGTGCCTTTGTCTTGGACAGCAAAGTGTCGAGACTGACTGTCAGAAAGTGTGAAGACCAACTGTCTATATGTGTCGACACAAGTAACTTAGGTGTTGACACAGCCTTTGATGATGTCGACTGGTTTGCCTTTAAGTCGACTCAGCTTCTTCAGAACTTCATCTTGAGAATGAGTCAACACTGAATATTTGTGTCGACTCAAGCACTTCATCATTCTTCAGAAAATGACTTGGTCTAGACATTGCAGTGTGTCGACACAAGTCCTGTGTGTCGACACAGTTGTTGTAGATTCAGAACATAATATGTGTCGACTCTGCCTTCAGATGTCGACACAGCAATTGTCGACTCTGCCAATATGTGTCGACTCAGTCTTCTGGTGTCGACTTAAGTATTGTCGACTTCTGCCTCTGTGTGTTGACTCTTCCTTAATGTGTCGACACAATTGAGATCGACTATACTTCTATGAGTCGACACTGCTTCCCAGTGTCGACATAAATGTGGTCGACTATCTTTCTCTGTGTCGACACAGCCTTCTTCAAGTGTCGACACAATTATTCTGAAGTGTCGACATAGCTTTTTCTGGTGTCGACACATGGACTTAGAATAATGTCCTGTACTTTTAGTACTTTCTTAATCTGCACATGTCAACTCAAAATAACATCAAATACACCTTGATGTATATCATAAAGCTAAGTTAGGCTTCTTCAAATCAGGTACACATTTTCTAATGTACCCAACAATCTCCCCCTATTTGGAGAAGTCAAAACCCTTTTAGCTAATGATATACACCATTTAAAAAATATAATATGATGATGTATATAAGCATGACATTACAGGAATACTTTAATAAACAAAACATACAGCAAATTCATCACAGAATAAAGATGAACATTAAAAAATGATTACAGAACAATGTTTTATTTATAACTTGTAAATGTTTGTTACAGATGTTTACATTGAATGACTTAACAAAACATTACAAAACAATTGAAAGGACTGGTAAGTTTAAGCTAAGACTGATCAGACTCTCTAATGACAATTCCTTTGCCAGATTGAATTTGAGCCTTCACAGCTGGTTCAGCAACCTCAGCAGGCTTCTTGCCTTTCAGATCAGCTTTCTTCTGAGCTTCTTCCTTGATCCTTTGCTTCTCAAAGTAGTGAAAGGGCTTTGGAAAATATTTGCTTGGCTCCTGAGCATCTGGTGGTAGCCTCCCCATCTTGGCTTTTCTTCTATATTGAACTATAGCCTCCTGCCTAGCTTCATACTTTTGCCATTCAATCTCATTATACCACTTTTCTCTTTCCTGGACTTGATCCTTTACAGCATTCCATGTTGTCAGTATAATATTTCTTGAAGTGGGACTCCATTGCTCAAAGTCAGGCCTAAGTTCATCTTGCTCTCTAAATCTTTTCTTGGACAGTAAAGCATCTTGTTGTTCTTTAAAACTTGCATCAGGCTTATCAACTTTCTCAATAACAACATTTGAAACCTCCTGTGGAGGACTATACATAGCCTATACTTGCTGATTAATCAAATCAAAATCTGCAGGGGGGTAAATGACTTGGGAAACCTCAGGTTGATTGCCTTCAAGTAAACCTTGTTGAATTCCTGACTCAGCCACCATAGCATCATCACATAAAGGTGGATATCCCAATATGGCTCGAATACTATTAGTCACCCATTTGGTGTGTTCTGAGCCAGCATGAACAAATAATCTCTCCCCCTTGAGGACTTCTCTTTCAATATGGTCTCGGAGATCATCCTTCTGAAATCTGATCTGGCCATCAAGATAATTCACACCCTCTTTAAAATATGGTTTTAACTTTTGAAGCTTAATAGATATCTCTGTCTGAGAGGTTGTGATAGCAGTTTGAACTGAAGTGATAGCCTCCTTGAGTTTCTGATCATACCCTTCCATTTCTTTAGCTCTTGCAGCAGACAGTCCTGCAGCAATATCTACTACCTTATTGAGAATCTCATGGTGAGATTCAGCTAGATTATCATTCATCCTCAGCTGATTTTGCAAAACATAACCTTGCTTCAAAGCAATATCATCTACTTTAGTAAGAATGGACAGCTGTTGTTTAGCCAAAAATACTACAGCATTACCTCCCTTATGGAAGCAATCTACCATTTCCTTTTTATTTATATTCACCTCAAATCTGATAGATTTAATATCTTGAGCCAAGTCAAACTGAAGTGACTTATTATTCTCATCAACATATTTCTCTAAAGCTACTCTTTGTTCATCTAGCTTTACCTACAAATCTACCATGAACTTGTTGTAATCAAATTCAGATGGAGATTGGTGAGCTGTGGTCTGTAGTGCTTGCTTATAGCTTTTGCTCCTTCTCTTGAAGACAATAAGTTTCCTCTTCTTAGCCATTCTGGCTTCTTCATTCTCAGAATCTGATGAGCTTTCTATCTGAACTCTTTCAGGAGGAAGAGGAGGAATGTCTGTCTCAGTGATATGTTGATCAACCTCAACATTCACAGGCTCCCCCTCAATAACTGGCTCCTCCTTAATTTCTTGTTCCATTTCAACTTCTTGCTCTATCTCAATTGCTTGCTCTATCTCCATGTCTATTGCCTTCTCAATGTCTTGCTCCTCCTCTACTCTATCAGTAGCAATTTCAACATTAGGAAACAACTCATCTAGAGTGTATTCCTTCTGAGCTTGAATAGAAGATGAATCAGCCAGATCAGCACTGTCCAAATCTTTAGATAAATCTATTTGTTCTTCCTCTTGCACTGGTTGAGAAATATTCTCCCTCTGCAGTTGTTCAGTATGTGGAATGTCCTGGGCAGGAGAATGAACTTGCTCCCCCTGCACTTGTGCAGGATCAGTAATATCCTGAGCAGGAGAATGACCTTTCTCCCCCAGCTCCTGTGCAGGTAATGTTTCTTTCTGAGCTGGAGTAGATCTAGTCAGGTCCTCAGCTGGTTCTCTAACTTGTTCTTCTTGATGCTGCTCAGTACCTTGTTCATGACCTGGGGATTTCGCAGGTGAATCCTGCCTGTCCACCTCAGGCATCTCTTTGGATAGAACTCTATCCCATCTTGAGAATAATCTCATATCCATCTTTCTCATGTGATTAATCTTAGTCCCAGGAAGTTGTTGCATAACTTCTGGGATGACTCCAGTCAGGTATAAACTCACAATCCTAGCCAGATTTGGCTTCTTAAGTCCTTCCTTGATCCTATCAAATACAACTGCTGACCAGTCAGTTGGAATTTTGAAAACAATTCTTGTCATAAGGCAGAACTTATAGGCTGAGACCCTATCATGTCCTCTAGGTTTGCACAAAATCACCTTTCCAACTATCTCAGACAGAAATTTGCCCTAGTGATTCATTCCTTTTCTATTGATGGCTGCTCCAATAATTATGGTTGGATCCAGCCCACACCATTGGAGAGCCTCCCTTGTCTTAGAGGCTGGAACCTCTTCTTCATTCTCAATGCTTGGCAATTGAAGAATTTGTCTTAAACGCCGTAGAGTAAGTTTGACCTTGGTGCCATGAGTTGTGGATTTGATCTTCAGTCCAGAAGAATCCACTGATGCAGAAGTGTAAAATTCAAGTAACTCCTTCTTCCAGATCTTCGTTGGTTCAGAAACCAGAAATTCCAATCCATTTTCAGCAATAAGGGAAATCACTTGTTTGAATTCTGGTGCGGCGGTGTCGAACGCAGCCCTAACCAGCTCATACCCTTCATTCACGTTATCTTCAACCTTAGGCGCCATTGAATCAGTCGAGAAGGCTTGGGAGAAGGAGAGAGAATGTTGACACAGGGTTTTAGTCTCGAAAATCTTTTGAGCATGTCGATAGAATACGTTGTTGACCTATTTATTCCCTCTAAAGAAAGAAGATCAAAAGTTGGGCAAAAACAATCTAAATGTGTCGACACAGATGGAATGTGTCGACACAAACTTGTATTGTCTCGACAAACAATTCTGTCTACTATGTGTCGACACCAATTGAGGATATGTCGACACCTGAGATACATAGTAGAGCATCAGAAATTCTGTGTCGACTCTTTGTTCAAGTGTCGACACAAAATCTGTAAGTGTCGGCACCAATGTTTTGTTGAAGTCGACACTATATTTCTGGATGAGTCGACTATTTGACCCTTAAGTGTCGACACATATTTTCTGTGTTGACACAATTTCTCTGACTTGTCGACCAGACTTCACTGAGTCGACACTTTATCACTATAAGTGTCGACACCATTTTACTTAGCCAATATTTGTTTGTTGATACCACTTGTAAGTTTATTGATATACTAGTCAATGGTCAGCATTCCTAATTCAATTTTAAATTTATTGAATTTTGTTTCATCCAGTGGCTTTGTAAATACATTTGCTATTTGATAATCTGTTTTAACAAATTCCAATGAGATGTCTTCTCTTTCTACATGCTCTCTAAGAAAATGATATTTGATTTCTATATGCTTAGTTCTACTATGAGAAACAGGATTGTTAGCAATAGAAATAGCACTCTTAGAATCACACAATAAAGGTGTTCTACTTACTTGAATACCATAATCCTTCAATTGATGTTGTATCCACAATAGCTGTGCACAGCAGCTTCCAGCAGCAACATATTCTGACTCAGCTGTGGATATTGCCACACTGGTCTGCTTCTTACTGCTCCATGATATCAGTCTTCCTCCCAAGAATTGATAAGTACCTGTAGTACTCTTTCTATCCTCTCTACACCCTGCAAAATCTGCATCTGAATAACCTGTTAGTAGAAAATCTCTATTCCTAGGGTACCAAAGGCCTAGATTAGTTGTGCCCTTAAGATATCACAGAATCCTTTTGACAGTAGTATAATGAGATTCTTTAGGGCAGACTTGGTACCTAGCACAGACACATGTAGCATACATAATATCTGGTCTACTAGCAGTGAGATATAGTAGAGAGCCAACTATTCCTCTATACAAAGATTCATCAATAGGTTTACCTACATCATCTTTGCATATAGGCATACTTATTCCCATAGGAGTTCTCATGGTGGAGGATGACTCCATACCATACTTCTTAATTAATTCCTTGGTGAACTTAAACTGGGATATGGACAAGCCATCATCAGTTTGTCTTACTTGGAGTCCCAAGAAGAACATAAGTTCCCCCATACTGCTCATCTCAAACTTCCCTTGCATAAGTTTGGCAAACTTTTTGCAAAGGTTGTTCTCAGTAGATCCAAAGATTATGTCTTCTACATAGATCTGTACTAAGATGATCTTACCTATAGATTCCCTAAGGAATAGAGTTTTATCTATTTTCCCTCTTGAGAATTTGTTCTCAATAAGGAAAGTAGATATGGTTTCATACCAAGCCCTTGGGTCTTGCTTTAACCCATACAAAGCTTTCCTAAGCCTATAAACATAATCAGGTTTAAGAGGATCTATAAAACCTGATGGCTGCTCTACATAGACTTCCTCTTTTAAATCACCATTCAGGAATGCTGATTTCACATCCATCTGGTACACTTTAAAGTCTTGATATGCTGCATAGGCAAGGAACATTCTGATTGCCTCCAGCCTTGCTACTGGGGCAAATGTTTGATCAAAGTCAATCCCTTCTTCCTGCCTGTATCCTTTAGCAACCAACCTAGCCTTGTTCTTCACAATTATTCCACTCTCATTCAACTTGTTCCTATAGATCCATTTTGTGCCAATTATATTGTGGCCTTTTGGTTTAGGAACAAGCTCCAAGACATTGCACCTTCTGAATAGATTCAGCTCCTCTTGCATAGCATCAATCCAGTGTTGGTCTTGGATGGCTTCTTCAAACTTCTTAGGCTTCATTTGAGATAGGAAACTTGAATGCAGAACTGTGCTCAGATTTCTGCTTCTAGTCTGCACTCCCTGTCTTGGATCACCTATAATCTGATTAGCTGGATGATCTTTAAGATGTCTTGTAGCTGGAGGAAGGTTTCCTTCAGGTTGAACATCTCCAGCTCCTTCATTAAGCTATACCTCCTGGTTTTCATCAGCTTCTAAAGAGTCTTGTACTCCCCCTGGACAGTAGCCTTCATTTTCCAATGCTCCATCTTCCTTTGATGTTTCTGCAATGGAAAGCTTGTCCATCCTTTGGCTTATACCTGTTGAATCATTTGATCTACAAGACACCTCACAGTTGATTAATCTTGTTTCATCAAATACAACATGAATAGACTCCTCTACAACTTGAGTAGTCAAGTTGAAGACTCTATAGGCCTTACTATTTATGCTGTACCCAACAAATATCCCTTCCTGGGATTTGGCAGCAAACTTAGTCAAATATGACTTGCCATTGTTAAGTATATAACACTTGCAACCAAAGATCCTAAAGTAGGATAGATTTGGTTTTCTACCTTTCATAATCTCATAGGGAGTCATTTTGTGGCTCTTGGTGATAGAAGCCCTATTGATTACATGACATGCAGTGTTTACTGCCTCAGCCCAGAAATATTCTGGAAGAGAGGTGTCACTCAATAGTGTTCTACAAGCTTCAATTAATGTTCTATTCTTTCTTTCAGCAATTCCATTTTGCTGAGGTGTTCTAGATGAGGAGAACTCTTGGAGAATCCCAAAGTCTTCGCATAATTTTTTCATATTTTTAGATTGAAATTCAGTGCCATGGTCACTTCTGATTTTGACCACTGTACTGTACAGTTCATTCTGAATTTGCTTTACAAAACTAAGTAAGACACTTGGGGTTTCTGATTTCTGTCTCAGAAAGAACACCCATGTAAATCTAGAATAGTCATCTACAACCACAAAAGTGTAGACCTTCCTACCTAGACTATGAACTGGGATTGGACCAAAAAGATCCATATGCAAGAGGTATAAGCACCTCACAGAATCCTTGTTTTCAAGTCTATGAAAGGAGGATTTAGTCTGCTTGCCCTTTTGACAGGCTGAACATATCCCTTCCTTTATGTACTTAACTTGAGGACCATTCCTCACTAACTCTTTGCTAAAGAGTTGGCCAATTGTCTTGTAATTAAGATGAGCCAACCTCTTGTGCCACTTGACACAATGAGATGCATTATCATCTACTACAAGACATATGGGAGAAGCCTTATTCTCACATACAAAATTAAGACAATATATATTTCTCTTCCTATACCCAGTCAAAATGATCTCTTGATCTCTTGATCTTTTGATATGACATCCATCCTTAACAAATGAAATGTCATATCCTAAATAACTCAGCTGGCTTATGCTTATCAGATTGTGTTTCAAATCTTGTACATAAGCCACTTGGGTAATAGTAATTAGGTTAGAAGAAATGTTACCAAACCCTTTGATGACTCCTCTTTCAGATCCACCAAAGATTACTTTAGGTCCATCTTTGACAGATGTGTACTCCTTCAGTAGCCCCTTTGTTCCAGTCATGTGCCTGGAACATCCACTGTCCAAGTACCATATAGGGGCATGGCAACTTGGACTCACCTGCAATACAGATTTACTTTCCCTTAGAACCCAAGTAAGTCTTGGGTCCTTGGTTCAGGTTAGCACCAACAAAACTACCAGCAACTCTTCTAACTGGTAGACTACTATTCTTCCTAACACTTGTGTTATGCCAGCAGTCAAAGGAAAAATGGCCTCTCTTGCCACAACACCAACATTCAAACTTATTGTATCTAGATCTAGATACACCCTTGACAGAAGAATTTCTGTCCAATGCTGGTGCTGCTGCAGCTTCACCCATAGATTTCTTATAACCATGAGGTTAATGAACATGGGTAGACCTGTTGGCATTTACACCCTTGTTTATCAGAACATTAGCCTTAATATGACCATGAATATTCTCAAGATCATATTGGTTAGAAGGCACTTGCACCTTTCTAAACTTAATAGGGACTGAAAGGTTTAGTGGCTGGGCAGGAGCTTTGCCTTTTCTCTTGAATAGGGCAGCCCTGGGATTACCTTTGAACCCTAATCCTGCCTTACCCTTTTGAGCCACAAACTCATCTATCAAGGGTAAGACAGATTTTGGCTTTGAGTAACTAGCCACTAAATCTTTTTCTATTCTTAGTCTGGCCTCCAGACTCTTAATTTGATCATTGTTATATTTGATTGTCCCCATCTGAATATAGGTTATATTTTTCAGTTTGGCAATCTCATTTAACTTTTGATCCATAACTTTTTCAAACTCAGTTGCAGCCACCTTAAGATCAGCAATTTCCTGAGCCTGAACTTTGACTAGATTCTTGCTTTTCTTAAGAGCCTGCAACAAGTCCCCATACTTATCTATCAACTGATAGACATCACCTTCAGATTCAGATCCATCTACATCACTTGATGCAGATGTAGCTGATTCTGCACTAGTACTACAAACTGAATTTATAGAAGGACAATGTACCTTACTAGGACCAGACTGATTCTGGCATATGTCTTCTTCTGATCCAGCCATCAGTCCCATGCACTGATGATCCTCTTGTTCATAGATGGAGTCTAGCAATTGCATGAACTCCTCTTCTTCAGTAGCAGCATATAGTCCAATATATGCTTCCTCTTCAGATTCTGACTCTGAAGTTGATTGATCTGTTAGGCTCTTTTCCTTCTTTGCAACAAAGGATTTCTCCTTCTTGCCTTCTTGATGAGTCATCTTCTTGTCTAATGACTCCTTTCTCTTATCAGGATAATCAGCCACTACATGTCCAGGCCTATTGCAACAATAGCAGACAATCTTTGATGTAGTGGCTTTGCTGGGCTTTGTTCTGTTCCTTTCCTTCCTTGATGACTTATTCTTCTGATAATAGTCATCAACTTGCTGTGATGTGGAGGGCCTAGACTTCCACTGCTTCTTCTTTAAGAACCTCTGGAATTGCCTTGTGAATGCAGTAAAGTCTACATCTAAATCACTCCTCTCTGAACTCTGACTGTCTGAATTTTCAGAATTAACTTCTGCAACTTCCTTAGGAGGAGATGAAGATATCCTCCTATCCTTTCTAGTGGCTTCTGCCTTGAAGGCCACTGACTTCTCTCTATGCTCACCTTTTGAATTCTTCTCTTCCTCCTTCCTAACCATTAGTTGCATTTCATAAGATAGCAACTTTCCAAACAAGGTTGGAGGAGATATCTCTGCCAGCTTAGCCACTTCTCTTATGGCACAGATCTTAGTGTCCCAATCCTTTGTCAAGGATCTTAAGAATTTGTCATTCAGTTCATAGGTACTGAAGACTCTTCCATAGGACATTAATTCATTCACTATTCTGTAGAATTTCTTATAGCATTCAGTTATGCTATCAGATTTTCCTTGTCTGAAACTTTCATACTCTTGGTTGAGCATAGACTTCCTATCCTATCTTACTTCTTCAGAACCCTCCATGTAGACAATCAAGGTGTCCCACATTTCTTTGGAGGTTTTGCAGTGAATCAAATTTTGGAATGTAGAATCATCTATGGCACTTACAATAATGTTTTGTGCTCTTTTATCCATGGTTGCCAAAATGATTTCATCCTTTGTCATTTCTGAATAACTCTTTGGAGTTTGGATATTTGCATCAAGAACTGATACCTTCATTGTAATGAAGGGGCCTTCCTGTACTGTAATGTATATCCTTAGGTCAGAAGCCTCCATGAACAATGTCACCCTTTCTTTCCAAATTCCAAAGATTTCTTTTCTACAGATTGGTAATTTCATTGACCCTAACTCCTTGTGATTCTCTCCAGAACCCATTTTCTTGAATCTTGATTCTGCCTTAGGGATCTTAATCAAACTGTTAAGTCCTTATTTGAGTAACCTCCCTCTGATACCACTTGATAGTTTTACTTTCAAGACTACCTAAACACCTAGAGGGGGGGGGGGTGAATAGGTTCTAATGCTTGTTCTCACTTTTAGGCAGAATATAACAACTGAATTAAATCACACAGCACAGCAATCACAGAAATTCATACAACACAGATTGCACACAGTTTTATAGTGGTTCCCCAAGGTCTGGGTACATCCACTTTCCCCCTTCTCCTATCTAGCAGTGTGCTAGATTCGGCCAAACTTCCTCTTTAACTCAGATCAGCAGATCCTACAGCTCAGAACCTGGAAAGGTTCCTACAACTCAGAACCCAGAATGGTTCCTACAACTCAGGCTCAACAGCCCTACCTCAACCTTGACACAAGGCCTATAACTTAGAGAAAAACTTTCTCCTACACTCAGGCAACAGCCCTACCACTCAGAGATCAACTCTCCTATACTCTGCCTTTATAACATAGGCTTACAACTCAGATCTATATTGATAGACCCTACAGAAATTAGAAAAGAGTTTGTATTATCTTGCCTTTGATGAGAGAGAAAAGGACAAGACAGTTCTTGATCAGCTGATGAATGAAATCAACTGAATCTGAGCTTTCTTCAAAGCTTCTTGAATCTGAACTTAGCTGATTTGATTTCCCAAACAGCTTCTTAAGAAACCAGTGATGGCTTCCTTCTTATTCTTCAAGTGGCTGGATCCCTCTCTATCCAACACCTTTGATGATACTTCTGAATTCTTGATAGAACTCTTCTTAGACAGATCCTGAGATCGTCTTCTTAGATCTTCTGATGAAGATCTTCTTCCGAGCCTTGCACTTTCTTGATTTGATTCTTCAATCAGTTTGTATGTTTGTTGCTCTCAAAATCAAATCCTTAATATCGCCTTCTGAATCTGTCTATTTATAGACCTTCTTCATGGTAACCGACTGATCCGGTTTCTAACTGTCTTCTAGCAAGTCTGACAGCTTCAGTTAACCTGTTGCAACCCACAGCTGTCAAATCTTCAAAAAGATCCTGTGCCTTTATCTTGGACAGCAAAGTGTAGAGACTGACTGTCAGAAAGTGTCGAGACCAACTGTCTATATGTGTCGACACAAGTAACTTAGGTGTCGACACAGCCTTTGATGATGTCGACTTGTTTGCCTTTAAGTCGACTCAGCTTCTTCAGAACTTCATCTTGAGAATGAGTCGACACTGAATATTTGTGTCGACTCAAGCACTTCATCATTCTTCAGAAAATGACTTGGTCTAGACATTGTAGTGTGTCGACATAAGTGCTGTGTGTCGACACAGTTGTTGTAGATTCAGAACATAATATGTGTCGACTCTGCCTTCAGATGTTGACACAGCAATTGTCGACTCTGCCAATATGTGTCGACTCAGTTTTCTGGTGTCGACTCAAGTATTGTCGACTTCTGCCTCTGTGTGTTGACTCTTCCTCAATGTGTCGACACAGTTGAGATCGACTATACTTCTGTGAGTCGACACTGCTTCCCAGTGTCGACATAAATGTGGTCGGCTATCTTTCTCTGTGTCGACACAGCCTTCTTCAAGTGTCGACACAATTATTTTGAAGTGTCAACATAGCTTTTTCTGGTGTCGACACATGGACTTAGAATAATGTCCTGTACTTTTAGTACTTTCTTAATCTGCACATGTCAACTCAAAATAACATCAAATACACATTGATGTATATCATAAAGCTAAGTTAGGCTTCTTCAAATCAGGTACACATTTTCCAATGTACCCAACAAGTTCGGGCTTTTGGTGCGAGTGGTTGCGCTAAGTCCTCTCAAGTGGTATCAGAGGGGGTCGCGGGTTCGAAACCCCGGGGTCGTTTCCGGGGGGGATTGTTGGGGCTACGGTCCGGAATCGTCCCCGTGCTGCGGTGCTATGCGGTAATGGCTTAACTGGCTGCCCCGTGGATCCGCCCGAGGACCTTTGATATAAAGATTAGTTGCGCCGTCCTCCATCATTCCGGGCTTTTGGTGCGAGTGGTTGCGCTAAGTCCTCTCAAGTGGTATCAGAGGGGGTCGCGGGTTCGAAACCCCGGGGTCGTTTCCGGGGGGGGATTGTTTGGGCTGCGGTCCGGAATTGCCCCCGCGCTGCGGTGCTATGCGGTAATGGCTTAACAGGCTGCCCCGTGGATCCGCCCGAGGACCTTTGATATAAAGATTAGTTGCGCCGTCCTCCATCAGTCCGGGATTTTGGTGCGAGTGGTTGCGCTATGTCCTCTCAAGTGGTATCAGAGGGGGTCGCGGGTTCGAAACCCCGGGGTCATTTTCGGGGGGGGGGGATTGTTGGGGCTGCGGTCCGGAATCGCCCCCGCGCTGCGGTGCTATGCGGTAATGGCTTAACTGGCTACCCCGTGGATCCGCCCGAGGAACTTTGATATAAAGATTAGTTGCACCATCCTCCATCAGTCCGGGCTTTTGGTGCGAGTGGTTGCGCTAAGTCCTCTCACCTTGTACCTGCATCTTCAACAAGCACACTAGACGATTTGCTTTGCAGCAAGCTCATCTCATCAAATACAACATGTATGGATTCTTCTACAACCAGAGTTTTTCAATTGAAAATCCCGTTATCCTTACTATGACTACTATAACCTACAAAAATACCTTCAAAACTTTTCTCACTAAACTTGGTAGTATGATACTTACCATTGTTAAGCACGAAGAATTTACAGCCAAAAATTCTAAAATATGAAATAGTTGGTTTCCTGCCTTTTAGAAGTTTGTAAGGTGTCTTATCATGATTCTTATTGATGAGTGCTCGATTTTGCACGTGGCATGCAGTATTGACGGCTTCAGCCCAGAAGTATTCCGGTAGTGAAGCATCACTCAACATAGTTCTGCAGGACTCTATGAGTGTTCTGTTCCTTCTCTGAACTACTCCATTTTGCTGTGGAGTGCGAGGAGAGGAAAACTCATGAAAGATACCTAGGCTTTCACAGAATTCTGTCATGGCCCTAGATTTGAACTCTGTTCCATTGTCACTTATGATTTTGACTACGGAACAGTTGTATTCATTCTGGACTTGCCTGACAAAATTAGTAATGATGTAGAAGGTATCTGACTTGTGTTTCAGAAAGAACACCCACGCAAAGCGCGAGTAATCATCAACAATAACCAATGTATATTCCTTACCTCCCAATCTTCTAATTTGCAGTGGACCAAACAAGTCTATATGAAGTAGATGGAGACAACTACTTGAATTTTTGTCGATAATGCTTCTAAAGGTAGTCCTTGTTTGCTTGCCTTTTACGCATGCATGACAAGGACTATTTTTGACGTACTTGACATTCGGGGCATCACGTACTAAGTTCTAGGAGAATAATTTATTAATAGTTCTAAAATTAATATGTTCTAACCTCTTGTGCCATTGGTCACCAAGAGACGCACTATCTTTTGCCAAAAGACACGCTGGTGTAGAAGAATATATACAAATGAAATTTAAACAAAATATATTTCTGCTTCGAGTTCCAGATAGAATCATTTCCATATTCTAAACAGACTTTATCAGACACTTGTTAGCGTGGAATTCAACTATGTATCCTTTGTCGCATAGTTGACTTATGCTTATGAGATTGTGTTCCAATCCCTCCACATAAGCTACATCCGAAAAGGATACACTACGATTAGTAATCATACCGTAGCCTTTAGTTATCCCGCGGTTTGAACCTCCAAAGATGAACTTTGGTCCGTTCAACACTGGAGAATAATTTTGAAGTTGGCTTCTTATCCCGGTCATGTGCCGAGAGCATCCACTGTATAAATACCAGATTGGCATTTTGGTGGCCTTTGGACATCCCTGCAATCATAATCAGTTTGCCTTAGGAACCCAAACATGTTTGGGTCCTTGGTCTCGTGTTAGAACACTCCCCCTACGAGGATAAGCATCATGAGTGGTCATTCTCATGTTGCCAACTTGAGGAGTTTCAAAATTTATTGGATTAAACCAACAATCGATGGAAAAATGACCAATTTTGCCACAACACCAACAATCGAACCTATTGTATCTTTGCCTTAGGTACTCCTGCTTGACCTTCTGAGATACTGGTCCAACAGGGGTAGCATTCTTGGAGGAAGAAGCTTCATGATGATGGCAATCACATGATTTCTTCTCCATTACAAGATTTTCTACAATGGTTTTTTACTTTTGATGCTTTCTTAAAGTTATGACCATGATCATAAGGGCCATAGCTCTGAAGAATGACTTCTTCATAAGGTGCCTTAAATAAACTCTCACAAAAGTTTCTGGGGCGATTCCATCCTTGGTAACGAGACTTTGGCTCTACAAAAGTAGGCCTAGTCAAGTGGTAGTAGTATGAGTAAAGATCAAACTCATTTGTTGGAAATATGACTTTCTTAAAGACAGTCTGATCTTGAGGGCTTTCCCCTTTGCTTTTGCTAAGGCCTTCTTGGTGGCCTTATTTCTTCTCTGATCCTTATTCCTCCTAGAAGATTTACTACGAGCTTCTACATGGCCTAGCCCAGCACCCTTGGCCTGAGCGGAGAGCTCAGCAACGAGACAAAGAATAACCTTTGGCTTAGAGAAACCTTCAACAAGTTTCATTTCGACCTCTAGTATGTCTTCCAACCCTTTGATGATTTCATCCTTCAGATCAAGATGCTTGATAGCCTTGTTGAACACATAAAAAACATTATCTAAGTCTTCTCTGAGTGAGTCCATCTTAGCGACTTCCTCTCTCAGAGAGCTTTCTATGGCATTTAGAGACTTAATCTCTTTTGCTTGAGTTTTCACGACCTTTCGACATTTGTCGTAAGCAATTATCAACTCCTTATACTAGGCCATGAGTTCAGACTCATCGTCAGAGGAGCTGTACTCATAAACATGCTCAGAAACTTCAGATTCTGAAAGAGGGGTATGAGATTTTACCTTCCTAGTGAACTGGGGATCTTGTTCATCTTCTGATTGAGCCATAAGTCCAAAGTAGGCTTCCTCTTCTTCACTTGACTCAGATGAGTCAGAGTCACTAAGAGTCTTTCCCTTCTTGGCTATCAGGCTCTTCTATGTCCTCTTCTTATTGTACGGGGACTTTTTTTCTTCTCTCCTGCCACCCTCCTTCTTCTTGTGGGGGAAGTCAGCTATGACATGACCTGGCTTGTTACAACCGTAGCAAACTATGTCAGTCAAAATATGTTTGTCCTGTTTATAACTATACTTATCGTGGATGCTTGAGCCTTTTCTGTGACGAACACCGTCAGGTCGTGATCTTTTGTGAGAGGCATCCTTGCCCTTCCATTGCTTTTTCTTGTTCAAGAATTTCTTGAACTATCATGAGAGTAAGGAGAACTCTCCTTCCGATAGCTCAGATCCTGAGGTACTTGGCTCTGAGTTTTCTTCTTCACAAACATCTTGTGTTGGGGCTGGAGAGGTAGCCTTTGACTTCCTGGAGGTGTCTTCCTTTAAAGCAACAGACTTCTCTTTGGATACAGACCTTCTCTTCTCTTCTTCAGCTTTCCTCGTGTTGAGTTGAAGCTCATATGACATCAACTTCCCGAAGAGATTCTGAGGATCTGTCTAAGCTAGCTTTCCAAATTCCCGGATAACACATACCTTATTCTCCCATTCCATGGTTAAGGATCTTAAGAACTTGTCATTCAGTTCTCCATTGGTGAAGACTCTTCCATATACTCTGAGACCATTGACTATCTTGAATAAGTTCTCAAATGTATATGCAATATTATCCTTTGGTCCTTGCCTGAAGGCTTCATACTTCTCGTTCAATAGGGATCTTCTATCATCCCTCACTTCTTCAGTACCTTCCATCAAGGTGACTAGTGACTGCCACATCTCCCTAGAAGATTAGTAATGAATCAGGTTCTGTAGCATCGAGTCATCGACTACACTTTCTATAATATTTTTTGCTTTCTTATCCAGAGAGAAAAGTGCAATCTCGTCTTTATCTAGATCCATTAACTTTTTTGGAACCTTCTTGGTTGGATCTATAGTGGAGACAGTCATAGGAATGTGGGGACCTTCTTCAACAATCATGAAGATTCGGGGATCCACAGCTTCCATGAAAAATTTAATTCTCTCTTTCCATAGGGGAAAGTTATTCTTTGTGCAAATGGGAAGCTTGGCAAAATCCTTAGCCTTATCCATTGCTTGAAAATTCTCAAAGACAACTTAGAGAGGAAATTGATCAAGGTGTTAACCTTTTAACGACCAACCTCCCTCTGATACCAATTGAAAGTGTTAAGTTGTCAACCTAAATAACCTAGAGGGGGTGAATAGGTGAATTGTGCGTCTAAATGCAGAATAAAAGTTTTAAGGAACTTGCACACACAAACAAGAAATCACAGACGACAAAAAGATTTATATTGGTTCCCCAACCTTGGGTACGTCCACTTTCCCTCACCGATCTAGTAAATCACTAGACTCGGCTACTCAACTATCTCGGATTGAAATCCAATCCTACGCCTCAGAACCAAGTTCCTACAATCCCGATCAAAAAGGGATCTACCCTCGGAAGATAAAAACTTCCTACAACTCGGAGATTAATCTCCTACAAAATTTGCAGAGAGATTTAAAGAAAAATACAAACAGAAATTTTGTCTCAAATCTGGAAAGATTAAACTCTAGGTCTTCTTCTTGAACTTGCGGCTTTTTCAGAAAATATTGAAGAAGAGTTATAAGATCTGATCTGATAAATCTTAGAACTACTCGATCAAGGAGAAGATAAGATATCCTTAAACAGCAAGCCTTTCTTGATCGAAAATATAAGTGTCGATATTCACGTAGAGCGGCGCCGGCTACTGAAACTTCTGTTCTTCTTGGAAAGGGACGGTCGATCACAATAATTGTGAAATACGATTTTCCGCTTAGGGTTAGTCTTGATTAAAAGACATTATATAGGATTTCCCCTAACGGTTAGAATTAATATTAATGACGACACGTGGACCAATCACGATGTCTCGTTTGAAAAACACGTCGATCTGGACTTAAGAGAAATTTTAGAAAAATTTACAGCAGTTCTCGAGAAGTATGAATAAGTTCTCGAGAACAGGCTGACTTCTCGAGAACTAGACTGTCTGGACTAAAGTTAGTACTCGAGAACAACGGCATTGAGTCTACTCGAGAACTAACTAGAATTCTCGAGAACTATTACTCGAAAGCCAAATCGTATACTCGAGAACTATGCTGACTTCTCGAGAACTAGAGACTAAGTTCTCGAGAACTAAGATAGACTTCTCGAGAGAGGGACTTAGAATAATTCTGCGGCTGTCTCTGACTACTCGAGAAATAAAGACTGGGACTTCTCGATAACCTTAGACTGACTTCTCGAGAACTATAAAAGGTTTCTCGAGAACTAGTCTCGGCTTCTCGAGAACTAGAGGAACTTCTCGATTTCTGCTAAGTCTACTTCTCGAGAACTGTCATGGACTTCTCGAGAGGTGGACTTAGAGAAATTTTGGACTTAGAAAATTTTCTCTACTCTTCATGAATCCAATCTTCATTCCTTGATCCAAGTGTTTGAATATGAAGTGTATCCCAATTGAGAGGCTACACATGAGTCAACACCTTGGATCATATAGTGAGGGATTACACTGTATGGTCCTGTATTCATGACCCACTCTAGACTGACATTGGTCTACACTTAGAAATGATGATCTGCAAACACACAACTTAAACCAAGATATCAAATACAACTTAATTCATCTTAGTTCAAGGGTGACTTCATGCAAATCTGGGTTATTGTGGATGCAATACCTAACACCCATTTTATAATCATTCTTTAATAAATATAATGTCAATATTTCATACCATGCTCGGGGTGCTTGCTTTAGACCATAAAGGACCTTTTTAAACTTATATACATGATTAGGAAATTTTTCATTAACAATGCTTGAAGGTTGTTCAACATAAACCTCTTCCTTAATATACCCGTTAAGAAAAGCAGTTTTTACATCCATTTGAAATAATTTAAATCCTATAAAACTAATAAATGCAAGAAAAATTCTAATTGCTTATAAACGTGCTACGAGTTCAAAAGTTTCATCAAAATCCACTCCTTCAATTTGATCAAAACCTTTTTCTACAAGTCAAGCTTTGTTTCTAGTGATCCTTGACTCACTATCTAATTTATTTGTAAATATCCATTTAACGCCTACAGTAGGATGATCAGAAGGTCTATCTACAAGATTCCAAACCTTATTACATTCAAATTGACTAAGTTCATTTACCATAGCTAAAAAACAAGATTCATTATTTAAAGCGGTTAAAACAACTTTTGGTTTAATATTAGAAATAAAACAGAGGTTTGAAAACAAATCATATAACGAATAATGAGTACTTACCCCTCTTGATGGTTCTCTTATGACTAAATCTTGTGGATGATCTTTTGAAAATCATAATTGACTTGGAGACACATATTATTCCACTTGTTTTTCTTCTTTATCTTCTTCTTGATCTCCAAGTATTTCATGATCATCCCACTTTAGTGGAGGAAAGGGCTCTTCATCATTACCTGTAGGGTTAGCTTCTACACAAGAGTGAAGATCATCAAATTTAACATGAATTGATTCATCAACTATTTGTGTCCTCTTATTATAGACTTTATACACTTTACTTGTGGAAGAATACCCAATAAATATGCCTTCATCACAATTTTCATAAAATTTTCTTAATGTGTCCTTTGTAACATCCCTTAAACAACTATACCCTTAAGTCTTATTTTGTCTTGACTAGGTCATGACAAAACCATAAGAAGCCCAAGGGTCAGGTGAACAAGGGCCAAGGTGAAGATCACCTTGGTTTGCCTATAACACAACATCACAACAAGGCCTAGTGTTTTGACTTTAAGGCTTCAACTTGACCCCATGACCCTACCCAAACATCCTTTAACCCTTTGGGTGGTCCTTAGGGTCACTAAGGACCCATTTGGGGGCAGTCAAAGTAGCCAAGTTGGCCTAAGACCACCCTAACCCTAAGTGCGTCAAGCTAGCCTACTAAGGGTCAATTGACCCTTCCTTAGCCATGTGGACCCCACCCATGCCCTCCTAACCCTAAAGTGAGGTCAATGGGTCACCATTGACCCATTGGGGTCAACCCAAGAGGTTAAGTTGACACAAGTCAACTCTAGCCCCAAAGTGGTCAAAGTGCCCTTACTAAGGGTTAAGTGACCTCCAAAGTGCCAAGTGAACCCTACCCAACTATACCTAGACCCTAGGGGAGGCCAATGGGTCACCAAGGATCCATTGGGGTCAGCCCAAAAGCTCAAATTGACCAAGGTCAACCTTAGTCTAGGTTAGGTCAAACTAAGCTCAAATGTGCTAACCCAAGCTCAAGTCCTTTTCCATTTGGTCTAACCACCTCCTAATTATATGAAAGTATGAATTATTTGGCTACCAATAGTCTAGATAGATGATCAAAATCGGCCTTGATGACTAGGAGAGAGAAAACTTCATTTTCCCCTTTAATGGAAGAGAGAGAAATGGGAGGAAGATCATTCATGGCCAAGGGAGGCCAAGAGACCCTCCCTCCAGCTCCAACGGGGCTGATTCAACTCCCCATTTAGTATGGGGAAGGTCAGGGGCCATTTTGGTAGTTGTTCATGGATGGAACAGTTAATCCACCCATGGCCGAAATTCTTCATTAAGGCCATTAATGGTAATTTCAGCTTACACCCTTCCCCTACCCCATTTGAGTTCTTTAAAAGCATCACTGGGCATCAGGGAGTCGTTTACACCCTTTCCCCGACGGTTTTGAGCCACTTTACTGTACTGTTGCAGAACTCCGGCAACACCTCCACCGCAAATGGCAACCCGGCGATCGACTCGACTCCAGACCACCAATAAGGTCCTTCTCTACTCCTTCTTCCATGGGTAGATCATAAGACTAATTAGGTACAAGGATCGGGCTCAATTGATCCCGATCAAGGGATCGTTTTTCCTAGTTTTTTGAGAAAAATAAGATTGGAGGGATCACTGGAACAGGCACCTCCGTCGGTCGTGCCGCCACCCATCGATATTCACCACCTCGACGAAGGTGGTGGTTTCGGTGGCCGGCCACGGAGGTAGCCGGGTGGCCGACAGCGGCGGTTTGAATTTGGCCTAGGAAGAGGGAATCAGGACCGTCGGCTGGAGGAACAAAAAACACAGGAGCCATTTGATCCTACTTTAAGATCTGTGCAGGATCAAAATTTGTGATATAGTATTTTTTGTATTTTTTGTCACACAAAATCAGTCAGCTTAAGAATTATTTTAAAAATACTTAGTGGATAAATAAGAGGAAGTGGTCAACATGAATATTGTAGATCTGAGGGTCTAATTTAATTTAAAATTAATTTAAACCAATTTGGGTAAGTTATTTGACTAAAGCACTCATTTTGGTGAGGTCTATACCTAGGACTAGTAAGAGATTTAAATGTATGCCCCCACTTCACCACAAGTCCAAATGACCTGAAATTTGGACAGGGAGTCATTCTAACCTTTACTTAGGTCATGCCCAAAAATGGAAATTTTTGGAGACACTTTTTCTATAGTTTTTGAATATATTTAATAATCCTAGGGTAATTTAATTAGGGGACCTAATGACCTCCAAACCCTCCTAAATTTTGTTGAGTGGTCCTTGGGGTCATCATAAGTCTTTGTATAAATTTTCATCCCTTTTGGAGATGATTATATTGGAAATAAGCAAACCCTATCCTTGCACTAAAAGGGGTATTTAGTTCAAAAGTGCCCCTTGTTGGTTTGAGTGGTCAAACCACCTCAACAGAGGTTAAAATTTTGGCCACTGATTTGACATGACATTTAACACCCTCATAGGGATTATGGGGTGGATTAGGGTGGATTTTCCCTAGAACCCTAGTGCTAACCCTAAGGTTGGACCTTGGGTGACTGTGAAGAACATAGAGGATTATGTTCTTGGATGGACTTGGGGATTAGTTCATGAGATCCTAGGGTGGTGAAATGCCCTAGGAAGGGATATGGTTGTATTTAGACACATGCACCCCACATAAACCACTTAATAAGTATTTAGGACTTTAAACCCTAGAAATTATCTTATGGGTCAAATGAACTTGAATCTTAGTGATATTTTGGTAAGGATAATTTCATGGTATTATTAACCTTTGGTATTTATCTTAGGTTGTTTAGATATCAGTAGATCATCCTTGGAGTAGTAGCTTCTATATTGCCCTTTTTTATGTTAATGATGAAATATGATGCATACGTGGTAGAATCGTTTAAAATTTTGGAATAGATAATCAAATGAAATTAGGTTGCACTAGTGGTTTATTTGGAGTGGTTGAAGCTTTATTTGTAGTACTTCCTTTGTAAAGTAAATTAGTGCACCTTACCTGGATAAATAGGAAACAAATATTATAGCTTGCTAGAAAATTGTGATACTTATTCAAGGAACATATTAGGGCATATGGAAGCATGGAAAAATTGTTAAATGTTGTTTAATTGAGATTACAAGGGTGTGTCTTCATAAAGTTCCATATGATGGTTTTCCTTAGGATATTCTTTTACCTGGTTTACTGACTTGGGAATTTTATGAAACTTAGGAAGTGAAGTTTTATGATCATAATATAGCTCTATTAATTTTTGAGGAATTTTTGGACTAGTTTATTTGGTATTTCCTTCAATACCACTATTTATATGAATTATTTTGGATTAGATATTTAGAGATTAAATGTTTTATGAAAGTTTATGATATTTAGTATTCACTGATATCTTGTTATCCTATAGTGTTCTTAATTTTTGTATGGTCATGCCTTAAGTAAATCTAGTACTTCATGTTCAAATCACCTATGGATTAATTTTTGGAAAAATTAATTAAATATCAAATTTAATTAGAAAATTATAAATTTCTGGATTTAGGCTAATCATGTCATGATAAACCCTCATTAATTATTTTAAGGCTTTTGGATGAAAAATTGGAGTACCTCCTATCATGTATATATAGCTTAGGATGGTCCGCACATAGTAAAACATCAAAATGAACTTAGAGAGTTGGGATAATAAGATATTGGTTGAGGTCAGGTACTAAGGAGGTCATTATTGTGAATAATGATGGGTTTGCTAGTGTAGGTGGTGCTCGGGATCGACGAAAGATCATCTTTCCCGCGGAGAAGAAGGGTCAAATACACTAGGGTTAGATCTAATATAACATTAAAAGGGATCAGGAATTGGGTATTAACAAATAATAGTAAGTGCCTTTCGAAAGATAGCTTTGGGCTTCAACCCATTGTAGTTCCTAGTGCCCTCGTGAGCCCTTCACGGGGAATGCCTTGGGCAATCCAGGGTTAAAGTAAACCGTAAGAATAAGTAATGATATGAGTAATTAATATAACTGGGATTACATTTACACTCAGAATTCCAAGTATCATGGGAGTTAGGTTGGGTCTCACGAGCAGAAGGGTCGATGGTTTTAGTGGTGGGAAGGTTAGCCCGACGAGTTGATGGCTCGGTAGGATAATATATTACTATTGCCTATGCATAAGATAAAGGTGGTGGGTCTTCGATATCGGGCTATCGTTCACACCGACGTCGATACACTGACTCGACAGGTGTGGCTTACCCTTAGCCAAAGGAAGTCAGGTGGATATGGCCAGCATTAGTATGTGGTGACTCTGGGTTGTATCCTTCCAGAGGCGTACGTAAGGGATAGGCATGGTAGTGTTGATACCTATCTAAGAATGGGGGGCCCGACCCACTGTCTTTGTTTTCCACTACGGAGGTTCCTGGGAGTGAAGCTAGCTGCCCAAAAGGGGGGAACTAAAGGTCTATGAGCATAGAGTCGTGTGCGTGAGTTGCACTTACATGAATCGTGGCATAAAATATCACTACACTCATACTTGTATACAACCGACACCCCAACGTATAAATTTGTATGAGACTTTTTATACGAAAGGAGCCTTGCAGAAGACCCCTTAACTTATAAGTTTGTATGAGCATTCTTATAAGTGAGGGTTACTTATTCCTTAGTATGTCTTTCTTATATATGTTGATATACTTTATCTATTTACCTTACTGCTCGATATTATAGAACTGCTAGCTTGTACCTTTCTTCCTTAGTTGTACATACATTATAAATAATTGCTAGAATAGTTCCCCTGTCACCTGCTTTGTTTATTCTACACCTTCATAGCTTCCCTTTCCTCCTCCCCGCTAAGTGCCTAAAAGCCATGAGGGAGGGGTAGGGGATGATAGGACTTAGTCTTTTTGACTAACAGTTTTCAGACCACAACATTCCAAGGGCTCCAGATGGGAGATAGGGAGCAGCAGTAGGAGATACAGCACCAACGGAGTATGGTGTACATAGAGGTGGTCCATTCTAGCACAGGAGCACCGACTACTGGCTCCATGAGTGTTTAGTTTACTTAGCTTCCGGAAGAGTTTGTAGTGATGATTGATGTACCGGGCTTGAGCCCGTTTATATTTCATTGTACTGTTTTTCCTCAATACTTCTGTTATCATGTGGACTTGATATGATTAATCATATTTTATGTTATATGTGATTGTGTACTTAACTTTATCCTAACTGGTTTAAGCTTCTTTCTCTTTGGTGATCGTAAATGGCCGGCAGGATCTGCATTTTGTAGTGGCAACCTTCCCGATTGTCGGTGTCATCGCAAAATAAGGATTTTGGGCAAAAGACCTCGGGGTTTTAAAAATAAAAAAATGGGGTCTTACAAACCAGTATCAGAGGAAACATTGATCTAAGAGAAGTAGTCCACAAAAACCCTAGGCCACCCTACACGATCTTAGTTTGCGGACAAACTAGCAGCGGAAGCAGTGGTGGACCCATAAGGGAAATCACATGTACAAGTCCACTTTAGATCTTCCATTCATTCCATTTGTACGCTATCTGACAATTGGAATTCTTCCTTGTTGCCTGCGACGAACCCTACCCCACAGCTGGGGACACATCAGGCACAAAATATGGTTCCACCCCTACAGGCTCCTACTCCATTCTAGTAGACGGAGATGGGACAAACACCGACGGCCATTCTGGAGGCCTTCAGGGATCAGCAGGCCCTGGCTCCACAGCCAAATCCTGGGGCCAACTAGATGAGTGCCTTCTGGGGGCTTTCTCCAATATCCTACCTAGGGACGTAGTTAGCAGTCAGCATAGAGGAGTGGTTGGACATCATCTACGAGATGCTTGCGAGGATTCGATGCCTGATAAGGGAGGCATTTGCTTTGGTAGTTTCCTGCCTAGAGTCATATGGGAAGAGGCGGTGGAAGTCATAGCTGGACACCACCTTTGCTGGAGTGGATTGCGTAGACATCCCCTGGGAGGAGTTCAGAGCAGCTTTACTGGTACATTTTGTACCTCGGTCAGTGAGGGAAAATTGGAGTATAGTTTCCTGCAGTTAAGGTAGGGTAATAGGACCGTGCTAGAGTACTACCAGGAGTTTACTCACCCAGCCCGCTATTTAGATTCATATAAGTTGGATGACGCGGGCTATGCAAAGAGATTCTACAAGGGTCTTCATGACGACATAAGACATGCCCTCCTCTTCATCTTTGAGGGGAGATTGGCCATGATTTTTGAGATGGCCAAGAAGAGAGAGGCATATCAGCTTATAGTCCGGAGCCGAAAGAGACCGGCAAACGACGCAGTGATTGGTGGTAGGAGGGACTAGCCCAGAGGACATGTCATCAGAGAAAGGAGGAATGGGGATCAACCCTGCTAGGAGGACAGGCAGGAACAGAGGGAGCAAGTTGTATTGGCTCCTCAGCCTTTATAGATACGGGAGATGCCAAGGACAGGGGAAAGGGAACAGGTGTGTTTCCGGTGCAACCAGCTGGGGCACTTTAATAGGAACTTACCCATGAGGGAAGCACCCCTACCGGCACTTCAGGATTCCATACCTGTACGACAGTTCGGTGGTCGAGGATGTGGCCAAGGACTTGGATTTCAGGGTGGAGACCGCAAGCAATATAGAGGGCAAGTGTATGCCTTGGACCTGGCCCAGCCCCAGAACCCAGAGTAGGTGATAGTAGGTTTGCCGCTGATTTTAAGTTCTTTTCTTTCCTAAAAGCTAGACTCATGGATATATAATTATTAGAAATAGTAAAAAAAACCATAACTAGATTTCTAAGACATTTAACCACCTTAGTCATAGTCTTCATCAGCAGCAAGCCCGCTCATACACTGTTCGATACGGGTGCTTCACACTTATTGGTGTCAGAAGCCTTCGTGGAAGGACTAGATGGCGTGGAACAATTCACAGGCTTGGCGATGAGGGTGTGTCTACCTGACGGATCAGAGTTATTGACCTCTGCCCATTGCAACATGGAGGAAGAAATCGGCGAAAAGGCATTTGAAGCACCAGCGATGATCCTAAGGATGCCAGACTTTGACCTTATCCTGATCATGAGATGGTTGCATTGGAACAATGCCCAGATCTATTGCCTGTCAAGGAGGATTACCTTGAGGCACGGGGACTCCTTTATTGACATCAAAGGTATTAGATCTACCTCCCATCTCTTTCTATCATCCGCACAGGCCATCAAGGCCCACATACAGGGAGACAAGGTCTACCAAGTGCTGTTCGAGATGGTCGAGGACAAGGATGACATTCTTGATATCCCAGTGGTATAAGATTTTACTGATGTATTCTCGGAGAAGTTGTCAGAGCTACCCCTACACCGGGAGAAGGATTTCTAGATACAGCTCGTGTCGGGGGCTAAGCCGGCATCCAGAGCTCCTTATCGAATGGCCCTGAAGGAACTGGTAGAGTTTCATAGCCAGTTGTAGGAGCTGGTAGAAGCAGGATTTTTTAGGCCGAGCTCTTCGCCATGGGGAGCCCCAGTTTTATTCGTGAAAAAGAAGGACAGCACACTACACTTATGCATTGACTACCTTGCTTTGAACAGGTTGACGATCCGAATCACGTATCCTCTACCGAGGATTGATGAGCTATTTGACCAATTGGAGGGAGTTCATTGGTTCTCGAAGTTGGATCCGCGATCAGAATACTACCATTTGTGTACTCAGGAGGAGGACATTCCGAAGATAGCCTTTAGCATCAGATATGGGCTGAATGAGTTCACAGTGATGCCCTATGGCCTCACAATTTCCCCATCCGCGTTCATGAGCCTGATGAACTAGGTATTCGAGGCTTACCTTGAAATTTTTGTTATATTTTTTATAGACAACATCCACATCTTCTCGAGGATGGAGGAGGAGCATGCTCACCACCTAACACTGACCTTGGAGAAGCTCAGGGTGAACAGGTTGTATGCAAAGTTTAGCAAATGCCAATTCTTGCTGAAGGAGGTGGCCTTTCTGGGCCATATTAGCAGTGGATGTAACACCCTTGGTTTTTATTAGATTATTTAATCTTTATTTGGCGTTACGTTGACACATTTCCGGCTTGTGCCGTTGTTAGAGCGTGGTCTTAGCTCTTTAGGTTCTCTGAGTGGCTTGTTTTGTATCCTGTTAACAAAATACCCTAGCGAGCCGGAGTCTGTTTTGGTGAATCGGTGGAGCCCCTCCAAGAATGCTTGTGTTTTGTCTTCGGGAGCTGTTAGCCCGAGTTTTGTTCATCGAAGGTTTATTTAGACTTCATCATTAGATTCGTAGTGTGGGTATTTAGCTACGGTGTGCATTTTATCAAATTCCGAGATAGTCTGGTTTTCGCGTTGTTTTGACGTTTTATGTAAGTAATCAATATAATATTATATTCTATTGATTTCTATAATGCTAGTGGCTGAGTTTTATAAGATATTATTTTGCTAGCTATTTTAATATAAGTGACTATTATAGTATAGTGGCTGGTCATTTTAAGAGTGGCTGAATTTTATATTACTTAAGTTATATTATATTATATTTAGCTTGAGTTGTGAGTGAATAGACTTTATATATAGTTTATTTTAGTTTTATCCCATTCATCTTCCTCAAAAAGGATGGCTAACTTCTTGCGGAAGGAGGCGAGCGACGGACAACCCTAGACGTTCGGTCGCCGATTTCGGGAGCTTTAGAGCTCGAAATTCTTGTTTGATGGTGGATTCGGACTGCTCTCTCCTATATCTACATCCCTAAGGTAAGTTTTCCAAGTTTCGTGGTCTTTCTAGAAGTCAAGGATTTCAGTTTGACCCTTTCTTCCTCAGTAAAGATCCAAATTTCTTGGCTAAGTGTTTTGCTGCCAGATCCGAGAGAAGGAGAGAAGCTGGCCGAGTTTTTTCTGGAATTTAGGCAAGTGGCGCTTTTCCCATCCTTGCCAAGTAGCTTTTTGTTTTCTTTGTAGCATTTATTGACATAGATCATGGGTATGCTGTAGGTTTTGGCAAGATTTAACTTGCTGTAGGGAGAAAATGTTTGAGTGAGTCTGGTTATGCTGGATAGGTATAGTCAGTGTCAGTATTGTTAGTATTAGCAGGTTTTCCTTCCAAATAATCTAGGTTTTCCTTCCAAATAGTCTATGTAAGAAGATAATTTTCTAATATTTTGGCTGTTGCTGTGATTTATCCCCCCTAAGTTTAGATAAAATAGCTTTTTCTGCCTGGTTCTGTTTGTAGGCATCGAGTGTAGCCTTAGGCATTGAGTGTAAGATGATGTAGTAGTCAGTTTCTAGCCTAAGTATAAAAGCGTTGAGTGTATTTTAGTACAGAAGTCCAGTTTTTAGGATATGTGTAAAAGCGTTGAGTGTGGTGGACACACTAAACGCCTAGCTATTTTGGTCTGGAGTCTAAGTATAAAGCGTTGACTGCATTGAGTGAGGTGAGCTCACTCAACACTGTCTGAATTGTTAGTTTTTCTAAGTCTTTTGGTGTTGAGTGAGTTGAGCTCACTCAACGCCGTTTTGCTAGTCAGACATTTCTTAGTCTTTTGGCGTTGAGTGAGTTGAGCTCACTCAACGCCATTGAGCCAGTTAGATTTTTCTAAGTCTTTTGGCGTTGTGTGAGTTGAGCTCACTCAACACCGTCTAGGCAGTCGGTTTTTTTCTAAGTCTTTTGGCGTTGTGTGAGTTGAGCTCACTCAACGTCGCTTAGTCAGGCAAATTTTCTAAGTCAAAAGCGTTGGGTGTGGTGAACTCACTTAACGGCTTTGGCTTTTTGGCATTGACAACATTGAGTGTGGTGCACTCACTCAATGCCATTTGCTTAGATTGATAGTTTAAGGCAAATGCGTTGAGTGTGGGGAGCTCACTCAACGCCTTTGGTTGTTTACCGTGGGCAGAGTTGAGTAAGCATTTTACGGCTAAGTGTTTTGGCGTTGAGTGAGTGGTGCTCAATCAACGCGGCGTCGAGTGAACTCGATGCTTTCAAACTTGGTGTTTTTGCGTTCAGTGAGTTGTGCTCACTCAATGTGGCGTCGAGTGTACCCAACACGGCGTCGACTGTACTCGACGCTTTTCCCTTTGACTTGTAGTTTTCTCCTGAGTCTTTTAGTGTGGGTTTTTATAGGGTTTTGGTGATTTTTTTGGCTAGTTTTGAAGACCGAATCGTGAATCATGGCAGGTGGTTACTCTGGTTTTCTTGACAGGGATGTTTGGGTGTAAATCCGTGGCCACAAACATTTTAGCCCCAGTTTGGGCCGGTGTGTTTGACCCCAAGGCTGCACTGGTGGCCCCTAAGTTATTTGGAAATGGTTGTTTGGATGAGGGCTGTTTTTGGTCACCAACCCAGATCCATGGTTTTACCACTGCTAATGATTCACAGGTTAGGACTGTTAGTTCCTTTCTTTCCATATTATTTGGGCATTTTGTGCCTTTGTTGTTCTGCAGGTTTTAGCGGTGCATGTTGTTATTCTCGCGCTTGGTGCGCTTTGATTACTCTTTTTCTTTGAGTACTTTACTTTTGCTGTCAAATTTTCTCCCTTTTGCCGACTTTATCAGCATTCTTTTGTAGGGTTTGGTAAACCCCTCCTTTGTTTTTTTGATTTTGATCTACTGCTCTTTTACTGCTTGTTTTCCTCTTGCTGAGGTGTTCTTTCTTTGAATGCCTCAGGTTCAGGGTTATAGCCGATTAAGCAGCTAGTTTTCTTTTGGAGCTTGCTAATGATCTGTTGTTTTGCTGAGTGTTCCTTCCCTCATCATTGTGAGGTAGTTCTTTTCTTGTTTCCTTCTGTATAGACATGCATACTCACCAGCAGGTTCGTGTTAGGTTGTCGACGCCCACTGGTGGTTTTCTTTAGTGTTGCTAATTATATGACTTAAACTGCTGTTTTTGCCTTTATGAAGGTTGTTTACTTGCAGTCTGGGATTGTTTTAAGCTAGGGTGCATGTTAGTTATTTTAACTTATGAAACCTCTACTGATATTACTTCATACATGTCATATTTATAAAACTAAAGAACTATTTTATAAATTAACGTAAAGACTATCTTCATACTATACTAAACTTAGAATCTTGCATACCATAAGTTGTCCTTCGTGGACGTTTACACTCATGTAGGATGTCAAACCATCTTAACTAAAGTATTTTTTTTCCCGCAGCGTATAACTATATTTTCCTCGTGGACTAGTTGATTTACTATGCCGAGGGATACATCCATCTAATTTGAAAGATTTTCTTCATAATAACTTATGAATTCAATATAACTAGTTTAGGTTGGTGCCTTGCCTGAGCGTCTGCAGTTATCCCCTGCATGGCGTGGCATCACGACACGTATTTTATCTTACTTTGACATAATTTTGTTGCTGAGAAAATGTGGGCTGTGACAGTTGGTATCAGAGGGAGGTTTCTAGACAATTGGTCAGGCAACTTTCCCTTGTGAGTGTTAGTAGTTTAGTATCATGTCATACATACACCGATGTGTCATCAGTATGTCTTGGCTGAAGCATGAACACTACACTCATAAGCATGATTAGAAGTATACGGGGCATATTATGTAGTATGGGATGCATAATATGTGTTTGTATATGGATCCACCATAGGTGGCAACATGTTAGGGTTATGTAGTATGGGATGCATAACCTCACCACATGAATGCCCATTAGCATGTTTTCTCTTTTTGTTGCATGCAATGTTATGTAGTATGGGATGCATAACATTTCAATGTGTATGCCGCTCATAACATGCATTAAGGCCTTTTTAGAGTGCATAACACAACATGCATAACATAACATAACATAAGCACAACGTGCCAAGCTAAAGATTTACATGATGACATATGTACACACATGGTTTTGAGTCAATAGGAATATAAATTAATGCATTCATGGTCTAAGCACATGAGTTAGTGTGATGATGGTGAATCATCCTAGGTTAAGCATAACATTATTATTGAAGAAAAAAATCCCAGAACAAGTTAGCAGTTGAAGATAATACATAGGTATGTTTTTTCTGTCTTTTGTCATTTGAGTTCTAACCGTTAAGCTAGGTTTTGATTAGCAGTTTATTGTTTTATTAGAATGTCGCTTGAGCATGATGCAATAAGGTCGACTCCCCAGCTTGAGGGTGACTCGTCAGGTGTGCAGGATGAGGCGATTATTGTAGAACTGAGCCAGAGCATGGAGACCCTGTCAGGCCAGATTGTGGTGATACAAGCGCAGTTGCAGACATTATTGGCTTCCACCTTAGGACGGCAGCGTAATGAGCAAACCTCTGCAGTGGTGGAGAATGAGAGCGAGATTAGCAAATTGAATAAGATTACTTCTGGATTATAAGCTACTGAAGAGTGCAAAGTCAAGGGTTTCTTTGGTGGCCTCCCAAATGAAATTTAGCATTACGCTAATACTTACACGCTCGAGACAAATGAGAGGACAGTTGAAGTTTTCCTTAAAGGTTAGTCTGTGGGATATGCTAAGGATCGGGGCATTATACTAAGGAAGGACAAGAGGAAGTCCGATGAGGGTAAGAACACACATGTATCCGGTTCTACTCCAAGGAAGAGGAGTAAGGAAGTATGTAGTTTTTGTTCCTGATTGTACCACTCTTTCGAAAGATGTTACTAGAGAATTGGAGCTCAGAAGAAGGAGCAGGTTCATGCGATTTAGGGTGCTCCCAAGAGGGACTTGTTGTGTACTTTGTGCAAGAAGAAGGGGCATGATGTTGCTCGTTGTTGGTTAAAGGATAAGGTTTGCTTTTAGTGTGGACATAAGGGGCATGTTAAGACAAAGTGCCCGCAGCCCCAGCCCATTCTTCAGCTAGTCCCACCTCGGGCTTTGTCACCGCCGCAGCAATTGGACAAAGGAAAAGGAAAGCTGAATATGTTATCATAAGAAGAAGCTCAGACTTCTACCCAAGTAATATCAGGTTAGGTCCTCATCTAGTCTTAATTGTTAGTGGTATTTATAGTTTTAGTATTCGCTTACTTGAATGCGTGAACGATTGTTTAGGAAGATTTCCAGTACTACCCACTCGTTTGTGGCTAGGACCCTCATTTGGCCCTCGATTTTATGGCAACGCGCTTCATGTCAAGTTTCCCTCTAGTGGTTGGGTATTGTGGGGCCAAAGTATTTAAGATTGTGCGATTCTATATATAACTTCCTAGTTTTTGCCAATTCGATAGAGTAGAATTATTCACGCCAGGTCTCCCCGGCTATTTCTGCGGTTTGAGCTCGGAAGATTTTAGATTCCGGAGGTTTTGTTTGTTGGTTTCGGTGTTGGAGACTAAGGTTAGTTTGTCAAATTAGAGGAGATCCCTGTGGTGCGCGAGTTTGAGGTTGTCTTTCCAACCAATCTTCCTGGTCTTCTACCTGAGAGAGACGTGGAGTTCGTCATAGATCTGGACCTGGGTACTCATCCTATTATTAAGGCCCTGTACCGTATGGCCCGTGTGAGCTGGATGAGTTGCTAGAGAATGGTTTTATAAGGCAAAAAATCGATGATGTGTTTGATCAAGTAGCGTTGTAGCACTGAGTGGTCAAAGATTGATCTTCGTTTAGGTCACCACCATTTCAGGATTCGTGAATCAGGTATCCCACGGACTGCTTTTCATTTCAGGCATGGACATTTTGAGTTTTTGGTGATATCGTTTGGTTTGACCAACACACCCTCTGCCTTTATGAATATGATGATCGGAGTATTCAAAGATTTTCTAGACCGACTCATAGTTGTCGTTATAGACGACATTTTGGTATATTTCCACAATGTTGAGGAGCATGGATAGCATCTGCGTTTAGCCTTATCTGCTTTGAGGGACCACAAGTTGTTCGCCAAGTTGAACAAGTGCGATTTTTGGTTGCCTCAGGGTTTGTTTCTGGGTCAAGTGGTTAACAAGAATGGGATATCAGTCGACCCAGAGAATAGATGCTGTTATAGAATGGACTAGGGATTTTAGTCGACGTAGGAGAATGCAGCCTTCGTTAGGAGCGAGAAGTGTGAGGAAGCTTTTAAACAACTAAAGAATAGATTATGCACCGCTCCAATTTTTGGCATTGCCTACGGAGGGCATGGATTATTATGTGTTTATGGATGCATCTCATGTTGGGCTTGGATGCATGCTGATGCAAGAAGAAACAAAAAAGTGATGGTGTATACGCATGATCAAGAGTTCGTAGCCGTGAATTCTGAGCTAAAGTTGTGGAGACACCTGTTGTAAGACGCACAATGTAAGATTTACATTGATCATAAGAGTTTAAGTATGTCTTAACTCAGAAAGAATTTAATTTGCGCCAGCGGAAATGGTTAGGGTGTGTTGCTAATTTTGAGGTTGTGATTTGATACTATCCGGTCAAAGCTAATGTAGTAGCGGACGCCCTAAGTAGGAAGAAATGGAAAGTTTCCAATCTCTCCGCTGAGTTGATGATAGAAGGATTTCTTTTAAAGGACATTTTAGTGAGAAGTATTGACACGCCAAGAGGTTTGGCAGTGTCCGAGCCTTCAAGGATTTCTCTTACGAGGCCTCATCAAACGGACGATCCTAAAGTACTGCACCTTTATAATAGAATTGAGAAGGGGAAGTTGCTGGATTTTTCGATCAATGACGCGGGTACCTTAAATTACCGCGACAAATTTTGAATCCCCAATGTTGAAAGTCTACGAGTTAAATTGTGCAGTGAGGCGCACGGTTCCCGTGTGGCCTGCCACACAGGTTCTACTAAGATATATCAAGACTCGAAGCAGATTGTCTGGCGGTTTGGGATGAAAGGTGATAGAGCCAAGTTCATACCTGAGTGCTCTGATTGTAAGCGGGTAAAGGCCAATCATGGAAGGCCTGGAGGCAAGTTGACTCCCTTGGAGATTCCGAGTTAGAAGTGGGAGAGCATTTCGATGGATTTCATCACAGGTTTACTGAGATCTCCTCGAGGGCATGATTCAGTCTTGGTTATCGTGGACAGATTGACGAAGTGTTCTCACTTCGTACCTTATAAGATTGATTACCCCATGAATAGGATAGCTGAGCTATATCTGAATGAATTCATCCGGTTGCATGGATTTCCAGTTAGTATTATATCAGACCGAGACTCAAGGTTTATGTCTCGCTTCTTGAAGAGTTTACAAGAGGATTTGGGTACTGATTGAAGGTACCTTACCGCTTATCATCCGCAGACAAAGGGTCAGACGGAGCGAGTTAACCGGATCATGGAGGATATGATCAGATGTTGTATTTTAGACCACGGAGGAGCGTGGGACGAGTGTTTGTGGCTGATGGAGTTTGCTTATAATAACAGTTATCAAGAAAGCTTACAAATGGCTCCTTTTGAAGCTCTATTTGGGAGACACTGCAGAACTCCCATATTTTTGACTGATGTTGGCGAGAGATCTTTGTTGGGTCCAGATATGCTCGAAGAAATGTAAGTTTCTGTAAAGCTATTCGAGAGAAGCTTCAGATAGCTCAGGAACATTATAAGAAGAACGCCAATCGGCATAGATCTGATTTAGAGTTTGTAATAGGGGACTTGGTATTTTCTTAAGGTTTTCCCGATGGTTGGAGTTAAGAGGTTCGATAAGAACTGGAAGTTGGATCAAATATTTGTAGGGTCGTTTATAAATTGTTGTTTGGATTGGTGTGTCAGCTTGCAGGCTGGATTTGCCTGCAATTTTTCCCTTGTGTGCATGATGTTTTTCACGTGAGCCCATGTGCGGAAGTTTGTACTAAGCGATAGACAAGTTTTGAATTATGTGCCCAAGTTGGAGCCTAATCTTTCTTATATTGAGATGCCTGTCCGCATTTTGGATACTCAAGATCGTGTTTTGCGGAAAAGGACCATTCTGATGGTTAAAGTTTTGTGGAGAAACTGAGTAGTAGAAAGCGCGACTTGAGAGTTCGAGTCAGCTATGAGGGAGGCTCGCCCTCATCTATTCTTCTGATTTTGCTTGGTGTGTATTCTTCTGTATAACCCTTGGTTATTTATTCTTTTCCTTCTATAGTAGAAGTTTTGTGCGTAAAGTTTCGTGGCGAAACTTTCTTTTAGGAGGAGTGACTGTAACACCCCATTTTTTTTGAGATTATTTAATCTTTATTTGGCATTATGTTGACTCATTTCTGGCTTGCGCCATTGTTAGAGCGTGGTCTTAGCTCTTTAGGTTCTCTGAGTGGCTTGTTTTGTAGCCTGTTTACAAGATTCCCTAGCGATCCGGAGTCTGTTTTGGTGACTCGGTGGAGCCCCTCCGGGAATGCTTGTGTTTTGTCTTCGGTAGGTTTTAGCCCTAGTTTTGTTCATCGGAGGTTGATTTCTACTTCGTCATTAGATTCGTAGCGTGGGTATTTAGCTACGGTGTGCATTTCGTCAAATTCCGAGATAGTTGGGTTTTCGCATCGTTTTGACGTTTTATGTAAGTAATAAATATAATATTATATTCTATTGATTTCTATTACGTTAGTGGCTGTGTTTTATAAGATATTATTTTGCTAGATGTTTTAATATAAGTGACTATTATAGTATAGTGGCTGGTCATTTTAAGAGTGGCTAAATTTTATATAACTTAAGTTATATTTTATTATATCTAGCTTGAGTTATGAGTGAATAGACTTTATATATAATTTATTTTAGTTTTTTCCCATTCATCTTCCCCCAAAAGGATGGCTTGCTTCTTGCAGAAGGAGGAGAGCGACGGACTACCCTAGACGTCCGGCCGCCGATTTCGGGAGCTTTAGAGCTCAAAATTCTTGTTTGAGGGTGGATTCAGACTGCTCTCGCCTAAATCTACATCCATATGGTAAGTTTTCCAAGTTTCGTGGTCTTTCTAGAAGTCAAGTATTTCAGTTTGACCCTTTCTTCCTCTCTAAAGATCCAAATTTCTTGGCTAAGTGTTTTGCTGCCAGATCCGAAAGAAGGAGAGGAGCTAGCCGAGTTTTTTCTGGAATTGAGGCAAGTGGTGCTTTTCCCATACTTTCCAAGTAGCTTTTTGTTTTCTTTGTAGCATTTATTGCCATAGATCTTGGGTATACTGTAGGTTTTGGCCAGATTTAAATTGCTGTAGGTAGAAAATGTCTGAGTGGGTCTGGTTTTAGCTGGATAGGTATACTCCGTGTCTGTATAGTTAGTATTAGCAGTTTTTCCTTCTAGATATTCTATGTAAGAAGAGAATTTTCTAATATTTTGGCTATTGCTGTGATTTTTCTCCCCTCAGATTAGATAAAATAGCTTTTTCTCCAAGGTTCTGTCTGTAGGTGTCGAGTGTAGACTTAGGAATTTAGTGTAAGCTAAGGTAGTAGTCAATTTCTAGCCTTAGTATAAAAGCGTTGAGTGTATCTTAGTATAAAAGTCCTGTTTTTAAGCTAAGTGTAAAAGTGTTGAATGTGGTGGACACACTCAATGCCCTGCTATTTTGGTCTGGAGTCTAAGTACAAAGTGTTGATAGCGTTGAGTGAGGTGGGATCACTCAACGCCGTCTGCCTTGTTAGTTTTTCTAAGTCTTTTGGCGTTGAGTGAGTTGAGCTCACTCAATGCTGTTTTTCCAGTCAGACTTTTCTATGTCTTTTGGCGTTGAGTGAGTTGAGCTCACTCAACTCCGTCTAGGCAGCCAGATTTTTTTAAGTCTTTTGACGTTGAGTGAGTTGAGCTCACTCAATGCCGTCTAGGCAGTCGGTTTTTTTCTAAGTCGTTTGGCATTGAGTGAGTTGAGCTCACTCAATACCGTCTAGTCAGGCAGATTTTCTAAGTCAAAAGCGTTGAGTGTGGTGAAATCACTCAACGTCTTTGGCTGTTTGGCATTGACTGCATTGAGTGTGGTTAACTCACTCAATGCCGTCTGCTTAGCTTAATAGTTTAAGGCAAAAGCGTTGAGTGTGGGGAGCTCACTAGACGCCTTTGGCTGTTTAGCATTGGTAGAGTTGAGTAAGCATTTTGTGTCTAAGTGTTCTGGCGTTGAGTGATTGGTGCTCACTCAACGCGACGTCGAGTGATCTTGATGCTTTTCCCGCTTGGTTTTTTAGCGTTAAGTGAGTGGTGCTCACTCGATGCGGCGTCGAGTGTACCCGACACGGCGTCGAGTGTACTCGACGCTTTTCCCTTAGACTTGTAGTTTTCTCCCGAGTCTCTTTGTATGGGTTTTTATAGGGTTTTGGTGATGTTTTCGGCTAATTTTTAAAGCCGAATCATTAATCATCGCAGGTGATTACTCTAGTTTTCTTAACAGGGATTTTTGGGTGTAGAGCCTTGGCCACCACCATTTTAGCCCCGGTTTGGGCCGGTGTGTTGGACCCCAAGGCTTCACTGGTGGCCCCTGACTTATTTGGATCTGGTTATTTGGATAAGGGCTGTTTTTTGTCACCAACCCAGATCCATGGTTTTACCACTGCTAATGATTCACAAGTTAGGACTGTTAGTTCTTTTCTTTCCATATTATTTGGGTATTTTGTGGCTTTATTGTTCTGCAGGTTTTAGAGGAGCATGTTGTTATTCTCACACTTGGTGCGCTCTGATTACTCTTTTTCTTTGAGTACTTTACTTTTACTGTCAAATTTTCTCCCTTTTGCCGACTTTATCAGTATTCTTTTGTAGGGTTTGGTAAACCCCTCCTTTGTTTTATTGCTTATGATTTACTGCTCCTTTACTGCTTGTTTTTCTCTTGCTGAGGTGTTCTTTCTTTTAATGCCTTAGGTTCAGGGTTGTAGCCGATTAAGCGGCTAGTTTTCTTTTGGAGCTTGCTAGTGATCTGCTGTTTTGATTAGGGTTCTTTCCCTCATCTTTGTGAGGTAGTTCTTTTCTTGTTTCCTTTTGTATAGACATGCATACTCACCAGTGGGTTTGTGTCTTGTTGTTTACTCCCACTGGTGGTTTTCTTTGGTGATGCTAAGTTTGTGACTTAAACTGCTGTTTTTGCCTTTATGAAGGTTGTTTACTTGCTCTCTGGGATTATTTTATGCTAGGATGCATGTTAGATATTTTTAACTTATAAAACCCATACTGATATTACTTCATATATATAATATTTCTAAAACTAAAGAACTATTTTCTAAACTAACGTAAAGACTATCTTCATACTATACTAAATTTAGAATCTTGCATACCATGAGTTGTCCTTCGTGGATGTTTATGCTCATATAGGATGTCAAACCATCTTGACTAAAGTATTTTTTTTCCCGCAGCGTATAAATATATTTTACTTGTTGACTAGTTGATCCATTGTGTCGAGGGATACGACCATCTAATTTGAATGATTTTCTTTATAATAACTTATGAATTCAATATAACTTTTTTAGGGTGGTGCCTTGCCTTAGCGTCTGCAGTTATCTCCTGCATGACATGGCATCATGGCACATATTTTCTCTTACTCTGATATAATTTTGTTGCTGAGAAAATACGGGTTGTGATAGTGGAGCAGGTTTGGCAGTGGATCCGGCGAAGGTTCAGGCAGTTCGAGATTGGCCACCGCTGAAGACAACCACAAATGTGAGGAGTTTTCTAGGATTTGCCAGCTATTATCGGATGTTCATGGAGGGATTCTTCCGGATTGCTCTCCCGCTCACATCTCTGATGAAGAAGGAGACCCCTTTCGTTTGGACGCAGCAGTGCGAGGCTGCTTTCTAGGTGCTTAATGGTCGGCTCACCTCGGCTCCTATTCTTGCCCTCCCTTCCAGGAAGGAAGGGTTTCAGTTGTACACTAACGCGTCATACCAGGGGATGGGTACCGTTTTTATGCAGAACGGGCACGTGATAGACTACGCCTCAAGTCAGCTGAAGAAACATGAGCAGAACTATCCGGTGCACTACTTAGAGATGGGAGCGGTGATTTTTGCTCTGAAAATCTGGAGACACTACCTCTACGGGGTTTATTGCGATATCTTCTCAGATCACAAGAACCTGAAGTATGTGGACACTCAAAAGGAGCTTAATATCCGGCAGAGGCATTGGGTAGAGTTCCTATCAGACTATCAGTATATTATACATTACCATCCCGACAAGGCGAACGTGGTGGCAGGCGCTCTGATTCGGAGAGCCACTACATCAAGAGAAGGCCCTCAGCTGATGGAATTGGAGTTGGTGAAGATGTTGGAGGAGATGCAGATATCTTTAGTGTCCCAGGATGATCCAGAGCTATATTCGGAGTACTTGGCATCAATGATTACCACCGACGACATTCGAGATCGCATCAGGGATGGGTAGAGGATGGATTCGAGGGCAGAGCCGATATTCAGGGCCTTGGAGGAAGGCACGGCAGGGGATTACTCCTTGTGAGATGGACTGCTATGTTTTAGAGGCAGGGTCTAGATATCTGAAGGAGGCCAGATTCGGGAGGACATCATGATAGAGTCACACTGCTGCAGATAATCAGTGCACCTAGGGATCACAAATATGGCAGAAGACCTAAAGAGGACGATGTATTGGTCGGGCATGAAGAAGGATATTACATACTTCGTGACCCATTGCGAGGCCTGTCAGCTCATAAAGGCAGAGTGCAAGAGCCCGACCGGGTTACTACAGCCACTTCTAGTGGCAGAATGGAAGTTTGAGGACATAGCCATGGATTTTATATATAGGCTACCCCGATCTCATGAGGGGAATGGTTTGATTTAGGTGATCATCGATCGACTGACGAATGTGGCCAGATTTATTCCAGTTGCGAAGGATGCTCCGGTCAGTGTTCTAGTGTAGAGGTTCGTCGAACAGTTTGTTTGTTATCATGGAGTGCCCAGGACGATCGTGTCAGATCGGGAAGGACGGTTTACGTCCAAGGAGTGGAGGTCGGTTCAGACTTATCTGGGTTCTCAGTTGATGTTCAGTACGGCTTTACACCACCAGACAGATGGGTAGACGGAACACACCAACCAGATATTGGAGGATCTTCTACGCCTATGCATTTTGGACCGTGGCGAGCCCTGGGAGAAATTGATGTCGCTGATCGAGTTCTCATACAATAATATCCATCAGTCCAGCATAGGCATGGCCACTTATGAGGCACTATATGGACGGAGGTGCAGGACCCCACTATCTTGGATTCAGGATGAGGATCTGAAGGCACTCGGCTCAGATTTCATGGAGGACACTGATGCTCAGGTTAGATTGATCCCGGACAGGATGTTGGAAGCCTAGAGCAGGCAGGCCAAATATTACGATGCACGGAATTGTCAGGTGGAGTTCCAAGTGGGAGATCGGGTCTTCATGAAGATACGACCGATGCATGGAGTCTCACGAGTTCGCGGATAGAAGAAGCTCAGTCTCAGGTACATGGGGCCTTATAGGATCCTGGAGCTGATCGACCCCTTAGCTTATAGATTGGAGCTACAGCCGGAGTTGGTGGGATTGCATGACGTCTTCTACGTCTCTTCACTTAGAAGGGCTCTACTACGCCATGAGCAGCTGATTTCCACTGCAGACGGCCTGGTGGCCTAAGATCGTTCAGTCAGGATAGAGCCGATCAGGATCGATGATACGACAATACGAGTCTTGCGACGCAAGAAGGTTCTGCTAGTCAATGTTTTATGGAGAAACCATGGGTTGGAGGAGCACACATGGGAGCCACTGGACATGATGCAGCAAAAGTACCCGGATCTCTTCGAGTCAGGTATACCCTCAACTCCTAAGGATGTTACATACTTTTACTTACGTAGAAACCCCGTTGGCTTAACTTTAATTTCGGGGACAAAATTTTTATTTTTATATATTGGGATTTGTAACATCCCTCAAACAACTAGACCCCTAAGTCTTTTTTTTTCATGACTAGGTTATGACAATACCATAAGAAGCTAAAGGGTCAGGTGAACAAGGGCTAAGGTGAAGATCACCTTGGTCTGCCTATAGCACAACCTCACCACCAAGTCTAGGGTTTTGACTTTAAGGCTCCAAATTGACCCCATGACCCTACCCCGACACCTTTTTGCCCTTTGGGTGGTCCTTAGGGTCACTAAGGACCCATTGGGGGTAGTCAAAGTAGCCAAGTTGGCCTAAGACCACCCTAATCCTAAGTGGGTCAAGCTAGCCTACTAAGGGTCAGTTGACCCTTCCTTAGCCAAGTGGACCCCACCCATGCCCCCCTAACCCTAAAGTGAGGTCAATGGGTCACCAAGGACCCATTGGGTTCAACCCAAGTGGTTAAGTTGACCCAAGTCAACTCTATCCCCAAAGTGGTCAAAGTGCCCTAACTAAGGGTTAAGTGACCTCCAAAGTGCCAAGTCAACCCTACCCAACTCTACCTAGACCCTAGGGGAGGCATATGGGTCACCGAGGACCTATTGGGGTCAACCCAAAAGGTCAAATTGACCAAGGTCAACCCTAGTCTAGGTTCGGTCAAACTAAGCTCAAATGGGCTAACCCAAGCTCAAGTCCTTTTCCATTTGGGCTAACCACCTCCTAATTATATGATAGTATGAATTAGTGGGCTGCCAATAGGCTAAAGAGATGATCAAAATCGACCTTAATGACTAGGAGAGAGAAAACTTCATTTTTCCCCTTTAATGGAGGAGAGAGAAATGTGAGGAAGATCATTCATGGCCAAGGGAGGCCAAGAGCCCTCCCTCCACCTCCAAGGGGGCTGATTCAACTCCCTATTTAGTCTGGGGAAGGTCAGGGGCCATATTGGTGGCTGTTCATGGCCGGAATAGTGAATTCACCCATAGCCGAAATTCTTCATTAAGGCCATTAATGGCCATTTCAGCTTACACCCTTCCCCTTCCCCCATTTGAGTGCTTTAAAAGCATCATTGGGCATCAGGGAGTCGTTTCCACCCTTTCCCCGATGGTTTAAAGCCACTTGACTGTACTATTGCAGAACTCCGGCGACACCTCCACCGCAAATGGCAACTAGGACTCCAGACCACCAATAAGGTCCTCCTCTACTCCTTCCATGGGTAGATCATAGGACTAATTAGGGACAAGGATCAGGCTCAATTGATCCCTATCAAGGGATCGTTTTTCCTGGTTTTTTGAGAAAAATGATATTGGCGGGATTGCCTGAACTGGCCCCTCCGACGGCCCTGCCTCCGCCCAACGATGGCCACTACCTCGACAAAGGTGGTGGTGGCGGTGGCCGAACAGGGAGGTGACTGGGTGACCGGCAGCGACGACATGAAGTTGGCCTAGGAAGTGGGAATCAGGACCGTCGACTGGAGGAAGAAGAAACACAGGATCCATTGGATCCTGCTTTATGATCTGTGCAGGATCAAAAATTTGTGATTTAGTATTTATTATATTTTCTGTCACTCAAAACAAGTCAGCTTAGGAATTATTTTAAAATACTTAGCAGATAAATCAGAGATAGTTGTCAACATGAAAATTATAGATCTAAGGATCTACTTTAAGTTAAAATTGATTTCAACCAATTTGGGTAAGTTGTTTAGCCACAACACTCATTTTGGTGAGGTCTATACGTAGGACTAGTCAGAGATTTCAATGTGTTCCCCCACTTCACCACAAGTCCAAATGACCTCAAATTTGGATAGGTAGTCATTCTAACCTATATCTAGGTCATTCCTAAAAATGGGAATTTTAGGAGACACGTTTTCTATAGTTTTTTAATTTATTTAATAATCCTAGGGTAATTTAATTAGGGGACCTAAGGACCTCCAAACCCTCCGAACTTCTTGTAAGTGGTCCTTGAGGTCATCATAAGGCTTTGTATAAATTTTCATCCCTTTTGGAGATGATTTTGTTTGGAAATAAGCAAACCCTAGCCTTGCCCTAAAAGGGGTATTTAGGTCAAAAGTGCCCCTTGTGGATTTGAGTGGCCAAACCACCTCAATAGAGGTTGAAATTTGGTCCAATGATTTGACATGACATTTAACACCCTCATAGGGATTATGGGGTGGATTAGGGTGGATTTGCCCTGGGACCCTAGTGCTAACCCTAAGGTTGAACCTTGGGGGCTCTTGAAGAACATAGGGGATTATGTTCTTGGATGGACTTGGGGATTAGTCCATGAGATCCTATGGTGGTAAAATGCCCTAGGAAGGGATATGGGGGTATTTAGACACATGCACCACACATAAACCACTTAATTAGTATTTAAGACTTAAAACCCTAGAAATTATCTTATGGGTCAAATGACCTAGAATCTTGGTCATATTTTGGTATGAATAATTTCATAGTATTATTAACTTCTGGTATTTATCTTAGGGTGTTTAGAGATCAGTAGATCATACTTGTAGTAGTAGCTTCCATATTGCCCTTTTTTGTGTTAATGATGAAAATATGATGTATAGGTGGTAGAATGGTTTGAAATTCTGGAATAGATAATAAAATGAAATTAGGATGCACTAGTGGTTTATTTGGAGTGGTTGAAGCTTTATTTGTAGTACTTCCTTTTTAAAGTAAATTAGTGCACCTTACCTGGATAAATAGGAAACAAATATTATAGTTTGCTGGAAAATTGTGATACTTAGTCAAGGAACATATTAGGGCATATAGAAGCATGGAAAAATTGTTAAATGTTGTTTAATTGAGATTACAAGGGTGTGTCTTCATAAAGTCCCTTATGATGGTTTTCCTTAGGATAAACTTTTACCTAATTTACCGACTTGGTAATTTCATGAAACTTAGGAAGTGAAGTTTTATGATTATATTGTAGCTCTGTTAATTTTTGAGGAATTTTTGGACTAGTATTTTTGGTACTTCCTTCAATACCCCTATTTATTGAATTATTTTGGATTAAATATTTAGAGGTTAAATATTTTATAAAAGTTTCTGATATTTAGTGTTCACTGATATCTTGTTATCATATAGTGTTTTTAATTTTTGTATGGTCATACCCTAAGTAAATCTAGTCCTTCATGTTCAAATCACTTATGGATTAATTTTGGGAAAAAATAATTAAATATCAAATTTAATTAGAAAATTATAAATTTCTGAATTTAGGCTAATCATGTCCTGATAGACCCACATTAATTATTTTAAGGCTTTTGGATTAAAATTTGGAGTACCTCCTATCATGTACATCATATAGCTTAGGATGGTCCGCACATAGTAAAATTGCAAAATGAACTTAGAGTGTTTGGATATTAGGCTATTGGTTTAGGTCAGGTACGAAGGAGTTCATCATTAGGAATAATGATGGGTTTACTAGTGTAGGTGGTGCTCGGGATCGACGAAAGATCGTCTTTCCCATGGAGAAGAAGGGTAAAATACACTAGGGTTAGATCTAATATAACATTAAAAGGGATCAGGGATTGGGTATTATCCAATAATAGTAAGTTTCTTATGAAAGGGAGCTTTGGCCTTCAACCCATCGTAGTTTTTACTTCCCTCGAGAGCCCTTTATGGGGAATTACTTGGGCAGTCAAGGGTTAACGTACACCGTAAGAATAAATAATGATATGAGTAATTAATATAACTGGGATTACACTTACACTCACAATTCCCAGTATCGTGGGAGTTAGGTTGGGTCTCACGAGCGGTAGGCTCGGTGGTTTTAGTGGTGGGCAGGTTAGCCCGGCGAGCTGATGGCTCGGTAGGATAATATATTACTATTTCATGTGCATAAGATAAAGGTAGTGGGTCTTCGGTATTGGGCTGTTATTCACACTGACATCGATACGCTGACTCGATGGGTGTAGTTTACACATAGCCAAAGGAAGTTTGGTGGATATGGCCAGCATTAGTATGCGGTGACTCTTGGTTTGGTCCTTCTAGAGGCGTACGTAAGGGCTAGGCCTGGTAGTGTAGATACCCGTCTAGGAGTGGGGGCCCAACCCACTGTCTTCGTTTGCCACTTAAGAAGTTCCTTAGAGTGAAGCTAGCTGCCCAAAAGGAGGGGAACTAAAGGTCTATGCGCATAGAGTCGTGTGCGTGTGTTGTACTTGCATGAATGATGGCATAACATATCACTACACTCATACTTTCATACAACCAACACCAAAACGTATAAATCGGTATGAGACTTTTTATACGATGGGAGCCTTGCAGAAGACCCCTTAACTTATAAGTTTGTATGGGAATTTTTATAAGTTAAGGTTACTTATTCCTTTTTATGTCTTTCTTACATATGTTGTTATTCTTTACCTGTTTATCTTACTGCTCGATATTATAGAACTGCTAGTTTGTACCTTTCTTCCTTAGTTGTACATACATTATAAATAACTGCTAGAATAGTTCCACTATCACCTGCTTTGTTTATTCTCCACCTTCATAGCTTCCCTTTTCTCTTCCCCGCTCGGTGCTGAGGAGCCATAGGGGAGGGGTAGGGGATGATAGGACTTAGTCTTTTTGACTAACGGTTTTCAGACCACAACATTCCAGGGGCTCTAGAAGGGAGACAGGGAGCAGCAGCAGGAGATACAGCACCAGCGGAGTACGGTGCACATGGAGGTGGGTCAGTCTAGCACAGGAGCACCGGCTACTGGCTCCGTGAGTGTTTAGTTTACTTAGCTTCTGCGAGAGTTTGTAGTTAGGATTGATGTACCGGGCTTGAGCCTGTTTATATTTCATTATACAGTTTTTCCTCTGTACTTCTGTTATCATGTGGACTTGATATGATTACTCATATTTTATGTTATATGTGATTATGGACTTAGCTTTATCTGAACTTATTTAAGCTTCTTTCTCTTTGGTGATCGTAAAAGGCTGACATGATCGACGTTTTATAGTGGCAACCTTCTCGAGTGTCGGTGTCACATCAAAATGATGATTCTGGGCATAAGACTCCGGGGTTTTAAAAAGAAAAAAAGGAGTCTTACGTCCTTAGTGTTCAAAATGAAACATTTAAAACCAAAAACATTAAATAAGATACATTCGGTTTCTTTTGAAAATATAATTCATAAGGTGTTAATTTCAAAAACGGTTGAAGTATAACACGATTAATAACATAGCAAGTAGTACTTGTGGCTTTGGCCCAAAATGATCTACGTAATTTGTATTCAGACTACACATTACGTGTTAGTTCTTGAAGGGTCCTATTTTTTCTCTCGACAACACCATTTTGTTGTGGTGTGCGAGGAGCGGAAAATTTATGTTTAATTACTGGCTCATTTTAAAAAAAGAGAAACCTATCATTTTCAAATTCACCTCCATGATCTGAACGGATGCATTTTATTTTTAAGTCAAGTTCATTTTGAATACGTATATATAATTTAGTAAATTATAAGAATTCATCAGATTTTGACGTTAAGAAAATTGTCCAACAAAACGAGAATAATCATCAATCAAAACAAAAGTGTATTTTATACCTCCTATACTTTGTGTAGTAATTGGACCAAACAAATCCATATGAATCAATTATAAATGTCTAATATTAGAAATAATATTTTTTCTTTTGAATGAGTACTTTGAAAATTTTCATTTTTGACATGGCGAACATAAAGAAGATAAACTTCCACGTAAAACTTGTAAAGCTTTAATTAATTTATTTTTTGACAATTTTAAAATTAACTTGGCACTAGAATGTCCAAGTCGCCTATGCCATAAATCTAACTCCTCATTTTTGGACATAAAACATTTTCAGGATGAATGTGTTAACTCATGAAATTTTATCATATAAATATTTGAGACCTGGGAGCAGTAAGAACAATATCATTTGTTTTGGAATCAAAAATTTTGCAAAAGTTTGTGGAAGAGTCAAATAAGACATTTAGACCTATATCACATGACTAACTTATAGAAATCAAATTATGTTTTAAACATTCCACATACAAAACATTTGATATAGTAAAAGAATCGTTACCTACTACTCCAATGCCAATGATCCTTCCTTTACTATTGTCAAAAAATTAACTACTCTTCATTTCTTCATTTCTAGGCTAAGGAACTTTAACTTATTGCCCGTCAAGTGCTTTGAACATCCAGAGTCCATGTACCACACGTCTTTCTTGTCCTTAGCCTGCCAAAGCCCTGGAAAGAGGATGAGAGTAAAGATCTGGTTACCCAAGTAGTTCCTCCTATAGTACAGGTGGAAGATTTAGGTACCTAAACTTGTTTTACAAAACAGTAACCTGTCTTCCTACAAGTGTGAGTGGTGTGACAAAACTTATTACATTTGATACACATGATAAATGAGGTTTAAGGATTTTTCAAAATATTTTTAGACCTCTTTCTGGAAGTAGTATAGATAGCAGATTTACTATTTTTTTTTGCAAAAAGTGATTTTTTGATATTTTTACTATTGCCATCGATAGTGTCTATCGTTGGGCAATAGCTGCTTGAAGTATAACCAAGACCAAATTTTGCTTAATTATAGAATTGATTCGCCAAAATCATATCCTGTGATTTTCTTCCTACTCTAAACTTATTAATAGTCATTTCTAAATCACGAACTCGGGCTTTCAATGTATTGTTTTCAGCGACTAAAGAACCACACCGATTTGCAAAGGCCTTCTTACCACCTTCAAATTGAGATTGAGAAAATTTTAGAGATCTTTCTCAGTCCCTTTTTTTTTGTAAGGAAATCAATATGAGATTGAGACTTAGCAAGATCCTTTTCTAGTTCTAGTGTCCTTATCAAAGAGCGACAGTCCTCTTGACAATACACTTTCTTCTTCCCAAGTATTTTTTAATTCAGTGGTTAGTGTTTTTTCTTTTAACAATATTTTGTTTTCAGATTTAAGTGTTTCAATAAATTTTATACTTTTTTAAAAATATTTACAAAATTTTAGAAATTCAGTATATAATTCCTCATAAGTTGGAGGAGTTACCTAAGTGTCGCTCTAGACACTATACTCATCATCAGATGGTGAGATGCTCTTTCCCATCAAGCACATGTTGTCCTCCTTGCCAGCTTATGAACTTGATCCCTCGACTCCTTAGATGTGGTGTCATCCCAAGTTTCAGCCGTAAGAACTTTCTTCTTGTCATTCTTCTTATGCTTCTTTTCTTTCAGCACTTTCAAGTATTTTGGGCACTTGCTCCTTATATGTCTGATTCTTTTGCAGTTGTAACATTCAAGTGGTGGACGCTTTTCAACATCATCTACACCAGCTTTTGCTTTTCCTTTCTTGTACCCAGATTCTTTCTTGTTGAAAAACTTTCCAAAAGAATTTCTTGTTTTAGGGTTTCTCATAAACCTCTTGAACTTCTTAAGGAATAAGCTCTCCTCATCTTCCCCGCCATTCTCATCAGATTCACTTTCTTTTTCCTTCTTGTATTTCAACGCCAACGCTTTATTCCTTGGCTTTAAATTATACTCTTGTTGTTGAATCCTTAGTTCCACCTCATGAGTTTTCAGATTTCCTCTGAGATTCTTAATATGAAGAGTCTTTAGATCGTGTCACTCCAAGATGGCAGTCAATTTTGGATTGAACTTTGGGTGAAGCAATCTAAGAATCTTCCGTACTAAATCACCGTTTGAAAAAATCTTTCCAAGAACCTTAGAGACATTCACAATTTTTATGAATCTCGTATACATGGAGTCTATGTCTTCATCAACCTCCATCTTAAACTTTTCAAATTCTGACTCTAACTGGAACAGTTTTGATTCCTTCACCTGCAATGTACCTTCATGAGTAACTTCAAGTAAATTCCAATATCATACGCAGTTTCACATTCACACACTTGATTAAACTCAGTTCTACCTGACACACAAAATAAAGCGTTCATTTGCTTAGCCTTATTTTTACATCTTAATTTGTCACTGTCATCCCATTTGTACTTAGGTTTTTCCATATTGACACTTCCAACTACTATTATAGGTGGAGTGTAGCATTGTTATATCATACTCCATACTTCAATATCTAAGGCGATTATAAAACATCGCATTCAAGTTTTCTAATAATTATAGTCCATGTCAGTAAATATGGGAGGTCTACTGATCCCTTGCAAATCAAAAAACGTGTGATTGTTATGTGCCATTACTCCTGGTATTGAAATCATTTTGGAGTAAGCTTGCTATGATACCAATTGTTGGACCATGAGGCACCCTTAGAGGTGGTGAATAAGGGTTAACAACTGCTATACTGACATAGACTTGTTGTTCCCACTTTTCGAGCAAGTAGCTAACCTCTTAGGCGTCATCTATCATGGCCAAATGGTGACAGTAGAGCAGGTGTCTCCACTACTAAGTGGGCATCCTCACAACCAAGCCTAGGCCTCCACACGCCTTAATGCTAAGAACTCAACAATAGAGCCCCTGCGTACTACGACTCAGAAGGGATCTCGGGTAGAGGTGCATTAAGAACACATCCCAACTAGCCTATAACTTGGATGGAAGGTGTCTTCAGGAGGGTATCACCAAAGAACAAAGCCTAACAGTCCATTGGTGTGGAAGAGGCCTTCGGGAGTGTGCACCGAGGAACCCAACCCAACAACCCAAGGTCCAACTATCAGCTCCTATTGGTATGACGACTGGCGAGCCTGTAGACCAACCACTAAGTTCTCTTCACAGGATCATATTCCATGTGTTAACACACAACCAACCCATGTAATTCACATTTACATTCCATCATATAACCAAGGGCTCCAACCAAGTCCCTTCATACCAAATCCAACACCGTGCGGTCTTCACACACGCACTTACAACCCCTTTACATTCCCATGCTCCCAAGTACCGAAGGGTTCACATTCTACACAGGTGGCGAACCACCTTATATATACCACACTAGTCCCACACTGGTACCCGTAGGGAGACGCAACTCTAAGAAGTGAACTACATTAATCATCCCATCAATATTAAGATCAAGGTTCAACTCATCTCATGGCCATGGGGTATAACCCATCCAATTCATTCCCTTGAATTGAACATGTGCACATTTATTTTACCATTTCAATCATCTAAACCAAATCTCATTTCATAAACCTACAATTCATCACGACATATATACTAATCCCAAATTTATTAATCATGCAAAGTGTGACTTCAATATCGTCAGTTATTGGCCATCCAAACTCCCGATTAATCAACTCATAAAATAAGGTAATCATCAATTATTAAGGCATCATGACTACGCGCCACAATTTACTAAAACCAAATTTCAAGAAGCTACAATCCACCCAATAATTGCGAGCAACCCCAAAACGAAAAGGTATCTTCAAGGGCTACTACTTTTGCATTGAGACTGGGGTCCAAATCAAAATCCATCAAACCCGAAATTGGATTTCAATTTAGTCATATACACTTAGATAGAACGCATCCTGCACACATGTTATTACAGTGCACAAACTTTGACTGAACATTCTCGGAGCTGCCGCGCTCCTATGAAAATGGATAACCATACATTGGAAAGGTATTTACGAGGGCTACCACTTCCCTGTTGAGCCATAGATCTATGTCAGACTGTATCATACCAAAAAATGTCCTTCAAGTCTACTGTACACAGAAAACAGATTTTTGTACAGCACTTTACACGCATCGTAAAGACGAATGAATGACATCAGTTCATCTTCTTCCTCCAACCATTGCATAAAACACGACCAACATCTACCAACCTTTTCTCCCTAATTTCAAAACGATTCTTCAAGAGATCAAGTCCACCATCCTCATAATGAAGAGAGGAGATGATTGAAGATTATCATACGGTGATCGGCGCCCTAGAACGAAGCTCTAGCATGATCCCTTCCTAGGAAATCTCCTCTAACACCCAAATAAAGATCTCTTGAGTCGATGTCTCTCCTATAATTTTGATCTAAATATCTAGCACCAAGGGAGAGGGAAGGAAGCTCATCTAATTTCTGGCCATGGATCGAGTCCTTTATCTTGGCTGCATGGCGGTGTCCGATTATTCTTTGAATCATTCTTCGAAGACATAGAACTCCGAGAGAAACTTCTTCAAGAGGTTCACAGCCTCTCCAGGAAAGTCAGGCACCAGCGCTATTCCATCATCCTTCCTGGAAATCTACCATTGTAAACCTCTCCGTTCTCGACGAGCTCGACACAACTTGACACGGAAGAACGAAGACGGTTAGGGTTTTTGATCATTAATTGTTATAAGGAAATTCCGCCACATATCACTTCCACATTAGAGCACTCTTTATTACATAAAATAAGTCTTGCTGAAAATACCGGTCATAAGGAGTCAGCTAGAACATATCCAAAACCCCGTTCAGCTCGTGAGTATTAATCAGCAAACACAACCTGGGCCGAAAATCTTCTAAGTCAAATTCGCCTTATATACTCGACGAATCGTATGAATCCTATCTGTAATCTTGATGAATCGGCTAAACAATTTTAAGAAAATTCGGCGAATTCATTGAGCCCAACTCGACAAATTCGTCAAGTATCTCTGACGAGATTCGATGAACAGTACTTCTTTTCGATGAGTTTCTCTAAAATGGCCGAACCAGCTTGAAAACACTCAAGTCCTATTAAACGTATATATCGAGTATCACTCGACGAACTTGTCGGATATCCTGGATGATATCCGAAGAATTTGTCAGATATCCTCATTGATATCTGATGAATTGTACCAGTCTCACCAAAACTACCTAGTCTTTTTCGACAAATTTGTCGAGTATCACTCGACGAATTCATAGTATATCCTCGATGATATCAAACGAGTTACCCTTGTTCAATCGAATTACCCAAACCTTTCCTACGAATTCGACAAGTATCACTCGATGAATATGACAGGTATATCCGGCGGAATCTTGCGAATCTGACTTAACTTGACGGGAAAACACCTCAAGCATGATCTCACAGCCTACTCGTGGTCTGTATCATTTTACCCCACCTTTATACTAGCCTAAAGCCACCAAGGAGACACCAAAACATGCACCAATGGTGTATAGCTCAAAATAGGATGTTATAGGAGGCGGCAGGAGAAAAGGAGAAGGACGCGCCAAGAGGGTATGGGTTCTATAGGCAATAACAAGGGTTGGGTTATCAAGAACCTACCAACTAGCTGGCATTGAGGCAGTTGGAGGGACCAGTCAAGGGTCAGGGAAGAAGGTTCCAAGGAGGACAGAACTACCAAGGGGGCAGGGGAGGTTCTACCCTCCAGGATGGAGTCAGGGCATGAGGCCACCCCTTCCCCATTAACATCAAGCTATGGAGATATCCTAGGGATGGGGCGATAGGAGGAGAAATGGACGAAGAGGAAGGATAGGAGAAGTGGTGGAGTTGTTAAACTATGACTTTCATCAGAAGCAAGGTCACGCAATGGCTACATGTCCAGAATTTCTAGAGCTGAGATGGGCAAGAGGGCAAGGTAAGCCGTAGCAAGCGGTGCAGATCGAGGAAGTGGCCATGGAGGGAGAAGAGGACCGGTGTGAAGAGAGGGTAAACGTAGGGGGGTATGGAAGGATTGGAGTAATTCATGGGGGGAAGGAATCGAGGCCACCAATAAGGGGAGCCTCCAAACCATACTCCGTTGGAGTGTCGCTACGAAATCCCAGACCGCCTCCCTCCCGTGGAAAGGATTACCTTCTCCGCAAATGATATGACAGATTATGAGGATTCATTCTGCGACACACTGGTGATTCAGAGGGTGGTCGAGAACTTCTCCATCTCTCGTATCTTGGTGGACAATGGGAGCTCAGTCAACCTCATCTTTAAGAAGGCATTTTACATAATGAAGGTGGGGGCAAAGAGGGTGATGTCCTCGGACGGACCGCTCTTCGGTTTCTCGGGAGAGAGGAAGGAAGTAAATGGTGGAGTGGGGCTCAACGTAACTCTGGGGGGACATCACTGCAATTTCCTATTTATGATTGTGGACACTCCTAGCAGCTATAATGTAATCTTCAGCCGACCTCTCATCAGTACTTTCCGCTGCAACCCCTCATCTTTCAATCAATTCCTCAAATTAAACGATGGGGGTGCATGTACGGATTCGAGGAGATCCTAAGGTTTTTAGGCAATGCTACGTCACCGCAGTTAATACTATTTCATGCATGGCAGAAGCTAAGGAGATGGAGAAGATGATAGAGGAGGCTCCAACAAAGTAAGGAGAGGGGCGGGCCCTTGTATAGGGAGGTAGTGTGGAAGAAGATTCAGAGAGAAAGGAGGAGATGATGGTGGTGGACGAAGCAGTGTAAGAGGAGATCCTCGCCCAAGAAGAGAGGGCAGTTGAAGAATGGGAGGAGCAGTCCCGACAGGAGCCGGTAGAAGTGGTGGTGGAGATGCAGATTCTCACCCAAGCAGGAAGGGCAGAAAGGGTGCTGGTCAATGAAAGCTTGGGCCCAGAAGATCAAGAGATAATACTCGCATGCATTCAGCCGAATGTGTACACATTCACCTTGAGTGCGTCGGATATGCCTGACATCGATGCAGATGCAGAGTGCAACTGGCTGGACCTCAATCTGAAGGTTCGCCTCATCTACCAAAAGAAGAGGACCGTGGCCAACAAGCTAGTGGGGCCCATACAAGAGGAAGTAGAAAAACTCCTCAAGGCCGGTTTTGTGTCAGAGATCCAATTTTTGGGTTTGGTCACTAACGTTGTAATGATAAAAAGGGGGATGGAAATTGGAGGTTGTGTGTAGACTTCTCCTTGTTGAATAAAGTGTGCCCAAAGGATTTTATCCCTTGCCTTGAATCGATGCGCTGGTTGACTCAGCGGTTGGTATTTCTAAAATTAGTTTTTTTGATTCTTTTTCAGGTTATCACCAAATCATGATGCACCCCCGGAAGTGAAGGATATGTCCTTCAACACAAGCCGCAGATGCTACAGCTATAACAGATTCTCTTCGGGCAAAGGTATGTAGAGGCAACCTACCAAAGGATGATAGATAGAGTCTTTCGGTGGCAAAAGGCGATTAACCTGGAATTGTATGTAGATGTTCTACTAGTGAAGTGCAAGGATGTGAACTCTTCACTTTGGGACTTGGAGTAAACATTCTCTGCCCTATGAACATTCAAGATAAGTATAAATCCCTAGAAGTGTGTTTTTGGGGCAAGCTGGGGGAAGTTCCTAGGACACCTCCGGACCCCGGCCGCAGTAGAGCCCAACCTGGACAAGGTAAAAGCAATCATGGAGTTGGGATCGCCAAAGAACACTAAGGAAGTCCAACGCCTGACTGGAAAGCATGCGGGGCTAAGAAGGTTCCTTTCCCGGGCAGGGCATAAGAGCTAGCCTTTCTTCAGGATATTATGTGGGAATTAGAAGTTTGAATGGTCTAAGGAGTGTGAGGAGGCCTTCCAGTCCCTAAAGAACCAACTCACCAAGGCCCTTCTACTCCAAATACCCAAGGAAGGATAATACCTGACCTTGTACCTCGGAGTGGGGACAGAGGCTATAAGCAACATTTTGGTCTGAGAGGAGGGGAAGAAGTAGTTGCCGATTTACTCTATGAGCCGGATCTTGATGAGGGCTGAGCTCAAGTATCCAATCCTAGAGAAGCTGGCCTTTACTTTGGTCCTCTTAGCTTGAAAACTCCAACCCTACTTTCAGGTCCACTCAATCCGTATGGTGGATGACCATCCCCTCAGTAACATCTTTGAGGGGGTGGAGCATTCGGGATGGCTGGCAAAATGGTCGGTGGAATTGAGTGAGTTCGACATCTCTTTTGTCCCACGATATTTCGTTAAAGCTCAAGTGGTGGCGGACTTCTTTATTGATTGTGTGGTTGGGTAGAAAGAGGGTGAACCGGGCCACCTAACAGCTTGGAAGCTGATGGTACATGGGGCTTTAGGAAAGCATTCCTTGGGAGAGAGAGTGGTTTTGGAGAGCCCCAGGGAATGAAGATTGAGTATTCCATAATGATACGCTTCCCTGTCACCAATAACTAAGCGGAGTATGAAGCGGTCATCACAAAGATGCGGCTCGCTAAGGAGTTGGTATTACAAGATATGGAGGTGTTGATCGATTTGATGCTAGTAGCCTAACATGTTCAAGAGGAGTTCGAGGTAAGGGATCCAACCCTACAACAATACTTGGCCAAAGTGACGGCCCTAGTCAGGGGGGGGGGAGGGGTGGGTTCCAAACATCCTCCATCTAACATGTGCCGAGGGGGGAGAGTGTCGTTGTAGATTGACTGGCCAAGCTTGGTCTAAGGACAGGAGGGATCATGATAGACTTGTTCCGACCATCAACAAAGGAGGAAGAGTTGATGAAGATAGACCAATGCCCCTCATAAAAAGATCTATTCTTTATATTCCTAACAACCGGAGAATTCTCGGGGGAAGTCCCAGACAAATAGTGCTTTAAACATAAGTCGACATATTATATATTACGTGAAGGAGAGCTATTTTTGAATACCCATTCGAGACTTCTGGCTAGATGTGTGGCTGAGGGGGAAGTTCCAAAAATCATAGAAGAGGTCCATTCAGTAGAGTGTGGGAGCCACACTAGGAGCAGGACCCTGGAAGGCAGGATAATTCGGCAAGGGTACTTCTAACTAACCCTGAGTAGTGATGCAGAAGAATTCGTAAGGGAATGCCACAAATGTCAGCTATTCGCACCACTCCAACTCCAGCCTGCCCAGAGACTCAGGAGTATCATGGCCCCATGTCCATTTATAATTTGGGGGATGGACCTAGTAGAGCCTTTTCTCCATACCAGTGGGCAGAGAAGGTTCCTTTTGGTAATGATTGACTATTTCTCAAAGTTGCTTGAAGTCAAGGCACTAGCCAAGGTAACCTCTCAGGTTATTCATAACTTTGTATAGGGGATAACATCTGTCGACATGGACTACCTTAAGACATAGTCACCGACAATGGCCCGCAATTTGCTAGTAATGAATTTATCAGCTTCTGTGGATAACTCGGGATTGACCTCAGGTTTTCGTCCATCCATCACCCCTGGAGTAATGAGCAAGTGGAAGCAGCAAATAAGATCATCGTGAACATATTGAAAAAGAAGGTTGAAAACTTAAAGGGAAGTTGTGTGGAACACCTTTCGTCGGTCCTCTGGGCTCTAAGGACCACGTCCAACACTACTACGAGGGAAAACAATTCAAGCGTTTACATGGCTGTGAGGCCATGATCCCCATTGAGTTCGAGGTCAAGACACTGCGTGTGGTCATTATAGGAGAAGGAAATGAAGACTGGAGAATTTAGAACGGGGGTGAGATGCGGCTCTCATTGTACCTAGTGGAAGAGCTCCGGGTTCTAGACATCGTCAGGCAAGAGGAGATCAAATGTCTTATGGCAAGGTACTTTGACAAACAATTTGTACGCATCAAACTATTTGTAAAATGGGATCTAGTTTTGAAGAAGGCAGATGCGGCCGGGATGTCAGCGTTAGATGGGAAGCTCAACCCTAATTAGGTGGGTTCATGCATCATCGAGGAATCCCTCAAATCAGGGGGCTATAGCCTCCAAAATGAAGAAGGGATAACCGTCAGTAACACTTGGATTGGTGATGACTTGAAATGCTTTTACCCCTGAGTGTGAATAAAGAAGGTGTTAATTTCCATTAACACTTTTCTTTCTTTTAATGCTCTCCCCCTTCTTCCTTCCCTCATCGGACGTCTTAAATGAAAATGAAAAATAAGTCCCGAGGCAATCCCGCTGGCAGGCACTCACCTAGCTGGCAGGTTTGGAAGGCCCTCGGTGGATGTTGTGAAGTATCTTGGAACTAAGTCCAAAAGTGATCACACTGTCAGGCTCTCACCTAGCAAGTAGGACTGGAAGGCCCTCGATAGACATTGTGAAATATAATGGAAATAAGTCCCGAGGAAATCGCGCTGTCAGGCTCTCACCTAGATGGCAGGTATGTAAGGCCCTCGGTGGACGATGTGAATTATCTTGTAACTAAGTCCCAAGGTGATCCCGTTGTCACGCACTAACCTAGATGATAGGTATGGAAGGCCATTAGTGGACATTGTGAAATATCATGGACCTAGTCCCAAGGTGATCCCACTTTCAGGCTCTCACCTAACTGTCAGGTCTAGAAGGAATTAGTGGACATTGTGAAATATCTTAGAATGAAGTACCAAGGTGATTCTGCTGTGAGGCTCTCACCTAGCTGGCAGGTCTGGAAGGTCCTCGGTGGACGTTGAGAAATATATTCGAACTAAGTCCCGAGGTGATCCCGCTGTCAGACTCTAACCTTGTTGGTAGATTTGGAAGGCCCTCGGTGGACATTGTGAAATATCTTGGAACTATGTCCCGAGGTGATCCCACTGTCAGGATCTTACCATGCTGGTAGGTCGGGAAGGACCTCAGTGGATGTTGTGTAATATCTTAGAACTAAGTCCCGAGGTGATCCTGCTGTCAGGCTCTCACCAATCTGGCAGGTCTTGAAGGCCTCGGTAGATGCAGTGAAGATCTTGTAACTAAGTCCAGAGGTGATCTCGCTATCAGGCTCTCACCTATCTGGCAGGTCTAGAAGGCCCTCGGTGGACGTAGTGAAGATCTTGGACTAAGTCCCGAGTTGATCCCGTTGTAAGGCTCTCACCTTGCCGGCAAGTCTAGAAGGCGCTCGGTGGACTTGGTGAAGCACTTTGGAAGGGGATGGTCCAAGGAGAATGATACTTATTTAGAGTATGACAAGAGGGACCTAGATGCACGAGCTAGGTCTGCATAGCGCGAAGACCCATTCGATAATACCTATTCGGCAAAAGCCCACTCGGTAGGCCAACTCGACAGACTACCATCTCCGAGTAAGGAATCAAGGTCGTCTCTCACCGGACTCTGTCCACGAGTGCAAAGGCAGTGCGGTCACTGCCTAAAGGACTAGGCAAGTGAGAACATGCGTAGTTAAGGTAAAGTTTTCGCTAAAACACCCTTTGGGCTAGAGCGATTTGGTCGCAGCCTAGGAACTAAGGGTTGGCGACAAGCGAATTTGGGGGAGCATCTGCGAGTTGTAAGAAGCAAGAAGTAAAAAAATTAAAAACAACAGCCATTTCGGCAGAGAAAAAAACTTAAAATTTTAAGATATATTGTATCTCAAAAATAATTGTTCTTATAATTCGGGGTCTCGCCCCTAACATGATTGACCAAGAAAAAAATGCAAGTCATAGATAATCAAAAAATGGAAGGTCTTCACGAGGAGTAGTCGGGCTTCTTGCTAGTGGACCCATCGTTCCCACGGAGGGGTGAGTCGGCGTCATTATCTTTAAGACACCTTTTTTCTTTCAAAACCACAAGGTCTTATGCCTAGAACCGCCATTTTGCGGTGAAACCCATGCTCAGGAGGGTCACTACTACAAAACTTCGATTCTACTGTCGTTGATGATCACCAAAGAAGCAGAAGTATCAACAAAGATAAGTCCACAAAATCACCATATATATATAAAAGCAAAAGAAAGTGTTATAGTCCACAATGAGTACAAAATATGAAAGTGAGTAGAAAAGAATGGGGCTTAAGCCCGGTACATGTCAAATACATATAATCTGTCTCACACATATAGATGAAGCAACTGAAATCAATCCTCGACTTGTCACCGTGTAATAATGGTAGTGTGCATCAACTGCTCATCATGTCCTGCCTCCTTGTCCTTTCGGTGTTGATGCTTCTACTGCTCGGTCCCCTAAAATGATATGGTCACTAACCGTTAGTCATAAAAACTAAGTCACTATCATCCTTGCCTCTCCCTCGCGACTCCTAGGCACTGTGCGAGGAGGATGAAAGCGGAGGACAACAAAGTAGAGTTGAATAAGCAGGTGAAAACTACCCTAGCAGGTGTATGTATAAAAGAACTATAACAATAAAAGAAAGCTAGCAGTTCTATAATAATGAAGCAGTAATGTAAACATGTAAAGTGGAGCAGTAAGTGTACAAAAAGTAAAATAAGAAATAAGTAACCTAAACTTATATGAATGCCCGTACAAGCTTATAAGTTAAGGGGACTTTTGTAAGGCTCCCATCGTATAAAAAGTCTCATACCAATTTATACGATGGGGTGTCGGGTTGTGTGCAAGTATAAGTGTAGTGTAATGATATGTCATGATTCATGCAAGTGCAACACACACACATGACTATATACGCATAGACCTTTACTTCCCCCCTTTTTGGAGCCTAACCTCCAAGGATACCTCCGTAGTGGCAAACGGAAGCAGTGGGTTGGGCCTCGCCCACCTCTAAACTGGTATCATCACTACCAGTCAGACCTATCATATGCCTCAATGCTGGTGCACTAAGCAGAGCTCCTGCGTACTCTTGCCGGCTAGCGCACTGGACTTTACTCGGCTAAGCGCAAAACCACACTTTCTGAGTCAACGTATTGGTATCGATGCAATGATCCTCCAATACAGAAGACCCACCACCTTATATTCTTATGCACATGCAACATTATTGTATTTCCCCCTGATCCAAATCTCATCGGACAAACCGGTCCATAATAAATATCTACCGAGTCATCGCCTCGCCGGGCTAACCTGCCCATCACCAAAACCACCGAATCTACCGCTCGTGAGACCCAACCTAGCTCCCACAACACCGGGGAGTGTGAGTGTAAGTTTAATCCAAGAGTATTTCTAATAACTCTTGTATTCCATTTAGTCTTTCAGCTTACGTTAACCTTGGACTGCCTAGGGCATTCCCTGTGAAGGGCTCTCGAGGACACTAGGAACTATGATGGGCTGAAGCCCAAAGCTCCGTTTCGTAATGTACTTATTATTACTGGTTTCTACCCATATACAGCCCTATTTAAAGTTATATTTAATCTAACCCTATTGTATTTTGACTCTTTCTCTCTCCATTGGAAAGACGATCCTTCGTCGATCCCGAGCACCACCTAATACTAGTCAACCCAACACTCTCCTCATCATGACTCATAATGAAGTTATGAAGCTCTCTTTTTCACCTTACCAAATCAGTTTACAATCAACCCAACTCCTTATGTCCATCCTTCATACTAACACAAATCTGCAGTTTTACTATGTGCATACCAACCTAAGCCGTATGGTGAGCATGAGGGGTGATCCCCCTTCAAATATTCTTTCAAATGCCTTAGGATTTTTACTGGGGGTCTATCATGACATATTTAGAGTAAATCCAGAAAATTGTAATTTTCCTAAGTTATTTAGCATTTATTAAATTTTTCTCAAAATTAGGCCATAGATGGTTTTGAACATGTAGTACAAGGTGTCCTTTAGTTATGACCTTCCAAAAATTATGGTAACTATATGATGCAAAAATATCAAAGAGTACTAAGTTTTACAATCTTTCATAAAAGTATTGACCCCTAAATAATTAATTCAAGATAAATACAATAAATAGAATTAAAGAGAGAAGTACCTCAAAGTATTATCTAAAAAATTACATAAAAATAACAAGGGCTTTAATATTATCATAAATCATCACTTATTAAGTTTTATAACATTCTAAATTAGTTTAACAAAGATTTTATCAGAATCTTCCATATGAGAAACATAAAGGTTATAACTACAAGTACGAGCTAATGTCTTCCAAACATCCTACAATAAGTTCCAGAGACTCATATTGTTATAAAAACTCTTCTACCAAAATTTCATAAGGATCCAAGGTCATTTGACCCTTCAAATTTTTTAATAAAGGTATATGCCTAAACAATTCCCAATAGATTAAAGTTGTGTGTCAAAGTCTAAATATTACCAAATTCCTTCCTAGGGCTATTCACCACCCTATGACCTCATGGACAAAACTCTTAGTTCATACAAGGACATATCACACCATATCCTTCTCAAACCCCCAAAGTTCAACCATAGGGTTTGAACTAGGGTCCTATGGCAAATCCACCCCAATCAATCTCAAACTCCATGAGAGGGTGTTTTTACTGACCAAGGAGCTATGGCCAAAGTCCCAACCCCATTGGGTGAGAATTGGCCCCTCTATGCCCCAAACACTCTTTTGCCCTAAATTATCCTTAAGGGACCAAACTTTGGTCACACCAATACCTATTCAAATCAAACTCAATTCTCATAGCAAAATGATTTCCAAAAATTTGGTGGGTTTGGAGGTAATTAGACCCCTTAAATAATTTATACATGGTTTATTAAATTTTTATAATAACTATAGCAAAATGTTTTCCAAAATTCTCATTTTTAGATATGTTATAGGTATAGATACGAGTGACTCCCAACCCAAATTTCTAGTCGTTTGGATGACTGGATTGATAGGGGCACTATATTTAGTCTTTGGTTAACCCTAGGTATATACTACACCATTTTCAGTGATGTGGTCAAACCACTGACCCAAATTGGTTGAAACAATTTGTAAACTAAAGTAGACTCAAAGGCCTACAACTTTTGGGACTGGCTAAATTTCCTAAAATAGACTCTAAAGGCCGCGTTTAGCACCATCAAAAAGTACTTGATAAAGGAGTAATTAATTACTTTACATTATATATAAATACATATAAAAATAATAAATAAGCACTATTCATCTTCCCAATAAACTCGAACAGACTGGAAATCTACATTTCCTGTAGCTTTTCCAAAGCTTAATACTGGCCACCCGGTTACCTCCAGGGCCAGCCACCGCCACCACCACCTTCTTCGAGGTGGTGGTTATCGCCCGACGGTGGTTTGGTTGCCGGAGGTGGTGGTTTACGGCAAACCCGCCACCATGATTATTCGGAAAACTCCATTTTTTCTCACTTGGATCGGCTCGTTTGAGCCCGATTTCTCAGCCTAATTTGATCTAGATACTAGCACAAGGGGAGAGGATGAGAAGTGGTCCGTGTTTGGGGTTCGACGACGACGGCGGCGGTCGGCCATGGCGTTTTTCCTCTCCGACAAGCTTGCCTGATTCATAGATCCTCCACCAAAACCATTGATCCAATACATTATTTTGACTGCCAATGACGTTTTGAAGGTGATGGGATGATCAAAAGTGGGAATAGGGGGCTGTATTGGGAGATTTATATTTTTCATGGGAGTGGAGGTGAAGGGGTGGTTGACCATGGTGGTTTGGCTTCCCCCCATTAGTGTTGGCTGGTTGAATTGATAGCATCCTCATCCCAAGAGGCAAGGGAGATGAATGGGGGCAATGGGGAGATGAATTGAGTGACCCATGGCCTCCCTCCATAACTCCTCCCTCTCTTTCTTCTTTCTCTCCTCCATTAAAGGGAAAAAAAACTCTCAATTTTCTCTCTCCTAGTCAACCCCTATGAAATTTAGATGAAATTTCATGTAAATATCAGCCTCCTAAAGTTAATGAGCCACTAAAATTGGGCTTAGCCCAAGTGGCTTGGGCTTGGTTAGGTCATTTAGGCTAGTTTTGCCTATTTTAGGGTTAAGTTGACTTTGGTCAACTTGACCTTTTTAGTTGACCCCAATAGGTCCTTAGTGACCCAATGACCCCCTTTTTGGGCTAAGGAGACTTAGATGGGGTAAAATTGGCTAAGGGAAGGTCCACTGTCACAACCCACATTTTCTCAACGATTAAATCGTATCAGAGTAAGAGAAAATACGCGGGGTGATGCCACATCATGTAGGGATTACTGCACACGCTCAGGCAAAACTCCAGACATTAGATTTAAGGAAAAATTTATAGTTTAATATTAAAGAAAACAAGTTATATCTTAATGGCCGTATCCCTCGGAACAATGGATCTGCTAGTCCAAAATATATATTTATATATAGCGGAAAATACTTTGGTTAAGTCGCTTAGTCACCCTAAATTGTCCCCGAGGGATGACTCATGGTATGCACGACCCTAGAGGTTAGTAAAGTATATATAAAAAATACAGTCTTTACGCTATTATGAAAAATAGTGTCTGAGTTTTAGAAACATGACGTGCATGAGATACATATAGTAATGCTTTAGGGTTTTAAAATACCTAATATGCAACCTAGCATAAATCCTTCCCAGAAAACAAGTGAACAACCTCAAATAGGCAAAAGTAGCAGTTTTAGTTCATACCCAGAATCATAAGTAAGCCACCAGTGGGCGTCAACAACCTGACACGAACCCATTTGTGAGTATGCATGTCTATACAGAAAGGAAGATAATTACCTCACAAGGATGAAGAACAACAACCTCAGCTACCTAGGAGGCCACAAGCAAGCTCCACAAGAGTACTAACCGTCTAACTGGCTACAACCTTAACCTGAGGCATTCAAAAAAAGAATACCTCAGCAAGTAAAAAAAAGAAACAAAGGAAGTGGAGCGTTAGGTTCATAAGCAATAAAAGAAGGGGGTTTACAAACCCTGCAACAAAAAGCTATCAGTAGAAGAAAAGGCATGACAGTAAAAAGAAACACTGTCCAAAGAGCAGTAAAAGTACACCAATTGTGAACACAAATAGCAACAAGCTCTGTTAAATACCCGCAGCAGCACCAAGGCAAACATATGCCAAAAGAAATAGCCATGAGAAAGGAAAGGAACTAACAGTCCTAAACTTTGTGAATTATTGGCCGTGGTGAAAACCTTGGGTCGGAGTGGGCGGCAGATCCCTCACCAACAACCAGACCCAAAAACACTCAAGGGTGAAAACAGACGGTGGCAGCTACAAAGTCCACACACCAAACCATACTAGCCCCAATACGGTCTAGGTGTTTGTGGCTACAGCTCAGCACACACAATTAGACCCTTATAGAGCCCACAAAACCACACCACTTGCCATAATCCATGAATCGGCATGCAAAAACTAGCCGAACACAAAACACCCCACCCCCCCCCCCCCTCCTAAGGGAAAAAGCCAAACTAACAATCCTAAGGAAACACACCAAACCAATGAAAAACTGTCGAGTTCACTCGGTGCGGCATTGAGTGAGCTCCACTCACTGAACGCCAAACTAGACAAGGCATTGAGTGAGCTTCACTCACTCAGTGCCGAATGCTAACCAGGGATGGCGTCGAGTCCACTCGATGCGACGTTGAGTGAGCTCCACTCACTCAACTCCAAAAGACTTAGCAGCAAAAACTAGCCTCGGCGTTGAATGAGTTCACCACACTAAACGCCAAACCTAACAGCCAAGGCGTTGAGTGAGGTCCACTAACTCAACGCTTTTGACTTGGAGAAAAAACTTGCATTAGCGTTGAGTGAGTCCACCACACTCAACGCAAAAACAGCCACAGCATTGAGTGAGGTTGACTCACTCAACGCCAAATGACTTAGCCGCTGGGAAAAAACTGCGGCGTTGAGTGAGTCCACCTCACTCAACACCAAACAGCCACTGCGTTTAGTGAGGTTCACTCACTCAGCGCCTAACAACTTAGCCGCATAAAACTGGCTGTGGCGTTGAGTGAGTTTACCTCACTCAATGCCAAAACATCCACGGTGTTGAGTGAGGTTCACTCACTCAACGCCTAACAACTTAGCCGCAAGAGAAAACCTTAGCGTTGAGTGAGTCCACCTCACTCAACGCCAAAACAGCCATGACGATTTGTGAGGCAGACTCACTCATCGCCAAATTACTTCGCCGCAGAACAAAAGCTTTAGCGTTGAGTGAGTCCACCACACTCAATGCCAAATAGCCATGGCATCGAGTGAGTGCACCACACTCAACGCCAGAAGCCTAACAGTCTAGGCGTTGAGTGAGGTACACTCACTCAACGCTTTTGACTTAGCCAAAATTCCAGAAAAAAAAACTTGGAGCTAACCCAACCCCAGCCCACTCAACACCTACTATCCAGAGAGTTGGAAAAATAATTCCCACTCTCTTTCCTACCCCTTCTACCAGGCCACAACTACCTAACAAGTTGGACTGATGCTTAATAAAGCAAACCCTACCTTCAGCTACTAACTGGACACCCAACCGAGAACAAAAAAGGAGAAATTAACCTAACTCTTGGTCTCACTAGAGCTGGACAAAACTGAAGCAAGGAAACACTACTGCACTAGATCTTTGAAGCAAAACCGAGCTAATTACAAGAATTACCAAGTAAAAGAAAAGGGCAACCTTGCAAGGGCAAGGAGCCACTTGCCTCACCGCCTAGATGCAGCAGCTGCTTCCAAAACTCGGCACCGGCGGCAAGATAGGCCATCTAGGAAGGAAGATCTGGATGAAAGCAAGCCGGATCTGCCTTCTCCCAAGAAAACCAAACACTAACCACACCTAAACACGCCGACCAAAGCTTCAGCTCCACCGCCTCCTTACTTCCGCTGGAAGTCAGCAAGCTCGGGAAATGGGGAGAAATGGGGAGGAGGAGAAAAGCTAGAGCTTCTAATAACCCTCCATTCACTTACTCTAAAGCTAATAAAATATTCTAGCACTCAAAGCAATCAGCCAGGCTGTCTCTCCTAAAACCGCTACCTCAAGCTAAAATATAAACTATTATATACAACTATATATAATATATAATATTTAATACAATATATAATAAATCTATAGATACAGATATATATATATGTATATACAAACATATAATCTTAAGCTTAAACAAAACAGCCACCGAGATGGCTATCGACACCCCAAGCTCAACCCAAACATGATAATACATACTTACATATATATATATATATATAATTGGCAAATCAAACTTAGCCTAAAACAAGGCACCAGCCCTACAAAGCTCGACCACACAAGGTCATGCTCAACAAACAGGTAGCCACTACTAGATAACAAAACAAACGTCGAAACGACGCGAAAAAACACAATATCTCGGATTTCGACAAAACTCGCACCGTATCTAAACACCCAAGCTATGAAAACAAAATCCTACGATCAAAACTCAGGCTATCACTACCCGAAGCCAAGGCACAAGCACTCCCCGAGAGCCTCACCGTGTCACAAAACCAGACCCGGCTTGCTAGTGAATCTTGCCAATGGGCTACAAACAGGCCACTAAAGGAAACTAAAGAGCTAAGACCACGCTCTAACAATGGCAAAAGGCCAAAAACGCGTCATCGTAACGCCAAACAATGATGAAACAAAACATAGAAAAACCGGGGGCGTTGCAGCCACCCCCCCTAAAAGAAAATTTTGCCTCGAAACTTTACACATAAAACTTCTATCAAGAAGGAAAAGAAATAGCTAAGCTAGAGCTACAAAAGAAAGCACAAAACATACCAGGCATAAGGTCAGGGAAACGGATGAGGGTAAGCCTCCCTCATCGCAGACTCTAGCTCCCAAGTCGCACTTTCCACACCCTGATTCCTCCACAAAATCTTAACCATAGGAATGGTTTTCCTCCGCAACACGCAATCCTGAGCGTCCAAAATACGAACAGGCACCTCCACATACGAATGATTCGGCTCCAACTGAGGCACATAATCCAAAACCTGCCTGCCACTCTGCACACATTTCCACAGCTGCCTGACATAAAAGACATCATGCATGCCAGGAAAATTTGCGGGCAACACCAACCTATATGCTGCCACACCGATCCGCTCAACAATCTCAAATGGCCCCACCTATCTCGGGTCCAACTTTCGATTCTTTCTAAACCTCTTAACCCTAATCATCGGGGAAACCTTTAGGAACACCAAGTCCCCCACAGCAAAAACTAAGTCAGATCTATGCCGGTTGGCATTCTTCTCGTATCTCTCCTGGGCTATCTGAAGCTTCTCCGAATAAGCTTCACAGTAATTTCCATCTCTTCGAGCGCTTCTGGACCCAAAAGCGGTCCCTCGCCAACCTGAACCCAAAACAAGGGAGTCATGTAGCACCTCCCATACAATGCTTCAAAAAGAGCCATTTGCAAGCTTTCTTGATAACTGTTGTTATACGCAAACTCCATAAGCCGCAAACGCTCATCCCATGCTCCTCTGTGGTCTAAAATATAGCATCTAATCAGGTCCTCCACTATCTGATTAACTCGCTCTATCTGACCATTTGTATGTGGGTGGTATGCAGTAGAATATCTCAAATCTGTACCCAACCCTCCTTACAAAATATTCCAGAAGCGAGATGTAAACTAGGAGTCTCGGTCTGAAATAATGCTGACTGACACACCGTGCACCCGGATGACCTAATTCAAATATAGCTCAGCTTTCTTCCTCATCAGATAGTCGATCATAAGAGGTACGAAGTGAGCACACTTCGTCAATCTGTCCTCAATCCCCCAAACTGAGTCATATCCTCTAGGAGATCTTGGTAAGCTTGTAATAGAATCCATCGAGATGCTTTCCCACTTCCAAGTCGAAAATCTCCAAGGGAGTCAGCTTTCCACCACAGCTTCCATGATCGAATTTCACATGCTTGCAAGTGTGGCACTCAAAAACATATCTGGCTATGTCACCTTTCCTCCCAAACCACCAGGGAATCTACTTCAAGTCTTATACATCTTAGTAGAACCTGGATGGTAGGAAACACTAGAACCATGCACTTTCCTGCACAACATAACTCAGATATCCGTAATGGAGGGGATACAAAATCTGTTGCGGTACTTCAAAGTACCCGCATCCTCAATCGAGAACCGGCAACTCCCCACAGAAATATCCATCAAAAGAAACTCTTCTACTAAAAGCTCGGCGGAGAGGTTAAAAAACTTCTCCGTATTCCGGCTCAAGACATCGGCCACCACATTATCCTTGCCCGGATAGTACCAGATCTCAACATCGTAGTCGGCCACATACTCCAACCATCACCGTTGGTGCAGATTCAATTCCTTCTGGGTGAAGACGTACTTTAAACTGTTGTGATCAGTAAAACTCTTGCACTGTGCGCCATAAAGCAGATGTCTCCACTACTTCAGTGTATAAATCATGGCTGCAAACTTTAAATCATGCATAGGGTAATTCCTCTCATGAGTCTTCAGTTGCCTTAACCCACACGCAATCACCTTCCCGCCTTGCATCAAAATGCAACCATGACCAACATGCGATGCACCAACATAAACATCATAATCCAAGCCTTCCGTAGGCAAAGCCAAAACCTGGAGCAGTTCATAATCTATTCTTTTCGTTCTTGAAAATCTTCCTCGCACTTCTCGCTCCCAACGAAGGCTGCATTCTCCCGCATCAATTGAAATCCCTAGTCCGTTCCACAACAACTGATATTTCCTCTAGGTCGACTGAAATCTCATTCTTGTTATCCACTTGACCAAGAAACAAACCCTGAGGCAACCAAAACTCGCACTTGCTCAACATGGCGAACATCTAGAGGTCCCTCAAAGCCGATAAAGCTAAACGCAGATGCTAGTCATGTTCCTCAGCATTGCGGGAATATACCAAAACTTCATCTATAACCATGACTATGAGTCGATCAGAAAATCTTTGAATACCCCAATCATCTAAACTCAAAATGCCCATGCCCGGAACGGAAAACAGTCCCGGGGATACCTGATTTGCGAATCTTAAACTTGTGGTAACTTGAACGAAGATAAAACTTTGACAACCAAGTACCACCATGCTACCTGGTCAAACACATCGTTGATTCTTAGCCTTATAAAATCATTCTCTAGCAACTCAACCAGCTCACATGGGTAATACGATACGGGGCCTTAACAATAGGATGAGTACCTGGCTCCAAATCCATGACAAACTCCTCATCTCTCACAAACGAAAGGCCAAGAGGATTGGCTGGAAAGCTAATCCTCAAACTCGCGCACCACCGAGATCTCCTCCGAACGCGACAATCTAACCTTGGGTTCCAACACCGAAACCAACAAGCCAAAACACTACAATCTAAAAGCCACTAGGCACAAACTGCCGAACTAACTAGAGAACCCTGGCATGGGTATCCATATACACTTCCGGGTTGACCGCTGTCCTTAACAAAGTCCAAGTGCTTACCCTTACACTGGATAACTACATCATATCTGTACATCCAAAACAAACCCAAGATCACATCAACATCTACCAGATCTAGCATCTTAAAATCCGCAATCATAATAAAAAAAGATCACCTAACAGGACTGGACAACTCTGACGACCTTAGTCCGACCCCACAAAACCACCAGAAGAAAACCCTGACGCAAACTACGTCACCAAGTCGATCGACTGACAAGCGATAACGCACAATGAAAGCTCTAGCCACGAATGGGTGGTAGTGCCAGAATCAAAAAGGACACGCGCACATCGTTTTCTTTCCTTAAATCTTCCTATAATATTGCGCACACATCTAAGGAAACAGATGTGAAAACTACAACCGAAAAAGAAACGCGACAAAATGGCTAGGGAGAAGTCTAACCTGAAATATCCTGGGTAGAAGTCTAAGCATCTTCTGAAGAAATCATTGTTGGAACACCCTATTCCTAATTTGGGCAAGGATCACTATGTTTTTAGGAAATCAGTTTGACCTAGATGTATAGTTGAAAAGGTCAAGTTAGAATGAGTCTAGGGCTTAAAACTTAGGCTTGAAGCTGCCCCCAGGACCATCCAAGGATTCATACTTAGAGCTGAGACAAAGACAATTATCGTTGAGCTTAGGTCGACGAAACGTCAAACTCCGTTCGATGCTCTCTGAGCTCAACTCTGCTAAATCGTCGAACTCCGGTCAATGATCTTCGAGCTCAGATCGACGATCTGCCTTCAGCTTATTCTTCAGGTCGCTGAGCTCCGGTCGACGATCTTTGAGCTTAGGTTGACGTTTTCTGTCTGATGTTCAATCCAATCTTTGAGCTCAGGTCGACGATCGTAGAGCTCAGATCGACGTTTTTCCTGAGAGATCGACGACTTTGAGGTTTCAAATTCAGTCAGCTTTTGGAATGTTTTTCAAACTCTCTCAGCATTTATTTCAAGAGATCCGCTAGCCGTTTTCATTTATTCTGGAGCAAGTTTCAAGGGATTTATCAGAGAATGTTTATTGGACTTTCCTCTAGAAGGCAAAACATTTATGGAAGTCATTTATTGACTACTAACGGCTATCTTGGATAGAGGATTTTCAGAGAATAAAACATCTTACAACAGATCAAGATAATGAATCTATCACTTAATACAGACATACACAGATAGTCAGAAAAACTTAGAGGAAAATCAAGTGATCAATCCTGAAAAGTTTTGATTGAATATTGGCATACTGAAAAGTGATCATAGCTTCAACATCAAGGACTCCAAACAATTCATATTTCAGCCTCTACTGAAACCATCTTCTGCTGGAGATCTGAAGCTTCTGAAGACCTATCACCCTAGCAAAGCTCTCATCTCTGAACCATCTACATCTCAGGGGGAGATTTGACAACACAATCAATCAACTAAGTGTTCTCTCAGTGATTGAGACAGAGAAGACAACTTCACCGCTTCCTTTTTCTTTTCTTGCTGTAAAAGGGTTATCAAGACTCCCTTCAAAAGTTTTGGTTCTGGTTCTGAGAGCCTTATCAAAACTCAGTGGTGGCAAGACACCTGATCAAAAAATCCAGTTTAGTTTTTGAGCACCTTATCAAAAGCTCATTGGTGCTCAGGACACCTGATCAACTCATCCTGAACTGGATTCCTACCAAGGGTGGTAGAAGAGTGGATGTACCCAGGTTTTTGGGGAACCACTATAGCTCCTTGTGTCTTCTGGTTTTCTTGTGCATATTCTTTGCTGTGTGTTGTGGTTTTTATTTTACTGCTTTAGTTTTATTTCTACATCAAAGCACCTTACACCTATACATAAATTAAGCATTTACTGCTGTGCAATTTTAATTTGTAAATTTACTTTAAAATACTCTATTCACCCCCCCCCCCCTCTAGAGTTAAGTTAGATCTTACCCTCACTTTCAATTGGTATCAGAGAGAGGTTGGTTGTTCATACAGGCTAACACCTGAACCAAAATATCCCTGATAAGATCAATCCTTTAAGAGGGTTATTTTCATTATATTTAATTTTATATAAAGACATGGTACAGAATAAAGATTATGCAAGCACCAGGCCTCTAGTGTGCAATCTATCCAAGTTTGCACTTTGGAAAGCAAGGATTAGACTTTATATGAACTCTATTGATGAAGACATATTTAATTGTTTTTTGACAGTGTCCCCAAGTCCACCAGCAAGATCAAGTACAAATGCTATTCCACCTCCTTCAGGAACAGATGCTGAAATAAAGCAGTGGAAGACTGCAGATGCCAAGGCCATGAATATCTTAGCTCACACAATGTCTGATAAGATATTTCAGAAGGTAGCTGAATACAACTCAGCCAAAGGAATTTGGGACAAACTTTCTTAGATTGTCTCAGGATCTGCTGATGAGAGAAAAGATAGAAGATCCCATCTCATATCCCAAAATGAGAACTTCAAGAAAGGAGAAGCTGAATCAGTTACAGACATGTACAACAGACTAAGTTTGATTGTCAATGAGTTAAAGACTCTGGATAAAGAAATCTCATTGACTGAGCTGAATGACAAAATCCTAATGTGCTTCGCCAGCACTTGGGATTCAAGAATCTGGCCAATCAAAGATGCCATAACTCTAAATGAGATTACAACTGAAGCTCTCCTTGGCAAGCTCAAATCTTTTGAGCTGCTCATTAAAAATAGAGAAAAAGAACAGAAGGCTGCCTCACCAGCCACAAGGAAGGAGAAGACCATAGCCTTCAAAGCTACAGAAGAGGAGACTGAAGATAAAGCTACAGGAAATGATGAGCTCCTAAGTCTACCGGCCAAAAGATTCGACAAAATGGCCAGAAAAGACTTCAGAAAGAGATCATACAAGGGACATGATAAGCTAAGGTATGATAAATCAAATAACAACAAAGAAATTATATGCTTTGGTTGCAGGAAACAAGGGCATATTGTGCCTGACTGTCCAGAAAACAAAAATAAGGACAAGAAAGATAGAAGAGAAAGAAGAAAGGAGAAAGACTTCAAGAAGAACACCTCAGACAAACCCTCCTACAACAAGAACACACATGCAAGGAAGGGATTTGTTGCTGAGACATGGAGTGAAACTGAAGAGGATTCTGAAGCCTCATCCAGCTCCAGTGATGATGAGGATGATGCTGATGAAAAGGAAATTTTCATGATGGCTATCAATGCCTCTCAAACAGATTCAGAAGCAGAAGAGTCAGAAGCAGATTCAGAAGTTCAACTAGAAGAAGATCAGGTAATCAATTCATTTGATTTCAATTCTGAGGACTTTAGACATGAGTTTAAAGTATTATGCCTAGATCTGTTGGAGTCTGAGAAGGAAATCACTTCCCTCAGAAAACAACTATCTGAGTATAGCACTTTAAAATCAGAGAACCTCAAACTCTCTAAAGAGTTAGAATGCTATAAGGAGGAGATAGCTTCACTGAAGAGTGAACTATCCAAGGCCAAGTAGTTTGAAGAATCCCTTAATGGGAGAATTATCAAACTGATGGATATCACAAGCACAGTGAACTCTAGACTTAATAGTACACTGGGCTTGGGAGCTTTATCCAGCCAGCCTATAGTTCTGACAACTCCAATCAAATTTATCTCTGATAAAGGGAAGGAAGTTGTAGAGGTAGCTAGGAAGAATGTAGATGTAACACACCAAAATGTTGTAGGAGCGACGGGGATCGAATTTGGCCAAGACAAGCTTTTGGTGCAGGTGACACGGGCCCCGACACGGGCGTGTCAGAGGCCGTGTCGGGCGTGTCGAGCTCGGGCCGTGTAGTCAACCAGTACAGGTCGACGATGGTCGTGTGGTGGAACACGGCCTAGGACACGGGCGTGTCCCAGGCCGTGTCACACCTGGGCTGTGCGGTTGGGTACACGGGTAATGACACGGGCACAAACACGGGCGTGTCTAGTTTGACACGGGCGTGTCTGGTGCCGTGTCACCAAGCCATGTACCTCTCTGACTGCAAATTGTTGGCCAATTGCACACGGGGGGCGTGACACGGGTCCCGACACGGGCGTGTCGCAGGCGACACGGGCGTGTCGGAGGCCGTGTCACATGCCGTGTTGCTGGTTTTCAATTTTGGTTGAGACGGCGAATGAGCTACACGGCCAGGCACACGGCCGTGTGTGAACCCGTGTTCGGCCCAATTTTTGGGATTTCAGATCTAATCCTTGTCGTTCGTTTCCTTTGCTTTGGAACCGACGGTGGGGGGCTGCTCCTGGGTGGTTTTAGCTAGGAATAGGGTTTTGAAACCCTTATTTCTCTTGGGTACTCTCTCTCTAAAACCTAGAGAGAAGTGAGAGCTTGGAGGAGGAAGAAGGAGGTCAACTCCGGCGGCCGGTGGAGATTCGGAGCTCCAAATCGCGAGCCGTCTTCGGATCCGCGGAGGCAAGGAGATTGCGGTGCTTTTCATCCGCATAGATTTTCATGGCGCCGCGTAAGAACGCAAGGGTAACGATTTCTCATCCTTGGGCATGTGAAGCCCTTTTTCCCTTTGTATAGGAAGCCCTCTCTCGCGAGTGAGCGAAGAGTTGGAGCGTTCCTTGGGGTAGATATGTATAGTCTCCCTTGTGTAGAGTCCGTAAGCGTAAACGGACATAGGCATTGTGTGTGAAGCCTATTCGGACATGTTGGTCCGGATGGGTGATGTTGCATTGCATTTGAACCGGGCAAGAATCCGGATGTTTGAGTGTTTTCGGGTTTTCTACATGGTAGATTGCATCAGGGAGCCTTGGAGATTTACTCCAAGGTGCACCCGGAAAACTGGGCAAAAGCGGGTTTTGCCAACACGGTGGCCGGGGAGCCAACGTGAACATAATCGGGTTATGTGATTGTTGTGGTGGAAACGGGACTCGGTGAGTCTTGACCTGCGCATATGGCTTAAATTGCCGTTGCGATATGAGCACGGGTAAGGCGGAACCGTACCCGGTATATGTCGTTCGGTAGGACCGTTGGCATGGATGAGGGTCTTCAGCGGTCTATGGCTTAAATTGCTGTGACCAATGCCAGGAAGTCAAAATGCTCATATGGATGACCGTCCAAGAGGCGGTGGTGGATTGGGAACGTCTATGGCTTGAATTGACGTGACGTTGGCCGGTTCGCCGAGAATGTGCCCTGAGTGCACGGGGTGTGTGGCCGTGCGAGCCTACGCCTGTGGTGAAGTGCAAATACTTTATATAATTGTCTATGCTAATAAAGTGCAGGGAAAGAGCATTGTCGCCCCGATTGTGGGGGCGGGATCGTTATAATTTGGTCAGCATTGCTGACCGTTGCTATTGTTTGCCATCGGGCGGTGGTTTGTGGCTTGCAGGTGCTGCAGAGAAGAGCGGGAAATATCGGGCTAAAGCCTTTGTTGCTGTGCCGGCCCTCGAAGGCCTAATTGCTTATGTTTCTTTCCCGTTTTTCATGTATGGCCGCCCTGCGAGCCGAAGTATGAAAACACTTCTTTTGTTAAGTGAACAGTGTAAGGCCTTAAGGCCATTTCTCTTTTGGTGTATGTATACATTCCTGAGTTTGTAGTGGACATTCATGCTGTTGTGGTTGGGTTCTTATTTCTTTTACAACCTAATAAATTGCTTCCGCTAGTTGTTGTGTAGGACGACATGATTGGTTGAATGGTTTCAACGCGTAACCAACCGGTCTGTCCGTAGTATATGGCGTCGGGCCTCGGCCGGACCTACTACTATATGCTATGTGACGGATAGGGGTGTTATAAATTGGTATCAGACTACTGGTTTCGGTCAAGCTTAAATGAATTCGTGGACAAATTCACTTTAAGGGGTGGTGAGCAGATGTGTGCGTCATCGTTATAACATGAAAAGAACCCATGAATGTCCACTTAGGAATGAAAATATATATGTTTGAGGAACCTGCGTGTTCCTATAATTGGTTTTTGCAGTAATTTTTGGTTGCTTATCGGTGTTTTGCACGATTATAGATGACCAGAAGTGGTGCTGGGCCGTCGGAACGGCAAGGTTCTGAGGCGAGCAGTGCGCCAAGTGAAGTGCCTGCAACACCTCCGTCTGCCGAGACCATTAGGCTGGTGGCAGAAGCGGTCATGGCAATGATCAATGCGCAGCCTGCAAGGCAGGTGCAGCAGCCTGCTCCTGCTGTGGAGCAAGTACCGCCTCAGACGGCAGAGCAAAGGAGGGTCGAGCAAGTTGTTTTGGAGCCAGAGTTGCCTCGGAGAGCAACTGAAAGACAACTGAAGCACGTGATGGGCTTTCATCCACCGGTATTCATGGGGGCAGAAACCCCGACCCAAGCAGAGGATTGGCTCTCAAGGGTCAATAGGGTGATGACTGCGACGGAAACGGAAGAGTGGCAGAAAACCACTATAGCGACGTTCCTTTTGGATGGGGATGCAAGGTTATGGTGGGAAGGCCTAGAGCTACACCAGTTGCGGGGAAGGCCGTTGGTCAAAGTTTCGATGGAGGAGTTTACGAGACTATTCATGGCTCGATACCTCCCCTCGGCGCAGAGAATTGCGCTAGAAAACGAATTTCAGAAGTTGGTGCAAGGGGATTGCACCGTTGATGAGTACCTCCACGAGTTTACTCGGTTGGGGAGATATGCCGGCGCTACCTTCGCAGACGAGGAGCGCAAGACGAGCCGCTTCTACGAAGGGCTAAGAGATGATTTAAGGTTGCTACAGTCGGGGCCCAAGGCGCAGGGTTTCATGACCCTGGTCAATTCGGCCCGGTCCTTGGAGAAGGACATGAAGAATGTCCAAGCGAAAAAGGAATCCGGTAGTAAGAAAGCGGAGTTCAAGGCTCCAACTACGTCGAAGTCGGGCTACCGCAGATTCTATAAGAAAGCTAAGACGTCGGGTCCAGCTTCTTCAGGTGCCTCGGGGGCAGCTACCAATCGAACCCCGGGCGCTTGTTTCACGTGTGGAAAGACGGGGCACTTTGCCCGTGATTGCTGGAGTGGACGCTCAAAGTCCGAAAGGAAACAAGGAGATACCTACGAGGAGAAGGGCAAAGCGGTGGAGTCGACCGCGTCCCATTATGCTCCGACTCAGCCTAGAGTCTATAACTTGGGCCAGCAGAAGGCCATCAAGCAAGCGGATGTGGTGACAGGTATGAGTTAATTTATAGCAAATTAGCTTTAATACCATTATCTATTGCTTGTTAGCCTAATATTGTTTGTATAGACTTTGTTGTGATTAGTGATAGTCCCGCACGGGCACTATTCGACACGGGAGCTTCACACTCCTTCTTGTCCGAAAGTTTCATATCACGCATCGGAGCCCCTTCTTCGATGGCGAAGGACAAGTTGGATGTGCTGCTACCGAATGGGTGCTCGATGCGTGCGGATAGGGTGTGCGCCGTAAAGGTTCACATTGGGAGCCAAGAGTTCGACTTACTAGCGTCATTGCTGCCGCTAGTAGAGTTCGATGTGATCTTTGGGATGGATTGGCTTTCGGAGCAGAAAGCTTGGATTGACTGTGACCGGAAGGAGGTCAAGCTGGGTGTTGGACGAGGGACAACATTCGAGGGACTCAAGGGGTTGAGCAAGACGCTGATGTCTTCTCTTCAGGTGGTGAAGGCGGTTCGTGCTGGTGCAGAGCTGTTCTTCGCAATAGAGGGGACTGTGGAGCTAAAGTCCACTTTGGTTGAGATTCCCGTGGTTTGCGAATACCCCGATGTGTTCCCAGAAAGTCTTCCCGGAGCCCCACCGGAGCGGGAGATTGATTTCACCATCGAGATCGTGCCGGGGGCCAAACCGGTGTCACGTGCTCCGTATAGGTTGGCGCCTAAGGAGATGGCAGAGTTGAAAGTTCAGCTAGAGGAGCTGATGGAGCAAGGTTATGAACGTCCAAGCTCGTCGCCTTAGAGCGCACCGGTCCTTTTCGTTAAGAAGAAGGATGGTAGTATACGGCTGTGTATCGACTACAGAGAATTGAACAAGCTGACGGAGAAGAATAAGTACCCGATCCCGAGGATTGATGATCTCTTTGATCAGTTAGTCGGATCGTCGGTATACTCCAAGTTGGACTTAAAGTCGGGGTACTATCAGCTGAGGATCAGGGAATGTGATATCCCGAAGACGGCGTTCAGTACGAGGTATGGGCATTTCGAGTTCACGGTCATGACATTTGGACTGACAAATGCGCCATCGGTGTTTATGGATCTGATGAACAGGACGTTCAGAGATTACCTGGAGGGCTTTGTGATCGTCTTTATTGATGATATTCTAGTGTACTCGCAGTGCGAGGAAGACCACTTCAAGCATTTGCACCTGGTGTTGGAGACTCTGAGAAGGAATGAGTTATACGCAATGTTCTCCAAGTGCGAGTTCTGGCTACCCTCGGTAGCGTTCCTTGGTCATATAGTGAGTGGGGAAGGTATAGCGGTGGATCCGACGAAGATTGTTGCGATACGGGAGTGGTCTGCATTGTCTTCTGTTGCGGAAGTCCGTAGTTTTCTCGGGCTTGTCGGATATTACAGGCGCTTCGTAGAGAACTTCTCACGGTTAGCTTTACCTCTCACGAAGTTGACAAGGAAGGATCAGAAATTCTTGTGGACGCAAGAGTGCGTGCAAGCTTTTGAGGAGCTGAAGAGATGGTTGACCACGGCGCCGGTGCTTAGTTCGCCGAGTGGGACCGAGGGCTTCGAGGTGTATAGCGACGCTTCGGGTAGTGGCTTGGGCTGCGTGTTGTTGCAGCATGGGAGCGTGATAGCGTATGGATCGCGTCAGCTGAAGGTGCATGAAAGAAATTATCTGGTGCACGACTTGGAGTTCGCGGCCGTGATATTTGCACTCAAGTTATGGAGGCACTACTTTTACGGCGTAAGGGTCGATATATACAACGATCACAAGAGCCTAAAATATTTGTTGGATCAAAAGGACCTTAATATGAGGCAAAGGAGGTGGATGGAGTTCCTAGGGGACTACACCTTCAAAATACATTATATACCCGGGAAGGGCAACGCAGTTGCGGATGCGCTGAGCCGCAGGGCTCCCGCCCAAGCCAACTGGTTGTCGGTGCATGATGAGCGGCTAGTACGGGAGTTGGAGGAGCTTGAGATCTGTTGCGTTGACAGGCAGACGAGCACCAAAGCAATGTTAAACTGGACAGAGGTGCAGTATGACCTGGCTGACCGGTTTCGGCAGGCATTGGAGTTAGATGACTCCATGAAGGAGCTTTTGGAGGCCGCTCTGGATGGGTCAAATTCCCAGTTCTCGGTGGAAGATGGTTTATTAAGGAAGGATCATCGGTTGTGCGTCCCGAGTGGGGGTAACCTCCGGGCGGAGTTGATGTACGAGGCTCATCATACCAAGTAATCAATCCACCCAGGGAGCACGAAGATGTATCGTGATCTCAAAAAGTTGTTTTGGTGGCCGGGGCTCAAGGAAGATGTGGCGTTGTACGTAGCTAAATGCCAAACGTGCGCCTTGGTGAAGGCAGAATGCCAAAATCCGGGAGGATTTTTCAAGTCCTTGCCTATACCGGAGTGGAAATTAGACGATATATCTATGGACTTTGTGCACGGGTTGCCAAGGTGGCAGAAGGGGAACGACGCCATCTGGGTGATCGTAGATCGTCTAACCAAGGTGTCGCATTTCATTCCGCATAGGAAGGATGACTCGGTGGAGAAGTTGGCGAAGCTATACGTGGACAATATTGTTAGGCTGCATGGTGTGCCCCGTAGCATTGTGAGTGATCGCGATGGGCGGTTCACGTCAAATGATTGGAGGTTGGTGCAGCAGATGCTGGGAACAAAGTTAAAGTTCAGTACAGCTTTCCATCCGCAGACGGATGGGCAGACCGAGAGAGTCAATAGAACAATGGAGGACATGCTACGCATGTGTGTTCTGGATTTCGGTAAGCATTGGGAAGACCACCTGTATTTGGTGGAGTTCGCATACAACAACAACTACCAAGCAAGTATACAAATGGCACCCTTCTAGGCCCTGTATGGTAGGAAGTGTCGCACGATGTTATCGTGGCTTGAAGCGGGTGAGGCAAGGTTGTACAAGAAGCAGGAGGTGGAGAGTGCTACCTCGTTAGTGCGGATCATTCGGGAGCGCTTGTTGATCGCTCAGGACCGGCAGGCGAAGTATTACAATGCCAAGCACCAGAACGTGGAGTTCGCGGTAGGCGATTGGGTATATCTGAAAGTGAAGCCGTTCAAGGGGGTTTCGCGGGTGAGACGCTTGAAGAAGATGAGCCCAAGATACCTTGGACCTTTTGAGGTTCTGGAGCGAGTCGGCGAAGCTGCATACCATTTGAAGCTATCGGTGGAGTTAAGTGGATTACATGATGTGTTCCACATTTCTGTGTTGCGGAAAGCGGTGCAAGAGCCTTCGCAGGTGATCGCGGTTGACCAAGTGCCGGTGGACGAGGGGTTGACGACTAGGTTCAGGCCCATTCGTATTGAAGATGTTGAGGTCAAGAGGCTTCGTAACAAGGAGATCCGGATGGTTAAGGTCCGGTGGGATAATTGCGGGCGAGAGGAGCTCTCTTGGGAACGGGAGCAGACTATGCTGGAGGAGTACCCAGAATTGTTCCGCTCAGATACTGTTTTACGTTAAGTCCTGTTTTCCTTTATTAATTTCGTGGGCGAAATTCTTTAAGGGGGGTAGAATTGTAACACCCCAAAATGTTGTAGGAGCGACGGGGATTGAATTTGGCCAAGACAAGCTTTTGGTGCAGGTGACACGGGCCCCGACACGGGCGTGTCAGAGGCCGTGTCGGGCGTGTCGAGCTCGGGCGGTGTAGTCAACCAATACAGGTCGACGATGGTCGTGTGGTGGAATACGGCCTAGGACACGGGCGTGTCCCAGGCCGTGTCACACCTGGGCTGTGCGGTTGGGTACACGGGTAATGACACGGGCACGAACACGGGCATGTCTAGTTTGATACGGGCGTGTTTGGTGCCGTGTCACCAAGCCGTGTACCTCTTTGACTGCAAATTGTTGGCCGATTGCACACGGGGGGCGTGACACGGGTCCCGACACGGGCGTGTCGCAGGCGACACAGGCGTGTCGGAGGCCGTGTCACATGCCGTGTTGCTGGTTTTCAATTTTGGTCGAGACGGCGAATGAGCTACACGGCCAGGAACACAGCTGTGTGCGAACCCGTGTTCGGCCCAATTTTTGGGATTTCAGAACTAATCCTGGCCGTTCGTTTCCTTGGCTTTGGATCTGACGGTGGGGGGCTCCTCCTGGGTGGTTTTAGCCGGGAATAGGGTTTTGAAACCCTTATTTCTCTTGGGTACTCTCTCTCTAAAACCTAGAGAGAAGGGAGAGCTTGGAGGAGGAAGAAGGAGGTCAACTCCAGCGGCCGGTCGAGATTCGGAGCTCCAAATCGCGAGCCGTCTTCGGATCCGCGGAGGCAAGGAGATTGCGGTGCTTTTCATCCGCATAGATTTTCATGGCGCCGCGGAAGAACGCAAGGGTAACGATTTCTCATCCTTGGGCATGTGAAGCCCTTTTTCCCTTTGCATAGGAAGCCCTCTCTCGCGAGTGAGCGAAGAGTTGGAGCGTTCCTTGGGGTAGATATGTAAAGTCCCCCTTGTGTAGAGTCCGTAAGCGTAAACGGACATAGGCATTGTGTGTGAAGCCTATTCGGACATGTTGGTCCGGATCGGTGATGTTGTATTGCATTTGAACCGGGCAAGAATCCGGATGTTTGAGTGTTTTCGGGTTTTCTACATGGTAGATTGCATCAGGGAGCCTTGGAGATTAACTCCAATGTGCACCCGGAAAACTGGGCAAAAGCCGGTTTTGCCAACACGGTGGCCGGGGAGCCAACGTGAACATAACCGGGTTATGTGATTGTTGTGGTGGAAACGGGACTCGGTGAGTCTTGACCTGCGCATATGGCTTAAATTGCCGTTGCGATATGAGCACGGGTCAGGCGGAACCGTACCCGGTCTATGTCGTTCGGTAGGACCGTTGGCATGGATGAGGGTCTTCGGCGGTCTATGGCTTAAATTGCCGTGACCAAGGCCAGGAAGGCAAAATGCTCATATGGATGACCGTCCAAGAGGCGGTGGTGGATTGGGAACGTCTATGGCTTGAATTGACGTGACGTTGGCCGGTTCGCCGAGAATGTGCCCTGAGTGCACGGGGTGTGTGGCCGTGCGAGCCTACGCCTGTGGTGAAGTGCAAATACTTTATATAATTGTCTATGCTAATAAAGTACAGGGAAAGAGCATTGCCGCCCCGATTGTGGGGGCGGGATCGTTATAATATGGTCAGCATTGCTGACCGTTGCTATTGTTTGCCACCGGGCGGTGGTTTGTGGCTTGCAGGTGCTGCGGAGTAGAGCGGGAAATAGCGGGCTAAAGCCCTTGTTGCTGTGCCGGCCCTCGAAGGCCTAATTGCTTATGTTTCTTTCCCGTTTTTCATGTATGGCCGGCCTGCGAGCCGAAGTATGAAAACACTTCTTTTGTTAAGTGAACAGTGTAAGGCCTTAAGGCCATTTCTCTTTTGGTGTATGTATACATTCCTGAGTTTGTAGTGGACATTCATGTTGTTGTGGCTGGGTTCTTATTTCTTTTGCAACCTAATAAATTGCTTCCGCTAGTTGTTGTGTAGGACGACATGATTGGTTGAATGGTTTCAACGCGTAACCAACCGGTCTGTCCGTAGTATATGGCGTCGGGCCCCGGCCGGACCTACTGCTATATGCTATGTGACGGATAGGGGTGTTACAGTAGATTTGCCAAAGAAAGATATAGTTCAACAGAATGCGTCGAACAGCGCTCGACGATCGTCGAACGTCGCTCGACGATCCAAGAAACGATCGTCGAACTCAGCTCGACGATACTTGAACTCTGAACTCCAGGATAGTCAATCTTCGAACAGAGATCGACGATCTAAACCAAGATCGTCGACCTCAGCTCGACGATCGTCGAACAGAAATCAGGACTTTGAACAATCCTTCAATGGTACATCTAGATTCAATCCTAGAAGTCCTACATCCCAAGGTTTCAACCCCTATGCTGAATGGATAGTACCTCCTAGGAGATAACATCCTGAAGGTTATAAGAGTAAACATGGGATGTCTTTCATTTCTGAATTTATGTGATATCAACCTAGGCCCAAGATAAACTGGGTCAAAAACATATAAGTTGTTTATGTGCAGGTGAAGACCTATCCAACATCAAACCAGCCATGGTATCTGGATAGTGGGTGCTCAAAGCACATGACAGGGAACAAGGACAACTTCACATCCTATAAAGCCAAGCTTGGACCCAAAGTAATCTTTTGTGATTCAAACTTTGGAATAACAAAAGGATATGGTGCAGTCCAAATTTGAACAGTCACCTTCAAGAAAGTAGCTTATGTTGAAGGACTCAAGCATAACTTGATAAGTATCAGTCAACTTTGTGATCAACGATATCAAGTGACTTTCAACAAAGCAATATGCAAGATCAAGTCAGAAGACAACACAACTGTGTTAACATGTAACAGGAAAGGTAACATTTACTTAGTAGATTTTCATTCATTTAAGGTAGATATTTGCCTGTTCAATTCCATATCTAGACCTAATATATTATGGCATAAGAGACTAGGACACATTAACCTTAGAACCATTGCTAGGCTATCCAAGGACAACCTTATTAGAGGACTACCTTCTGGCCCCTACAAGAAGGAAGGACTTTGCAAGGCTTGTCAATTAGGCAAGCAAACAAAAAATAGTTTTAAATAAATTAACAAGAGTGATTCACCTAGGATTTTGTATCTGTTACACATGGATCTTTTTGGACCCATTACAGTACAAAGCTTAGGAGGGAAATCCTACACTTTAATGGTTGTAGATGACTTCTCAAGATTCACATGGGTGCTCTTTCTGAGGAAGAAGTCTGATAACTTCAAATGTTTGACAGAGTTTCTCAAATGCATACAGATTGAGTTCAACACTCACATTGCCCTGATCAGAAGTGATCATGGGACAGAGTTTGATTCTCTTCTTATGCAAGAGTTCTGTCAGAGTGAAGGGATCAGGCATACATTCAAAGCTCCTAGAACTCCTCAACAGAATGGGGTAGCTGAAAGGAAAAATAGAACCCTAATTGAATCTACAACTACATTATTGACAGATGCTCACCTTCCTCTATCCTTTTGGGCTGAGGCACTGAACACCTCCAATTATGTGTTGAATATAAGTCTAATACATAAACTGAAGGGCAAGACTCCCTATGAATTGCTCAAAGGGAAGAAACCTAAAGTAGACTATTTTAAAGTTTTTGGTTGCACTTGCTATATTCACAATAATGACAAGAGATATTTAGCAAAATTTCAAGCAAAAGCTGATGAAGGAGTGTTTCTGGGATACTCCATGATCAGTAAAGCTTATAGGGTTTATAATAAAACTAATCTAAAAATAGAAGAATCTGTTCATATTTCTTTTGATGAAACTAATATGTCTTTCAAGGAGAAGAATGCTTCTACAATAGAACAATTGCAGGTACATTCTCTAGCTGAATACTTGGATAGATTGCAAGTTACTCAAAAGGATGAAAGTAGTGAAGATGAAGAAGCTGCTCCACATCTGGAAGAAAATCTTCTTGAAGAGCCAGTTGTTGTTCCACAATAGGAAACAGCAATACAGGTTGGTGAACAATCAACACCCCGTGTTGATTTAGTAACATCAAGAGATCATCCAATCTCCCAAGTGATTGGAAACATCTCAACTGGTGTGCAAACCAGAAATTAGGTCAACCAAAACCTGATGCACACTTGCTTTCTCTCTCAAATTGAACCTCAAACCATTCAAGATGCAGAGCAAGATCCACACTGGATCATTGCTATGCAAGAGGAGTTGCATCAATTTGAAAGAAACAAAGTCTGGGAACTAGTGCCTAAGCCAAAGGATCATTCCATTGTTGGAACAAAATGGGTGTTCATAAACAAATTGGATGATCAAGGAATTATTGAAAGGAACAAGGCAAGGCTAGTTGCTCAAGGATATTCTCAAGAAGAGGGGATAGACTATGACAAGACCTTTGCACCAGTTGCAAGGTTAGAGGCCATAAGAATCTTCCTGGCTTATGCTGCTCACAAGGGATTCAAAGTCTACCAAATGGATGTGAAGAGTGCTTTTCTCAATGGAGAGATCAAAGAAGAAGTCTATGTCAGACAACCCCCGGGTTTTGTCTCTCCAACTCATCCTGATTATGTTTTCAAACTACATAAAGCATTATATGGTCTAAAGCAAGCTCCTAGAGCATGGTATGAGACCCTAGCATGCTTTCTTCTAGAAAATGATTTTATTAGGGGGAGAGTAGACCAAACTCTTTTTATTAGAACCCATAAGGCCCATACCCTACTAGTACAAATTTATGTAGATGATATTATATTAGGTTCTACTGATTCAAACTTGTGCAAAAAGTTTTCCAAGCTTATGCACTCTAAATTTGAAATGAGTAGCATGGGTGAGCTATCCTTCTTCTTAGGATTGCAAGTCAAACAACATGCTAAAGGCATATTTATTTATCAAACCAAGTATGCAAAAGAACTGGTTAAGAAATTTGGTATGTCTGATGCATCATGTATGAAAACACCCATGCCTACCAATGCTGTATTGGATGCAGATGAACATGGGAAACCAATTGATCAGACAACATATAGAGCAATGATTGGCACTTTATTGTACCTTACAGCTAGTATGCCTGATATAATGTTTGCTATATGTATATGTGCTAGATTCCAAGTTAGCCCTAGAGAGTCACACTTAACTTTAGTAAAAAGGATTCTTAGGTATGTTAAAAGCTGTCCAAATCTAGGACTCTGGTATCCAAAAGATTCAGCATTTGACTTAACTGGATTTTCAGATGCTGATTGTGCTGGATGCAGAATAGACAGGAAAAGCACTAGTGGAACATGTCAGTTTCTTGGTGATAGACTTGTCTCATGGTTTTGTAAGAAACAAACATTTGTGTCAACATCAACTGCTGAAGCTAAATACATGGCTGCAGGTAGTTGTTGTTCACAAATCTTGTGGATTCAAAATCAACTCCTAGACTATCGTTACAACTTAGAGAAGTCTAAAATATTTTGTGACAACACCAGTGCTATTTACATTACACAAAATCCAGTCCTCCATAGTAGGACAAAACACATAGAAATTATGCATCATTTTCTAAGGGATAATGTTGAGAAAAATAAAATTGAACTTCAATATATCCCAACTGATTTGCAAAGGGGAGATATTATCACCAAGCCTTTGGATGAAAAGAAACAACTTTTTCCTCAATCAGTTAGGCATGTTAGATGGAGGAAGCCTAAAATAAATTACAAGATCTTGAAAAGCTAAAAACAGACCAAGATTAGGCTAAAAACTCATTTCTTTTTGTGTCTGTAGGATAGCTTCTGTCTCTGAATTACGATCGATGATTTCCCGAAAAACATCGAACAGAGATCGACGTTTTCCCAAAACGTCGACCGGAGTTCAGAGCTTGTCAGATAGTTGTATACTATCTCTTTCAGGCCTTCGATCGTCGAACTGAGCTCGACGTTCTCTAGATCGTCGAACTGAGATCTACGATGTTGAAGACCTTTCCGCTTCCCTTAGGAGTCCTGATCGTCGAACGGAGATCGACGATCCTTCCTTTTTGGCGTCGAACCCTAATATAAAATCATTTTTCGGCCGCCGCTCGTCATTTACGCAAATTTTTCTCTTTCCCTCCAAACTCTCTACACTTGGACGTGTTTGTTGAATCTTTGCAGGTACAGATGGCAATGTTGGTCACCGCTCTCTCCAAAATGAAATTTGATACAGGCTTTGACATAGATATGAATTCCTTCGATGGAAGCGATCAGTAGTTCAAAGATATTATGAATCTCTTCCGCGAACAGCAATTGGTTCAGTTGATGACCACCAGAATAACGATTGCAGCAGATGAAGTAAGAGAATGGGTTTTACTGCAACTAATGAGAATGAAAACTCTATAGTTGGCACCATCAATGGAACTCAGGTACCAATGTCCCCCGCTCTTTTGACAGAAGTATTCGCCTTAAGTACTGGGAATGACTCCATCGATTTGTCTGTAGAGGAATATGATTCGTTGTTAGATCGAATGGGTCACTCTGCTGTGAACCCTAATAAACTGCTGAAAAAGAATTTATCTATTGAATTTCAATTTTTGGCTGATGTTGTTGGGAAAGTGCTTCTGGCAAAGCACTCAGCTCATGATACAATCTCAAGGTATCAGTTATGCTTAATGGGAGATTTAGTTGATAAGAAACATCTTGATTGGGGATCAATCTTCTTTAATTTGATCAAGAAGAAAATTAGCAAAAGTTGTGTCAATTTGGGGAGGATTATAGGGGTTTACCTACATCATAGGTGCCCTGATCTACTGGTTTCAAGTGGGAATAACATCAATGCATCCAAAAGGCTCACCTGTGCCCTTTTTAGCAGGTGGGATAGGCAGATTATCAACCCCAATAGGGCTGCTTCAACAACATCTGCTTCAGGCACAAGGACTGCCTCAGTCACTCCTCCTCAGGTCTCTGCCCCAGCAGAAGATTTGCCTGCTTCTCCTTCTCCTCCAGCTGTCTCTGCCTCAGCCTCCATATCAACCTCACCACTCATCTCAACCATAACCATATCTTCACCCATTACAATCTCATCACCCATTTCACCTCCTCCAACCACTACCTTAGAACCATTCCCCTTCTATACTTCTATCCACCTGTCACCACTCCATCATTTCATCTTCTGGATGACTCCTTCATGGATGATTCTCCTCCTACCCCTCCTGATATTCCATCTACATCTTCCTACCAACAACTTCTACAGGACATACTCTCTCAATCATCCTTCACACCATCTTTTTCCTCTCCCTTATCATCCATCTCCACTTCAGTAACATCAATCTCAACAATTCCTACTACTTAGCCATCCATCCCTATACCTCCTACCTCCACACCATCCATTCCATCAGTTCCAGCCAACATCCTTCCAACTGCATAAACTCCTACCTCTACTCAAGCCCCTCTTGAGCATGTAGATCTTTCAGCTTTGGCAGACAGGTTATATGAGCTGCTAGCCCCCAGGCTAACCTCATTGCTGGAGACCACCTTGGCTCCACTCCTAAAAAATATTAAGGAGCTGTCTACCAGGCTATCTCCCTTCCTCCCCTCTCAGGCAATCCCTTCCTCTGGGTGCCTTGATCCAGTTTTCACTGAATCCAGGCAGGGGGAGATGCCAAATGAAGCTCTGGATTTGCCTGAGGCTGCTGAAGTTTCAGAACCTGCTCCAGTATTTGCAGTGGATCTTCAGAGCCTGCTGTCAGTTTTTGATACTGTGTACTTCAATTCTCTTCCAGTTCAACAAGTTGAAGACCTTACTAAGGCCATTGTGCCTATTTTAGAATGTGATCCTAGCCTGATTGCTTCATATATAAACACTTTCAAGGCTTAGGATGTTATTGCTTCCATTTTTACTGCTGCTGCTACTGCTGTTACATCTATTGGATCCTCTGATATTGAAATGTTGTCTGTTATTGCTGATACTGCTGCTGTTGACGAACTTGCTACTTATCTGGAAGAACCTGAACCTGCTGCTCCAATTACTTCTGCTCCTATTGCTGCTTCAATAAGTTGTGTTTCTGCTGCTGCTCCTGCTCTGACTCCTGAACGACTGAAACAACAAGAGAAGTACATCAAAAGCATTGATGATCTGTATGATAGACCCCAGAGCTCAGAAAGTGATCAGTTTCACACTGACTCTGATGACTCTTCTGGTACCATTGCAAAGAAAAGTAAGGCTAGAAGCAAGGCCATGATGAAGGTCCCTCCTGCTAAGGCCAAGGATGCTAAAGATATACCCTACTATATTCTGCATGATTGCCAGATAACTGAACCATGGATGCAATATTCTAAAAACCAACTAAAGGCAATAAAGAAGAAAAGAAAGTTTGATAAGTATGAGAAAGGTTCATCCCAGTTTCAGCCTCCTCCTCCTCCTCCTCCAGATTCAGGATCAGGTGGAGGCTCAGCTTCTCAAACCTCAGCTCCAAAGCAAAGTTCCTCCCAATCCTCTCAAAGATATCATCCCAGGGGGCAATATCAAAGGGGTTATCAGTCCAGAAGGGGACAATATAAAGGAAATCAAAGAGAACACAGATTTCAAGCAAGGGAAGGACAAAGACACATGGACTCAACTCAAGGTCCTTTCCCTTATAGACTCAGAGAAACTGCTGATACAAGAACTCCTACTGCTTCAGAAACTATCAACAGATATGAGCCTGCAGTTCCTTTTGAAGATCCAGAGAACAATCCTTTATCTTGGACTGCTAGGATGAAAGAACTGGCTGCCTTAGATCAACTGAAGAAGACCAGAGAACAAGGGAAAGACACTTCCAACATTACAACCTTGTCAGATCAAAGAAAGGTAGAACTGGAAAGGTATGCATCAAGGAAATTCTTTGACCCAGTGGACTATATGAAGCTACATCCTGAGGCTGTGGTTCCCAGGGCTAGATCTCAAACCTCCTTAGGTGCAGAGGATGATAGAAGGTCAAAGAAAGAAGCTCTAAATCCCAACAGGGAAATCTTATTTAAGAAGGGAAGTGAAAAGAAATCACATTTGTAGCAGACAGTATACTCATTTTGAACATTTGCTGATATTCCATCTGATTGCTGCTATGTTGCATGATCTGCTCTATTGTGTTAGATTTTTTTGTTTTTCTGTATGTTGATTTTGTATTTATTACTGAGTTCTGTAAATAGTAATCCTAACCCAAATAGGGGGAGATTGTTGGAACACTCTATTACTAATTTGGGCAAGGATCACTATATTTTTAGGAAATCAGTTTGACCTAGATGTATAGTTGAAAAGGTCAAGTTAGAATGAGTCTAGGGCTTAGAACTTAGGTTTGAAGCTGCCCCAAGGACCATCCAAGGATTCAGACTTAGAGCTGAGATAAAGACAATTATCGTCGAGCTTAGGTCGACGAAACGTCAAACTCTGTTCGACGCTCTCTGAGCTCAACTCTGCAAAATCGTCGAACTCCGGTCGACGATCTTCGAGCTCAGATCGACGATCTGCCTTTAGCTTATTCTTCAGGTCGCTGAGCTCCGGTCGACGATCTTCGAGCTCAGGTCGACGTTTTCTGTCTGATGTTCAATCCAATCTCTGAGCTCAGGTCGACGATCGTAGAGCTCAGATCGACGTTTTTTCCTGAGAGATCGACGACTTTGAGGATTCAAATTCAGTCAGCTTTTGGAATGTTTTTCAAACTCTCTCAGCATTTATTTCAAGAGATCTGCTAGCCGTTTTAATTTATTCTGGAGCAAGTTTCAAGGGATTTATCAGAGAATGTTTATTGGACTTTCCTCCAGAAGACAAAACATTTACGGAAGACATTTATTTACTGCTAATGGCTATCTTGGATAGAGGATCTTCAGAGAATAAAACATCTTACAACAGATCAAGACAATCAATCTATCACTCAATACAGACATACAGAGATAGTCAGAAAAACTTAGAGGAAAATAAAGTGATCAATCCTGAAAAGATTTGATTGAATATTGGCATACTGAAAAGTGATCATAGCTTCAACATCAAGGACTCCAGACAATTCATATTTCAGCCTCTGCTGAAACCATCTTCTGCTGGAGATCTGAAGCTTCTGAAGACCTATCACCCTAGCAAAGCTCTCATCTCTGAACCATCTACATCTCAGGGGGAGCTTTGACAACACAATCAATCCACTAAGTCTTCTCTCAGTGATTCAGACAGAGAAGACAACTTCACCTCTTCCATTTTCTTTTCTTGCTGTAAAAGGGTTATCAAGACTCCCTTCAAAAGTTTTGGTTCTTGTTCTGAGAGCCTTGTCAAAACTCAGTGGTGGCAAGACACCTGATCAACTCATCCTGTAGTGGATTCCTACCAAGGGTGGTAGAAGAGTGGATGTACCAAGGTTTTTGGGGAACCACTATAGCTCCTTGTGTATTCTGGTTTTCTTGTGCATATTCTTTGCTGTGTGCTGTGGTTTTTATTTTACTGCTTTAGTTTTATTTCGACATCAAAGCACCTTACACCTATACATAAATTAAGCCTTTACTGTTGTGCAATTTTAATTTGTAAATTTACTTTAAAATACTCTATTCACCCCCCTCAAGAGTTATGTTAAATCTTACCCTCACTTTCAATCATGTTCAGCTTTCCCTTGCCTTTATCCAATCGCTGAGGCGGTGGAAACGCTTGTTGTGTAACTGGCAGCAGTACGGGCTGGAGCTGCGGGCACTTGGCCTTGATATGCCCAACTTGCCCACACTGGAAATTTCTTCTTATCTTATTCTTTCCCCGGCAATGGGAAGCGTCATGCCCTGCCCGCTTACATGCCGAACAAATCAACTCTCTCTTTGAAATCACATGGATCGCATTAACAACCTCTTTCTTCTGTGCTCCCAACCTTTGGTAACATCTTTTAAAAAGAATGCCCTGCCGGCCACAAAAGCTACAAACTCCTTTGCTCCTCTTCCATGAATCAAAACTAGATTCTCTATAGCCTTTACCCTCGTCGGACTTCCTCTTGTCCTCCCTTGGTACCTTAACTCGATCCTTAGAATATCCCATAGACTCAACCTTAAGGGAAACTTCCACTGTTCCCTCATTCATCTCGATCTGGAAAGTATTGGCGTACTGCTGAATGCCCTTTGGGAGGCTACCCGAGAAACCTTTAACTCTGGACTCTTCAGCAGTTAACAATCCCGAAGCCATCCTATTAAATTTGTTGATCTCGCTTTCACTCCCCACCACTACGTAGGTTTTCTCACTAGGCTGGCGTCCAAAGGTGGAAGCCATCACTGCCTGCAACTGCGCTTGCTTAACGGCAATCTGTCCTGACATGGTCTCCTTACTCTGGTGCAGATCTAGAATTACCGCCTCAACCAGCACACCTGACGAATCACCCTCAAGCAGGGGAGTCAATCCCGTCAAAGGATGCCTTACCATCCAAATTGTATTAGCACGACTTAGAACCTAGCCCAACTGCTAGAAAAAAACTACCAGGTACAGACAACATACTTAAATATGAACTTCGACTGTTAAACTTGCTCTGGGATTTGTTTTTACAATGATGATGTTATGCTTAACCTAAGATGGTTCACCACAATCCTACTAAATCATGTGCCTAGACCATGAATGCATGTATTTGTATTCTTTTTGACTTAAAACCATGTGTGTACATATACCATCATGCAAATCTTTAGCTTGACACGTTCTTATGAAATGTTTTGCTATGCATGTTTTTCTATGTATTCTAAAAAGGCCTTAATGCATGCCATGGGAGGCATACACATGAAAATGTTATGCATCCCATACTACATAACATTCCTATCCAACAAAAAAGAAAACATGTTAGCCGCATTCATGTGGTGAGGTTATGCATCCCATACTACATAACCCTCACATGTTGCCTCCTATAGTGAATCCATATACAAACACATATTATGCGTCCCATACTACATAATATTCCCCGTATACTTCTTCATGCTTATGAGTGCAGTGTTCGTGCTTTAGCCAAGATGTGCTGATGACATATCAGTGTGTGTATGATATGATGCTAAACTATCAACGTAAATGGAAAGGTTACCCGACCAATTGTCAAACAACCTCCCTCTGATACCAACTGTCACAAACCGCATTTTCTCAACGATTAAATCATATCAGAGTAAGAGAAAATATGTGTCGTGATGCCACGTCGTGCAGGGGATAACTGCACAGGCACAGGCATAACTCCAGACTTTAGATTTAATGAAAAATTTATAGTTTAATATGAAAGAAAACAAGTTATATCTTAATTGTCGTATCCCTCGGCACAATGGATCTGCTAGTCCAAAATATATATTTATATGCAGCGAAAAATACTTTGGTTAAGTTGCTTAGTCACCCTAAATGAGCATAAGAGTCCCTGAGGGACGACTCATGGTATGCACGACTCTAGAGGTTAGTACAATATATATAAAAAATACAGTCTTTACGCTATTAGGAAAAATAGTGTCTGAGTTTTATAAACATTACGTGAATGAGATACATATAGTATTGCTTTAGTGTTTTAAAATACCTAACATGCAACCTCGCATTAATCCTTCCTAGAAAACAAGTGAACAACCTCAAATAGGCAAAAGTAGCAGTTTTAGTTCATACCCAGCATCATAAGTAAGCCACTAGTGGGCGTCAACAACCTGGAACAAACCAACTAGTGAGTATGCATGTCTATAAAGAAAGGAAGATAATTACCTCACAAGGATGAAGAACAACAACCTCAGCTACCTAGGAGGCCACAAGCAAGATCCACAAGAGTACCAGCCGTCTAACTGGCGACAACCTGAACCTGAGGCATTCAAAAAAAGAACACCTCAGCAAGTAAAAAAAGGAAAACAGGAAGTGGAGCGTTAGGTTAATAAGCAATAAAAGAAGGGGGGTTTACCAACCGTGCAATAAAAAGCTATCAGTAAAAGAAAAGGCATGACAGTAAGAAGAAACACTGTCAAAAGAGCAGTAAAAGTACACCAAGTGTGAACCCAAATAGCAACAAGCTCTGCTAAATACCCGCAGCAGCACCAAGGCAAACATATGCCAAAAGAAATAGCCATGAGAAAGGAAAGGAACTAAATGTCCTAAAGTTTGTGAATTATTTGCCATGGTGAAAACCATGGGTTGGAGTGGGCGGCAGAGCCCTCACCAACAACCAGACCCAAAAACACTCAAGGGTGAAAACAGACGGTGACAGCTACATAGCCCACACACCAAACCATACCAGCCCCAATACGGCCTAGGTGGTGGTGGCAACAGCTAAGCACACACAATTCACCCCTTATAGAGCCCACAAAACCACACCATCTGTCATAATCCACGAATCGACATGCAAAAACTAGTCAAACACAACCCCCCCCCCACCCCCACCCCTCCTAAAGGAAAAAGTCATACTAATAATCCTAAGGAAACAAACCAACCCAAGGTAAAAGTGTCGAGTTCACTCGGCGCGGCGTTGAGTGAGCTCCACTCACTCAATGCCAAACCTGACACGGCGTTGAGTGAGCTTCACTCACTCAGCGCCGAACGCTAGCCAGGGACGGCATCGAGTCCACTCGATGCGGCGTTGAGTGAGCTCCACTCACTCAATGCTAAAAGACTTAGCCGCAAAAAACTAGCCTCGACATTGAGTGAGTTCACCACACTCAATGCTAAACCTAACAGCCAAGGCGTTGAGTGAGGTCCACTAACTCAATGCTTTTGACTTGGAGCAAAAACAGGCTTTGGCATTGAGTGATTCCACAACACTCAACGCCAAAATAGCCACGGTATTAAGTGAGGTCGACTCACTCAACGCCAAATGACTTAGCCGCTGGGAAAAAACTGCGGCGTTGAGTGAGTCCACCTCACTCAACGCCAAACAGCTACGGCGTTGAGTGAGTTTTACTCACTCAGCGCCTAACAACTTAGCCACAGAAAACTGGCTGTCACGTTGAATGATTTAACCTCACTCAACGCCAAAATAGCCACGACGTTGAGTGAGGTTCACTCACTCAATGCCTAACAACGTAGCCGCAAGAGAAAACCTTGGCGTTGAGTGAGTCCCCCTCACTCAATGAAAAAACATTCATGGCGTTGAGTGAGGTAGACTCACTCAATGCCAAATTACTTGTACGCAGAACAAAAGCTTTGGCATTGAGTGATTCCACCACACTCAAAGCCAAACAGCCATGGCATTGAGTGAGTGCACCACACTCAATGCTAGAAGTCTAACAGTCTAGGCATTGAGTGAGGTACACTTACTCAACGCTTTTGACTTAGCCAAAATTCCAAAAAAAAACCTGGAGCTAACCTAACCCCAGTCCACTCACCGCCTACAATCTAGAGAGTTTGAAAAATAATTCCCACTATCTTTCCTACCCCTTCTACCCGGCTACATCTACCTAACAAGTCGGACAGAAGCTTAATAAATCAAACCCTACCTTCAGCTACTAACTGGACACCCAACCAAGAACGAAAAAGGAGAAATTAACCTAACTCTTAGACGCACTAGAGCTGGACAAAACTGAAGCAAGGAAACATTGTTGCACTAGCTCTTAGAAGCAAAACCGAGCTAATTACAAAAATTAACAGGTAAAAGAAAAGGGCAACCTGGCAAGGGCAAGGAGCCACTTGCCTCACCGCCTAGATGCAGCAGCTGCTTCCAAAACTCGGCACCGGCGACAAGATCGGCCACCTAGGAAGGAAGATCTGGACGAGAGCAAGACGGATCCGCCTCCACCCGAGAAAACCGAACACTAACCACACCGGAAACCGCCGGCCAAAGCTTTAGCTCCGCTGCCTCCTTACTTCCGCTGGAAGCCAGCAAGCTCAGGAAATGGGGAGAAATGGGGAGGAGGAGAACAGCTTGAGCTTCTAATAACCCTCCACTCACTTACTCTAAAGCTAATAAAATATTCTAGCACTCAAAGCAATCGGCCAGGCTGTCTCTCCTTAACCGCCACCTCAAGCTAAAATATAAATTATTATATATAACTATATATAATCTATAATACAATATATAATATATAATATATCTATAGATACAGATATATATATGTATATACAAATATATAATCTTAAGCTTAAAATAAAACAGCCACCAAGATGGCAATCGACACCCCAAGCTCAAGCCAAAAATGCAAATACATATATATATATATATATATATATATATATATATAATTGGCTAATCAAACATAGCCTAAAACAAGACACCAGCCCTACCATGCTAGACCACACAAGGTCATGCTCAACAAACAGGTAGCCACTACTGGCTAACAAAACAAACGTCGAAACGACGCGAAAAAACACATGATCTCGGATTTCGACAAAACTCGCACCGTAGCTAAACACCCAAGCTACGAAACCAACGACGAAGTCGAAAACAACATCCGTCGATCAAAACTCGGGCTATCACTACCCGAAACTCAGGCACAAGCACTCCCCGAGAGCCTCACTGAGTCACAAAACCAGAACCGGCTTGCTAGTGAATCTAGCCAACAGGCTACAAACAGGTCACTAAAGGAACCTAAAGAGCTAAGACCATGCTCTAACAACGACAAAAGGCCGGAAATGCATCATTGTAACGCCAAATAATGATCAAACAAAACACAGAAAAATCGGGGGCGTTACATCCACTGGCCCTAGATAGGGCATTTTTACCTTTTTAGGGTTATGTTGACTTTGGTCAACTTGACCTTTTTAGTTAACCCCAATGGGTCCTTGGTGACCCAATGAACATTCTAAAGGGCTAGGGAGGTTATGGTGGGGTCAAAGTGTCAAGGTGAGGCCCTAAAGTCAAACCCTAGGTTAGATAGTTGGAATGCATAATTTGTAGACCATGGTGATCTCACCTTCATTCCTAGATTCACTTGGTCTTGTTGGGCTTCCTGGGATTTTGCCATGACCTAGTCATGATAAAACCACTCTTAAGGGTCTAGTTCTTTGAGGGGTGTTACATTATCGCACTGAAGATTGTCCTCATCCTCGAGCCTGTTGATGGGAGTGAACAGCTTGGGAGAATGTTGTGCGCCGTGAGCTTCTCGCCTCCTTCATTCAGAAGTCTGGCCTCTCACAACACCTCGATTGTATGCTTGTTCTCCCACAGGGCATTCTCCTGCATCATCAACTCGATCTCATAGTTGGTGTACTGATGCAGTTTGCCCTTCTTGTCGGGAGGTGGCAGGACCAGAAATTCTTGCAGGCGTTTGTTCTTTTCTTTCAATCCCGCGACCTCACATTCAAGGTTATCCACCCGCACGTGCAGCAGTTCGACATTTGCAAGGTCTTGCTGAAATGGTATTAAAAATAGTTAGTCTAAAATGAAGCGAGAGTTCAAAAGACTAGCAATGTTTCACTCACCCCTTTTGCTATGCGACTAGCGAGAAGTGCCTCAGAGGCCTCCAACTGGTACTTCAAAGAGGCAACCTCCGCCGAGGCGAGATCCCTCGACTTCTGAATGTTTCTCAGGTTATGCTTGAGATAAATGCTGCGACACGATGACATATGCATGAGCTCGAGGGAACGTAGCTTGGCTTACGCAGTCTCTTGTGCGAGTGTTCGAGTCGACTCCTTGTTGAAGATGCTGCCATCCTCCTGGTTGTATAGCCCAAAGGAAAATGCAAATGTAAAGGTGTCACCGCTGGTAGAATCCTTCTCTATCCATGATGGGATGAGCATTGAAATGGAGGCCCAGTTGGCTTTGTAGTCCTATTGAGGTAGGGATTGGCATGCCTTTTCCATGTACTTCTCACCGACGTCGAAATTCCGATGCACTTATCATATCCATCATGGCAGGGGTCTTGACAGGTGTCTCGACGATGGATTTTACCTTGGCAAATGTTGATGTGTTTGCTTTCTTGGAGGATGTTGGGGGAGCATCCAACTTCCGCTTAGGGGCACTCGACTAAGACGAAGTACCCAGCTCCTCCTTATAGGGTGTAACCGTAGATTGTACGAGAGACAAACCGGGGGCGAGAGCCTCGGCTTCCTCATAAGGCTGATAAAGGGGGACCTCTCGCTTACCTGTGCGGACAATATGAGTAAGCTTTACCATTCTAAGGCCAGGATTTAAAAGTAAAGAGGATGGAATGGTACCTTCTCCTGTAAGAACTGGCAGGAGGGAGTCAAGGTTTCGTCATTGGTACTTGACGTTGAAGTTCTTTGTGCCGAAGAATGCGGGCAGGGCGGTCTTATGGCCCCCGAGTGCGGGAGGCCAGTAAGTCACCTCGTCGTATTGGAGAGGCAAGAGGGGAATGTTGCCAAAGTTCCCCGGCACAAAGATGAACTTCAAGGGCCAGTAGTTGTTCTTATTGGCGAGACTGTTGGTCTTGATCTTCTGGACTGAGAAGAAGGCGATCCCACTCTTGGCCCTGAAGTTAAACAGTTTCCGACAAACCGAGAGGTTGAACTGGATCCTCTCTTTGTGCATGTAGCAGGTGAATTCTACCAAGATGGTGTTAGAGTTTGGATTGAGTTGGGCAGGAACCACTCTGAAATATAGGAGGGTCTGGTGCACCTCTGGCCACAAGGGGAGGCGGAATCCCACCTCAAAGTGCTCTAGGGGAATGGCTAGATCCCCCTCCGGTAGGAATTTTATTCTGTCCAAACTATCTTGATAGCGTGCATTGAACCCCAGTGGCACGTAGTTGTCGACGGGGGAGTGATAATCTTCCTCACTCAACTTGTAGGGGGAATTCATGTTCAATAAAGCCTTCTGCGCACCGAGTTCGGCCGTCAGTCTCTCCCGGCATCTCACGAATGTGTGGGGGAGATAGGATTGCGCAGGCACGTGGCTTCAAAGTTGCGAGTGTGCAAGGAAGCAAGACAGAGACATATAATCAAAACAATAGTAAATGCAGTAGGTAGGGGGCCTATTTATTGAAAAATTCTGCAATTTTGGGATTCCCGAAGCACCGGGGGTGCGTATAGAAATTTCATCATCTTGCCTTGTAATCCGTCTGGTCTTGTCTCCGCTCCTCTCACCTACGAATGGCGAATGCCTCATGGAAAGACCCTGGGTGAGTAGAAAGCACAACGGAGCAGGTATAAACTAAAAGATAGATACAATGCAAGAGTTCAGCATTCGACAAGACATCAAACATTGAGCAAAGTGAAAGTGTTACATGAAATACGAAATGGTCACTCGCCAGGTGAGAGCATACCTAAATGTTTCTTTGATGTAAAGCAGAAAGGAAAGATATATATTTTGAAGCAGACAAGCAAATGAAAGACTAGGGTGAGAGGAGGCGAGTGTTGGCGGAATTAGTACTGGATCCACTGCTAACGGCCCGGGCCTTACCTCCCCGACCTCGAGGGCACTCATGGGTAATAATAAGTGCTCACAGTAGTAAGCTCCTTGTGGACCAAGCACATCTGATCCTGGGCTTGTGCAATATTGTTGGGTACATTGGATACTGTGTACCTGATTTAGAGAAGCCTCACTTAACTCAATGATATACATTATTGTGTATTTGATGAGATGTTGAGTTTCAATGTGCAGGATAATGAAATGCAGTAAAATATTCTAAGTACATGTATCGACACTTGTGAAGGAAATGTGTCGACACCAGGAGCCAGATTGTGTCAACACACAGGACATGTGTCGACATACAGAAATTCAGTCTACAACAATTTTGTCGACACACAGAAATTCAGTCTACAGCAATTGTGTCCCACACACTGGACTTGTGTCGATACACTCAAGAATTCTATCGACACCAACTATGTCAAGACTGGAAGCACATTGTGTCGACACACGGGACTTGTGTCGACACATTCTTCCTAAGCTGTGTCGAGAAAATAAAGAAGAGTTGTGTCGACATTACTATGAGCTATGTCAACATCATCAAGAATTATGTCGACACATGTTCCATTTGTGTAGACACATATGAAGTTTTGTCTCGACACTTTCTACTAAGGTAAAAGTGACAAAGTTTATGATGTTAGGAGTGAAGACTTGAAAACTGTCATAATTGACAAAGCTGTCACATCTATCAGAAGTTAGTTATAAACCGGATCAGCCGGTAACCTCGGATGGGATCTATATAAATACCCGTTCTATCAAAAAAATAGAGAAGAACCGAGTAGCTGTTTCATCCTGAAATCAACAAGTCTCGGTTAAAGAGAAGGCAGATAATGAACATGTCTGCAAGAAGAATTCAGAGTTACATTTGAAAGAAGAGGAGAGCTGGATTGTGGATCGACTCCAACTTTTAAAGAAAGATCAACCTTACATGGTTAAGATTCAAGAAGAAACTAAGATAGGTTGGATCCTAAGGAGTCAGTTCATTCCAAAACTGATCAAGAAGTCTTCATCCATTCATCTTTCTCTTGGGTGAAGAAATAATCATTATATCAATCAAAATTTGTAAGATCTTTTATAGATCTGAGGCAGGATTTTTGTAATCTGAGTTGTAGGCCTGGTTATAAGGGCTGAGGTAGGGCTTGCTAGCTTGAGTGTAGGAGTGTGGACTCACTTTGAGGTAGGATTCTCTGAAAGAATCTGAGTTGTAGGACTTGCTGAAGTGTTAGCTGTAGGAACCATTCTTGGTTCTGAGTTGTAAGATCTAAAGATCTGAGAAGAAAGAATAGAGTTAGGCCAAATCTAGTATACTGTTAGATAGGCGAAGGGGAAAGTGGATGTACCCATCTCTTGGGGAACCACTATAAATCTGTGTGTATGTTGTGTTGCCTATGTTTGTTTTAATCTGTGCGGTGATAGTTGTAGCATAGGTTGTCTAACTGTGATATAATATATCTGTCGAAATAAAATAAGAATTGAACCCATTCACCCCCCCCCCCCACTCTAGGTGTTTAGGGTATCTTGAAACCAATTCTTTCAAGTGGTATCAAAGGGAGGTTTCTCAAGAATAAACTTAACAGTCTGAGTTGATCTCCAAGGCAGTTATCAGTTAGCCAAAATGGGTTCAGGTGAAAATCACAAGGAACTTGGATTCATGAAGATTCCCATATGTAGAAAGGAAATCTTTGGCATATGAAAAGAGAGAGTCAGATTATTAATGGAAGCTTCTGACCCAAAATCTACATCACAGTTTTAGAAGGTCCATTCATTCCTATGAACATCTCAGTTCTTGATGCCAACCTCAAGACTCCAAAAAGTTACTCTGAAATGACAAAGGATGAGATCATCTTAGCCACTATGGATAAGAGAGCACAGAACATAATAGTCAGTGGTATAGATGACTAAACTTTCCAAAACTTGGTTCATTGCAAAACCTTCAAGGAGATGTGGGATACATTGATTGTCTACATGGAGGGAACAGAAGAAGTAAGAGAAGATAGAAAGCCCATGTTTGATAAAGAATATGTAAGTTTTAGACAAACAAAAATAGATAGCATAACTGAGTGCTATAAGAAGTTTTTCAGAATTGTAAATGTGATGATGACCTATGGAAGAGTCTTCAGCACATATGAGATCAATGATAAGTTTCTCATATCACTAACCAAAGACTGGGATATAAAGATATGTGCCATCAGTGAAGTGGCCAAACTTGCAGATACATCTCCTCCAACCCTATTTGGAAAATTGCTATCATATGAGATGCAGCTTATGGCCAGAAAGGAGGAGGAGAAAAGTAATAGGTCTGAGTACAAAGAGAAATCTGTTACCCTCAAGGTTGAAGCCACAAAGAAGGAAAGGAGGAAGTCTCCATCTCCTCCTAGGAAAGCTGCTGAAGTTAACTAAGATAATTCTGACAACAACACATCAGACAGCCACAATTATGATGAAGACTTTGTTGCCTTCACAAGGCAATTCCAAAGATTCATGAGAAAAAAATAGTGGAGAACAAAGCCATCCTCCTATCATTCCAAGGATGACTACTACTAGAAGAAGAAATCTTTTAAGGAAGACAGGTATGGCACTTGTTGGGCATTGCATCCACAATAACCCAGATTTGCTTAAAGTCACCCTTAAACAAAGATGAATTAAGTCGTATTTGATATCCTTGTTTAGTTGTGTGTTTTCAGATTACCATTGTCAAGTGTAGACCAATGTCAGTCCACAGTGGGTCATGAACACATGACCATACAGTGTAATCTCTCACTGTGTGATCCAAGGTGTTGACTCATGTGTAGCCTCTCAATTGGGATACACTTCATATTCAAACCTTGGATTATGTAATTAAGATTGGACTCTTGAAGAGAAGAGAAAGAATTTTTCTAAAGTTCAGAAAATTCTCTAAGTCCACTTCTCGAGAAGTGCCTCTTAGTTCTCGAGAAGTCCTTAAAATTTTTGAGAAGCTTTGCTTCAAAGTTCTCGAGAAGTGTTTATAATTCTCTAGAAGCTTTACTTCAAAGTTCTCGAGAAGTGCTTATAGTTCTCGAGAAGCTTAGCTTCAAAGTTCTCGAGAAGTCCCATCTTTTGGTTCTCGAGAATTACAGACAGCTTCAAGAATTTCTCCAAGTCTGAATTCTCGAGAAGTCCATTGTAGTTCTCGAGAAGTCCAATGTAGTTCTCGAGAAGTCCTTATATTTCTCGAGAAGCAAAAGTGTAGTTCTCGAGATGTACTATAGTTCTCGAGAAGCTTAACTTCATAGTTCTTGAGAAGTTAGCTTGTGGTTCTCGAGAAGTCAAGTTTGTTCTCGAGAAGTATTAGCCCTGAAGTCTCGAAAACTAACTTATGTTCCAGACAGTATAGCTCTCTAGAAATCAAATCTAGTTCTCGAGAACTAATGTCACTTCTCGAGAACTTCAGGTCATATTTTTTTTTCAGAATTTATCTTAAGTCCAGATCGGCCGGATTTTCAAATGACTTGACGTGATTGGTCCACATGTCGTCATTAATGACTTTTCTAACTGTTAGGAGTAATCCTATATAATGTCTTTTCATTAAGACCAAACACCAAGAAAAAAACAATTACAGAAGCGGATTTCTTCTCTCTGAAATTTTTCCTGGATCGACCGACTGTTTTTAAAAGACATTTCTCTTAAGCCGCCGCCGCTCACGAATAGATCGAATTTTCTTTTTCGATCAATGAAGACTTGCTATTCAAGGGATCCTCATCCTCTCCTTGATCGAGTAGGTCAAAGTTTTCTCAGGTAAGATCTACCAGTCTTCTTCGACCTTTTTTGAAAGAGCCGCAAAGTTCAAGAAGAAGACTCAAAGACTTATTTTTCCAGATCTGAGAAATTTCTGTATTTGTATTTTTCAAATCTCTTTTTAATTATTGTAGGAGATTTTATCCTAGTGTAGGAGCGTCGCTCTCCGAGTTGTAGGAAGTTTTGTTTATCTTCTGAGTGTAGATCCATTAGGATCGAGTTTGTAGGAACTTGGTTCTGAGGCGTAGGATTATTTTTAATCCGAGATTGTGGAGTAGCCGAGTCTAGTGATTTGCTAGATCGGTGAGGTAAAGTGGGCGTACCCAAGATTGGGGAACCACTATAAATCTTCTTGTCTTATGTGATTTCTTGATCTCTTGTGCTAGATCGTTAAAATTTTTATTCCGCAAATAGTCGCACGATTCACCTATTCACCCCCCTCTAGGTGATTTAGGTTGACAACTTTACACTTTCAATTGGTATCAGAGGGAGGTTGGTCGTTAAAAGGTTAACACCTTGATCAATTTCCTCTCAAAAGTTGTCATTTGGTTATTCAAGCAATGGACAAGGACAATGATTTTGCCAAGCTTCCCCTATGCATAAATAATAACTTTCCAATATGGAAAGAGAGAATCAAATTTTTCATGGAAGTTGTGGACCCCCCGGATCTTCATGATTGTTGAAGAAGGTCCATACGTCCCCATGAATACCTCCACTATAGATCCAACGAAGATGGTTCCTAAGAAATTGATGGATCTAGATAAGGACGAGATTGCGCTTGTCTCTTTGGATAAGAAAGCTAAAAATATTATAGCAAGTGCAGTCGATGACTCGATGCTGCAGAATCTGATTCACTGCCAATTGGCTAAGGAGATGTGGCAGTCTCTAGTAGCTCTGATGGAAGGTACTAAAGAAGTGAGGGATGATAGAAGGTCCCTACTAAACCAGAAATACGAAGCCTTCAGGAAAGGGTCAAAGGAGACCATTACAGATACTTTTGAGAATTTCTTCAAGATAGTAAATGGCCTAAGAGTGTATGGCCAAGTCTTCACCAATGGGGAGCTGAATGATAAGTTTCTGAGGTCTCTCACAAAGGAATGGGATAACAAAGTCTGTGCCATCCGGGAGTTTGGCAGACTAGCTGAAACATACCTACAGAATCTATTTGGCAAGCTGATGTCTTATAAATTACAGATCAATTCTAGAAAAGCTGAAGAAGAGAAAAGTCGCTTCTCCTCAAAAGAGAAGTCGGTTGCATTAAAGGCTGACAGTTTAAGGAAGGGCAAAGCTACCTCACAAGCACCTGCTCAAGAAGTGAGTGAAGAAGAAAACTCTGAGCCAAGCACCTCAGGCTCATAATTATCTGAAGGAGAGTTCTCATTGCTCTCTCGGCAATTCAAGAAATTCTTGAACAAGAAGAAGCAGTGGAGAGGCAAGGATTCCTCATACAGAAGATCATGACAAGACTGTGATCAGTGAAAGAAAGGCTCAAGTAGCCATGACAGGTATACCTCTAAACATAACAAACAGATTTCTACTGACATTGTCTGCTACTGCTGTAACAAACTAGGTCACGTGATAGCTGACTAACCCCACAAGAAGAAGGAGGGTGGCAGAAGAGAGGAAAAGAAGTCCTCATACCACAAGAAGAGGACAGAGAAGAGCTTGTTAGCCAAGAAGGGCAAGACTCTCAGCGACTCCGACTTATCTGAGTCGAGTGAAGAAGAGGAAGCCTACTTTGGGCTCATGGCTCAATTAGATGATGAACAAGAGCCCCAGTTTACTGGGGAGGTAAAATCTCACACTCCTCTCTCTGAATCTGAAAGTTCTGAGCATGAACATGAGGACAGCTCTTCTGACGATGAGTCGGAACTTATGGCCCAGTACAAGGAGTTGATCATGACTTATGACAAATGTCGCTGAGTTGTGAAAACTCAGGCTAAAGAGATTATGTCTCTAAAGGCTATTGAGAGCAGCTTGAGAGAAGAAGTTGCCAAGACTTACTCTCTTCAAGAGAACTTCAATCTTGCTATTGAAGAATACAATCAAGCTCTTAAGCACCTCAAACTTAAAGAGGAAATAATCAAAGAGTTGAAAGAACAACTCGAGGCTGAGAAGAAACTTGTTGAAAGTTTCTCTAAGCCTAAGATAGTTCTTCCACTCATTGCTGAATTCTCAGCTAAGGCCCAAGGAGCTGGACTAGGCCATGCTGACGCTCCTAGTAAATCTTTTAGGAGAAAGAAGGCTCAACGGAAGAATAAGGCCGCCAAGAAGGCCATGGCCAAATAAAAGGGGAAAGCCCCTCTAGATCAAACTTTCTTTAAGAAAGTTATCTTTCCAACAAATAAGTTTGATCTTGACTCGTCCTATGGTAACTTGACCAGGCCTACTTATGTAGAGCCAAAGTCTAGGTACCAAGGATGGACTCGCCCTCGAAACTTTGGTGAGAGCGTCTTTAAGGCACCTTATGAAGAAGTGATTCTTCAGGGCTATGGTCCTTATAATCATGGGAACAACTTCAAGAAAGCACCTAAAGTAAAGCCCATTGGGGAAAGGCCTCCGAAGGAGAAGAAATCATGTGACTGCCATCACCATGAAGCTTCCTCCTCCAAGGATGCTCCCCCTGCTAGACCACAATCTCAAAAGGTCAAGCAGAAGTACATAAGGCAAAGATACAACAGGTTTGACTGTTGGTGTTGTGGAAAAATTGGTCATTTTGCAATCGATTGTTGGTTTAATACCAGGAAGGTTACTACTCCTGAAGTTGGCAACATAAGATTGACAACTCAAAATGCTAATCTTCGTAGGGGTAGTGTTCTAACCCGAGACAAAGGACCCAAACATGCTTGGGTTCCTAAGGCAAAGTGATTATGAATGCAGGTATGTCGAAAGACCACCAAAATGCCAATCTAGTACTTGGTCAGTTGATGGCGAGGATGTCCCGCCATTTTCCCATGCCGACATGGATCTCCATTTTGATCGCCGCCACTACATGTTCGTGGACATTGATGGTCGTTGCCGCAACTGTCGCCGCAACCATCGCCGCCGCCGCCGCTGCCGGCATTACGTCACTTCATTATGATTATAATGTTATTTCATATTTTAAATAATATTATAATCATAATTCTCTAATTATCATTTTATAAGTTTATAGATTTATAATTTAGAGGTTATAAATTTATAAGCTTATTTTTATGTGTCCTGTTATTTAAATTTTGTTAAACTTTAGAGGCTAGGATTTGCTTTTGTTTTGGATGAAGGGTGGAGGAGTGGTGTAATATATATATATATATATATATATATATATATATATATATATATATATATATATATATATATATGTGTGGAGTGGGATAGGAATTGAAGAAGAAAAAAAGAAACCCCTAAACCTAATCTCACGATTTCCTCCAGCCGTTCTCTCTCGGCGAGGACGAATCTCGTCCCCGACCTCCTGGACTCGCCGAACAAGCTGTCGCCTCCACCCTCTTGGTGGTGTTCTCCTGCTGCTCCGGCGACCTCCTACCTCCTCCGGTGTTACTCCGAAGTAGGCGGCTCGGTTCTTCCTCATCCGGTGTGATTCCGGTGAACCCGTGGAAGTGCGACTCTTCCATTGTACTCTTGCTCCTCCTCCCCTCCTCCTCTCTCATTTCAGATTGTTGGGTAACGATTTTCTTCCCCTAAACTTGTGTGATCCTCTTCTTGAATTTGTGAGTTAGTGGAGACTTGTGATTTCATATTTTATCCTAATTATTGATTCACATTTGCACTTATAAAATATGGAATTTGTATTGTGTTCATCCGAATTTTCTGCGAAGATTTTGCAAGGGTAGGTACCCTTGGATGTTTGCAAGCCAGGGTTTTTGTAGCCTTTGGTTTTGAATGGATCAAGAGGATTTGGTATATCCTCGTATGGTTTTGTTTTGAGGGTTGCATTTGGACTATTTTCTGAATCGAAGCTTTAGTCCGGATCACTCTCCATGTGGATGGAAATGATGTGATGTGATGTTAGATGTATGGTTAGGTTATGATATTTGTATATGTATATGTTCGTGCAGGTTTGGGTGGGAATTTCCCCTTGTGAGATCGCGATATTTTAAACAAAACTCTGCCGAAATTTCGAGTTTTGCGTGCACACCACGTGTTCGCTTAAATTCCCCTTAGGAATCCTTTTGTCTTTTCGTGTTTAATTTCTTTAGGGAGTGGCCTACATCAATTTGGTATCAGAGGGAGGTTTGCTAATTTCTCAACTTGGCAATGATCCGCTCGTTCCGAGCTACCCCCTTTTTTGCACTTAGGCACGTTTCGTTGGTTTTAAAATTTTTATTTTTAGTTATATAGAAACAAAAAAAATATTTTACGTGTTTACTTAGTTTGAGTTGTCCATTGGTCCGTTATGGCGCACATTGGGAGTTCCGCACACTCACTTTCATTCGTTGAGCGTAACGTTATGTTAGCACAATATTTGACACCACCACCGCACACCTCTAGGCCTGTTAGAGTTCCTGCTCTGACCTATGATGGGTTAGGTGATCCGCGAGTATTTTTATGTTGGGTAAGGGAAATAGAACGTTATTTTGAGCAATATCATCTTGTGGATCCCCACAGGATTCCCGTTGCAAAACTTTAATTATTTGATCGAGCCCGGACCTTCTGGCTCAATGAGGAGAGATGTTTTGGGGCGTACCTCAACAGCTCACTTGTAGGTTGGAAGATTATGAAGAATTTATTAACGGATGAGTATTACCCTCCATACTGCCGCTCTCCATATTCTGATTATCTGAGTGACTCGTCGCCTAAGGTTTTGCCTACATCGAACCAATATGTTCCCTCGTACTCCCGTATGAGGACGTTTCATGATTTTATTTCTCCCTGCCTGGGCACTAGACCCGTTTCTGATCATAGGAGAGGCTATAAGCCTCACGCTAGATCCTTGCTCCGCCAAGATATGACTATTTCGAGCACTTGTACACCTACCGTTAGGGAGAAAGAAAAGGTTAGGTCCTCTGTACCACCACCTGTCCTTGTCACTACTAGGGATGTTAAAAAATCGCGGGTTAAGAGTAGGCAGATAGTTAAGATTTGCAAGGAGAACGCAACATGTTATGCTTGTGGGATGATTGGACACTATGTCGTGGAGTGCCCCACAAAGGTTAGGGCTTTGGCTCTTTTTGCTTCAACGTCTGAGCCCGCCACTGAGGGCGATGCCGATTGTTCTGATGACTGTAGTGACGATGAGGAGATTGGATATCCTAGTGACCTGGATGATGATTTCTCCTCCGAGGTACCCCTCCCTGGGATTAACCCACCTCTCCTCGACCATATTTCAGGCACATCTTCTATGATAGTTGAGGAACCGTACGATGGCCCAGAGTTAGTCAATGTACCTACTGAGTTGGAAGATTTACCTTGAGAGGGAGCCGTACTTATGGATCGATTAGCGGGCTTGTTAGGACACGAATTGATTTTACCTAGTCCGATCCACTTAGTTAAACCGTCGTTATTAGCACCTCCGTTTGATGTGACTAGTGGGCTATGTATTAGTGAGTATCCTTCGGCGGGCATGTTTTCATTTGAGACTGCGTATGATTTCACGGCGACTGTGCCTATTGATTTGGTGCCCTCACGACATTGTTACCCGCCAAATCAAATTGCACATATCTTTCGTCCATCCTGGTACGAACTACATGTAATCATATCGTTGCCTTATGCCAGTGTCTATGAGTTGCATCACTTTCACGTCCATTCACCTTCGAGAGCTTTTGACTGTAGAATTGTTGATTCTTATTTAGTCTGGTTATCCCCCGAGTGGATACCTTCGGGTTCCGTAACAAAATTATTACGTTGGAGCGCCGATCGTTTCATGATTTTCAAGAATTTTTGGATTAATACAATTCTTTTGGATTTTTACGATGCAATCAGTTTTTCACCGTGTCTTGATTTTTCGGATTTAATTTTGCAAATCCGGTCTCCACATGAGCGGTTTTCTTCGACGTTTCTCTCTTCCACTTCAGAGTCTCTTGGGTTGAGAGGTGAGACTCTTTCCGTGTCACGCTTCCATTTGGATTTCCTGGTTTTCATATTGGATAGTAAGACCTGCACTACTTTTCTTTATGCTGACACATTTATAAGGTTTTCTGCTTTTCTTGCTCATGAAAGGTTCTGTTCTATTGCGGACGCCCGCACTGCTTGTCCTGCCCCATGGATGTCCGCTCTTGCGATGCTACCTTTGGATGTTGTTGTCTCCTGCTATTCTCTCCCTGGCCACTCATCGGAGATGAGTGATTTTGAGCGGGGGAGGATTAATGGCAAGGATGTCCCGCCATTTGCCCGTGCCGACATGGATCTCCATTTTGATCGCCGCGGCTACATGTTCGTGGACATTGATGGTCGTTGCCACAACCGTCGCCGCAATCGTCACCGCCGCTGTCGCCGCTGCCGGCATTATGTCACTTCATTATGATTATAATTATATTTCATATTTGAAATAATATTATAATCCTAATTCTCTAATTATCATTTTATAAGTTTATAGATTTATAATTTAGAGGTTATAAATTTATAAGCTTATTTTTATGTGTCCTGTTATTTTAATTATGTTAAACTTTAGAGGCTAGGATTTGCTTTTGTTTTGGATGAAGCGTGGAGGAGTGGTGTAATATTAATATTAATATTAATATATATATATATATATATATATATATATATATATATATATATATATATATATATATGTATGTGGAGTGGGATAGGAATTGAAGAAGAAAAAAAGAAACCCCTAAACCTAATCTCACGATTTCCTCCAGCTGTTCTCTCTCGGCGAGGACGAATCCCGTCCCCGACCTCCTGGACTCGCCGAACAAGTTGTCGCCTCCACCCTCTTGGTGGTGTTCTCTTGCTGCTACGGCGACCTCCTTCCTCCTCCGGTGTGACTCCGAAGTAGGCGGCTCGGTTCTTCCTCATCCGGTGTGATTCCGGTGAACCCGTGGAAGTGCGTCTCTTCCATTGTACTCTTGCTCCTCCTCCCCTCCTCCTCTCTCATTTCAGATTGTTGGGTAACGATTTTCTTCCCCTAAACTTGTGTGATCCTCTTCTTGAATTTGTGAGTTAGTGGAGACTTGTGATTTCATATTTTATCCTAATTATTGATTCACATTTGCACTTATAAAATATGGAATTTGTATTGTGTTCATCCGAATTTTCTGCGAAGATTTTGCAAGGGTAGGTACCCTTGGACGTTTGCAAGCCAGGGTTTTTGTAGCCTTTGGTTTGGAATGGATCAAGAGGATTTGGTATATCCTCGTATGGTTTTGTTTTGAGGGTTGCATTTGGACTATTTTCTGAATCGAAGCTTTAGTCCGGATCACTCTCCATATGGATGGAAATGATGTGATGTGATGCTAGATGTATGGTTAGGTTATGATATTAGTATATATATTTGTTCGTGCAGGTTTGGGTGGGAATTTCCCCTTTGTGAGATCACAATATTTTAAACAAAACTCTGCCGAAATTTCGAGTTTTGTGTGCACACCACGTGTTCGCTTAAATTCACCTTAGGAATCATTTTGTCTTTTCGTGTTTAATTTCTTTAGGGAGTGGCCTACATCAACAGTGGATGCTCTCGGTACATGACCGGAACAAGAAGCCTACTCCAGAATTTCACTTAAGTCTGCAACGGACCAAAGGTCATCTTTGGAGGTTCAGACCGAGGGATAACTAAAGGCTACGGTATGATCACTAACAGCAGTGTATCATTTTAGGATGTAGCTTATATGGAGAGATTGGAACACAATCTCATAAGCATTAGTCGACTATGCAACAAATGATACATAGTTGAGTTCCATGCTGACAAGTGCTTTATAAAGTCTATTGACAATATGGAAACAATTCTATTAGGCACTCAAAGCAGGAACATATTTTACTTAAATTTCATTTGTATAGACTCTTCTACACCAGTGTGTCTTTTGGCAAAAGATAGTGTGTCTCTTGGTGACCAATGGCACAAGAGGCTAGCACATATTACTTTTAAAACTATTAATAAATTACTCTCCAAGAACTTAGTACGTGATGCCCCAAATGTCAAGCACGTCAAAGAGAGACCTTGTCATGCATGCGTAAAAAGCAAGCAAACATGGGCTACCTTTAAAAGCATCATAGGCAAAAACTCTAATAGGTGTTTACACCTACTTCATATAGACTTGTTCGGTCCACTGTAAGTTAGAAGCTTAGGAGGTAAGGATTATTCGTTTGTAATTGTTGATGACAACTCGCGCTTTGTTTGGGTGTTCTTTCTCAAACACAAGTCAGATACCTTCGATATCTTTACAAACTTTGTTAGGCAGATCCAGAATGAATACAACAGCTCCATAGTTAAAATCAGAAGTGACAATAGAACTGAATTCAAATCTGGGTCCATGACAGAATTTTGTGAAAACCTAGGTATTTTTCATGAGTTTTCCTCTCCTCGTACTCCATAGCAAAATAGAGTAGCTGGGAGAAGGAATAGAACACTCATAGAGGCCTGCAGAACAATTTTGAGTGATGCTTCACTACCGAAGTACTTCTGGGCTGAAGCCATCAACACTGCATGCCACGTGCAAAATCGAGACCTCATAAACAAGAATCATGATAAGACCCCTTATGAACTTCCAAAAGGCAGGAAACCAACAGTTTCATATTTTAGAATTTTTGGCGGTAAATGCTTTGTGCTTAACAATGGTAAGTATCATACTACCAAGTTTTGTGAGAAAAGTTTTGAATGTATTTTTGTAGGATATAGTAGCCATAGTAAGACATACAAGATTTTTAATAGAAAAACTCTAGTTGTAGAGGAATCCATACATATTGTATTTAATGAGACGAGCTTGCTGCAAAGCAAATCGTCTAGTGTACTTGTTGAAGATGCAGGTACAAGGATTAAAGAGATCAGCTTGGATGAATCGACCGAAGGTAAAGATGAAAAGTTCATCTAGATCACCTCTCCAACCCCTATTGGAGAGCTAGAGGATCAAGATGAAAATATTGTCCAAGTTGATGAAGTCACTCCAGTGGCTAAAGAAGTCCCAAATGCGAGGAATCTAGAGCTCAGACATCTGAAGGATAACCCAATGTACAAGATCATATGAGATCCCAAGGATGGTGTCAGAACTCATCAAGGTACAACTAACGAGAATTTATATTTAAGTTTTCTCTCACAGGTTGAACCAAAGAAGTTTGAGGAAGCAAACTCAGACGCATCATTTATCTTGGCCATGGTAGAATAATTGAATAAGTTCAAGCGCTGCAAAGTTTGGACGCTTGTTCTAAGACCCAAAGGTAAGAATATCATCAGAACGAAATTGGTCTACAGGAACAAGTTTGACGAGAATGGGATAATCATCAAGAACAAAGCCAGACTCATCGCCAAAGGATATCGTCAAGAAGAAGGGATCGACTTCGACCAAATATACGCTCCAGTGGCAAGACTGGAGGCCATCAGACTGTTCCTTGCTTATGCTTCACTTAAGGGGTTCACTGTCTATAAAATGGACGTGAAGTCTATCTTCCTAAATAGTGACATAAAGGAAGAGGTGTACGTGGAACAGCCCCCAGGTTTCGTTGATCCTAATTTTCCTTAGTATGTTTATTTATTATCAAAAGCATTGTACAGTTTGAAACAAGCTCCTCGAGCTTGGTACGAAACGCTATCTACCTTTTTCCTCGAGAAAAAATTCACAAGGGGAAAGATAGATAAGACATTATTTCTTAGGGAAATTAAAGGCAATCTTTTGCTAGTGCAAATCTATGTCGACGACATTATTTTTGGCTCTACAGACGACAACCTCTGCAAAAAGTTCTCTAAACGTATGCAAGGGAAGTTTGAAATGAGTAGTATGGGAGAGCTGAAGTATTTCTCAGGACTTCAGGTGAAACAATCTAAAGATGGAATTTTCATCTCACAGACGAAGTTCACAAAGGAGTTGATTAAGAAATTCGGAATAGAGAGTGCAACCTCTACGAGGACTCCAATGGCCTTAGCTATGTCTCTGGACCAGGATGAGAATGCGAAACCTTTTGATGAAACCAAATACAGAAGCATAGTTGGATCCTTGCTCTACCTTACTGCCAGTAGACCAGACATAATGTTCTCTACATGTGTCTGTGCTAGATTCCAAGTGAACTGTAAGGAATCTCACTATGCTGCTGCAAAGCGGATCTTGAGATACCTTAAAGATACACTGAATCTTTGCTTATGGTACCCAAAAAGTAATGACAGTGAACTAATTAGTTTTTCAGATGCAGACATTGCAGGTAGCAAAGATGTCTGGAAAAGCACTTCCGGGACAAGTCAGTTCCTTAAAAGAAGGCTTATCTCATGGAGCAGCAAAAAGCAAAATTGTGTCATAATCTCAACAGCCGAGTCAGAATACATTTCTAACAGTAGTTGTTGTGCACAGTTACTTTGGCTCAAGAATCAGCTAGAAGATTACAATATGAAGGTCAAAGACATTCCATTGTTCTGCGAATAATCTAGCACGATTGCAATCGCAAACAACCAAGTCTCGCACAGTGGGACAAATCACATCGAGCTCAGATATAATTTCATGCGGGAGCATGTGGAGCAAAGGGATGTGGATCTGCATTAAGTGCAAACAGATCGGCAAGTTGCAGATATTTTCATGAAGCCGCTGGATGAGACCAAGTTCAATTTCTTCAAAACTATTCTTGGTATGCTAAACAAAGAAGGATAAGTCACAGGAAATCAGTTCAAAGCTCAAGAATCGAGGATACCTCAAACAGGTCAGAAATTTCTCAAGAGTAAAGTACTTGTTCTCGAAAACTCAGTCTACTTCTCGAAAAGTAAAGTACTAATTCTCGAAAACTCAAGCTACTTCTCGAGAACTTTGATCTGTCTCTCGAGAAGTCTCTGCAGTTCTCGAGAAGTCTCTTCAGTTCTCGAGAAGTCTCTTCAGTTCTCGAGAAGTCTCTTCAGTTCTCGAGAACTAATATCATACTTCTCGAGAAGTCCTCTGACAGTTCTCGAGAACTAACCCTACCTCTCGAGAAATTCCCGTCTTTTTTCGATTTCTGATTAATTTCTTCTATTTCGAAAACCCGCTTTATTTCAGTACTAACCCTAGATTAATTAGACACTTAATTGACATTACTAGGATTATATATATATATATATTACTTTAGAAATCCCATATAAATTGCCACTTCAAATAGTCTTCTCGAAAAATCTTCGTCTTCCGCCGATAGAAAGCTTCGTAGCAGCCATCGTCTTGTGCTCCGTCCGTCGCCGCCGTCAGCGTCCATGGCGCAGAGTTCAAAAATAGGAGTCAGTAGTGAACTCGTCGTTCAGGGATTGCAAACATTTCTGATGACTTCAAGAACTTGCTCCTTCTCCTAGAAACAGCCGGTCTGATGTTCGTTTTCTCAGAACCCTGTAAGATTTCATTTCCAGATGTAATGGAATTCTTCAGGAATGCCAAGGTGAGGAGAAATGGTACAGTTTTGAAAAGTAAAGTAAGGGGGATCAAAATCAAGTTGGACAAAACCAGAGTTTCAAAGCTCCTAAAGCTTCCCGTTGTGGATGAAGAGGATGACCTAACACTTGAAGATTATGACATAACTTACTCTTTTTGTGGAGTTTCTGTGGATTTCATCTCTTTAAGGAGAAATCTCTTCAATGATGTAGGAAAGCTTCTGCTAGATTTAATTGGAAAGATCTTATGGTGCAGAACAGGGTCCATTAGTTTCATAACCAATGACCTATTTGGTGTTATGACAACTATTATCTGCAGAAAGAAATTTCAATATGGAATGATGGTATTTGAATTGATCAGGGATAGTATTCAGGCTCCCAAGTTTGCAAGGATAATTTCCCTATTGCTGAGTGAGATTGACCCAGTCATCTTCAAAACCTCTAAAGGTACTCAGATCCATCACCCGAAAAAGATTTCATTGGTCTCCATCCAAAGATGAGAACTCAAGCTGAAGAATTCCAAGCAATTAGCTAAAGAACTTGCAGCTTCTGCCTCTGAGGTCGGGACCCCATCTCCCTCCTCTCATCATGTTGCTGAACCATCTTGTGCAACAATTGAGGGGGAGCCTGTGACCTCTTTTCCTATTGTCAGACCTACTCCTTCCTCTCCAGCAAGATCAGCAAGCAGATCACCCATCAGAAGTCCTGTCAGAAGCCCAGTAAGCTCTCCAACAAGGTCCCTAGTGGAAATTTCTCCTGATGATACTTTCTCAGATATTCAAGTACAGGAAACCCTCCAGAACACAGCTGAATCCATTGACAGAATTGTTGAAGAACTAACTTCAGATTAACCTCTTCCTCCTCTTTTCAAGGACACTACTGAAGAACCATCAAAGGATCCCTCATCAGTTCCATCCTCACCCCAAGCTACTCCAACTCCTTCTCCATCTCTATGGAAAGATTTAACTCCAGTTGAAGACCCTTTAGCACTAGAGACCATCCTTCTCTCTACAGAGGATGAGCAAGAACCTTAAGAAGTGGAAACCCCTCTCAAGAACCTTGACTTCTCCCTCCCCATAGTTGTTAATGAGGAGGCTGATACAGTCTTTCACTCTGTAAGAGCCAAGAGCTCGGTGGTAGTGGCAGAGATACCTCCCTAGGTAGCTCCTCTTCCACCCCCAAATAACTCTGCTGTTGAGGTTACTCCTATTGCTGCTGCAGCTGATGCCTCTCTCTCTTCTGACATTTTGAGTAATATTGGAATTTTGCTGACTGAACAAAGGAAACATTTTGATGACTCTAAAAATAGTGCAAGACAAAGTGATTTCTCTAGAAACAGAAATGAGCCGAGGATTTGCTGAAATACAACATAACACTGACTCTCTCAAAAGACTTCTTCAGATTGGTGGCAAAGCTATAGATCACACCATTACTAGTGTTGGTAAGGTAATGGAATAGTCTGTCATTCTTGCTAATAACAAGGTTCAGTTAGAAAAGAAAGCTCAAGAACATGTGATGAAGATTTGTGAGAAAGTTGGTACTTTCAAAGAAGATGTCATAGAAAAGCTCTGTGTAGAATTCAGAAAGGGGGAGAATCTAGTGAAAGAACATGTAGTTAAACTTGTGGATAAGTTTACTGACGATGCAAACACTCTCTGGTCTGAGAAAATTTCTGAAATTAATAAGAATGTTTCAGATCAAATCCAGTCAGTGAAGTTCTATACTTTTGACACCACAGTTTGGATGAACAACCAAATATTCCCTGACTTTCAGGCTGATCCTAATCTTATTCCTCATCACCTAAACCCCCTTGATGAAGGACACCCCAGTCAGATGCCAGCATAGATGCAATAACCTAATATTCCCTGCTTTTCTCCAAGGCCAGAAGATTAGTATCCTCCTCCTGCTTCCTATGACCAGGTTTAGGATGATATTATTCCTCAAGATTTACCATAAATCAACACCTCTAAAACGAGAAAGTATGGGGAAGGCCCCTCTTCTAGCAGAAGCATCCCTAAGACAGGATCAGAGAAAAGGAAAGCCCAAGAGTTTGCAGAAGTCTGGATCCCTACTTCTAAAAGCTTAATTCTTGATACTCTAAAATTAGTGATGGACTTTAATGAGAATAGGAATCTCCACTATAGCTCCTCTGAGTGGGAATTATATGAGAAGCACGTGACCAAGAGAAGAATATATGATAGAGAGTTTTGCAAGAATAATCCCAAAGCTCCTCCAAAGCCTCCTAGGTACTATCCTAAGCCCTTCAGCTATCAGAGGAGACTGGAGGAGAAGCAAGACAGACAGCATAAAAGCAAAGAATGAACTCTTGTTGATATGTTTTTGAGAATTTCGATGAAATGGTTGTTGATTAGAAATCTAAAACATTACATATATATAATTCCTAGTTTTGCCTAATTGTGTGTTCAATTAATATCTTATTGCATTTAGCTTAAATTATTCATTACCAGTTATTTCTTTATCGTCATAATTAACCTTAGTGTAGAGGGTTCTTACTTCTACAAATAGGGGGAGATTGTTGGGTATTGCATCTAAAATAACCCAGATTTGCTTGAAGTCACCCTTGAACTAAGATGAATTAAGTTGTATTTGATATCCTTGTTTAGCTTTGTGTTTGCAGATTACCATTACTAAGTGTAGACTAATATCAGTCTATAATGGGTCATGAACACAGGACAGTACATTGTAATCCCTTAATGTGTGATCCAAGGTGTTGACTCATGTGTAGCCTCTTTATTGGGATACACTTCATATTAAAACCTTGGATCATGGAATGAAGATTGAACTCTTGAAGAGAAGAGAAAGATTTTTTCTAAAGTTCAGAAAATTCTCTAAGTTCACTTCTCGAGAAGTGCCTCTTAGTTCTCGAGAAGTCCTTAGAATTCTCGAGAAGCTTTGCTTCAAAGTTCTCGAGAAGTGCTTAGAATTCTCGAGAAGCTTTTCTTCAAAGTTCTTGAGAAGTACTTAGAGTTCTCGATAAGCTGAGCTTCAAAGTTCTTGAGAAGTCGCAGCTTTTGGTTCTCGATAAGTCCAAACAGCTTCAAGAATTTCTCTAAGTCTGAATTCTCGAGAAGTCCAGTGTAGTTCTCGAGAAGTCCTTAGATTTCTCGAGAAGAAGAAGTGTAGTTCTCGAGATGTCCTATAGTTATCGAGAAGCTTAACTTCATAGTTCTCGAGAAGTCAGCTTATGGTTCTCGAGAAGTCAAGTTTGTTCTCGAGAAGTATTAACCCTGAAGTCTCGAAAACTAACTTAAGTTCCAGACAGTATAGCTCTCGAGAAATCAAATCTAGTTCTCGAGAACTAATGTCACTTCTCGAGAACTGCATGTCATATTTTTTTAAGAATTTCACTTAAGTCCAGATCGGCTGGATTTTCAAATGACTTTACGTGATTGGTCCACATGTCGTCATTAATGTCTTTTCTAACCGTTCGTAGTAATCCTATATAAAGTCTTTTCATTAAGACCAAACCCTAAGAAAAAAACAATTACAGAAGCGGATTTCTTCTCTCAAAAATTTTTTTTTGGATCGGCCGACTGTTTCTAAAAGACATTTCTCTAAATCCTTCGCCGCCGCCGCTCCCGAATAGATCGACTTTTCTGTTTTTGACCAAGGAAGACTTGCTATTCAAGGGATCCTCATCCTCTCCTTGATCGAGTAGGTCAAAGTTTTCTCAGGTAAAATCTACCAGTCATCTTCGACCTTTTCTGAAAGAGCCACAAAGTTCAAGAAGAAGACTCAAAGACTTATTTATCCAGATCTTAGAAATTTATGTATTTGTATTTTTCAAATCTCTTTGTTATTATTGTAGGAGATTTTCTCCGCGTGTAGGAGCATTGCTCTCCGAGTTGTAGAAAGTTTTGTTTATCTTCCGAGTATAGATCCATTTGGATCGAGTTTGTAGGAACTTGGTTCCGAGGCATAGGATTATTTTCAATCCGAGATAGTGGAGTAGCCGAGTCTAGTGATTTGCTAGATCGGTGAGGTAAAGTGGACGTACCCAAGATTGGGGAACCACTATAAATCTTCTTGTCTTCTGTGATTGCTTGATCTCTTGTGCTAGATCGTTAAAATTTTTATTCCGCAAATAGTCGCACGATTCACCTATTCACCCCCTCTAGGTGATTTAGGTTGACAACTTTACACTTTCAGCACTAAACCAAGCAAACTAACTTCTTCTAAGATTGTTTGTTATTATTGCAACAGGTCTTGACATGTCATAGCTAGTTGCCCTGATAAAAGAAAGGGATGTAATGATAAGAATCATAAAAAAAGGGCAAGAAGGTGAGATCTTTTGTTGCCTATGAACAGAAGAGTTGGACTGACTCCTCATCATCATAATCTTGAGAAGAGTCTAAAGCTGAAGCCTATATTTGATTGTTCACTATTGAAGAGGATTCTGTAGAGACTGAATTCTTGCAAATGCTGGACTCTATAAATGGGATTGAAGATCATCATTGTAGAGGGTTGATGGCTCTGTCTGAGGAAGATCAGTGCCAGGATCAGCCTGGTTCAAGTAAGGTGTACAATCTATCTTCTGTTTCTGATTATTATACTGGACCAGAATCATAAGCATCGGCATCAAGAGTTGGGGATGATTCTGAAACTGAAGGGAATGTGGATCAACAAATTGATAAGTATGGTGATCTGTTGCAAGCTTTTAAGAAAAGCCGAATCCTTATCAAAAATCAGGCTAAGGAAATTGCCTCTTTTAAGTTAGCTACTTCAAAATCAACAAAAGTGCTGGATCTGAAATTGAAGGAAGTAAGACAACTGAAAAAATCACGATCATTCAGATGGAAACAATTACCTTCAAAAATAATCACATCAAAAATCTTGAAGACAGACTTCAATAAGAGAGGGATCTTGTGGCTAAATTCTCAAAGCCAAAGTCAATCTTACCCTTAATTGATAACTTCATTGCCCAAAATGGTAAAGAAGGATTAGGCTTCAAGGGGAGAATAAGGGGAGCTAATTCCAAAAGGAAATGCAAAGCCCCAGTTCAGCCACTAGCTTCCAAACCCCCTATTCCTTTCAGGAAAGTGATGTAACCTACTAACAGGTATGGCCATGACATCACACATAGTCACTGTGAGCTTGGTGATCAGGATGGCAAGTGTGCAAATGCCAATAGGGCAGACCATGAACAAACATATCATGTTCTTCAGGAATCATCAGTATTTGATTCACCATCCCTAACACTTAATAAAAAAGACTGTTGTTCCTATAGAATTGAGGACTGCTGACAGCAATCTTGTTAAGCATGTACTTAAAAGAAGATACAATATATATGAGTGTTGGTGTTGTGATAAAGTGGGCCACTATGCAATTGATTATTGGCATAATACTAGTGTCCAGAAAATTGCTAGCTTACCTGTCAGAAAGGCTGCAGGCAAGCCTGTCAATTTTCAATCTAACCTGAACCTAGGACCCAATAACTATTGGGGCTCTAAGGTTAGGTAATTTTATTTGATGCAAGTAGGTCCAAGTGACAATACCCCAATATGGTACTTGGAAAGTGGATGTTCCAGGCACATGACTAGAACTTGAAGTATGCTAAAGGACTTTACTCCCATACTTGATGGTCGACCCAAAGTTATCTTTGGTGGATCCAAAAAAGGAGTAATCAAAGGTTTTGGTAAAATTTCTAATAGCTAAATCACTATCACTCAAGTTGCATACGTGAAAGGCTTAAAACATAACCTAATAAGCATAAGTCAATAAAGTGATCTTGGTTATGACACTTCTTTTATTAAGAATGGGTGCAAGATTAGAAGGTCAAGTGACCAAAAGGTTATCATGACAGGCTATAGAAAAGGAAATGTCTATTGTCTAAATTTTGTGTGTGAGAATAAAGATTCTCCTGTTTACCTAGTTTCAGATGAGAAAGCTTCTCATTATGTCAAATGGCATAAGAGGCTAGCACACCTTAACAATAAGACTATAGGTAACCTCTTTCGTAAAGAGTTAGTGAGGAATGGTCCTCAGGTCAAGTACATCAAGGAGGGTGTTTGTTCAGCTTGTCAAAAGGGCAAACATACCAAGACCTCCTTTCAAAGTCTTGATACCAAAGATTCAATGAGGTGTTTATACCTTCTACATATGGATCTATTTGGTCCTATGACATTTCATAGTCTAGGTAGGAAAGTCTATACCTTTGTGGTTGTTAATGACTTTTCCAAATTTTCTCGGGTATTCTTTCCTGAGTAAGAAATCTGAAACCCCAGTTGTCTTCCAAACATTTGTTAAGCAAATACAGAATGAACTCAACAGTTCTGTGGTTAAGATTAGAAGTGATCATGGGACTGAGTTTCAGTCTGAATGCATGACAAAGTTCTGTGAAGAACTTGGGATTCATCAAGAATTCTCATCACCAAGAACTCTCCGGCAAAATGGAATTGCTGAAATTAAAAATAGAACACTTATTGAGGCTGGTAGAACACTACTAAGTGATATATCTCTCTCAGAATATTTCTGGGTTGTGCCAGTAAACACTTCTTGTCATATTCTTAATAGAGCTTCCATCAACAAGTGCCACAAGAAGACTCCCTATGAGATTTTGAAGGGCAGAAAACCAAACTTATCCTACTTTAGGATATTTGGTAGCAAGTGTTATGTACTTAACAATGGCAAATCTTATTTAACTAAGTTTGCTGCCAAGTCTCAAGAAGGGATATTTGTTGGGTCTAACAATAATATTAAGGCATACAGGGTCTACAACTTGACTACTTAAGCTGTAGAAAAATCTTTCCATATAGTCTTTGATGAATCTAAGCTAATCAATTGTGATTTGTCTAACACTTCTTCTAGATCTACAGGTTTGAAAGAAAAGATGAACAAGCTAACCATCAGTGAAGACAAACCTGCATGACAGGATGAGGAAAATGATGGATGTTGTCCAAGGGAAGTATAAGACCCACAAGCTGATGATGAAGAAAATGAAGTACAGCTTGGTGGGGATAATGAAGAAAATCAAGATGTGGACAGATTGCCTCAAGTAAATAGACATCTAAGGGATCATCCAGCAAACCAAATCATTGGTGATGCAATACATGGTGTTCTGACCAAAAGCAAGAGCATGAACACAGTTCTATGTTCAAGTTTTTTGTCCCAAATTGAACCCAAGAGATTTGAAGAGGCCATACAAGACCCAAATTGGATTGATGCCATGCAGGAAGAGCTGAATCAATTCAAAAGATATAAAGTCTGTAAGTTGGTTCCTAAACCAAAGATCACAATGTCATAGAGACAAAGTGGATCTACATGAACAAATTAGATGAAAATGACATTTTGGTCAAGAACAAAGCCAGACTGGTAGCAAAAGGCTACAGACAGGAAGATGGAATAGACTTTGACCAGACATTTGCCCCAGTGGCAAGGATGGAAGCAATAAGGCTATTCCTTGCCTATACAGCTTACCAAGGGTTCAAGGTATTTCAGAAGGATGTAAAGTAAGCATTTCTGAATGGTGACGTAAAAGAGGAAGTTTATGTTGAACAACCTTCATATTTTGTAGAATCTTTTTATTCTAATTATGTTTAAAGGCTTAAGAAATCTCTATATGGATTGAAACAAGCCCCTAGGGCCTGGTATGAAACTTTGTCTACTTTCCTCACTGGGAACAAATTCCCAAGGGGGAAAATAAACAAAACTCTATTCCTAAGGGAATCAAAAGTCAAGATCATCCTAGTACAAATATATGTTGATGACATTATCTTTGGATCAACTGAAAACAACCATTGTAAACAGTTTGCCAAACTTATGCAAGGGAAGTTTGAGATGAGCAGTTTGGGTGAGCTGAAATTCTTCTTGGGACTCCAAGTTAGACAGACTGGTGATGGCTTGTTCATATCCCAGTCTAAGTACACCAAGGAGTAAATTAAGAAATATGGCATGGAGTTAGCTTCAACCATGATAACTCCAATTGGGTCAAGTATGCCTATAGGCAAAGATGAGGCAGGAAAACATGTAGATGAGTCTTTGTATAGATGGATAATTGGCTCTCTTCTTTACATGACTACTAGCAGACCAGACATTATATATATTACATGTGTCTGTGCTAGGTATCAAACTTGCCCAAAAGAATCTCATTATTCTGCTGTCAGAAGAATTTTGTGATATCTTAAGGGCACACCAAATCTTGGCCTTTGGTACCCTAAGAATAGTGATTTTCTACTAACAGGTTATTCAGATGGAGACTTTGCAAGATGCAAAGAAGATAGGAAAAGCACCACAGGCACATGTCAGTTCCTAGGTGGAAGATTGGTGTCATGGAGCAGCAAAAAGCAAACAAGTGTTGCTATATCCACTGCTGAGTCAGAATATGTAGCTGTAGACAGTTGTTGTGCTCAACTATTATGGATACAACATCAATTTGAAGACTAAAACATCAAGGTAAGTAGAATTGCATTATATTGTTATTCCACTTGTGCCATATCTATTGCTAGAAATCCTGTTTCACATAGTAGAACTAAGTACATAGAAATCAGGTTTCATTTCATTAGACATCATGTTGAAAAAGATGACATAAGTTTAGAATTTTTCAATACTTATAATCAAATTGCTGACATGTTCACCAAACCACTGGATGAAACTAAATTCAATTGCTTTAAAATTGAATTAGGTATGTTGAACCTGGAATAATCTGATAGATCTAGAAAATCAAAAGGTAGGTAGAATTTCTAGGTTTCTAGAAAATCTGTAAAATTTTGGCTAAGTTAAACTATGTCAACACTACAAGGCGTGTGTCGACAATATCAACTAGTTATGTCGACACCAGAAAACACTGTGTCGACACAGCTATATAACTTTGTGTAACAAACTATGTCAATACTACAAGACGTGTGTTGACACTATCAACTAGTTGTGTCGACAAAAGAAAACTTTGTGTTAACACAGCGCTGTCGAGACTTTAGATTCTCTATCGCAACATAGATAGTCTGTGTCGACACAAGCAACCAAGTGTCGACACATAAGATTCTAAGTTTAGGCGTGTATTTTGATCTTCATTCCTCTAGAATCCTATAAATAGGAGAAAGAAAAATCCTTTCGAATGTGCGATACAAAACGAAAAACAATGGCGCCGAAGATGGAAGAGAACATCAACGAGGGTTATGTGCTTGTTCGACATGCTTTTGATGATACAAATCAGGGCATCAAGGAGGTAATTCATTTAATAACAATGGCTGGATTAGAATATATGGTGTCTGAACCAACAAGAATATGGAAGAAAGAAATTCTTGAGTTCTACTCTAATGCTTCTCTAGATTCAACTGGCACCAAAATCAAATCCACAGTTTAGGGTCGGAAGGTCAAAGTCACAATCAAACGTCTAAGGAAAATCCTTAATCTTCCCAAAATCAAATTAGAAGATGAACTAGATTCTTCGATGACAGCTAGTACACTAACCTGGTGTGGCATATCTCCATCCACCAAGATTAGAGCAGCAATAATTAAGAAGGGAATGAAGTCCCAAGGGAAATTCCTATCAAAAATTCTTGGAAAGGTAATTTTTTGTAAACCTTGAGGACATAATAGGATCTCAGCCTACATGTTGAGTCTCATGACCAGGATTATATTCAAAGTAAAGACTGACTGGGCTGCAGTTATGTTTGAGAAAATCAAGGAAGGGATTAAGAAGCCCAATCTTGGTAGATTACTTAGCCTCTATCTGACTACTTGTATTCAAGAAACACTAAGAGAGAACTCTGTTACTAAGATAAATCATATGAGGAGAATGGACTTAAGAATATTGTCCAGGTTGGACAGAGTATTGACCAAGGATGTCTCTACACCTCAGAAACTCATGAAAATTGTTCAGAAGAAGAAAACTCTAACCAAGATAGTTGAATCTTCCAGTAATTCAGAGGGGGAAGTTGTCTACAGCTCAGATGAAGATGGACCAGAAAGCACAAGAAAATCTCCTACTCTACAAACTGGCACTGATGGTAAGTTGTAGGGGAAGCACATTCCTACAAGCAACATCTCTGTGGATCAGTTCCAGGAGGAGACTATTCGAGTTCCAGATCAACAAGTGCTATCAACTTCAGGGGGAGATAAGAGCAAAATACAAATGTCCAAACATCTGAATTGGACAGTGAAACAGCCAATCTATCAATAATTGAGGTGGTACATGACATAAATCAAGCTGCTAAAGGCACGGTGGATGAAGGACATGACATACTCATGAATGTTATTAATCAACATAACCAAGACAATGCTCTTGAGAATGAAATAACCATGGAAGAACACTTTGATTTCTAGGGGGATCCATCTGTTGAGAATGAGAAAGTTATTCCTCCAGTTCAGATGTAACAAGAGGTAACACTAGAAGAGTTAATTCCTGACTTACAAGGAGCAAGAGCTGAGGGGGAGATGCTAATCATTGCCTCTAGTCCAAAAGAAACAGTGGACATAGCTAGTTCATCTGATTCCTCTGAAGATGAAGAAGCCTCCAGGTCAAAGAAAAGGAAACTTGTGGAGCTCAGGAGGAGGAGCTCAGGCTATAAGATAGCCTTGAAGACTGCCCCATAAACACCAGCTCCTGTAGTAGACTTAAGTTCACTTTTGGTGCAACTGCAATTGAAATTGGATGCGCGAAGAGTTGCTCTTGAAAAATATGTGGATGAGAACAATAAAGATCTGCAATTTCACATGGCCAAGGATATCAAATCCATTAGGTTTGAAGTAAACTTACACAAGAAGGAAATGACAGATTGCTTCCAAAAGGGAGGTAATGTTATAGTCTACTTGGCCAAGCAACGACTGGAGGTCAAGACAGAAATAGAGGACATTACAGTCAAAAAAGTTTATGTTCTGGAAAATCAACTCAGAATGAATGAAAATCTCAAAGACTCACATAATACTATTCTAACAGATCTCAAGACTAAAGCAACTGCTATCAAGGAACAATTGGTTACAGTAAAGTTTGATTTTGACAAACCAATCAAAGAGGATTTAGCTGCTGTCCAGACCGCCATCAAGGCATCTCAAAAGGCAATCTCTAATCAAATGCAGAAGTTCAAAGCCTACTATAAAGAAGGAACAGATTATCTAGCTGATCAGGTAAGATTTCAGAAGGATGATCTAAGAGACTATATAGCAAGAGAAGTCATAGGGGGAGAGAGTATTAGTCAAAGCAAGCTCAGATCATGTTAAATTGATAACCAATACCATCAGCGAAACTATTGGTTATCCACCCCTTTGTGATGATGACAACACTACAGAATAAGGAATCCAACTAGCATACATCGAAGGGGTTCAGCAGGAAGTAGCCCAAGTCATATATCCACCTCCTGACTTTGAAGAAATCCAGCATGCAGTACAACAAATGTATAGACCTCCAATAGAGGCACAAAATTTTATTATTGAAGCGATATAAATGTCTGTAGCTGCATTACAAAGAGAAAGAGAAGCATAAAGTGTAAGGGATGCTCAAAGAGAAGCTCAGATATCTAAGAAGAGGTTCAGTGATATCCAACCTCCAGGAATATTATTTTAACTGTTTGGCATGTTGTTAAAGAGAATATGTATGATAGAGGCAAGTGGTATTCTGAATAGTAATGGAGCAAATATAAGGAGAGACAAGATGCCATATACCAGTTCAGAAGAGACCTTAGAGCTGGGAAGATACCTGCTAACTATGTGGAGCCTAGCAAGTATTTCCAAAAGCCGTTTCATTACTTTGAAAGGCAAAGGATCAAGGATGAAGAGCTCAAGAAGAAGGATATTAAAGGAACGGAGCTGGCTGAGGACACTGGAGCTTCAGTACAAGCTAGGATTCAGTCTGGCAAAGGAATTGTCAATAAGGAACCTGATCAATCCTAGGGTTAGATTTACTAGGTTTAGGTCTATGTAATAGTTTTTGACTAAATCTTTGTTATTCTAAATTGTTGAACATATATAAATGAATTCCTTTGTTTATCCATGATTTGATATTGTATACTTAAGTTTATATGATGCATGATTACTATATTATAATATATTTTTATAATATTATTACATGCTATGTCTGCTTATGGCTAACCTTGTCTTTGAAATGACTGTTTACATCATAATCCTTGTTTTATTATAAGTTGTGTATATCATTGACTAAGGGTTATGACTTCTCCAAATAGGAGGAGATTGTTGGGTATATTGGAAACTGTATACCTGATTTAGAGAAGCCTCACTTAACTCAATGATATGCATCATTGTGTATTTGATGAGATGTTTAGTTTCAATGTGAAGGATAAAGAAATGCAGAAAAATATTCTAAGTAAATGTATCGACACTTGTGAAGGAAATGTGTTGACACCAAGTGCTAGATTGTGTCGACACTCAAGACTTGTGTCGACACACAGAAATTCAGTCTACAATAATTGTGTCGACACACAGGACTTGTGTTGACACATAGAAATTTTGTTTACAGTAATTGTGTCCAACACATAGGACTTGTGTCGACACACTCAAGAATTCTGTCGACACCAACTATGTCTAGACTGGAAGCAAATTGTGTCGACACACAGGACTTGTATCGACACATTCTGCTAAAGCTGTGTTGAGAAAATAAAGAAGAACTGTGTCGAAATTACTATGAGCTATGTCAACATCATCAAGAATTGTGTTGATACATGTTCCATTTGTGTAGACACATATAATGTTTTGTCTCGACACTTTCTTTTGAGGTAAAAGTGACAAAGTTTCGGATGTCAGGAGTGAAGACTTGACAGCAGTCGTAATTGACAAAGTTGTCACATCTGTCAGAAGGTAGTTATAAACCGGATCAGCCAGTAACCTCAGATGGGATCAATACAAAGTCCTGTTCTATCAAAAAAAGAGAGAAGAACTGAGTAGTTATTTCATCCTGAAATTAACAAGTCTCTGTTTAAGAGAAGTCAGCTCCTGAACAAGTCTGCAAGAAGAATTCAGAGTTACATCTGAAAGAATAGGAGAGTCTGATTGTGGATCGACTCCAACTTTTCAAGAAAGATCAACCTTACTTTGTTCAGATTCAAGAAGCTCTGAAGAAGCTAAGATAGGTTGGATCCTAAGGAGTCAGTTCATTCCAGAACTGATCAAGAAGTCTTCATCTATTCATCTTTCTCTTGGGTGAAGAAATAATTGTTCTCTCAATCAAATTATGTAAGATCTTTTATAGATCTGAGGTCGGATTTTTGTAATCTGAGTTGTAGGCCTAGTTATAAGGGCTGAGGTAGGGATTGCTAGCCTGAGTGTAGGAGTGTGGAATCACTCTGAGGTAGGATTATCTGAAAGAATCTGAGTTGTAGGACTTGCTGAAGTCTGAGCTGTAGGAACCATTCTGGGTACTGAGTTGTAAGATCTGAAGATTTGAGAAGAAAGAAGGGAGTTAGGCCGAATCTAGTATACTTCTAGATAGGCGAAGTGGGAAAGTGGATGTACCCATCTCTTGGGGAACCACTATAAATCTGTGTGTATTATGTATTGGCTGTGTTTGTTTTAATCTGTGCTTTGATAGTTGTAGAATAGGTTGTCTAACTACGATATAATATATCTGCCTAAATAAAATGAGAATTGAACCTATTCACCCCCCCCCCCTCTATGGGTTTATGGTATCTTGAAACCAATTCTTTCAAATATGCCTTCCAGGTGAGGTCTCCTCGCACCTGCCTCCCTACCGCTCCATCTCCCCGATAAGATGCGAGTAGTCCCTCTCAAGGATGCCCATCCGGCACTCAATGGATGCTTGGTGTTTTTTGCCTGATCAAAGGCCTCCAACTGCACCAAGATGAGCTTTACCTAGACTTAAACCATCCTCTCCTTCATTGACTCAACATTGCAAGGGTCGCTGAGAAAATCTGCAAGCTTTCTGGGAGATGGGGGTGGTGATAGATCTTCATCAGCATCAAGCTCGGTCACCGAGACCCCCCCCTAATAACCTGGAAAGGAAGTTCAGCCCTTAGTAGGGTCGATTTTGATGCAAAGAGGGGAAATGCATCCTTATTTACCTAGCATAGGGACGGTGCCTTTGCCTGGTTGCTGGTGAGATGGACAAGGTGTCCTCTCGAAGGGCCTCTCGGAGAAGGACTGGCACGATTTCCGCAGTGCTGAACGGAATGGGGCTTACCCCAAGGGACAGATCTCGACTGGTTGGGAGGTGTCAGTTTCCTTCTCGGTCGGAGGCCGAGAACCTGACATGAGATCATGAGCGTTTTCGGCGGGCAAAATCTTGGGCGTTAGACTGACCAGACTGGAAGTCCCAAAGGGAGGAGCTACAAGGTATAATGTGAGCGGAAGAATTTAAACTAGAAAATGCGAGAAGGTAACAAGTCAATTACCACAAGCGAGTGGGGGTTTGGCCTAGGTAACTTTAGGGTTCGATCTTGCGGGAACGATCATCCCAATCCATGAACTCTCCATGACGGGGATCAATGACCACATCAGCATCATCGCAATCACAAATGCCCCTTCAGAATTCATAAGTTTGATGAACAGTGTGTTTTAGCCATACTTAAATGTCTTTGTCATCGTCTTCATCGATGAAAACTTAGTCTACTCGAAGACAATGGAAAAGAAAGTTGAACACTTAGCCCTGGTGCTTAATATGTTAAAGTAGCATGCCTTGTTTTGGCTAAGTTTAGCAAGTGTGAATTTTGACTCCAAGAGGTTGCCTTCTTGGGCCATGTGATTAGTGGTGCTGGACAAACCGTAGACCTAGCCAAAGTGAGTGTCGTGAAGAAATGTTCACCTTTAAAGTCAGCGGCCTATGTACAAAGCTTCCTTAGACTTTCTGGGAATTATCATAAGTTCGTGAAAGGATTTTCGAAGTTATCCCTCCCTCTCACTGCTCTGACAAAGAAAGGTGTGCCATACGAGTGGACAACCCAGTACGAAGCTGCATTGCAAGAGCTGAAAGAAAGACTTACCACCGCACCCATCCTAGCTCTTACATCAGGGAAAAAAGGATTTCAAGTTTACACTGATGCATCCTATCGAGGGATGGAAGCAGTATTGATGCTGCACGGGCATGTAATCGCTTATGCTTCGAGACAGCCGAAGAAGCATGAGGCTAATTACCCAGTGCATGATTTAGAGTTGGGAGCAGAGGTGTTCTCCTTAAAAGTCTGGAGGCATTATTTATATGGAGTTCACTACGAGATCTTTTTGGATCATAAAAATTTGAAGTATGTCGACACTCAAAAGGAGCTGAACTTGAGGCTGCGGCGGTGGTTAGAGTTTTTATGTGATTATGAATTTACATTGAACTATCACCCCGGGAATGCAAACTCCATAGCAGATGCTTTGAGCAGAAAAGTACCAAAGTCGAGCCCTGGGTCTCGGATGATTGGTATGAAATTAGCGCGAGTGTTTGAGGAGATGGAGATCACATTGGTGTGTAAGGATGATTTCAAGACATATACTGAAAATCTAGCTGCCATAAGCATAGTCTGTGACATTCTAGATCGAATTCGGGCAGAGCAAGGGAAGGATGCTGCTCTGGCCCTTGTGATTAAAGCTATTGAGGATGGATCTACTAAGGAGTATACAATGAAGGACAAGCTCGTTCATTTCCGTGGCAGGCTCTACATTCCCAAGGGCGGTGGAATATGGGAAGACATCTTGAGAGAGGCACATTATTCCAAGTATTTGGTGCATCCCTGGATTTCCAAGATGTATAGTGACCTACGAAAGACCATGTTCTGGTCGGGTTTGAAGAGTGTTGTTAAGTACTATATTACACAATATGAGCCTTGTCAGAAGGTGAAGGTGGAGTGCAAGAGTCATGGAGGATTATTACAGTCATTTCACATCCCCGAGTGGAAGTTTAAGGATATATCCATGGACTTTGTTCGCGGGTTGCCTCGCTCGTGCTCTGGGAATGATTCAGTTTGGGTAATTGTAGATTGCTTGACTAAGATTGCAAGATTTATCCCAATAAAGAAGGAGACGCATGTGGATGTATTGGTTTGTCTCTTTGTGGAATAGTTTGTACGGTACCATTGTGTTCCTAAGATGATAGTCTATGACTGTGATGGTCATTTCACCTCCAAGGATTGGAAGGCAGTTCAAGCGTATTTGGGCTCTCGCCTAAACTTTAGCACTGCCTTTCATCCTCAAATGGATGGTCAGTCTGAGAGGACCATCAGACCTATTGAAGATCTTTTGAGATTGTGTGTACTGGATAGAGTAGAGCTATAGGAATGGCTCTTGCCACTAGTAGAATTCTCATACAATAATAGTTATCATGCTAGCATCGGGATGAAACCCCACGAGGTACTATATGGGAGGAGGTGTAGAAATCCATTGTCATGTATGTAGGATGAGGATCTAAAGATTTTGTTAATCGAGTATATTGATGATATTGATGCTGCTATTAGATTGATACGAGACCGCATGCTTGAGGCTCAAAGTCAGAAGGCAAAATAACATAATAAGAAACATCAGATGGTGGAATTTCAAGTGGGTAACAAAGTATTACTTAAGATCAGGCTGATGCATGGAGTGTCACGAGTGCATGGTATGAAGAAGATCAGCCCGAGATATGTGGGGCCCTATGCTATATTGGAAAGAATTGGCACTGTGGCCTATCGGCTAGAGCTACCACCAGAAATGGAAAATTTGCACGACGTCTTCCATTTATTGTTGCTTCGAAAGGCACTATTATGGCCCAATCAACATGTTTACACCACAGATGGAGCAGTGGAAACTGATAGGTCTATTCGACTAGAGCTGGTGCAGATAGTGGATGCAAAGATGAGGAACATGCATCGGAAAAGTGTACCTTTGGTGAAGGTCATGTGGTCTAACCATGGGAAGGAAGAATATACTTGGGAGCCAGTGTACTTAATACGGAATTGCTACCCCGAGTTTTTTCCCTAAGGTAAAATTTAAGCATATTATATTTCCATGCTTTAACTCCCAACAGCCTTAGCCTGATTTTGGGGACAAATTTTTTTATTTTGTTTATAGAATTTGTAACGTCCCATTTCGTGCTAGACCCCTCGCGCGCATTTTGAGTCAAGAAAGCTAACTCAAGCTCGGGGTGCACCAGTAATAGGCATCGAGTGATACTCGACTAATAGGCAAATTTAACTTAGAAGAATTCTGGATCCACCAGGCGTTGAGTGTGTTGAGTGGTCTCAACGTCATTCCAATTTAACTTACAGAAACTATTCTAGATCCCCCAAGCATTGAGTGTGTTTAGTAGTCTCAATGCCATTCCAATTTAAGTTACAAAAACTATTCTTGATCCACCAGGCGTTGAGTTTGTTGAGTGGTCTCAACGCCATTCATGTTTAACATAGAAAATTGCTCTGGATCCACCATGCATTGAATGCATTGAGTGGTCTCAACGCTATTCCAATTAACATAGAAAAATTGTCCTGGATTCAGAAAGTGTCGAGTGCATTGAGTGGTCTCAATGCCACTCGACGAAATTTACAATAGAACATTTTTGGACTCAAGAAGCGTCAAGAGCATTGAGTGGTCTCAACGCCATTCGATGAGGCATTGAGTAATTTAACAGAATATTTCTGGACTCAGAAAGAATCGAGAGTATTGAGTGGTTTTAACACCATTCGACGAGGATTTGAGTGATTTGACTTAGAATATTTCTAGACTCAAGAAGCGTCGAGAGCGTTGAGTTGTCTCAACTCCATTCGACAAGGCGTTGAGTGTTTTCACTTAGAATTATTCTGGATACAAAAGGAGTTGGGTGGAATCAATGCCACTCGATGAAGCATCTAGTGCGTTGAGTAAACTCGATGCCATTTGACGAATTGCATTGTATACTCGACAATCCCAACACATAAACTTAGAAGGGTTCTGGGGGCGTTGAGTGAACTCGACGCCACTCGACGGGCATTGAGCGATCACGACAAATCTCGACGATTCGTCGAGCATGTATGGTATACACGACAATTTTGACTTAGAACATTTCGGCAAACTTTGTTGTTGGTTCATATGGAGGGGTTGAACCGGGTTTTCGGGAAATGCGCCAGGTTACTTATTAGGACCCAGTCTTTTCGACAAGACTTAATTTAATAATAATTGGCGGTCCAGTACTAGGGTGACATGTGACAGGCGGTCTAACCCTAATTATTCCTATAAAAGGAGACTTACAGAAAACCCTAACCGTCACTTCACATCTTGCTGAATCGTTACCTGTGCCGAAACCATTGGAAAAGGGAAAGCTGTCGGTGACAGATTTTGCCGGAGGAGAGACTGTTCCTTTCCGTAAAGAACAATGCCAACGAGAAGAAGATGTCGCCAAGGAGAGTGACGAGATCCATGGCCAGAAACTAGGAGAGCTTCCTACCCTCTCCCTTGGTGCTAGATCTGTAGTTATTATCAAGGAGAGATGTCGACTAAAAGTGTTTGGCGTGCGAGATGAAGATCTCCTAGGAAGAGACCATCCAAGGACCTTGTCCTCGGGATTTGATGTCTTCAACCTCTACTCTCTTCTATGTGAAGATGATGGACTTGGTTTCGTGAAGAGGAATGGTCTATTGAGTGTGAATATGGGAGGAGGAATGTCTGAATATAGTCATGAACAAATGACTAAAGGAAGAAGATGAACCGATGTTGTTCATCTTGCTTTAAGATGCGTGCAAAAACTATTTTCTGTACGCAGCGAACTTCAAGGCCATTTTGGAGTAGGTTATGGCCAGATCTGGGTTTTTAACTAAACACAAAAGTAGTAGCCCTTAGAAATACCTTTCCAACGAAAGGTTACACATTTTAATATGAGTCCTGTAGCCTCGGTAATGTCCAGTCGAAGGTTCTGTACAATCATGTTTTAAGAACATGTCGTTCTCAGGTCAGTGTAGAATCGGGTTTGGATTTGGTAGAGGGATCGTAGCAAAATAATGTTGATGTTTTGGTAAACTTAGTCTATATGTAATCGTGATAAACAAATTGTTTGGTGAAACTTGATCGTATAAATGGTTTAAAGGAGTTTGATAAACAAATGGTTTGGAAAAGTTAGTGAACAAATGATTTGATACGATTTGGTTATACAAATGATATTTCTATGAAATTCGGTAGGGATGTGCATGATTATAATCAGGAGAATAAAATAAGTTTTGGAAAGAGGGTGTGATGTCCGACATTTGAATGTATAACCCATTGCTATGTTATCATGCTTAATGTGTATGTGAAGTATCATTATATTGTTATGGTTATCATATGGTGTTACACTTATTGTGAATGCTTGAACATGTGGAAAGCAATTGGATGAGGTTTATGCATGGCCATGTGATATGATGATTAATGGGATGTGTATAGTAGTCCACTGCTTAGAGTTGTGTCTCCCTATAGGTACTAGTGTGGGATTGGTATGCTGTATAAGGTGGCTTGCCACCGTGTAAATTATGAACCCTTATGTTGTATGGAAATGTAGAAGGGTTAGAGGTGCATGTGTGTTTGCTGCACTGGAATGATGTGTTGATAAGGGACTCAGTGTGGAGCCCTTACTTGCTATTGAGCACGGGATGTGAATAATAAAAAGGGACATAGTGTGGAGACCTTAAATGTGAAATTGCATGCAGTGTAAGTTGACACGCAGTATCATAATCCTGGGTTAAGGATTGTGTGGCATGTCTACGGGCTCGCTAGTCTTCACACTTATTGGAGTTGATAGATAGAGTTGGATGGTTGGGCCTTCATCCTTCGTGCTTACTTCCTGAGGCACCACCTATACCAGTGGACGCGTTGCCTTTGTCCTTTGTTGATACGTTCCCAGAGGCACCTTCCATGCAACGATGATAGGCTAGCATAGGGATAAGTTCTTGGTGAATAACTACTCGAGACCCCTCTAAGTCATAGTATGTGTGGGCTCTGTTGTTGTGTTCTTAGCATTGATATGTACAGAGTCCTAGGCTTTGTAGTGTGGATGGCCGCCTAGTAGTGGAGAAGTCTGCTCTTCTGTCACCGTCTAGCCATGACAGATGATGCCTGAGAGGTTAGCTACCTGTTCGAAAAGTTGGAACTGAAAGCCTGTGTCAAAATAGCAGTGTGCATGTATGTGCATTTGTGAGTCATCACATATCATTCATAACATTGTATCGTATTACATACACAGATCCTTATAATATAAGTTTGTATGGAAACTCTTATATGATAAGTTACTTTACTGTTAAGCCGATCCTTAACTTATATGTCTGTATGGGCATTCATATAAGTTGAGTTACTTTCCTGTTGTAGGATCATACTTATATACTGCTGTTGATAGTAGAAATGTTAGTGTAGATTGATATACTCACTTGTTTTACATGTTGGATACTCTGATATTGATTAGTATTATACAACCTACTTGTACTACTGCTTACAAATATATTGTACCCTTTTCCTTTCTCCACCCGATGCCTAAGAGTCGCCGAGGGAGCAGCTGTGATAGCCACTTAGTCTTTATGACTAACGGTTGCTACATCTTCCTTTTTAGGAGGAAATTATGCAGATAGAGCAGCAATAGGTTATCCAGGAGGGCAGCCAGGCCAAGGTGACTTGGCCTGACGTGACGATACCATCGCTGCCTTCGGTTACGGATGTGAGTTTTCTAGAGACTCTTATTGTAGCTCTTTGGGCAAAGTTTTTATGTACTTTGATATTATTGAAGCATGTTGATGCTTCTTATTATTGATGTACTTTTGGACTTTTTTACTTATATGGATTTTGACTTTTGTTTGTTCTTTATATTGGGTTGGCATAGATGATGTTGGTTTTAGCCGGCAGGATAGGCGTCTGGTAGTATCGGTCAACTAGTATATTGGCATTACCACAAGGCGGTTATTCTGGGCAAAAGACTCCCCTTGGTCATATCTTGTGTTCCAGGAGGGGGAGGGTCTTACAAAGTGTGCGAGTGGGGTAGGTAGATCCGAACTCGCCCAAAGAGAATAAAAGGGTTATTGTCAAAACAGGCGGAATGGTTCTCGCCAAATAATGTGAATGACACGAAGACCCCCACTCGCCCTTTGAGGAGCTGTGGAGGTGAATTCTTGGATCAGCCTAGCATTCGCTTCTTTAGGCGATTGGTGCCTTTATGGACCACTTGCCTAGTGGGGTCTAGAGGTATAGTTACCTGGGTGCCTTTGAAGCTCTGCAAGTAGCCTTTAAGAACAATGGAGTTACACTTTTGGCAAACCTAATTGGGCTGCATATAACAAAATGGGACAGCGGAGTTACGTTGTTGGCAAACAATGTTTAGGAATCTATAAATAGACACAAGGGGGCACCATTCCAGACACACAGTCTTTTGTCTTCTCTCTCTCTTCAAGCTTGTCTTTAGCCAGTCTTGAGTGTCTCTAAGGTGCCCAATTTCAGCATTAGCATAGGAGGGTAAGTTCCCTAAGATCTTTCGGGTAAGAGGTGGAACCTCCTAGCTTAGGCCTCGGTTCTATTCCAATTTTCCTAAACCTTTGGTCTATTGAGATTGCCCGAGGGAATGAGTGTGAGACCACCCATTCTTTAGGACCCAAAATTCCACAAGAGACTTATCTTAGGTTTAAACAGGTGTCACACTTCATTCAAAATCAGAGGGGCGATTCAGTGGAAAAGTTGGCAAAACTTTATGTTGAACAAATCGTACGATTGCACGGTGTGCTCCATAACATTGTTAGTGGTCGAGATGGGCATTTCATGTCAAATAACTGGAAGCTTATAAATCAAATGTTAGGTACTAAGCTTAAATTTAGCACGGCCTTTCATCCTTATATAGATGGTCAGACCAAGAATGTAAATAGAATGATGGAAGATATGCTTTGCATGTGCGCCTTTAATTTTTGGAAGAGGTGGTAGGACCACATTTATATGATAGAATCCTCCTAAAATAATAGCTATCAAGAAAGTATTCATATGGCGCTGATGAGTTGTAAATATACCTATATTTTCGCAATTTATGTAAGTCAATTTTGTTTATTTTTTGTCTTTTTTATTAGTTTTATTCAATAAATTGCTTATTTTTGTAAATATTATTTCTAACTTAGCTTTATTTTTATTACAGAAAAAGTCAAAATGTTGACTGACACGCCCGTGTCACATGACCGACACGCCCGTGTCACGCCCTCGACGATCGCCGACCACAGGTGCCAGCTCGACGATCGGCGATCATCAAACCAAGCTCGACACGCCCCCAGACACGCCAGTGTCAAGGTATGACACGGGCGTGACTTAGCCACCTGGCCCGATGTGACGCGCGCGACTTTGCGGCCGGACCGTGCCCAGATCGACCTCCCCGACACGCCCCAGTCACGCCCGTGACTGACACTTGTCACGCCTGAGACCTAGGGCGTGACCGCCACATTTTCAGCCGAAGTCAACTTCCCAATCAAGTCACCCGATCAGCTCATGAGCAGTATCGACACGGCCCCCTGTCACGCCCTAGTCACGGGCGTGACCAACCCGAAAATTTGCCTATAAATAAGAGCTTCCAGGAAGCTTTTCTTGTCCAATTTTTTGACAACTTTGCTTAGGGGAGGTGCTGCCCATTGGGATTCCATACTTATGTAAGGAGAATTTTTCCCCCCTCTCTCTCTCTTAGTTTGTATTAGGGTATTTGTTTTAATAAAATTTGAAATTTCTCTCTTCATTAATATGAAAAATCCATTTGAATGCGCCTACTTAAGCAATTTTTCGTTCATCTTTTTGTGTTTCTTTTATGTTTTCATTTTTATAGCTTTGATAACTTAGTTAGATTTAGGATTTATCGGCATTTCTATCCGTTGTGCCGTCCGTTTTGTTTTTATTTTCCGCACTCTTTAGCTTTAGCTTTTTCTTCTTTATCATTTTCATTCATATAGGTTTTATAAAAACTCCCCTAAAAGTGTTCGTTTTTATTTTCTTTAACTTAGGCTCTTAGGATTGTAAAACTTCTCGTCCCTTTTTAGTTTTATTCTCACTTTTTTGGAGGTTTTATAAAAACTTATGAATAAAAATGTAGTCGTTATAATTTTTCGCTCACTTTATTTTAGCTTTTTATTTGTAAAACTTTTAGTCTCTTTTATTCTTATTTCATCTTTTTATGCATTTCTACCGCATTCTAGCGGTAGAAATGCAGTTATATTAATTTTTCAAGTACTTTCATTTTGCGTTTATTTGCAAAACAATTTCGCTCGGTTAATTTTTATTTTCACTTTTTATGCATTTCTACCGCATTCTAGCGGTAGAAATGCAGTCGTTTTAATTTTTCAGCAACTTTGTTTTTCTTATTTTTGCAAGTGTGTGTGTGTGTATGAGTTAGGTTTTATTGCTTTATTTCAACTTCTGTAGAGTGCGCGTGTGCGTATGCATTTATTTCTGCCTACTCGTTAAGAGTTAAATGGCTCTCTTCTTTCATTTTCCGCCCACTCGTTTGAGTGGGACTTGTCTTTTTACTGCTCTCATTTTCTTCCTACTCACTTGAGTAGGAAAACTTTGTGTGTGTGCGTGTGTTTACTTTTCTGTAGAGTGTGTGTGTGTGTGTTTTACTTTCAAGTAGAGTGTGTGCGATAAATTTACCCCCGCCTACTCATTTGAGCCGGGACTCGCAATTTTATCGCTTTCTCAATTATGTAGAGTGTGTGCGTGTAGGAGATAATTTTGACGCTTTATTTATCGCTTTCTTCAATTAAGAAGAGTGTGTGCGTGTGTGCATTTATTTCCGCCTACTCATTTGAGTAGGGCTTGCTTTATTTAATTTTCTTTATGGTTTTGAAGTGTGCGTGAGTGCCTGCATCAATTAGCCCTCTATTTATCTAATTGTCCTATTTTTTGTGTTTTCTCTTATAATTGTTCAGTGCTTAGTTTAACACTCACGCTTCACCTAAAAACATAAAGCCGTCCCCATACCGATGAGTGGCTAATCTCTATTAGCCTTCGGCATCGAAGAGCATTGGGACATATAAAATGATTTGAAATAATTAAAAAACTTTATTTTTATTTTAATTTAAGGACTTAAGGTTTACCCCGGGTTAATGACGTATAGGACCACATAATCGATGTGTGGGCTCTATTTCCGTTATTCATACGCTACGCCGAGAGGCTGCACGTATGGACCGATCCCCCTTGGGTAAAGAGAACTGCGTACGCCCCCTCGAAAGAGGAGAAGCGTAGTTCTGCCGGATTGGGTTCCCCACCCAATAGCGGGGTTCTTAGTGTAAAGCGGGCATTAAGAGGAATCCATCGTCAGTCTAACGATCGGTCGAATAGTCTTAATGTTTAGGTGAGCAATATTCCTAGAGATAAGTGCGCTCATATTTTTGGAACCCCCACGGCCAAGTGCCTTTTATTAATTTAAAAGCAAAGTTTAATAATTGTTGAGAATTATTTTAGTCTTAATCCAATTCGATGCCGAGCGTTAACCCGTCATCGAACTAACTTAGTAAAATTCAGCTCTCTTTCTTTCCGTTTTAATTAAACTAAAAAATCCCACCTTACTGATAGTAAGATAATAGTGTTCCTGGAAGAGTAGATATAATCAACGTGTCCCCGAGAATAATACGACCTCGGTATTTTCCTGAATACCGAGTACTACTTGCGATAGGTACACTTGCCTCCTCTCGTTAGAAAACTCGATCTTCTAACCGGCCCGCGGAATCTGACCATTTCGAACTACCCACAGTCGGTCTCTGTTCTGCGGCCATCAAGTTTTTGGTGCCGTTGCCGGGGAACACGGTTGTTATATTGAATTCGGGACTCTATTAGTTTTACTTTATTTTCAAATAAAAAATTTTTATACAAAAAAAATCCTTCCCCCTTTCGATTTTTTTAGGGTATATGACCCGTGGACAACCTTCGAGTTCTGAAAATCTTGAATTCGACCTCGAGATCGACCGCTCTCTTGCGCGTATCCGATCTCTCCGTCGAATTCCCTTTTTAGACCCCGCAGAATCTATCGGAGAACCCTCTTCTTCTTCTATGGCCGACCCAAATAATGCCCAACCGGCCGAGCGTACTATGTCTTACTACGCTCGGCCCCACTTGGATGATACAGGGTCGAGTATTGTTCGGCCCGCTGTGGCCAACAATAATTTTGAAATTAAGTCGAGTGTTATTCAAATGATCCAAAATGTCGTGCAGTTCGACGGACTGCCGGATGAGGACCCCAATAACCACTTGTCTAATTTTCTTGAGATTTGCGATACTTTTAAAATTAATGGCGTCACTGATGACGCCATTCGTTTGTGCCTTTTTCCCTTCTCTCTTAAGTACAAGGCTAAGGAGTGGTTACTCTCCCTCCCGCGGGGATCCATCACGTCCTGGGCGGAGTTGGCAGAGAAATTCCTTACGAAGTATTTTCTGCCCGCGAAAACTGTAAGACTGCGGGCGGACATATCTTCGTTCGTCCAAAACGACTCCGAGTCTCTTTACGAGACTTGGGAACGCTTTAAGGAGTTTCTCCGCCAGTGCCCGCACCATGCTCTGCCAACGTGGTTGCAGGTACAAATTTTTTATAATGGACTGAACAGTCAGACGCGTCAAATGATTGACGCGGCTGCCGGGGGCACTCTGAACAATAAGACCCCCGAGGCAGCCCAGGCCCTTTTCGAGGAAATGGCGGTGAACGCCTACCAGTGGAATGTCCCGCGGGCGCGCCCTAAGCAGGCGGGCATTTTTGAAGTGGATGCCACTGCTCAGCTAGCCCTCCAAGTGGAAAGGCTAACTAAGCAGGTGGCGGAGATGTCTGTTGCCTCCTCCACTCCGCCTTGTTTTCTTCCCCCCTCTAACGTCTACGTAGTCGACGAGTTCGTGGACTACATGGGAAATCCGGTGCGTCCCTCCTTTCAAAACAACACTTATAGTAGCCACTATAATCCGGTTTGGAGGAACCATCCGAATTTCTCCTGGAGCAACCCGAACAACGCGCAGCGTCCCCCTCCCCCTCCTATTGCGCCAACGTTTCCCCCTCCCCCTCCTATAAAGCCATCCCCGGTGGAGGAAAATTTTAATCGTTATGTCGCGTCCAACGAGTCCAATATCCAGAACATCACCGGATCGCTAAAAAATTTAAAACTCCAAATTGGACAGCTAGCGCGACTTATGTCGGAACGCACCCTGGGGGCACTGCCAGGGAACACAGAGCCCAATCCAAGGGAAACCGCCAACGGTATAACCCTCCGTAGCGGTAAGGAGGTGGTCGATCCAAAACGGATCGATCCTCAGGTACATATTTCACCTCCGACCCCACTTCCCTCTTCTTCGATTACGCAACCCTTATCGATTTTTAACGACAAAACTATTTTAAACAAGGCGTTGCCCTACCCGCATAAGTTAGATAACGAGCGAGTAAACGCGCAATATGAAAAATTTATTTTATTACTTAAACAAATTCATATTAATATTCCTTTTTGCGAGGCTATCTAGCAAATGTCTAATTATGCGAAATTTTTAAAAGAACTACTTTCTAATAATCGCAAACTCGAGGATATTTCGCATATATCTCTCAACGTTGTCTGCTCGGCGGCTCTTACTAGTAAATTGCCCTCAAAACAAAACGACCCGGGACGGTTCTCCATCCCGTGCCTTTTTGGCGATGTATTAGTAAAATACGCCTTGGCAGACTTAGGCGCGAGCATTAATTTGATGTCGTTCTCGCTCTTCCTGCTTTTAGGTTTGGGTACTCCTGCTCCTACAAATATGCGCATCCAACTAGCGGATCGCTCGGTTAGGTTCCCCATCGGGGTTGTTGAGGATGTCCTTGTCCAAGTAGACAAGTTCACCTTCCCGGTGTACTTCGTCATCTTGGACATCGAGGAAGACGCCAACGTACCAATAATACTTGGTCGCCCTTTCCTCGCGACCTCACGTGCGTTAATCGATGTAAGTAATGGTCAGCTTCTCCTTCGGGTAGGAGACGACCAAGTTACTTTTTCTATTAACTCCTCTATGGAAGACTCGTCGTCGAGCAACGATTTCTGCTACTCTTTAGATTCTTTTTATGGAGATTGTTCTTCTCCGGTTTTCGAGTCCGAATTTTTAAACGAAAATATTTTTTCGCTCGAAAATTTTTATTGCGATGAGGACTAGTCTACGAATATGCCTTTTGAACCAATTGGTTCAAAAGACATTAGCACTAAAACCTCACTAGAAGAACCGCCCACCCTAGAACTCAAACCATTACCCGAATCCCTAAAATACGCCTTTTTGGGGAAAAATGATACACTCCGGTAATCATTTCTTTGTATTTAAGCGATTCGGAGACCTCCGATTTATTGGAGGTTTTCCTTAAACATCGCCACGCAATTGCGTGGCAAATTTCTGACCTAAAGGGGATTAACCCTTTTTTCTGCACTCACAAAATTTTCTTAAACGATAATTGCCGCAAAACCATTCAGCCGCAGTGGCGTCTTAATCCAAACATGAAAGACGTCGTGAAAGCTGAGATAATTAAATTATTAGATGCGGGGATTATTTATCCCATTTCTGATAGTGCATGGGTTAGTCCCATTCATGTCGTGCCCAAGAAGGGCGGTCTAACCGTAGTGGCGAATGAGCACAACGAGCTCGTCCTAACTCGTACTGTTACGGGTTGGCCTGTGGTCATCGATTATCGCAAACTTAATGACGCCACCCGCAAAGACCATTTTCCACTACCGTTCCTTGACCAAATTCTTGAGTGTCTTTCCGGTCATCCTTTTTATTGTTTTCTCGACAGTTTATCGGGGTTTTTCCAAATCCCCATTTCCCCCGAAGACCAAGAGACAACAACTTTTACTTGCCCCTTTGGCACCTTCGCCTATCGAAGAATGCCATTTGGCCTCTGCAATGCGCCAGCTATATTCCAAAGATGTATGCTAGCAATTTTCGGTGAGCTAGTAGAAGATATTATGGAAATATTTATGGATGACTTTTATGTATTCGGATGCTCATTCCCGGATTGTCTTCGTAATCTCGATCGTGTCCTCCAGCGATGCGAGGACACGCATCTTGTTTTAAATTGGGAAAAGTGTAACTTTATGGTTCGAGGAGGTTTGGTCCTCGGCCATAAGATTTCGATTAAGTGGATAGAGGTCGATAAGGCCAAAGTAGAAATCATAGAAAAGCTTCCTCAGCCGACGAACATAAAATCCATTAGTAGTTTCTTAGGCCATGCGGGCTTTTATAGGCGCTTCATTCAAGATTTTTCAAGAATAACAAAGCCGCCTACTCACCTCTTGGAAAAGGAATCACCTTTTGTCTTTAGTAGCGATTGCGAGTCTGCTTTTAATTTTATAAAACAAAAACTTATCAATTCTCCGATTCTAGTGGCCCCTAATTGGTCCCTTCCGTTCGAAATCATATGCGACGCTAGTGATATTTCCTTAGGAGCCGTTCTTGGCCAACGCGTAGAAAAACATTTTCATCCTATTTATTACGCTAGCAAGACGCTCACTTCCGCACAAGTGAATTACACGACGACGGAAAAGGAACTCTTAGCCGTCGTTTTCGCTTTCGATAAGTTTCGCTCATACCTTACGCTATCTAAAGTTATCATTTTCATCGATCACTCCGCCCTTAAGTATTTACTAGCAAAAACCGACGCGAAGCCCCGCCTTCTTCGATGGATTCTCCTCCTACAAGAGTTTGACTTGGAGATCCGGGATAAGAAGGGCACGGAGAATCTAGCGGCAGACCACCTCTCCCGTTTAGAAAATCCGGGTGCGGAAGCGCTCGTCGAATCTGAAATAAATGACAGATTCCCCGAGGAACGCCTTCTCGCCATTCGTTCGTCTTTGTCATCTTTGCCTTGGTTCGCAGATTTTGCGAAATACTTAGTCGCGCGGGTACTTCCAAAAGATTTTTCAAGTCATCAAAAGAAGAAATTCTTTTCCGACTTGAAAAATTTCTTTTGGGATAACCCATTTCTTTTCCGTATCTGCGCGGACCAAGCGGTTCGAAGATGCGTCGCGGGAGTGGAGTGCACACAAATATTGAGGCACTGACACGAGGGTCCAGTCGGGGGGCACTATCAAGCCAACCGGACCGCTAGGAAGGCGCTAGAGGCGGGCTACTTTTGGCCCACTCTCTTCAAAGACGCGCACAATTTTGTGCGCGCATGCAATAGCTGTCAGAGGTCGGGTAACATCTCACGTCGCGACGAGATGCCCCAAAATATATTTTTAGAATGCGAGGTCTTCGATTTACGGGGCATAGATTTTGTTGGCCCCCTACCTCCTTCTTATAAAAATATGTATATTTTAGTGGCGGTCGACTACGTATCACGGTGGGCGGAAGCGCAAGCTCTCCCCACCAACGATGCGCGAGTCATCGTTACATTTCTAAAAAAATTATTTTCTCGCTTCGGCACGCCTCGCGCTATTGTTAGTGATAGGGGAACGCATTTCTGTAACGCTCTAATGGCTAAGACGTTAGCTAAATACGGAGTCACGCACAAACTTGCCACCCCCTACCACCCACAAACAAGTGGCCAAGGTGAGATAGTAAATCGAGAGATAATACGCATATTAGAAAAAACCGTTTCACTTAATAGGAAAGATTGGTCCGCTAAGCTTGACGACGCGTTATGGGCGTATCGTACGGCATACAAAACCGCTACTGGTTGTACCCCGTTTCGATTAGTCTATGGCAAAGCGTGCCACTTACCCGTAGAACTGGAGCACCGCGCACTTTGGGCATTAAAACTCTTAAACCTCGACTCTAACTTAGCCGCTCAGAATAGAAAACTGCAACTAAACGAGCTCGATGAATGGCGTGCGAACGCTTACGAGAGCAATAAGTTCTATAAGGAGCGTTCTAAGTTTTATCACGATCGAAAAATTAAAACCTCCAAAATTTTTTCTCCGGGCGATCTAGTCCTTCTTTATAATTCTCGTCTTAAACTTTTTCCTGGCAAACTCAAATCCCGTTGGTCCGGTCCCTTCTTAGTTGAAGAAGTTTTTCCATATGGGACCGTAATCGTCTCCCACCCGGAAAAAGGCTCGTTTAAAGTAAACGGTCATCGATTAAAGACTTACATAGTGGGCGACCCTGTGATCGAGTATAGCGAAACCTTATCCTCCTCGACTTATAAACCCGCCACTATAGTCAAGCTACGCGACTATAAACAAAGCGCTCCTGGGAGGCACCCCACGTCTATCTTTTTTACGTCTTTATTTATTATGTTTTCTATTTTTCTAATAAATGCAGGGTTTCTAATGGGCTTCCCCGAGCGCGGATCAGGGACGTCTTCTGCCCCCCTCTTTTTTCTTTTTTGTACATATACCTACTGTCTTGTTCCTCATGCTTAGCATACAACATTGGGGACAATGTTGGATCTAAGTATGGGGGTGTTTTCGTATTTTCGTACTTTCTTTTTCACTTACAAAAAAAAAAAAAATTTAAAAAAACAAAACTTCAAAAAAATATATATAACACAAAAAAATCAAAAACTTTTAATTAAAAATTTTTGAAGTTTCATTTTTGAAACTTTGACTTATTTTTAACTCGGTCCGCGAGATCCGGCTCATCGAGCCATCCACATAACGAGTCATCTCGCGTATACCTAGTTTATATTTTTGTAAATATTCTTGTAAATATTTTTGTAAATAATTTTTATAAGTACTTTTTGTAAATATTCTTTCTCTTTCCCCTCTCCCTTTTTCCCTCTCATCCTTGTAAAAATTTTTTTTTCTTTTTCCCAAATTTTTGTAAATAGAATGAAAATTTCATTAAAAATACAAAAAAATTCACAAAACATTAAAAATACAAAAATATTCACAAAACATAAACATATTAAAAAATAAAATTCACTAAACTTAAAAATCCAAAAAAAGTTTATTTTCGCATTTTTTTTCTTTCTTTTTAGTATGTATATATTAAATATATAAATACAAAAATACAAAAAAAAGAGCATAACTTCAAAAATTTTCAAAAAAATTATGTAAGTTATGAAACAAATAAATCAAACATTTCATTCTTAAGTTCTTGCTATCCAAAACTTTCATTTTGAGTTTATTTATATGCGAATTTGATCAATTCTTTGTTCACTATTCGTTTGTTAATTATAGATTGAAAAATCTAAATAGCCGGGTTAAGTTTTAAAGAATTTATTATACTTTGTTAAAAATAGGGGACTCGCTTTAGGCACTACTTCTAATTTTTCATAGATAGGAGCATGTGTACCATGTTAGAAAATAACGACTATAGAATTCAATTATGCTTGCTTTTTGCTTTCTGAAAAATTGGAACGTACAATTTATAAAGGTTGCTCTCAATTATTTTTCAATTAAATATCTAGTTCCTTTTCTCCCCTTACCTATCATAACCTAGTTGGTATGATAAAAATATTTCCCAAAAAGAAAAAGCTCTTATGTCAATGAGAATAAGATTTCATTCCGTAAACATAGGCACCCAATAAATTAAAAGATTATACGTTACGGAGTAAGAGGATAAAATTCATTACTCCAACACATATACATTGGGTTATTTTTATGAAGAAGAAAAAATTTTATGTTAAGGAAAATAAGATTTCGTTTTCCTTTAACATCCAAATCAAAAAATGGAGGTTCGAGAAAAAATAACCTCGCCTCAAAATCTAAGCATCTCATCAACCCCCCTTAGCCAATTTCATGACTCTAGAATTAATTCAAAAATCTTTTTGAGAGCATAATTCGTAAATTGCATTATTTCCGATAACACTCCTATAAGCTAAAGTTCGTATAACTCCAAACTATTTTCTGTTAATCTAACCAATACAATTATTGCTTTCTATTTGATTACATCAAGAAGTCTTTTGGCCAAAACTTTTGCCCTATTTAAATCATCTAAATAATTTTAGGACTTAACTCTTATACCCCGTATATTTTTATTTGATCTCTCTTATAATTAATTTAGTGGTAGCAGAACTTAGGGTTTTTTATTATTCCTTATAAGTTCACCTCAAACTTTTGCTCTGGAATAGCAAAAGCTTATGTATGTGGGTGTTTGATGAGTTGTAAATATACCTATATTTTCGGAATTTATGTAAATCAATTTTGTTTATTTTTTGTCTTTTTTATTAGTTTTATTCAATAAATTGCTTATTTTTGTAAATATTATTTCTAACTTAGCTTTATTTTTATTCCAGAAAAATTCCAGAAAAATTCCAGAAAAAGTCAAAATGTTGACTGACACGCCCATGTCACATGACCGACGTGCCCGTGTCACGCCCTCGACGATCACCGACCACAGGTGCCAGCTCGACGATCGGTGATCATCAAACCAAGCTCGACACGCCGTGTCAAGGTGTGACACGGGCGTGACTTAGCCACCTGGCCCGACGTGACGCGCACGACAATGCGGCCGGACCGCGCCCAGATCGACCTCCCCGACACACCCCAGTCACGCCCGTGACTAACACTTGTCACGCCCGTGACCTAGGGCGTGACCGCCACGTTTTCAGCCGAAGTCAACTTCCCAGTCAAGTCACCCGATCAGCTCATGAACAGTATCGACACGCCCCCCCCACGCCATATCATATACGCCCTAATCACGGGCGTGACCAACCCGAAAATTTGCCTATAAATAAGAGCTTCCAGGAAGCTTTTCTTGTCCAATTTTTTGACCACTTTGCTTAGGGGAGGTGCTGCCCATTTGGATTCCATACTTATGTAAGGAGAATTTCTCTCCCCTCTCTCTCTCTTAGTTTGTATTAGGGTATTTGCTTTAATTAAATTTGAAATTTTCTCTCTTCATTAATATGAAAAATCCATTTGAATGCGCCTACTTAAGCAATTTTTCGTTCATCTTTTTGTGTTTCTTTTATGTTTTCATTTTTATAGCTTTGATAACTTAGTTAGATTTAGGATTTATCGGCATTTCTAGCCGTTGTGCCGTCAGTTTTAGTTTTCATTTTCCGCACTCTTTAGCTTTAGCTTTTTCTTCTTTATCATTTTCATTCATATAGGTTTTATAAAAACTCCCCTAAAAGTGTTCGTTTTTATTTTCTTTAACTTAGGCTCTTAGTATTGTAAAACTTCTCGTCCCTTTTTAGTTTTATTCTCACTTTTTGGAGGTTTTATAAAAAACTTATGAATAAAAATGTAGTCGTTATAATTTTTCGCTCACTTCATTTTAGCTTTTTATTTGTAAAACTTTTAGTCCCTTTTATTCTTATTTCATCTTTTTATGCATTTCTACCGCATTCTAGCGGTAGAAATGCAGTTGTATTAATTTTTCGAGTACTTTCATTTTGCATTTATTTGCAAAACAATTTCGCTCGGTAATTTTTTATTTTCACTTTTTATGCATTTCTACCGCATTCTAGCGGTAGAAATGCAGTCGTTTTAATTTTTCAGCAACTTTGTTTTTCTTATTTTTGCAAGTGTGTGTGCGTGTATGAGTTATGTTTTATTGCTTTATTTCAACTTCTGTAGAGTGCGCGTGTGCGTTTGCATTTATTTCCGCCTACTCGTTAAGAGTTAAATGGCGCTCTGCTTTCATTTTCCGCCCACTCGTTTGAGTGGGACTTGTCTTTTTACTGCTCTCATTTTCTTCCTACTCACTTGAGTAGGAAAACTTTGTGTGTGTGCGTGTGTTTACTTTTCTGTAGAGTGCGTGTGTGTGTTTTACTTTCAAGTAGAGTGTGTGCGTGTATGAGATAAATTTACCCCCGCCCACTCATTTGAGCCGGGACTCGCAATTTTATCGCTTTCTCAATTATGTAGAGTGTGTGTGTGTAGGAGATAATTTTGACTCTTTATTTATCGCTTTCTTCAATTAAGAAGAGTGTATGCGTGTGTGCATTTATTTTCGCCTACTCATTTGAGTAGGGCTTGCTTTATTTATTTTTCTTTATGGTTTTAAAGTGTGCGTGAGTGCCTGCATCAATTAGCCCTCAATTTATCTAATTGTCCTATTTTTTGTGTTTTCTCTTATAATTGTTCAGTGCTTAGTTTAACACTCATGCTTCACCTAAAAACATAAAGCCGTCTCCATACCGATGAGTGGCTAATCTCTATTAGCCTTCGGCATCGAAGAGCATTGGGACATATAAAATGATTTGAAATAATTAAAAAACTTTATTTTTATTTTTATTTAAGGACTTAAGGTTTACCGGGTTAACGACGCATAGGACCACATAATCGATGTGTGGGCTCTATTTCCGTTATTCATACGTGACGCCGAGAGGCTGCACGTATGGACCGATCCCCCTTGGGTAAAGAGAACTGTGTACGCCCCCTCGAAAGAGGAGAAGCGTAGTTCTGCCGGATTGGGTTCCCTACCCAATAGCGGGGTTCTTAGCGTAAAGCGGGCATTAAGAGGAATCCTTCGTCGGTCTAACGATCGGTCGAATAGTCTTAATGTTTAGGTGAGCAATATTCCTAGAGATAGTGCGCTCATATTTTTGGAACCCCCACGGCCAAGTGCCTTTTATTAATTTAAAAACAAAGTTTAATAATTGTTGATAATTATTTTAGTCTTAATCCGATTCGATGTTGAGCGTTAACCCGTCATCGAACTAACTTAGTAAAATTCAGCTCTCTTTCTTTCCATTTTAATTAAACTAAAAAATCCCACCTTACTGAAAGTAAGATAATAGTGTTCCTAGAAGAGTAGATATAATCAACGCGTCCCCGAGAATAATACGACCTCGGTATTTTCCCGAATACTGAGTACTACTTGCGATAGGTGCACTTGCCTCCTCTCGTTAGAAAACTCGATCTTCTAACCGGCCCGCGGAATCTGACCATTTCGAACCACCCACAGTCGGTCTCTATTCTGCGGCCATCAGGAGCCCTTCGAGGCCTTATGCGGTAGGAAGTGTTGTACTCCATTGACTTGGGTAAAAATAGGTGAATTGAAAATCTATAAGAATAAAGACGTCGAAGATGCAACTTCGACGATACTTTAATTCGAGATCAGTTGTTGATTGCTTAAGATAGGGAAATAAAGTACTACAACACCATACATCAAAACATGGAGGTTGCGGTGAGCGATTTGGTATATCTCATTATAAGACAATCCAATGGTGTATCTAGGATTCGATGCTTGAAAAAGCTACGTCTAAGATACGTTGGGTTGTTTAAAATCATTGAATGGATTGTTTAAGCTTCCTATCAGCTGAATCTTTCAACTGAACTCAGTGGTTTGCATGATTTGATTCACATATAGATGTTGCGAAAGGCTGCACAAGTGGTTGCTCCGGATCAAGTGATGGTCAATAGTGGGTTTACGTTGAATGACAATCCTATACGAATCGAGAACACGAAGATCAAATGATTGCGGAACAAAGGGATCAGAAAGGTCGAAGTTTGTTGGAACAACTTTGGCCGTAAGGAGCTTTTTCAATGCCCCTGAATTTTTGAAAATTATTTCGATCTCCTTAGTGTCGTATTTATGACGTAAGGGCATTACGTTGGCGTGTAGTTAATAGGGAGCCGCCATTGGTAAGTGATTTTGTTCTTGGTGTTATGATGATCCCTTTGGTGGTAGTTGTTAGACTCATCAGAAATAGAGTTTTTTACTTGGAAAATTAAAGTAATTAATTTTAAGCGTACTTGCGAAGTTTCGTTGCGATCTGGGCTTAGTTGGGATCTCGGTGTATTTTATAAGGTTGTCTTGTTATTTTAACTTTGGGGAAATTTTAACCCGTGTTTGGTATGTCGGATCCTGATTTCGACTTCGTCTTTGGATTCGTAGCACCGACATTTAGCTTTGGTGCGAATTTCATCAAAAACCGAGGTGGTTGGTCGCACTTGTCGTTTGATTTTTTCTAGTTAATTATATTAATAATATAATATTATATATACTTTATAAAACCATATTCATCCTTCTTCCAAAAAAAGGCTCTGATCGAGAGAGTTGTGAGAGAGGCTGCGAGCTTTTCTTCGTGAACCTTCCGGCACCCGTTTTGGGAGTTCTAGTGGGCGATATCTTTAGGAAAGCATAGATCCGGAAAGTTCTCCTCGAGATTTACATGTTGGTGGTAGGTTTTTTTTCTTGGACTTTTAACATTGCGGTGTGTGGCCCTAAACTTTCATTTTGTCCAAATCTCTCCAGATTTTGTTGTCGCGCTTTCTTTTTCGGCCGATCTGTGTCGTGGGGTGTTCAGAAAATTTAGACAAGGAGGTTTAAGGCAAGTGATGGTTTGCTCCCTTGCCTAGCCTCTTACAAATTCATTATATTTAATTCTCTAAATTCTTTTTGATCCTACTGTTAGTTTTTTATTCTTCCAGGTCACCTATTTTGCCTACTACTAGTTTTACCTGATTCAAAATAGCAGTAAATTGTCTTTTCTTCTTGTTGTGTTATCGTGGGGTTCTTTTATTAGTGTTTGCACTCCTGCCTTGTTTACCCAACCTTTATCTCATTTTTGGAACTTATTCATGGTCTAGGTTTAAATGTTGTCAAAATTTAAAAGTTTAACAACCTCTATTTAGATTGGAAAGATTTTTGTAGGATTATACCTTGACATCGAGTTTGTTGAGTGAAACTGTCTTGGAGTACAATATGTCGAGTGCTGCCTTTGGTGTCGAGTGCGTCGAGTGATTCCAGTTTGGCGTCGAGTGAACAAGTATTTTAGTCAAAAGCATTGAGTGGAGTCAAAAGTGTTGAGTGGAGTCAAAAGTATTGAGTTGAGTCAAAAGCATTGAGTTCAGGAAAAAGCATTGAATGGAGTCAAAAGCGTTGAGTTGATTGAAAGCATTGAGCGGAGTCAAAAGCGTTGAGTGGAGTTAAAAGCATTGAGTGGAGTCAAAAGCGTTGAGCGGAGTCAAAAGCATTGAGTGGAGTAAGAAGCATTGAGTAGAGTCAAAAGCATTGACTGGAGTCAAAAGCGTTGAGTGTAGTGAAAAGGCATTGAGTGGAGTAGAAAAAGCGTCAAGTGACTTTGAAATCATCGAGTTTTCTCGATGAATTGGTGTGCACTTAGAATTTTTTCGTCGGATGAACTCCAATTCGTCAAGTATACCTTTATAGATTTTCTTGAATTTCTTACTTTGTTATATTATGGAAATTTGATACTAAGTCTTGGGTTTTTTTCGTTATCAGTACTTTTGGAAGTTCATTTGTGGACTGGGGTTGGCTGTGGATAAAGGACCACCACCTCAGTACCGGCTTATGAATCATTACATCTGGTGTTTTTTTTGGCTGTTGGGTTGTGCTGGATAATATAGCCACCCCCATAGTACCTTTTTGAGTTGTTTGGTCTGATGATTTGTGTTGGACAATGTTGGCACCACCTCATTAGCGTGTTTCTTTTTACCAGTGCTAATGATTTACTCTTTACAACTGATCAGTCTTTTCTTATATATATATTATATATATATTTATATATATATATATATATATATATATATGTGTGTGTGTGTGTGTGTGTGTGTGTGTGTGTGTTTTGTGTGTGTGTGGGTGCACATATATTTATAAGCATACCATTGTAGATGTTAATGAAGCATAGCTCTTAGTTGCACCTGGTGCAATTTTATATATCTAACCTCGTGAACTCTTAAATGCTTACTATTTTAACTCTTAAATGCTTACTATTTTATTATCTAGATACTGTGGTTTGACAGTTATTCTGTGTTGGGTTGGTAACCCTTTGACTCCTCTAGTTTATTTACTTTTGGTCTGTTTCTACCACTTGTTTATTATTGGTGAGGTGTTCTTTCTTTTGAATACCTCAGGCTCAGAGCAGTAGCGGCCAAAGAAGCTAGAGTTGGTGGTTATTGGCGTGGGCTTAGTAGTTGAGGTTCTATTCCTTCACCTTCGTGAGGTAGTTTTGTTCTTCTTGTTTTAGTTCAGACATACATTTTGTTATGTGGGTTCGTGTCAGGTTATTGACGCCCATAGTGAACAATCATAGATAGTAGACTATTTGCTAGCTTATATGTTTTTAACTAGATTGTTGTACCAACTTGATCTCTAGGATAGTTTTATGTTAGGATTGCATGTTTGTTGTTTTAAAAGTATAAAAAGATAAATACTTTTATCTCGTACTCATAACATATCTTTAAATAAAATATCACTCTACTTTAACGAACATAAAATCTCTTTTTGTACTTATAGTAAATCTAGAGGTGTGCATATCATGAATAGTCCTATTGGATCTTCATACTCATATAGGATATTAAATGAAATAAACTAATTAATTTCCGCTGCGTATATATATATATCTTTATTATATAAATTAATATAACTATGTTGGAGCACACCAAAATTCTCATTTTGACCGTCCGATCTAATTGAATCAGTGATTCTCGGCCATCCGATTTGGTAAATAATGCACGCGATCAATCTGCCTCTTTATATTTGGAGCACACCTACATTCTTTTATCTTGGGTGCAGCTCTCCGTCTAATCAGCGGAAAGCATTGCAGCAGCAGGCCCGCTTCCATCTTCTCCGCCGAAAGCAGGGCAGCTGCAGCGCTTCCATCATCTTGGCCGAAAGCAGCAGCAGAGCTCTTCATGTCGTGTCTCTTCCCGTGTCTCTTCCCATGTCTCCCTTACATGGATCTATTCCCTTCTTATTCCATTCTTCTTCGCTCCTCACTCCTGGTCGGCGGAGAAACTGTCGATGGAAGATCTTCTTATTCTACTTCTTCCACTTCAATCTTCGTCGGTACTGATTTTTGACCAGTTTTATGCTATTTTTTTGTTGTTTCCTTAGTTTTTTACTTCTTTTTAATTGTTCTCTATCTACCATATCTTACTTATGATTTGTTTAATTTTCCATTTCAATCTTCGTCGGTACTTCTTTTTAAATGTCTTAGTGGGTGGGCTACCCAACAAGTTCAGTGGGAGGATCATTGTGAGTGGTCGATTGGTAACTATACATGTTACACAACTTTGGTAGGTCAATCTATAGTGCTTACCAGTTGCCGTGAGGTGAACGCCTCTGAGTGGGTTGGGTGCGTGAGGTCTTCAATAGTGGTTTGGAGACTTATGCCCAGCCAACAAGCTAAACACCTCGAATCGGTGGTGGAACCTATAGGTTTTCGGTACATCATAAGCGTGCCCAGAGTGCACGGAACGTTTGGCACGAAGGCCAGCATTTGTGATGTGATTGTGGTAGATATATATATGTTGTGATTGTATTTCATACAGGGAAGGAACAACTTCCCCGGGTAAGGGGTAGGGTCGTTATAATTGGTCAGCTGAATGCTGACCATTGCTTTATTGATCACCCATGGGGTGGACGTCTATATGCAGGTGTTGTGGGCTGATTGGATTGAGCGGGCTAAAGGCCTTTCTGCTGCTACTTGTAGGCCTTTAAAGGCTGTGCAAAGCTTTCGATTTCATGTGTGGCCGGCCTGCGTACCGATGTATGAAATCATATTTTGTAAAGAGAAACTTGTAAGGCCTTAAGGCCATGAGCGGGGTGTGATTGTATACATTCCTGGATATTTATTTAAATGTGATATTTATATAGTAGTGGATATTCAATGGTTGAGTTCTTGCAAGTAATAAGCTTCCTCTTGAATGCTCTGGGTTAGGTACGATGGTATTTTGATATTAACCTGTGACCTTGCTGCCTGTTTGTGTCATATAGTGTGGGGCCCTGGACGGACCTTCTATTATATATTATTAAACGGGTAGAGTCGTTACATTTTGGTATCAGCTTTTTTGGGTCTTCCGCTTTCGAATTCGTGGTCGAATTCTTTTGTGGGGTGGCGAGCACGTGTACGTGCGAACCGTATTAACATAAATGAACTCAAGAATGTCCACTAGGAATGTGAGTGATTGGGCATGTTTGTCATATTTGATTGGAGGTTAATGATGTCTTGTTTACGTATAGGTGACAAGGAGTGGAGCTGGGCAGTCTGAACCCCCGCATTCGGATTAGAGTGCAGCACCAGATGAGGTGCCCACACCTCCTCCTTCTGTGGAAACCATACGCCTAGTTGCGGAGGCAGTATTTGCCATGATTCGAGCACAGCCTATTGGGAAGGCAAGGCATGTAGTGGAACCCATACTGATTGGGGTGAGGCAAGAGCGTGTTGAAGATCGGATTGATGAGAAAGCAGCGGACGAGCAACTGAAGTGGTTTATGGATTTTAATCCACCTAAGTTTGTCTGGGCGAATTCCCCAATGCAGGCGGAGGATTGGCTCTCAAGAGTGAAGATGATCCTGACAGCAATCAGGATTGATGAGGGGCAGAAAGTCACTTTAGCCACTTTCCTACTGGAAGGAGAGGCGAGGCTTTGGTGGGATGAAGTTGAGATACACCAGTTGGCAGACAGAGGCCTGGGAGAGATTTCGATGGAGGAATTATCCAGATTGTTTTGGACAAAGTATTTGCCAGTATCGCGGCGAATTGCAATGGAGAACGAGTTCCAACATTTGGTGCAAAGTGAGCATACCGTTGATGATAACTTGCATGAGTTTACCAGGCTAGGGCGCTATGAGGGATCGACATTTGCGAAAGAGGCGTGGAAGATGAATAAGTTCTATGAGGGACTTCGTGATGAGCTGCGGTTGGTTCTCCCGAGTTCAGTGAACCAAGGCTTTCAAGCCTTAGTCGATACAGCCTGTGCACTGGAGAAAGATTTGAAACGAGTATACGACAAGAAGAACTTAGCGGTAGAAAAGTCGGGGTTCAAAGTTCCGCAGTCGGAACAGTCAGAGTTGATGAAATGGGACAAAAAGAGGTTCAGACCTACTGAAATAAGCTCAGTCGAATGTTACTTCGGGAGCAACGTACGAGCAAGGACGTATAGAGACACGTACGTGTTTTAATTATGGGAAGCAGGGGCATATTGCCCGTGATTGTAGGAGTGGCCCTCCGAAGGGTGAGAAAAAGATAGGTGCGTCATATGAAGAGAAGTGCAAGGTCGTGGCAGAGTCATCTGCATCTCAAGCGCAGCCTCAAATATATACTCTCGAGTTACAGGATCCACAAAGCTCGAATCATGAAGAGCAGCCTAATCCCGTGCATAATTTTGAGTTAACGGAGGTGTCCAAGCAGATTCTGAGAGACGCTGATGAGCAAAAATAAAGTGGAGTGTGCACTTTATTACCTTTATGATGTACTATGTACATATTATATGTATGTGTGTTTGCTGAAACACGTGTGTTTGTGCGATGTCGTGGGGCTAGACAAGCTGATGCCTCTGAGCTCTAAACCCGAATCATTTTGGTTTTTATTGCAACAGAGTGGTTGTATTGATATAATTATTGCGCTAAATTTAGGGACAAAATTTTTGTAAGGATGGGAGGGTTGTAACACCCCAAATCCCGATTTGGAGTTTAGGCTGGATGACACGGCCTAGGACACGGGCGTTTCCCAGGGCGTGTCAAGCTCTCGGTACTTGAGTGGGTCTTGAGTAGGATTCGAGTGGGCGTCGAGTGTGTCTCGAGTGAGGCACACGGCCTGGGACACTAGCGTGTCCCAGGTCATGTCCTTAACTGTGCGTATCGAATCACAATTTCAGTCGATGATAATTGAGCGGGGCGACATGGCCTGGGACACGGGCATGTCCCAGGGCGTGTCCTGCTCGGTTTCCATGGCGTTGAGTGGTGTTGAGTGGCATTGAGTGTTGAACACGGCCTGTGATACGGGCGTGTTACAGGGGCGTGTTTGGCACACGACTAAAGACACGGGCATGTGCCTTAGCCGTGTTCTTCTCGGGGGAGTTGGTTCTGTGTCGATTGAGGAACACGCCCCTCGATATGGCCGTGTACCTTGTGACACGGGCATGTCAGGTGATTGACACGTGCGTCTCTTAGCCCGAGTTCTAGTCAGGATTAACTCGGTTCCCTCTCCGCTTCGGGAACACGGCCTGTGACACGGGCGTGTCACAGGCCGTGTCAGCCCAAAAATAGATCTTTGGGGGCAGATCAAGGCCGTTCAATTCCTTTTACTTAGATCCTGTGGTCCAAGCATATTTATGCAGGGATAAGGCCGTGGAATGAGCTAAGTTCTCATTCTACTAAGGATAACTCTCTTTCTAAGCTAGAGAGAAGGGAGAGCTCTGAGGAAGAGAAGGAGAAGAGATTCGGCTGCCGGAGGAGCGTCAACGGTCTGACTCGAGATCCGAGGCCAGCGTTGTTAAGGCAAGTCCGGCGCGGTGATTACCATCCAGCTAGTTTCTCCATGGCTCCAAAGCGATCGACAAGGGTAACGATCTCTTTCTTGGACAAGTGAAGTCCTAATTTATGCATGTGCACGGGATCCTCCACCAAGAGGTGGAAAGCGTAAGTGATTCCAGTGGTCGAGTCTGCATTTAGATTCGAAAGTGTGTAGTACGGAATATGTATGCTGTGTGAAGCCCATCTGGATGGATTGTCTAGATTGGTGATGCTGTGAACCAGAGAAGACTCCGTGTATAAATCGAATATCTTGTGGAGCGCGTGAGGACGCTTGTGAATTGTGGTAAAAAAGCTTTGTATAGCTCCTTTGGTTGTATGCTCGACATGAGCTGGTTGATGGATTGGAAAGTGGCACTAGTGTTGGGTATTGTATCCACAATTACCTGGATTTGAGGAAGCCTCCTATCAAGCTAAGATGAATTCACTATGTATTTGATGAATTTCTTCTAGTTGTGCTTGCAACTATTCATTGCTAAGTACACACCAATGTCAGGGTGCAGTGGGTCAATATACACGGGTCTGCGCGATGTAATCCCTCGTTGAGCAGATCAGTGTGTTGGCCTACGTGTACTCTCTCTATTGGGGTGTACTTAATTCCAAGCACAGGGTCATGAAAGATCAAGAGCAGACAAGGAGCAAGGATGGGCCAAAGACCAGCTCACGGGTGGAAAGACAAGAAATCGTCTAAGTCCAAATCGTCGAGAATCACTAGATGATTCTCGCCGGTTAGTGCCGACTGACTCAACGCTGCCAGAAATTTCTCTAAGGCAGAATCGTCGAGAATCACCAAGTGATTCTCGCCGATTCGTCGAGAATGACTTTGCATTCTCGACGATTCGGCTAGAATTAAGTGTGATTCCCGCCGATTCTCCACGTCTACTTCCTGTGCTGCCAGAATTCGACCAAGTAGAATTCGGCGAGAATCGTAGGTGATTCTCACCGATTGGTCGAGAATCACCTACGATTCTCGCCGATGTCGACTTGGGCAAATTTCCGACACTTCCTAGACCGGTCCAGTTTCCAGCCGTATTTCAAACCGGACTTAGGTCTTATTGCTGGTGGGGCCCACAACGGTCATCTTCATGACCTAATGTATAAATATACAGGTATTAGTGAACAGTAAAAGGAACAACACAAAAAAGGACAGCCGCCGTCGAGCCCTAGCTCTCGATCTTGCTCCGCCGATCGTCTCCGCCGCCGCTCGTGCAGTAGTCACCGTAGCCGATCTCGATCTCCTCCAGATCCCCGGTGATAGAAGCCAAGTCGTGCCAAGCGTCTCACGCGTCTAACCAGAGATCTTTTGTCTCTTGATTTGAGATAGGGAAATCCATCCCCGTCCGAATCGATCGAGACGATCGATCCTAGTGTGATCGTTGGAAGACCATGCTGACTTCGCTAAGAAGATTGAATCTCCAGTGCATCGCTGCTGTTTTCAGTTGCCTCCGCAAACACCGAGAGCCTTGCCGCCGCCCTTTGCCGCCGTCGGTCTCGGGGAGATTCTCTCCAAGAAAGATCAAGGGTTGTGGACTTTTCGTTACCTACAAGAACAAGTAGTCTAACGAAAAGGGACACCTAGATCTTCAAGTTGTTTGTATTTCTTATACACTCCAATTTCTTTTTCATTGTAAAGGAACATTTGGTTCCTAGTTGTAGGGTTGGGTGCAACCCGTGTTGTGGGAGTGTTGAATCCTACGTGTGGAAGGGTTCCTTCCAATAGTGCAAGGATTGGATTTCAATCCTGTTGGTGAAGTGACCGAGTCGTCCCTGGATTGGGAGATAGGTCGAAGGGGAAAACTGGACATACCCAAATCAGGGAACCACTATAAACTGCCTGTGTTATTTTCTGAGCGGTGTGGTTTGTTTTGATTCTGCAAGTACAATTTTAATTCCGCAAATACGCTGCAAGTCACCTATCCCCCCCATGGGTGAAGGTAGTTGACACTAGGTGGACTTTCAAGTGGTATAAGAGGGAGGTTACTCATCAAAAAGGTTCACACCTTGAGTAGAATCCTGCCACCTGTGTCAACAAGGATGGAGCTGGAATATGATATCTCTCCGCTTAGACTCCCTACGTGCACAAAGGAATATTACCCCATCTGGAAGATGAGGGTATCTTTTTACTTGGAGGCCATTGACCCACAGACATCAATCATCCTGGAAGAGTGTCCATTCATTCCTATGAAGACCTCCTGCTCTGGAAAGGGTCTTCAAACACCTATGGATGTCTTTGAGATGTCAGAGCTTGAACTCTCCTTATTCAACCTGGATAAAGAGATTCGTAGAATAATCCTGGATGTCTGGACTGGACCTTACCGGTCAAGACTTGACAAGTGTAGGATGGCCAAGTCCTTGTGGCAAACTGTATCAGACCTCATGGAGGGATCAGACAGAACAGGGATAAGTTGCCAGTAAGAGGATGAGGCATATATGGGGGTCAGCATTTTTGAAGAAGAAAGTGATGACCAATTTCTCAGTATCAGGGCTCCTGTGTCCTTGTCTGAGACTGAAGAAGAAGTTGAGGAAAGCAGTTCTGATGAAGCTGACTCAACAGTCTCTGCAGATATTAATGGTAACCCTGATTAGCAAAGCCAGGAGTAGGTAACTTCTTCCTCCTGCCCCCCTCCTCTTGAAGTTCCTGAAGACAGGAACAATTCAGAGGGTAGTCCTTCCAGAGATGCAAGGGATATGGATAACTTCAATCAAAAGATTGAAAATCCTGATTCCCTTGAGAGTGCCCTTCAGAAGAGCAACTTACTTGTGGAGGAGCAAGCTAAGGAGATTGATCAGCTGAAGACCTTGATGAATCTCCAATTGGAATCCATCAAGGTAAAGGACTCAAAGATCTCGGATCTAGAGAGTCGTCTAGAGACCGAGAAGAGGATTGTTTCTTACTTTTCCAAGATAGATGCTATCAAAAGAAAAGCAGAAAATGGGTGGATCTCCCAAATCGTTAATTCATGGAGAAATGGGGAAACTGTGTTCAGACCCCCCACCCCGAGTAGGAAGGGCACACATCATGCATTCAGGTATGACCATAGGAACAACCATGGTCACTGCAAGAATGATCAGCCCTCATATGGAAATACCCACAAATGCCAGAGCTGTCATGGCCACCCAGAAGAGAATACCTCAGGCTTCCACCAAGCCCTTTGTATTCTCGGCCACAACCCCAACTCGTCATGAATCTGCCAGCATCAGCTCACAATGCGCCTCTCACCTCCCTAGGACTCAGGAAAGGGGGGTTAGAAATCATGTTGTTGGGACTCATGGGGTCCTTGGAAGGGGACTGACTGAAAGGAAGGCACCACCTCCCAGGCCTCATGACGCCTGCCATATGCATTATTTCCACCCTTCCAATAGTCACGGTGGAAGAGACAACTCTGTTAGCATATCCGGCTCTATCCCATTTAGACCTAGAACTATGACTACCTCAGTCACCCGTTCAGGTTACAAACGGCGATACAACATTCATGAATGTTGGTGTTGTGGCAAAGTGGGTCATTTTTCCATAGATTGTTGGCACAACTCTTCTGTGTCAAAGGCAAGGGGACTTCCACATCCTCGAGATAATGTTAGTCCTCCCACCAGGATTCCTGAGGGGAGGCACTCCAATTATTATGCTGATAGGAACCTAGGACCCAATACTTATTGGGTTCCTAAGGCAAGATAACTTTTTCCTGCAGGGTGGTCTGTGTTCCCGCAATCCTGATGGGAACCAGACAGGAGATGCTCCAAGAATGACGTGGAAAAAGTGTCGAGAATGGGAGCAGTGCCATCAACACAGGCACATGCATACTGACCTCCTGATATACTCTATGCTAATGATGTGAATGTTACATCTTGTTATCACAGGTAACTGCAATTAGCCTTAAATGTTTGAGCCATAAAGCATAAACAATTCCATATATGTATATATGTATGTTGACATATCCACACTTAATAATGAATTCACTTCTTTTGACATTGGATGGTCATATAGAAAAATTATTCACGTATGCTCAGTCACTTAGGGAAGGAGTATAAGTGTAAGATAACCTTCAGTTACATTAGTAGTGATTAGTTTGACAGTTTCAGCCATAAGTCCGCCCTCGAAAATTTTGAACCCCTTGGTTGGATTAAGAAACAATTATGCCTATTAAGACTTTCCTACCCTTGACAACGACATAAATTTGGAATCTCAGCGATTTCCCTCAAACTAAGTTCCACCATGGTATCATCGAGCAAAATTCACCCGTGCGAACCAACAGTAGCACAAAAGTATCACCAAATCGTCGAACCAAATTCCGCCATTCCCGACGATCAATATTCAACTATTGCAGTTCCGTCGAACAAAGCCTTCAGACATAAATATATATAAACCCGCTTCTAACATCGAACCTAAATCCCGCCGACCCTTCAAATTCCGACATTCGCCGAGACCCTGTCCAAGCTCCGCAGGAATCCCTTCGACTTCTCCTCCCAGCGGGTTCCTCCTTCGGCACTTCGTGGTGACCTAACGACACCTCCTTAAGACTTCTTCTCGCAACCAGGCACTCGTCCAAGCTTAGCCTCGGATCGGCTCGCCGTCTCTCTGGTAAAGCAGCCGGAACTTTCACTGCCTCTCCTCACTAGGTAATCTCCATCTTGTCCCTTACCGTGACTTGAGCTTAGTGTAGATTGTGTTCTCACTCTCTTGGTTTCAGAGATCCTTAGACTTGGAAATTGGTATTCCCTTTCTTCCTAGTTTGCTATGGCCCCACGGACTACTGCAGGCCTGGTCACTAGATGCGAGCTAGTGAGAACCGGATTCTCCCAGGCCTCGGACGAGTTCTGGAACATAATCATTTTGCTCAAGGAAGCGGGACTGACGTTCGTGCTGGAGCACCATTGCAAGATCTTGGATAAGGAAGTATTGGAGTTCTTTGCAACTGCCAAGCTCCGCCACGAAGACACTTCCATCAAGAGCAAGGTTGCTGGGAAGAAGATCAAGTTATCCGCCAGGAAACTGACCCAATGTCTGCGGCTATCCAGTTGTGAGGAAGAAAATTACCTGGAGGAAGAGGATAGAGCAAGGACCCTATCCTTCTATGGACTGGCCAGGGGGACCAGGTCAATCAAAAGGAAAGACATGAATGAGGAGGGAAAATTGCTGTCTGACATCGTTGGGAAGGCTCTAATCTACAAACCTGGATCCCACGACCATATTTCAGGGGAAATGTTCAAGATTCTGGTGGCGATCGTCTGCCGAAAGCGGTTCAATTGGGGAGCCATGCTCTTTGAAAGAATTAAAGACACACTCCGAACCCCCAGCTTTGGCAGAATCATCAGCCTCTATCTGAATCAGCTGGACGGAGATACATTCGACATGAGCAAAGGAGTGTCTCTGCACTATTTGAAAAAGATGGACGTAAGCATATTCGACCGGTGGGAGCATCGAATAGGGCAGGTTGCCAGGGAAATAGACTAAGAGGAAGCATCTACGGCCGAGGACACCAGTGCTCCTGCACATTCTACGACAATACCCAGTGAATTTCCTGACGCACTGATTGCAGGAACTGAGGGGGAGCCTGTACTCTCTTCTGCAAACATCATATCTGATATTTCTCAGATAGCTAAAGATGCTGTGGAAACTGTGCAAGAAGACGGTGAGGAGGTGGTGGCAGATGAAGTGGCAGATGGGGAAGAGGAAGAGGAAGGTGAGGAAGATATGAATTACCTGGGAGATGAGGTGGCTGATGAGGAGGAGGAGGAAGAAGTAGAGGAAGATATGCACAACTCTGCAGATAAGCCTGAGCACTTGGAGACTGAGATGGAGGAAGAAGTAATTGGGAGGGAGAAAGTGGTGGATCCTCGGGAGGATGCTGCTGTTTCATCTGAGGAACAAGCTCCTGAGAGGTCGGATGCAGGAATGGAGGGGGAGCCCTCTCAGCAACCCTTTGTTCCCCCTATGGACTTTCAAGTGGTATCCAGCTCTCCCAGTGCTTCTGCTGAGGAGCCTGACCAGGGTCTGCCTGTAGCTCCTCCACTTCAAGCAAACATAGCAAATCACACTGTTAATTTTGTCCAAGGGATGCTGGATGAGCTTAAGGATACGTTTGAGAAATCCCACAACAAAGTGCTAAAGAGACTGAAGGACTCTGAGGATCTCATGCTCAAGAATGTGGTTCAGATCAACCACAAACTAGATGTGATGGAGAAGAAATTTGATGAAAAATATACAGAGGCAGGCACAGCCGTATCTCTTCTCATGAAAGGACTGAAGAAGAATACTGACGACCTGATAGTAGTCAATAAAAATGTTCATGTTGTGGCACAGAATATACAACAATTTGATGCCAACATGGTAACGCTGAACGCAAATCAGAAAACTCTGCTGGACGAATTCAGTAAAACTGTGAAGCACATTGATGCATCTCTGCATTCCTATACAAACTATATAGCCGCTGAAGCCAAAAAGGGGAGGAAGCGTATAACGCTAAGATGGCAGGGCTTCAAGAGTTAGTAATTCTAAACTTCGATCAGAGCAATAGGTATGCCTTTCAAAACTACCAAATCATAACTACACCTTTAATCAACTTAATAAATAATAATTGACAAATACAAATTCTATAATTCGAATAGGTACATGTTTGAAACGGCCCACTGGCTGGTAACAGAGGCATCGGGAATACATGTTCCTGTTGCTCCGCCTGAGGATGTGGGTCATGCTGGTACTGCTGTGGGTGAAATAAGGGCTGAAGAAGTACCAATGAGCGAAGCCGAGGCAAAGAAAGCTGCTGAAAGGGTTGAACGAAGAAGCTGGTTTGATCAAGAAGCCCTAGCAAAAGCCAGGAACAAGAGAAAAATTCAAGAAGGGACATCTAGGGAAACGCAAGCTGAAAAGAAGATCAGATTGAAGGAGGATGATGTGAGGAACGAAAAATGGAGTCCTGTATCAAAGAGTATTATCTTGGACACATTTTTGTTACAGCAGAGGGGGCAAATAAATCGAAATGATGTATATAATCAGTACGAATTGGAGCGGCATAAAGAATTTGAAGCTAAACGTAACATATTTTTCAAGAACAACACCGTGGCAGATAAAGCCCCTCCTCCGAGATACTATCCAAAGCCCAAGGAGTATCTTGAGCGACAAAGCAGAAAGTTATTAGCTCAGCAACTTAAAGAAGACATAGCTAAGGATAAAGATCTTTAGGATGTTAGCTTTTGTAATTATCACATTTAAACTTTCCTTATCATGTAATCATGTGAACATTTCTGTGTGGATATTCATATTTGTATATACATGTGTGTGGTTTATTAATTGACTCTCACATTGATCTGATTACGTTTATTGTTCACTCTTTTGGTTAATGCATATTTTATCTACAGTGTTGAAATTCATCTTAGCTTAGTAGGATTTTGGCTTCGTCAAATAGGGGGATATTGTTGGGTATTGTATCCACAATTACCTGGATTTGAGGAAGCCTCCTATCAAGCTAAGATGAATTCACTATGTATTTGATGAATTTCTTCTAGTTGTGCTTGCAGCTATTCATTGCTAAGTACACACCAATATCAGGGTGCAGTGGGTCAATATACACGGGTCTACGCGACGTAATCCCTCGTTGAGCAGATCAGTGTGTTGGCCTACGTGTACTCTCTCTATTGGTGTGTACTTAATTCCAAGCACAGGGTCATGAAAGATCAAGAGCAGACAAGGAGCAAGGATGGGCCAAAGACCAGCTCACGGGTGGAAAGACGAGAAATCGTCTAAGTCCAAATCGTCGAGAATCACTAGCTGATTCTCGCCGGTTAGTGCCGGCTGACTCAACGCCGCCAGAAATTTCTCTAAGGCAGAATCGTCGAGAATCACCAAGTGATTCTTGCCGATTCGTCGAGAATGACTTTGCATTCTCGACGATTCGGCGAGAATCAAGTGTGATTCCCGCCGATTCTCCCCGGCTACTTCCTATGCAGCCAGAATTCGACCAAGTAGAATTCGGCGAGAATCGTAGGTGATTCTCGCCGATTCGTTGAGAATCACCTACGATTCTCGCCGATTTTGACTTGGGCAAATTTCCGACACTTCCTGTACCGGTCCAGGTTTCCAGCCGTATTTCTAACCGGACTTAGGTCTTATTGCTGGTGGGGCCCACAACGGTCAACTTCATGACCTAATGTATAAATATACAGGTATTGGTGAACAGTAAAAGGAACAACACACGCAAATTCAAAAAGGACAGCCGCCGTCGAGCCCTAGCTCTCGATCTTGCTCCGCCGATCGTCTCTGCCGCCGCTCGTGCAGTAGTCACCGTAGCCGATCTCGATCTCCTCCAGATCCCCGGTGATAGAAGCCAAGTCGTGCACAGCGTCTCACGCGTATAACCAAAGATCTTTTGTCTCTTGATTTGAGATAGGGAAATCCATCCCCGTCTGAATCGATTGAGACGATCGATCCTAGTGTGACTGTTGGAAGACCTTGCCGACTTCGCTAAGAAGATTGAATCTCCAGTGCATCGCTGCTGTTTTCAGTTGCCGCCGCCAACACCGAGAGCCTTGCCGCCGCCCTTTGCCGCCGCCGGTCTCGGGGAGATTCTCTCCAAGAAAGATCAAGGGTTGTGGACTTTTCGTTACCTACAAGAACAAGTAGTCTAACGAAAAGGGACACCTAGATCTTCAAGTTGTTTGTATTTCTTATACACTCCAATTTCTTTTTCATTGTAAAGGAACATTTGGTTCCTAGTTGTAGGGTTGGGTGCAACCCGTGTTGTGGGAGTGTTGACTCCTACGTGTGGAAGGGTCCCTTCCGATAGTGCAAGGATTGGATTTCAATCCTGTTGGTGAAGTGACCGAGTCGTCCCTGGATTGGGAGATAGGTCGAAGGGGGAAAGTCGACGTACCCAAATCGGGGAACCACTATAAATTGCCTGTGTTATTTTCTGTGCTGTGTGGTTTGTTTTGATTCTGCAGGTACAATTTTAATTCCGCAAATACGCTGCAAGTCACCTATCCCCCCCCCATAGGTGAAGGTAGTTGACACTAGGTGGACTTTCAACTAGTTGCCTATGTTGAGAGATGGATATGAGAACCTCTGAGTGGGTAGGCCACCCAACAAGTTCAGTGGTCGGATTGTTGTAAGCGAACACCTCTGAGTGGTTGGGTGCGAGAGGTCTTCAACGGGGGTTTGGAGGCTGATGCCATGGCCAACATGTTAAGAACCTATGAGTGGGTGGGCCACCCAATAAGTTCAGTTGGAGGATCGTTGTGAGAGGTCGATTGGTAACAATGCATGTTACACTACTTTGGTAGGTCGATCTATAGCGCTCACTAGTTGTAATGAGGTGAATGCCTCTGAGTGGGTTGGGTGCGTGAGGTCTTCAATAGGGGTTTGGAGACTTATGCCCGACCAACAAGCTAATAACCTCGAATCAGTGGTGGAACCTAGAGGTTTTTGGTACACCATAAGCGTGCCCTGAGTGCACGGAACATCTAGCACGAAGGCCAGCGTTTGTGATGTGATTGTGGTAGATATATATATATTGTGATTGTATTGCATGCATGGAAGGAACCACTGCCTCGGGTAAGGGGTAGATTCATTATAATTGGTCAGCTGAATGCTGACCGTTGCTTTGTTGATCACCCATGGTGTTGACGTCTATATGTAGGTGTTGCGAGCTGATTAGATTGAGAGGGCTGAAGCGTTTGCTTATGTTGCTGCTTGTAGGCCCTTGAAGGCCGTGCGAAGCTTTGGATTTCATGTGTGGCCGGCCTGCGTGTCGATGTATGAAAACATATTTTGTAAAGAGAAACTTGTAAGGCCTTAAGGACGTGAGCGGGGAGTGATTGTATACATTCCTGGTTATTTATATAAATGTGATATTTATATACTAGTGGACATTCATTGGTTGAGTTCTTGCAAGAAATAAGCTTCTGCTAGAATGCTCTGGGTTAGGTATGATGGTATTTTGGAATTAACCTATGACCTCGTCGTCTGTTTGTGGTATATAGTGTGGGGCCCCAGCCGGACCTTCAATTATATGTTATTTAACTACTCCACCCATTAAATAATATATAATAGAAGGTTCGGTCGGGGCCCTACACTATATGCCCCAAACAGACGGCGAGGTCACAGGTTCATACAAAAATACCATCGTACCTAACAGAGAGCATTATAGTGGAAGCTTATTACTTACAAGAACTCAACCATTGAATTTCAACAAATATATAAATATCAAATTTATATAAATAACCAGGAATGTATACAATCACACCCCGCTCATGGCCTTAAGGCATGATATGTTTCTCTTTACAAAATATGATTTCATACATCGGCACGCAGGCCAGCCACACATGAAATCCAAAGCTTCGCACGACCTTCAAGGGCCTACAAGTAGCAGCAGCAAGGGCTTCAGCCCGCTCAATCCAATTAGCCCGCAACACCTGCATATAGACGTCCACCCCATGGGTGATCAACAAAGAAACGGTCAGCATTCAGTTGACCAATTATAACGACCATACCCCTTTCCCGGGGTAGTGGTTCCTTCCCTGCATGTAATACAATCACAACATATATATATCCTCCACAATCACATCACAAACGCTGGGCTATGTGCCAGACATTCCGTGCACTCAGAGCACGCTTATGGTGTACCGAAAACCTCTACGTTCCACTACCGATTCGAGGTGATTAGCTTGTTGGTCGGGCATAAGTCTAATAACCCCTGTTGAAGACCTCACGCACCCAACCCACTCAGAGGCGTTCACCTCATGGCAACTAGTGAGCACTATAGATCGACCTACAAAAGTAGTGTAACATGCATTATTACCAATCGAGTGCTCACAATGATCCTCCCACTAAATTATTGGGTGGCCCACCCACTCAGAGGATCTTAACTTGTTTGCCATGGGCATGAGCCTCCAAACCCCCGTTGAAGAACTCTCACGCCAATCCACTCAAAGGTGTTCGCTCAAAATAATCCGACCACTGAACTTGTTAGGTGGCCTACCACTCAGAGGTTCTCATATCCATCTCTCAACACAGGCACCTAGTACCACTTTCCAATCCATCAACCAGCTCGTACCGAGCATACAACCAAAGGAGCTATACAAAGCTTCCTTACCATAATTCACAAGTATCCTCACGCGCTCCGCAAACTATTCGATTTATACACTGAGTCTTCTCCGGTTCGTAGCATCACCAATCTAGACTATCCATCCAGATGGGATTCACATAACAGGCCTATTCCGTACTACACACTTCTAGATCTAAATGCAGACTTGACCACTGGAATCTCTTACGCTTTACACCTCTTGGTGGAGGATCCCATGCACATGCATAAATTAGGACTTCACTTGTCCAAGAAGGAGATCGTTACCCTTGACGATCGCTTTGGAGCCATGGAGAAACTAGCCGAATGGTAATCCCCGCGACGGCCTTACCTCCACAACGCTTGCCTCGGATCTCGAGTCGGACCGTTGACGCTCCTCCGACAGCCGAATCTCTTCTCCTTCACTTCCTCCAAGCTCTCCCTTCTCTCTAGCTTAGAAAGAGAGTGATCCTTCATAGAATGAGAACTTCATCTCATTCCACGACCTTATCCCTGCAGGAATAGGCTTGGACAATATTTTCTAAGTAGAAGGAACTTAACAGCCTTGATCTGCCCCCCAAAGAACTATTTTTGGGCTGACACGGCCTGTGACACGCCCGTGTCATAGGCTGTGTTCCCTAAGCGTCTAGGGAACCAACTTAATCCTGACTATAACACGGGCTAAGATACGCCCGTGTAAATCACCTGACACGCTCGTGTCATAAGGTACATGCCCGTGTCGAGGGGCGTGTTCCTCAATCGACACAGAACCAACTACCCCGAGAAGAATACGGCTAAGGCACACGTCCGTGTCCTTAGCCGTGTGCCAAACATGCCCCTGTTACACGCCAGTGTCACAGGCCGTGTTCAACAGTCAATACCACTCAACTCCAAGCAACGCCACTCAATGCCACTCAATTCCATGGAAACCGAGCAGGACATGCCCTTGGATATGCCCGTGTCCCAGGCCGTGTTGCCTCACTCAACGATCATTGACTGAAATTGTGATTCAACACGCACAGTGAAGGACATTCCCTGGGACATGCCCGTGTCCCAGGCCGCGTGCCTCACTCGAGGCACACTCGATGCCCACTCGAGTCCTACTCGAGACCCACCCGAGTACCGAGAGCTTGACATGCCCTGGGATATGCCCGTGTCCCAGGCCGTGTCATCCAGCCTAAACTCCAAATCGGGATTTGGGGTGTTAAAAAGCATTACTTTAAAAGGAGGCAATCTATACTATCATCACATAATCATAAAAACAGTATTTAACTTTACTTATAAAAATTTCCATACAGATTTATAAGTTAAGAATCGGGTGCTTCAAAGTAACTCATCCTATAAAGGTGCTCATACAAAATTATATGATCAGGATCTCATGCAGTGCAATGCGATGATATGAAATGAATGCATTGTAATGACTCACCCAGACACACACTCACACACACTTGTTATGTTGTCATAGATCTTTAGTTCCCACTTTTCGAGCAGGTAGCTAACCTCTCAAGGATCAACCGTCATGGCCAAATGATGACAGTAGAGCGTGCGTCTCAACTACTAGGTGGGTATCCACACTACCGGGCCTAGGCCTCCGCATTCCACAATACTAAGAACACAATAGCGGTGCCCCAGTGTACTATGGCTCATAAGGGGTCTCAGGTAGATGTGCACCAAGAGTCCAACCCAGCTTGCCTATAACTATCTTGAAAGGAGTCTTCAGAAGCGTATCACCAAAGAACTAAGCCCAACCACACAATGGTATGGAAGGAGATCATGGGAGTTAGCACCAAAGGACCAAGCCCAATCTCCGAAGTCTATCCATCAGCTCCTATCAGTGTGATGACTAGCGAGCCTGTAGACCTGCCTGAAAATCGCCAATATAGGATAGTATACTGTGTGTTATCAGACACCCAACCCTTTCAATTCACATTTATCAAGCCATCATGCATTCAAGTGCTCCAACCGAGTCCCTTAATGTCTCAGCCAATACCATGCTCCAAGGCACACAAAGTCCACCTTTAACACAGGATAACAATCCATCCTAATTATTACATCAATCACTCACTGCTACCCGTAGGGAGTTATCATGCTCTAAGTAGTGGATTATACCAGACACTCCTTCAATACTTGATGTCAAGGTTAAGCTCATCTTATGGCCATGAGGGTATACCTCATTCACCCCTTTTTCTATAATTTATCATATACATAAACATTATATCACTTCAATCCTCTCCATCAAACTTTGTTTCACAAACCCCCAAATACTCGCAACAAGTACTCTTTCCAAAACTCATTAATCATGCAAGGGGTGATTACATTTTAATAAACCATTTACCATCCGATCTCCCGAGTAGTCAATTAGTAGAATAAAGAAATCATCAAATACAAAAACATCACGGCTACGCGCCATAAATTACAAAAATTGACATTCTAAAAGCTATAGTCCACCAAAAATTACGATCAACCCAAAATCGAATAGTTATTTTCAAGGTCTACAACTTTCGTGTTGAGTTTGGGGTCCAAATCCAAATCTATCACATCTGAAATCAGGTTTCAATCCAACCGTGTGCACTTAGACATACCATAACTTGCACTTTTATTATTATAGGAAAGCAACTTCCGCTGAACATACACGGATCTACAAAACTCCCCCGAAGATGTGTAATCATTCGTTGGAAATATCTTTCCGAGGGATATAACTTTTATTTTGAGCTCAATACCCAAATCAAACCGGATCATACCTGAAATCGGCCTTGAAGTCTATTGCGCACAAAAAAAGAGATTTTTGTACAACACTTTGCATGCATCATAAATATGTACGAACGACATTGGTTCATCTCCTTCCTCCAGCCATCATACAAAGCACAACCAACAACTCGCTTCCCTTTCTCCCTCATTAGACTACAGTTCTTCATGAGATCAAGTCCTCCATCTTCGTAATGAATAGATGAGATGATTGAAGACATTCATCTAAGATCCCCCTCCCGGAACACACGAAACGACCGAGGAGAGTCTTATGCCCAGGACAGTCGTCTTACGGTAGCATCAGCACACAGACTAATCTGTATCGGAAGTCGCATATCCTGCCAGCCAATCCGATATAGAAATGCCAAGCCAAACAAAAGAACATAAATATCATAATATCACAAAATGTAAATGTCCAAAAAGAGTACATCAATAAATAAGAAGCTATTCTGCTTTTTCAATATCAGAGTACAAAAACACTACTCGAAGGCTACATCATGACGCTCACACTCACATCAGTCATAGAAGGAAGGGAGGGTAACGTCGTATCAGGCCCTGTCTCCCTAGCCTGGTTGTCCTCCTACACCTGGCATTGCTACTGCTCCATCGACGCGGTATCTTCTAAAATGGTAGACGTAGAAACCGTTAGTCATAAAGACTAAGTGGCTATCACATCCTCTGACCCCAGCGATTCTTAGGCACTGGGCGGTGAAAGAGAAGGAGAAGCTCAATATATCATTAATATATATACTCAACAGGTGACAAGAGCGTTATAACCAGCAGTTCATATATGTATGTATTAACACATTTAAACTAAGAAAGTATGAATAATAATAAGCAATTAATGATTGGCAGTCAACGCTAACAACACATTAATCATAAGGGCAGAAATTATCTAAACTTATAAAAATGCACATACAAATTTATAAGTTAAGGATCGGGAAAATCAAAGTAACTCATCATATAAAAGTGCCCAAACAAATTTCCATGATTACGATCTTATGCGGTGTAATAACATGTTATTATATTAAAGCAATATGATGAATCACCCATTCTCACACACATACGCACTGCTATGCTGACATAGACTTGTAGTTCCCACTTTTTGAGCAGGTAGCTAATCTCTCAGGCATCATCCGTTGTAGACAAACGGTGATAGTTGAGCGAGCATCTTCACTAATAGGCAGGTATCCACACTACCAGGCCTAGACCTCTGTATGCCTCAACGCTAAGAACATAACAATGGAGCCTCTATATACTACGGATAAGAAGGGATCTCGGGTAGATGTGCACCAAGAACATAGCCCAATTGGCCTATAACTGGCATGGAAGGAGCTTTTGGGAGCATATCACCAAAGGACCAAGCCCAACCATCCATTGGCACGGAAGGAGCCTCGGGAATGAGCACTAAGGACCAAGGCCAACTGCCCAAGGTCTATTTTTAACCTCCGGTTGGTGTGACGACTGGCGAGCTCGTATACCTACCCCACTATCCATAACCTAGGATTATGACACAGCATGTCAACACTTACCGCATGTAATTACACTTAGCCATGCCGTCAAAACATCTAAGGGCTACAACCGAGCCCCTTCTCATCATACCAATCTCGTGCTCAAAAGCACTCAAGGACTCCACACTGATTCCCTTCATAACAACTTACTTATGCTCCAAGAACGTAAGGTCCACATTTTACATAGGTGGTGAACCACCTTATATACTACACTAGTACCGCACTTCTACCCGTAGGGAGACGCAACTCTAAGTAATGGACTACATCAATCATCCCTTCAATATTAAGATCAAGGTTCAATTCATCTCATGGCCATGGGGTATACCTCATCCAATCCTTTCCTGGAATTAAACATGTGCACATTAATTTTACTATTTCAGCCATCTCCAACAGAGCTCATTTCATAAACCTGAAATCGTCACGACATATAATACTCCAAAATTTATTAATCATGCAAAGATGTGATCACAATATCATCAGTTATTTGTCGTCCGATCTCCCGATTAATCAACTCATAAAATAAGGTAATCATAAATTATTAATACAACACGACCACATGCCACAATTTACTAAAATTGGATTCTCAAGTAGTTAAAATCCACCAATATTTACAAGCAATCCCAAATCGTAAAGCTATCTTTGTGGCCTACAACTTCCACATTGAGCCTTGGTCTAAATCCAAATCCATCACACCTGAAATCAAATTTCAATCTAGTTGTACACACTTAGAAAGAACACAGCCTACACATATGTTATTATAGTGTAACAACTTTGACTGAACATTCCCAGAGCTACACAGCTCTTATGAAAATGGGTAATAATCCATTAGAAAGGTCTTTCTGAGGGATACCATTTTCATGTTGAGTCAAAGGCCTACATCAAATCAAAGCATACTAAAAACAGCCTTGAAGCCTTTTGCACAAAGAAAATAGTTTTCTGTATAGCACTTTGCACACATCGTAAAGAAGGATGAACGGCATCGGTTCATCTTCTTCCTCAATCCATCGCATAAAACTCAACCAACATCTCTCCACCACTTTCTTCCACATTTGACCATAATTCTTCACGAGATAAAGTCCACCATCCTCGTAATGAAGAGAGGACATGATTGAAGATTATCACATGACGATCCACGCCCTAGAACAAATTTCTAGCGTGGTCCCTTCCTAGGAAATCTCCATTAAACTCCCAAATCAAGCTCTCATGAGCCGATGTCTCTCCTACATTTTAGATCTAAAGATCTAACACCAAGGGAGAGGGTAGGAAGCTCACCTCATTTCTGGCCATGGATCTCGTTCTTCTTCTTGATGGCATGTTTGGTTTCCTCGTCGGTATTGTTCTCCACGGAGAGAGAGTTCGGAGTTCCAGGAAGTGCACCTTCGGCAAACTATTTTTTCTCGTTGAGCTCTGCGGAATGACTCGATAAAGAAGCATGAAGATGGCTAGGGTTTTTCGTGTATTTCTTTTTTATAAGGAAATATTAGGGTTAAGGTTAATCTGCCACGTGCCACACTGTCATTAGACTGTCCATCATTACATTAAATAAGTCCCATTGAAAAGACCTATCATAAGAGCACCGTTCAGCACAGTACCCAAACCCGATTCAACTCGTAACCATAGTCTAGCAGAAATTCTCTAAGTCAATTTTGTCTTGTAAACTCGACGAATCGTAGGAAGCCTCTATGTAGTCTCGACGAATCGACATAACAATTCAAGGCAAATCCGACGAATTAGTCGAGTCCAACTCAATTAATTCGTTGAGTATTTCCGACAAGATTCGATGAATTGCCTTCCTTTTGACGAGTTTCTCTAATACGACTGAACCAACTTAAAAAACACTAAGTCCTATTAGACTTATTCGTCGAGTATCACTCGAAGAATTCATCAATATTCGCGATGATATCCTACGAATTACACTTATTCCACTGAGTCATCAAAGTCATTCTCGACGAATCCGTTGAGTACGACTCAACGAATTCGTCGGATATATTCGTCGAATTCCTATGAATTTAACTCGACTCGACTGAAAAACTCCTCAAGCCTGATCTCATAGCCTACCAGTGGCCTGTGTCCTCTTCCCCCACCTTTATACAAGCATGAGATGAAAATCCTCTAAGTTAATACATCGTATGTGTCGAGTATCACTCGACGCTCATCAAATCCAGTCGACGCACTCGAAGCTCGTCGAGAGGCATCATAATCACTTGATGATTGCCCACCAGTGCACCCTGAGCCTGAGTCAATTCTCTTGACTCAAAAATGCATGCTAGGTGTCTAGCATGAATCGGGACGTTACAAATCCAATAAATAAAATAAATGATTTCATCCCCCAAATCAGGCTAAGTTTGTAGGGAAAAATAAGGTATGAAGAATATATGGTATGCGTTTAAGTTTACCTAGGGGAAACAACTCCGGGTAGCTCTTCCGCATCAAGTCCATTGGCTCCCAAGTATACTGTTCTTTCCCATGATTAGACTACTGGACCCTTACCAAAGAAACACTCTTTCACCGTAAGCTTCTTATCTCAGTGTCCACTATCTGCACCGGCTCTAGTCGAACAAAACTATCAGTTTCCACTATTCCATTTGTAGCGGTGACATGCTGATCGGGTCGCAGTAGTGCTTTCTGAAGAGACGACACATGGAAGATGTGCAAATTTTCTAGCTCTGGTGGTAGCTAAAACCGATAGGCCAAACGACCAATTCTTTATATTATAACATAAGAGCCCACATATCTCGGGATGAGCTTCTTTCTACCGTGCACACGTGACACTCTATGCATTGGCCTAATCTTCAAGAACACCTTGACACCAACTTAGAACTCCACCATCAGGTGCTTCGTATTATAGTAATTTGCATGCCGACTCTGAGCCTCTAGCATGCAATATCGTATGAATCTAACCATAACATCAGTATCATAAGCAAAAGTGAAGTTTGTTCACTCAATGCATGTGGACTTAAACCACATCTTTTCTAGCTCATTTTGGTATTGAGTGAAGCTTATTCACTCAACGCCTATACTAATGTGGTTGAATTTGACTAAGTCCACAGATGTTGACATCAACAAAAGTCAACAAAGTCAACAAAATTCAAAATGAGGCGGGATTGCTACAGTACGCGACAAACAGTGCTGCAGGCCTACAATACGACTTTTGGCTGCTAAAATAAAAGTGTAACTGTCAAATTCAGCTGGGCCCACAGCTCAAAATTATCATTGATCGGCGGAATAGAAAAGGTGGTGTTTAGAATGAACAGAATAATTTTTTTGCATGCCACTGGACATCGTCTTCTTCCACGACCATTGTTGCAGAACCTGAAGGAGAAGTTCAATATTCTGATCTGAGAGTTCAACTAGTTAGCTGTTGTAATTAATATACTCAACATCAAAATCAGAGATATTCTCTGAGGAAGTAGAAGCAGCCAAGGCCTAAGCTAAGCTGCAATTGATCTGAAATCCATTAAGAGAGAGTTGTTGAGAGCAACACATTCAACAACAAGATCAGAGAAATTTTCTGAGTAAATGGAGATGCAGTTTGTTACCATAGCTGCATCAACTGGAAGATAATCAAAGTTAGCTATTGTAATCTCCACCATCAACAACATATCAGAGTAAATATCTGAGAGAGAAGGTGCAGCAAAGGATAACCTTAGCTACAGGCACTTCATAGTTCCAGCTGTACCGTTCTGAAGAACATTTTCTGGAGGCTGTGAAGAAGAAGTTAGGACTAAGCTTCTGGTTTAGTACAGGAAGGAAAGAAGAAGTAGAGCAGGGTTCTGCAGGTTACTTCCAGCACAAGCATCTGCTTATTGAAGATCTTCTCTTGTTGCTGAGAAGAAGATAGGGCTGAGTATTTCTCAGTTTAGCAAGGAGTAGAATCAAGGAACATATTCCTGGAGTCAAATTTGGGCTGAGTTTATTTTAGTCCTGGAAGTTTGGCACATAGAAATTTCTCTTGTGTCATGTCAACTCAAAAAGCTGGTTCTAAGGTAGGGCTTTTGAGCCTAAGGTAGGAGAGTCATTCTCTATGAGTTGTAGAGAACTTGTGCGAGAGTTGTAGGATCCTTTTGATCTGAGGTAGGGCCTTTGTGCTTGAGCTATAAGAGAGTCATTCTTGCTTAGTTAGGGCTGTCCTCCCAGCCTTTGCTGTAGGGCCTTTGGGCCTGAGGTAGGTGATCTTTGGATCACTGAGCTGTTGGGCCTTGTGCCTGAGCAGTAAGTCTTGGAAGAGACTGAGTGGTCCTGTGGGATCTTGTTGTAAGCTCTTATGAGCTCTTTGTGTTGTTTATTTATTGCAGGTTGTGTGTGTCTTAAAAGCCGAAAACTACCAACTCATAAAGCACTTAAAGAAATAAAATAAAAGATAGTCACAAGAGACTAAAAAACCTATTCCCCCCCCCCCTCTAGGTGATTTAACTATCTTTGAAATTAAAGACTTTCAAGTGGTATCAGAGGGAGGTTGCTAAAAAAGGACTTAACAGTCTCAGTGATCTCCAAGGAAAGCTAAAAGGTTTGTACTTATGGGTTCAGGAGTGAACCATAAGGTGTGGAGCTCAATGGAGCATCAAGTCTACAATAAGGAGAACTTTGGGACCTAGAAAGAGAGGATCAATCAATTCATGGAAGCATCAGATCCTAGGATCTTTGTAACAGTTCAAGAAGGATCCTTCATCCCATGAAGGTCTTTGTCTTAGATGCAGAAGTCCAGACACTAAAGAGTTATGTTGAAATGACTGAAGATGAAATCATCTTGGCTACCTTGGACAAGAGGGCACAAAACTTCATGGTAAGTGCCATGGATGACTCCACTTTCCATAATTTGGTGCACTGCAAGTCTGCCAAATAAATGTGTGACAATTTGATTTTCTATATGGATGGCAAAGAAGAGGATGATATGGAAGAAGATGTCATCAGTTTTTCAAATGGTGTCTATCCAGAAGCAATAATAGAGATCAGCGTCCCTCAGTCACATCCAGATAGTGATTCAGAGGAGGAGGATGATGAAGTAGATGACTATAGAAGTTATGGGCTAATAGCCATGACAGAAGAAGAATCCTGCCAGGATCAGCCTTGTCCAAAAAGGTATATTCTCTGTCTAGTTCTTCTTATTGTTCAGATTATGAGACCAGTCCAGATTCTGATGCATCCTCATCCAGTGATGAAGATGACTATGAGTCTGAGGTAGATGTAAATCAATTGATTGACAAGTATGGTGAAATTTTGGATGCTTTGAGAAGAAGCAAGAGGTTGGCCAAGATGCAGGCTAAGGAGATTATCTCTCTACAGTTAGTTGCTGTCTAGCAGTCGGAGATAGCATCCCTGCTGGATAAGAAGGTGAGGGAAGTCTGCAAACTAAAGGTCACCTCAATCATCCTAATTGAGACCATAAGCCAGAAGAACAAGATCATCTTGGATCTTGAAAAGAATCTCCTAAAGGAGAGAAAGATTGCGGCTGAATTTAATAAGCCCAAAATTATGCTTTCAATAATTAACTCCTTTACCTCTCAAAAAGATGAGAGAGGCCTAAGGTCTAAGTAAAATTCTAGTGTTGGCCATTCCAAAGGGAAAGGAAAGGCTCCTATAGTGCCTTATACCACCTTTCATAAGGTAATCCTCCCTTCCAATAGGTATGACCAAGACTGCATGTTTGGTCACTTGAATAATGGGAATTCTCCTTGTAAGAGTACAAGTGTACCTTCAAAGGAAAGAAGCAAGGTCATGGGTTTGAGTTAATAGAAGGCTCCCTATGAAGAATTCCAAATGGCCCATCATGGACCATTTGTATTTGGTGTTTCAGCCCCTACACTCAAGGAGAAGGAAGTGACCTATTCTCGGGATCTTCCAGCAATAACCCATACAAAGGGTAAGTCAGTCAATAGGGCTGACTTGGCTAGCTCAAAGTCCATAAATAGCATGTCAACTACAAAGAAGACTTATTGTGATTTGTCTCCACAATACCTCAGATTTGTAGGAAGTCAGACCTTGAACTAAGATGAATTAAGGTGTATTTGATATTGTGTTTGAGTTGTATGTGTGCAGGTTCTTATTGCCAAGTGTAGACCAATGTCAGTCTATAATGGGCCACCAAACACAGGACCATACAATGTAATTCCTCATTGTGTGATCCAAGGTGTTGGCTCATGTATAGCCTCTCTATTGGGACACACTTCATCAACATGCACTTGGATCTAAGGAGTATTGAAGTCTATCTCAGAAGAAATTTTCTAAGTCCACATACTCGAGTACTTCTTTAGTATACTCGAGTAAGTGAGTCTGTACTCGAGTAGGTTGGGCTACTTACTCGAGTGGATTCTCTATATACTCAAGTATGAAAGCTTATAATCGAGTAGATTTTATTTCACTCGAGTAAGTGATACCTTATACTCTAGTAGATGGTTAGTTACTCCAGTAAGCGTTCTGTTTGAACTCGAGTAGATCTGGACTTCTTATCCTATAAAGTTTCTAAGTCCACATACTCGAGTAATTCTCTGAAATACTCGAGTAAGTAACTTTGTACTCGAGTAGATTGATTTTCATACTCGAGTAGGTTAGCGATCACTCGATTAGTTTTCCTAAGATACTCGAGTAGTCTATCTTCCCCATACTCGAGTATATCAAACTCTTATACTCGAGTAGCTCTCCAAGTTTTATCAGAGAAATTTTTTCCAAGTGTTTATACTCGAGTATATTTGCTCATACTCGAGTAGGTTCTCTAAGTCACTCGAGTATTGATCCCTACAACACTCGAGTAATTTCTATCTTTATACTCGAGTATATCCCTCATATCCACTCGAGTATATAACCTCTTACTCGAGTATGTCTCTGTCTCTCGAGTGTGTCTGTTCAAATTTCCTGAATTTCTCTATGTCAAGTTTCTTTGTGTATTTTCAAAAAGTCCTTTCTGATTGGTCCACGTGTCATCCTTAATTATGCTTATGACCGTTGGAGACTGCCTATAAATAGGTCTTTTTAGACTTGACTAAATACACGCGTTTACAGAGATTATTTTTAAGAAAGAGAAAATCCCGAAAACCCTAATCTTTCCATCGACCGCCATTAAAGTTTTCGGAAGAAGCACTGGATCGTCTTCTCTCTGCCACAACTATCGATCTCTAATTCTCAAGCGATCCGGACTCAAGAAGAATCATCCGATCTCTCTGTGCTTCATCGTCGCTGATTAATTTTATTGATCGTGGTGATTCCAGATCTCAGAATCGTGGATCTCTCTCAAGTCTTCTTCAACTGTTTCTGTTCAAACCGAAAAGCTCTCAAGAAGAAGATAAAGTCAAAGATCCAGATCTGGGCTAATTGTTTTTTGTGTTTTTCTTTTCAAACAAATTTCATTGTAGGAGATCTATCTCCGAGTGGTAGGAAGTTTTATCTTCCGAGTGTAGATCTGTTTGGGATTGAGTTTTGTAGGAACATAGTTCCGAGGTGTAGGATTGGTTTGCAATCCGAGATAGTGGAGTAGCCGAGTCTAGTGATTTGCTAGATCGGTGAGGAAAGTGAACGTACCCAAGATTGGGGAACCACTATAAATCTCTTGTCGTTTTTGTGATTGCTTGATTACTTATCTGTGCTGTGTTAATTTTTTTTATTCCGCATTTGGCACGCATTTCACCTATTCACCCACCTCTAGGTGATTTAGGTCGGCAACTTAGTTCTCTCAATTGGTATCAGAGGGAGGTTGATCGTTAAAAGGTTAACACCTTGATCTAATCCTCACCAAGTTGTCTCCAGAGAAGTATCAAGCATGAGTAAGACCAAGGATCTTGCTAAGCTCCCTATCTGCACCAAAAACAATTTTCCTATGTGGAAGGAAAGAGTTAAGTTCTTCATGGAAGCAGTAGATCCCCGGATCTTCATGATTGTGGAAGAAGGTCCGCATGTTCCTATGACTGCATCAACAATAGACCCAACCAAAAAGGTCCCAAAGAAGTTGATGGACTTGGATAAGGACGAGATTGCACTTGTCTCTCTAGACAAGAAAGCTAAAAATATTATCGCAAGTGCAGTCAATGACTCAATGCTGCAAAATCTTATACATTGCCAATCTGCCAAGGAGATGTGGCAATCCCTGGTGACTCTGATGGAAGGGACTGAGGAAGTTAGGGATGATCGGAGATCCCTCTTAAATCAGAATTATGAAGCCTTCCGACAAGGTCACAAGGAACCCATAGCTGACACATTTGAAAACTTCTTTAAGATAGTCAATGGACTGAGAGTGTATGGCCGAGCCTTTACTAATGGGGAGCTGAATGATAAGTTTTTGAGATCTCTCACCAAAGAATGGGACAATAAAGTCTGTGCCATCCGAGAGTTTAGCAGACTAGCAGAGACAGATCCACAGAATCTATTTGGCAAGTTGATGTCCTATGAACTGCAGATCAACTCCAGAAAACCCGAAGAAGAGAAAAGTCGCTTCTCCTCAAAAGAGAAGTTGGTTGCTTTAAAGGCTGACAGTTCAAGGAAGGGCAAAGCTGCCTCGCCAGCATCTCCTCAAGAAGTAAGTGAAGAAGAAGGCTCCGAGCAAAGCACCTCAGGCTCAGAACTATCTGAAGGAGAGTTCTCACTGCTTTCGCGGCAGTTCAAGAAATTCTTGAATAAAAAGAAGCAATGGAGAGGCAAGGATGCCTCATTCAGAAGATCACGACATGATGGTGATCAGCAAAAGAATGGCTTAAGTAGCCATGACAGGTATAACTCCAAACAGAACAAACAGATTTCAACTGACATCGTTTGTTATTGTTGTAATAAGCCAGGTCACGTCATCTCGGACTGCCCTCACAAGAAGAAAGAGGGTGGCAGAAGAGAGGAAAAGAAATCCTCATACCACAAGAAGAGGACAAAGAAGAGCTTATTAGCCAAGAAGAGCAAAACTCTCAGCGACTCCGACTCATCTGAGTCGAGTGAAGAAGTGGAAGCCTACTTCTGGCTCATGGCTCACTCTGATGATGAACAAGTCCCCCAGTTCACTGGGGAGGTAAAAACTCACACTCCTCTCTCTGAATCTGATAATGATAATGAGCAAGAGGGCAATTCCTCTGAGGATGAATCTGAACTCATGGGATAATATAAGGAGTTACTCACGGCTTACGAAAAATGTCGCAGAGTCGTGAAAACTCAAGCAAAAGAGATAAAATCTCTACAGGCTAGTGAGAGCAGCTTGAGAGAAGAAGTCACCAAAACTATCTCTCTTCAAGAGAACTTCAATGCTGCTATGGAAGAATACAATCGAGCTCTCAAGCACCTCGACCTTAAAGAGGAAATCATCAAAGAATTGGAACAACAACTCAAGGCTGAGAAGAAATTTGTTGAGAGTTTCTCCAAGACTAAGACAGTTCTTCCACTCGTTGCTGAGTTCTCAGCTAAGGCCAAGGGTGCTGGTATAGACCACATTGGTACTTTTAGTAGATCTTCTAGGAGAAACAAGGCCAAGAGAAATAATAAGGCTTCCCAGAAGGCTCTAGCTGAAGAATAAGGGAAAGCTCCCTTGGAACCAGTATTGTTCAAGAAAGTTATCTTTCCTACGAACGAATTCGACTATGAGTCCACCTATGGACACTTCTCTAGGCCGATCCCCGAGAAGCCTAAGTCAAGATACCAAGGTTGGACTCGTCCTCGTAACTTTGGCGAGAGTGTCTTCAAGGCATCTTATGAAGAGATTCAACTTCAGAACTATGGACCATATGCTCATGGTCATAACATCAAGAAGACACCAAAGGTAAAAACCTATTGTGGAAAAGCCTATGAAGGAGAAGACTTCATGTAGCTGCCACCATCATGAAGCTTCCTCCTCCAAGAGTGAAGTTCCTGCTAGACCATCACTTCAGAAAATCAAGCAGGAATACACTAGGAAAAGATACAACAGGTTCCACTGTTGGTGCTGTGGCATAATTTGTCATTTTGTCATCGATTGTTGGTTCAATCCTAGAAATGCTATAACCCCTCAAGTTAGCAATGTGAGAATTACCACTCATGAGGCTAATGCTCGTAGGGAGAGTATTCTAACTCGATACCAAGGACCCAAACTTGTTTGGGTTCCTAAGGCTAAGTGATTGTAATTGCAGGTATGTCCAAAGACCACCAAAATGCCAATCTTGTACTTGGACAGTGGATGTTCTCGGCACATGACCGGGACAAGGAGCCTACTCCAGAACTTCACCTCAGTCTGCAATGGACCAAAGGTCATCTTTGGAGGTTCAGATCGAGGAATAACTAAAGGCTACGATACAGGTACAAAGATGAAGGAACTCAGCTTGGATGAATCTACTCAAGATAAAGATGAGATGTTCATCAAGATCACTTCTACAACCCCTAGTGGAGAGGTAGATGATCAAGATGAAGAACACATCCCAGCTGAAGATGCAACTCCAGTGGCTGAAGAGATCCCAGATGCAAGGACTCTAGAGTTCAGACACGTGAAGGATCATCCCTTAGATCAAATCATAGGAGATCCTCGGGATGGCGTCAGAACTCATCGAGGTAAAACTAACGAAAATTTACACTTAAGTTTTCTTTCACAGGTTGAACCAAAGAAATTTGAGGAAGCCAACTCCGACGCATCCTGGATTCTAGCCATGGAAGATGAGCTGAATCAGTTCAAACGATGCAAAGTTTGGAAACTTGTCCCTAGACCCAAGAGGAAGAACGTCATTGGGACAAAGTGGGTCTACCGGAACAAGATGGACGAAGATGGAACAATTATAAAGAATAAAGCCAGACTTGTCGCCAAGGGCTATCGTCAAGAAGAAGGAATCGACTTTGACCAAACATATGCTCCAGTGGCAAGACTGGAGGCGATCAGGTTATTCCTTGCCTACGCTGCACTTAAGGGCTTTACCGTCTATAAGATGGACGTCAAGTCCGCCTTCCTGAATGGCGATATAAAGGAAGAAGTGTATGTAGAGCAACCGCCAGGTTTCGTTGACTCAACTTTTCCTAATCATGTTTATTTACTGCAAAAAGCCTTATATGGTCTTAAACAAGCTCCTCGAGCTTGGTATGAAACGTTGTCTGCCTTTCTTCTTGAAAACAAGTTCACAAGAGGAAAGATAGACAAGACATTATTTCTTAGGAAATAAAAGGCAAGATTTTGCTAGTGCAAATATATGTCGATGACATTATTTTTGGCTCTACAGACAACAAACTCTGCAAGAAGTTTTCTAAACTTATGCAAGGGAAGTTTGAAATGAGCAGTATGGGAGAGCTGAAGTATTTCTTAGGGCTTCAAGTGAAACAATCTGAGGATGGAATCTTCATCTCACAGACCAAGTTCACCAAAGAGCTACTTAAGAAATTCGAAATGGAGAATGCAACCTCTATGAGGACTCAAATGGCCTCAGCTATGTCTCTGGACAAGGATGAGAAAGGGAAACCTTTTGATGAAACCAAGTACAGAAGCATAATTGGGTCCCAGCTCTACCTTACCGCAAGTAGACCAGACATAATGTTTTCCATATGTGTATGTGCTAGATTTCAGGTGAACTCTAAGGAATTTCACTACATTGCTGCAAAGCGAATTTTGAGATACCTCAAAGGAACACCAAATCTTGGCTTATGGTACCCAAGAAGTAATGATAGTGAACTAATTGGATTTTCAGATGCAGATTTTGCAGGAAGCAAAGACGACAGGAAAAGTACTTCCGGGACTTGCCAATTTCTCGGAAGGAGACTTATTTCCTGGAGCAGTAAGAAGCAGAACTGTGTAGCCATCTCAACGGCTGAATCAAAGTATTTCTCTGCAGGCAGCTGTTGTGCACAGCTTCTATGGATCAAGAATCAATTTGAAGACTATAACATGAAGTTCCAGAATGTTCCTCTGTTCTGCGACTCATCCAGCGCAATAGCAATCGCCAACAACCCAGTCTCCCACAGCCAGACAAAGCACATAGAGCTTCGATATCACTTCATCCGGGAGCATGTGGAAAACGGAGACATAGATCTACAATATGTCTCCACAGACACGCAAGTTGCCGATATATTCACCAAACCGCTGGAGGAGTCCAGGTTTTCATTCTTCAAAACGGAACTCGGGCTGCTCAACAAAGAGGAATAGTGATGGTGGATTCAAAGACAGGATCAGAGTTGAAGATATCAGTGGCAGTAAAATTCTCCCAAGCAAATCGTCCTTCAAAATGATATACTCGAGTATATAGAGACTTATACACGAGTAAACGGAAAATACTCGAGTAACAAAATTTCCATACTCGAGTAGTTGGTAATCTACTCGTGTATGTACTCGAACTACTCGTATATACTCCATCTCATACTCGTGTATACTCCATCTCATACTCGTGTATGGCGATATATACTCGTGTATACGACAATCAGTAATTTAAAAATCTCCTTTCTTTTTCTTATTCGCACCAAAGTGTTTGGCGCTCCGTAACAGGTATGATTTTAGCCTCATCACTCCTACTTAAACCTAATTAGGGTCATATATATTTAGAAAAATCAGAAATCATTTCCACTCCTCATTATCCCGAGTAGCCGTCGTCGCTTCATATTCCGGAACCCGCAGAGCTCTGTCATTTTCGTCTCTTCCGAACTGCAGAATCGCGGATGGCTCCCTCCTCCAAGATCTGAATCGGCTTAGAGCTCGACCCTGAAGGTATAGCCGACCTCTCCGACGATTTCCAAAACCTGTTAATCCTGTTCGACACCGCCGGACTCTCATTCATCCTCTAGACACCGTGCAAAGTCATTTTCCCTGCAGTCGAGGAATTCTACAAAAATCTGAAGGTCAAGCGCAATGGTACAGTTCTAAAATCCGAGGTCAGTGGGATCAAAATCCGTCTGGACAAAAATTCCTTAGCTACTCTGCTAAAATTGCCAGTGGTGGATGAAGAAGATGATCTGACTCCTGAATATTTCGACAGAACCAGCTTCTTCTGTGGAACAAACCCGTATGAAGCATATTCGTTCCGCCGTGCAGATTACAATTCAGAGGGCAAATTTCTTGTGGATGTGATTGCCAAAGTTCTTCTATGCAAAACCTATTCCCTCAGAGAAATTTCCCAAAATCTTTTTGACGTTATGCAAGCCATAGTCTGCTAGAAGAAATTCCAGTTTGGAATGATGATACTGGACAAAATCAGAGAAAGTGTGAAAAAACCAAGCCATGCCAGGATTATCTCACTCCTCCTCCATGAGATTAATCCTACAGTGTTTGATTTATCTAAAGGCACTCCCCTCCATCATATGAAGAAAGTATCCATCCTCTCAATCCAAAGATATGAAATCAAACTCCTCAACACTGCTCAAGCCTCAAAAGCAGTTGTTACCTCAGAAGATGAGCCCAGAGAGCCCCTTGTCTCAGATGACAGGATTCCATCTCCTCCTTTACATCACACTATTACCACCTCGGGTGCAATAGTTGAGGGGGAGCCTGCCTCATCTAATCCTCAGCATAAAGCTTCAGAAGACTCTTCTCAGCAAGATCTGATCCAAGATCCTACTCCTCCTCCTTCTCCACCTCCAGAAGATCTCACCTCAGAAGTTCAAGCTCAAGAAAACCTTCTATCTACTGCTGAAGAGATTAACAGACTGATTGATGAACTCAGGTCCGATGCTCCAGTGTTTCAAGATGATTCAGTTATGCTATCTCCTGAGGATCACTCTCAAGCAGATCCTTCCCCTGCTAAGGATCCTTCTCCCTCCCCTACAAAGGATTCTTCTCCCTCCCCTGCAAAGGTACCCCCTACCTCTCCTGCTCAGTCCCCTGATAAACAGCAAGGTCAGCCAGAGATTAATCTACTGTCTGATGATGAGGACATGTCTCCAAAACCAGTGGATGCTCCTCTAAGGACACTAGACTTCTCTCTTCCCTCTTTCATCAATACAGAAGATTCAGTTGTGATACCACCCTTCAAGAGAGATGAGAGCTCAGTTGTGATTACTGAAATTCCCCCTGGGTTACTCCTATTCCCTCAGCCTCTGCCCTAGCCTCAGATCCCTCTAGCTCCTCAGATTTAGTCAGTCAGATTGGGCAAATGTTCCTTGAACAGATAAAATACTTTGATGATTCTCTAGCATCAGTGAACAACAAGATCTCTACTCTTGAAACTGAGATGAGTAGAGGCTTTGCTGAAATTCAAGCAAACACTGATGAGCTCAAGAGACTATTTCAGTTGGGTGGCAAAGCCCTAGATCATACTATCACCAGTATAGGTGTACTCAAAGATCAAGCTGAAACAGTTGCAAATAATCAGATTCAATTGGAAAAGGATGCTGCCGCAAATGTTATGAAAGTTTGTGACGAAGTTGGAACCTTTAGAGATGAAGCAATTGCCCAACTCTCAGTAGATATCACCAAGGGGGAGAAGATAGTCAAAGAACAAGTTGAAAAAATATCTGAACAATCTCAAACATCTGTGGATAGTCTAGTCAAAGAAATGAAAGCAGACATCCTTGCTCAACTTCAATCTGTAAAATTCTATATCTATGACACTGCTGTATGGGTGCATAATCAGAACTTTCCCAACTCCCAACTTAACCCTGCCATTATTCCAAAGGTCCTAGATCCTCTTGAAGAACATCCTCCCTCAGGTGCTCCAGATCAGGCTAACTTTCCAGCTAAGGCCAACATTCCAGAGTATGTGCCAGTCTTCTCACCTAGACCTACTGGTGACATGACTAAGCCTCCTCTTTCTTATGCTGATATGTGGCAAGATGAGTTTCCTCCAAGTTCTCAGGGTGCCCCTAGAAAGAAAAGGAAATATTGTGACGGCGCTTCTGCTAGCCGTTCTGCACCAAGGAGAGAGACTGCCCCAGACACAGAAGGTAGACCAGAAGTTGTTCATGCAGAAGTTTGGAGTCCTACCTCCAAGTCTCTTATCCTTGATACCTTGAAGCTGGTAACAGATTTTGGTGAAAATAGAGATCACTACTATAACAACGTAGAATGGAAAGCGTATGATGTATCTCAAATCAAAATCAGATTGCATGATAGAAATTGGGGATATAACAATCCAGCTGCTCCTCCAAGGCCCAAGACCTATTTTCCCAAACCTTTCAGCTACCTGGAGAGGCAAGAGCTTAAAAGAGAAAGACTGTATAGAGGAGCCCCTTCTTGAGTGAATGAGGATGTGGATATGGACATTTAATCTTTTGAAATCATTTATATATATATATATATATATATATATATATTTGATTCTAATTATGGCCATCTTTATTATTCTTGTTTCATTTTTTTCAGTATACATTTTGTTGTTCTTTTTACTCTAAGTAATTCACCTTAGTGTAGAAGGTGCTGACATCTACAAATAGGGGGAGATTGTTGGGATTTGTCTCCACAATACCTCAGATTTGTAGGAAGTCAGACCTTGAACTAAGATGAATTAAGGTGTATTTGATATTGTGTTTGAGTTGTATGTGTGCAGGTTATTATTTTCAAGTGTAGACCAATGTCAGTCTATAATGGGCCACCAAACACAAGACCATACAATGTAATTCCTCATTATGTGATCCACGGTGTTGGCTCATGTATAGCCTCTCTATTGGGACACACTTCATCAACATGCACTTGGACCTAAGGAGTATTGAAGTCTATCTCAGAAGAAATTTTCTATGTCCACATACTCGAGTACTTCTTTAGTATACTCGAGTAAGTGAGTCTGTACTCGAGTAGGTTGGGCTACTTACTCGAGTGGATTCTCTATATACTCAAGTATGAAAGCTTATACTCGAGTAGATTTTCTTTCACTCGAGTAAGTGATACCTTATACTCGAGTAGATGGTTAGTTACTGGAGTAAGCGTTCTGTTTGAACTCGAGAAGATCTAGACTTCTTATCCTATAAAGTTTCTAAGTCCACATACTCGAGTAGTTCTCTGAAATACTCGAGTAAGTAACTTTGTACTCGAGTAGATTGATTTTCATACTCGAGTAGGTTAGTGATCACTCGAGTAGTTTTCCTAAGATACTCGAGTAGTCTATCTTCCCCATACTCGAGTATATCAAACTCTTATACTCGAGTAGCTCTTCAAGTTTTATCTGAGAAATTTTTTCCAAGTGTTTATACTCGAGTATATTTGCTCATACTAGAGTAGGTTCTCTAATTCACTCGAGTATTGATCCCTGCAGCACTCGAGTAATTTCTATCTTTATACTCGAGTATATCCCTCATATCCACTCGAGTATATAACCTCTTACTCGAGTATGTCTCTATCTCTCGAGTGTGTCCGTTCAAATTTCCTGAATTTCTCTAAGTCAAGTTTCTTTGTGCATTTTCAAAAAGTCATTTCTGATTGGTCCACGTGTCATCCTTAATTATGCTTATGACCGTTGGAGACCGCCTATAAATAGGTCTTTTCAGACTTGACTAAATACACGCGTTTACAGAGATTATTTTTAAGAAAGAGAAAATCCCGAAAACCCTAATCTTTCCATCCGCCGCCATTAAAGTTTTCGGAAGAAGCTCTGGATCATCTTCTCTCTACCGCAGCTATCGATCTCTAATTCTCAAGCGATCCAGACTCAAGAAGAATCATCCGATCTCTCCGTGCTTCATCGTCTATGATTTATTTTCTTGATCGTGGTGATTCCAGATCTCAGAATCGTGGATCTCTCTCAAGTCTTCTTCAACTATTTCTGTTCAAACCGAAAAGCTCTCAAGAAGAAGATAAAGTCAAAGATCCAGATCTGTGCTAAATGTTGTTTGTGTTTTTCTTTTCAAACAAATTTCATTGTAGGAGATCTATCTCCGAGTGGTAGGAAGTTTTATCTTCCGAGTGTAGATCCGTTTGGGATCGAGTTTTGTAGGAACATAGTTCCGAGGTGTAGGATTGGTTTGCAATCCGAGATAGTGGAGTAGCCGAGTCTAGTGATTTGCTAGATCGGTGAGGAAAGTGGACGTACCCAAGATTGGGGAACCACTATAAATCTCTTGTCGTCTGCGTGATTGCTTAATTACTTATCTGCGCTGTGTTAATTTTTTTTATTCCGCATTTGGCACGCATTTCACCTATTCACCCCCCTCTAGGTGATTTAGGTCGACAACTTAGTTCTCTCAAGACTGTTGTTAATGAAACTCAGAGTAAGCCAAGTACTTCTACTAGCAGACTCATATTTAGTCAAATTCTTGTTGAGAGAAACAAGAAAAATGCTACAACACTCCCCTCTGAATAGGCAGCTAGTGATGGCTAACACTCTTCAAACACTATTGAGAAGAGGAGATATAACATCCATGAGTGTTGGTGTTGTGGCAAAGTGGGCCACTTTTCCATAGATTTTTGGTACAACCTTAGTGTGCCATGGGCAAGGGTAAGTCTTCATGACAGGGCTAGTGTTAGTCTTCCTGTCAGAAAATCTACAGGAAGGCATATGCATTTTTATGCTAATCAGAACCTAGGGGCCAATAATTATTGGGGTCCTAAGGTATGGTAAACTTTGTTTTGTATGATAGTTCAAGTGCACATACCCCCATATGGTATTTGGAGAGAGATTACTCCAAGAATTAGAATGGTACAAGGTGCTTGCTTGAGGATCATACTCCAGTAAGAAATGGACTTAAGATCTTCAATTGAGAAGTCGAAGATGGATAACTTGACCATCAAGTTCCTCCTACTACCCAAAAGGAAGAGGATGGTGTAATGCTGTGTGCATTCCTGAAAGTGGATAAAGCATATATATGTTGGGTAAAATCATTCAAGTGGTATCTAATTGGATAATACCATGGACTGGTGTGATGCTGTGTGCATTCCTGAAAGTGGAGCTAATGTTGGGTAAATCCTTCAAGTTGTATCAATATGCCTATAGAAGAAGCCAAAAGGGGAAGATGTGTGGAAATACTTTAGAAAGGGGGAGATGTGTGGCAACACTTATAATGGGGGAGATTGGAGATGTATAGGCAATACTTGACATGACTAGGTCAAGTTGAGTCAATTCATTTTACTTGGAAAGGTTCAAGTAGTATAAGGAATGCAATGACTACATGTTGAACTATGATTGAGTTAGTGCATATTATAAGGTAGGTGCTTCTAGTGGTGCTCCATTTAAGCATTAAATGGTATAAAGGAGAGTGCATATTACTTAAGCAATTATTCAAGTGGTATGAGGATTCATTAACATGACATGTTGAGTCAATGCAGTGAAATGTAGTACATTGAATTGATATGCTGGAAATCCATGTTGCATAAGCTAGTAGATGTAGCAGACATAGCTTACAGCTGTATTACATTAAAATATTTTTTATGATAATGCTTCTTAGTATTGCTGGGTGTTTTGTCTTCTTCAAATAAGGAGAGATTGTTGGGAATATTGCCCTCAATGTTCCTCAGACTTTATTTGAAGAGGCATCACCATCAATACTTAGAGCATGGTTGTATTTGATGTTGGTTAAGCTCATCATGTGTAGGATGTTCCTTGAAATAAGGTTAGACAAGTTGTCTAAGTGATGGTGATAGGTGGTCACAAGGTAGGCTGGTGGAGAGATAAAAAACCTGTCTAAGTCCACAGGCATTGAGTGAAGCAAGCCCACTCAACGCCAGATGCAGAAAAATGTGGCCATGTCTACAGGCATTGGGTGGAGCAAGCTCACTCAATGCCAGATGCAAAGAGATGTGGTTAAGTCTACAAGCATTGAGTGAAGCAAGCTCACTCAACGCCAGAGGTAAATATGTGGTTTAAGTCCACATGCATTGAGTGAAGCAAGCTCACTCAACGCTAGATGCCAAAAAGCGCTGAAAGAAGACAAGTCAGTCAAAGCTTGACTATTTGCAAGGCAAAAAGTGGCCAAGTCCACAGGCGTTGAGTGAAGACAGTTCACTTAACGCCATACTGCAAAAAGCGTTGAGTAAAGCTCAGGTAGTCAAAGCTTTGTCTTTAACAGTAAAGATATCAAGCTAAGTCAAAAAGCGTCGAATGATGAAGGCTCACTCGATGCCTAAGCAGTTAATACTACAAAAGTCTAGACGGAGTTTAGTGATGATGGCTCACTCAACCCCAGAGAAAAAAGTGTCGTGTTCACTCGAAGCTCAAGGAAAGAATGAGCAGAAAATCTATCTAAGTGTTTTGGCGTTGAGTCAAGCTTACTAACTCAACGCCTAGTGACAGAAAATCTATCTAAGTTTTTTTGGCATTGAGTCAAGCTTACTAACTCAACGCCTAGTGACAGATAATCTATCTAAGTGTTTTGGAATTGAGTCAAGCTTACTCACTCAATGCCTAGTGATATAAAATCTATCTAAGTGTTTGGGCATTAAGTCAAGCTTACTCGCTCAACGCCTAGTGATATAAAATATATCTAAGTATTTTGGCGTTAAGTCAAGCTTGCTCACTCAATGCCTAGTGATAGAAATCTATCTAAGTATTTTGGTGTTGAGTAATTCACTCAACGCCTATACTAATGTGATCTAATTTTACTAAGTCCATAAATGTTGATATTAGCAAAAGTCAACAAAGTCAACAAAATTCAAAATGAGGCGGGATGGCTACAGTACGCGACAAACGGTATTGCATGCCTACAGTAAGACTTTTGGTTGTTAATGTAAAAGTGCAACTATCAAATTTAGTGGGGCCCACTTGTCAAAATAGACGTTGATCGGCGAAATATAAAAGGTAGAGTTCAGAATGAAGAGATTCAACTTTTCGGCATACCGTTGGACTTCGTCTTCTTCCTCAGCCATTGTTGTAGAGCCTGAAGGAGAAGTTAAATATTCTGATATGAGAGTTCAACTAGTTACCTGTTGTAATTAATATCCTCAACAACAAGATTAGAGAAATTCTCTAAGGAAGTAGAAGCAGCCAAGGCCTGAGCTAAGCTGCAGCTAATCTGAAAGCGATTAAGAGATAGTTGTTGAGAGCAACACATTCAACATCAAGATCAGAGAAATTCTCTATGTAAACTGAAGCAGCAGGTTATTACCCTAGCTGAAGCAACTGGAAGATAATCAAAGTTTGTTATTGTAATCTCCACCATCAATAGCAGTTCAGAGTAAATCTCTGAGACAGAAGGTGCAACAAAGGATAACCTTAGCTAAAGCAACTTTACAATTCCAGCTGTATAATTCTGAAGAACATTTTTTGGAGGCTGTGAAGAAGAAGTTAGGACGAAGCTTCTGGTTCAGTCTAGGAAGGAAAGAAGAAGCAGAGCAGGGTTTTGTATGCGACTTCCATCACAAGAATCTGCTTATTTAAGATCATCTCTTGTTGCTAAGAAGAAGATAGGGCTGAGTATTTCTCTGTTCAGCAAGGAGTAGACTCAGGGAACATATTCCTGGTGTCAAAGTTGGGCTATGTTTATCTCAGTCCAGGAAGGTTGGCATAGAGAAATTTTTCTTGTTTTAAGTCAACTCAAAAACACACTTCCATTCTGTAGGATCCAATTTTGGATCTTAGTTGTAGGACCTTTGGGTCTGAGGTAAGATCCTTTTGGATCTTATCTGTAGGGTTGTTTAGCTTGAGGGAGGATTCTATTGAGAATCTGAGAAATGGCCTGAGTTCCTAAGGTAGGGCTTTGGCCTGAGAGTAGGATCAAGTTTGGATCTGAAGTAGGGCTTTTGAGCCTGAGGTAGGAGAGTCATTCTCTCTGAGTTATAGGGAACTTGTGCCTGAGTTGTAGGATACTTTGGATCTAAGGTAGGGCCTTTGACTTGAGATATAGGAGAGTAATTCTCTCTGAGGTAGGGTTGTCCTCCCAGCCTGAGTTGTAGGGCCTTTGGGCCTATAGTAGGTGATCTTTTGATCACTAAGTTATAAGGCCTTGTGCCTGAGCTGTAAGTCTTATAGGAGACTAAGTGGTCATGCAAGATCGTGTTATAAGCTCTTAGTAGCCGAGATTATAGTAGTGTCTTGTCTAATAAGCTACTAAAAATGTGGGAGGGAAACTGGAAGTAACAATAATATGGGGAACCACTATCTATTCTGTGTGCTCTTTGTGTTGTTTATTTATTGCAGCTTGTGTGTGTCTTGAAAGCAGAAAACTACCAACTCACAAAGCACTTAAAGAAAGAAAATTAAAGTTAGTCACAAGAGACTAAGAAACCTATTCACCCCACCCCCCTTTACGTGATTTAGCTATCCTTAAAATTAAATACTTTCAAGTCTTCATCCTGCACCCACAATAATGGAGTACTACACCTCCTCCCATAAAGTGCTTCATAGGGCGCCATTCTGATGCTATCTTGATAACTATTATTATCTGCAAACTCAACTAGCGGCAAAAGTCTTTCTCATGGCTCGCCCCTATCCAACACACATAATCTAAACAAAACTTCCATGGTTCTGATGGTTCTATCAGACTGGCCGTCAGTTTGAGTGTGGAAAGTCGTGCTAAAAGTAAGGTGAGAACCCAAATATGCATGAACTTCCTTCCATTCGTTGAAGGTTAAACGACCATCATGGTACAAGACTATCATATTAGGCACCCCATGGTACCATATGAACGGTTCCACAAAGAGACGTACTAACATATCTACATGGGCCTCCTTCATCATCGAAATAAACCTGGCAACCTTAGTCAAGCAATCCACAATCACCCAAACTGAATCATTCACTGATCGTGACCGGGGAAGACCGTGAACAAAATATATTGAGATACCCTCAAACTTCCACTCTAGAATGGGCAGTGATTATAACAATCCACCAGGGCTCTTGCACTCCACCTTAATCTTCTGACAAGCCTTGCAGTGTGTAATATAGTACATGACATCCCTCTTCATCCCTGGACAAAACATGGTCCTTTGCAATTTGGTGTACATTTTGATAATACCATGGTGCACCGAATACTAGGTACAAGGAGCCTCTCTACAGATGTCTTCTCGAATCCCACCGCCTGTTGGAATGTAAAGTATGCCATAGAAATGAATTAGGTCTTCTTTAAGCATATATCCTTTCTCTGATCCTCCAATAATGACTCGAAACACTGGGGCCAAAGCAACATCCTTCCCTTTCTCTGCCTTAATCTGATCTCGAATGTCACATACTATACTCATGGTAGACATGTACTCTACATATGCCACGGGACAAGCCCTAGACACAGGTGTAATCTTCATCTCCTTATGTACCCTAACCAACTCCATAACCATTAATTGAGATTCTGGGCTCGTCACAGGCGCCTTCCTGCTTAAAGCATCCGCCATTATGTTCGCTTTTACGGGGTGATAGTTCAAGGTAAATACATAATCACATAAAAACACCAACCACCGCCACTGACTCAAGTTCAAATCCCTTTGGGTGTGAATATACTTCAAATTCTTATGATCCGAAAAGATCTCATAGTAAGCGCTATATAAATAGTGCCTCCAAATTTTCAAGGAGAAAACCACTGCTCCCAACTCCAAATCATGCACATGATATTTCACTTCATGCTTCTTAAGCTGCCGAGAAGCGTATGCAATCACATGTCTGTGTTGCATCAACACTGCCCCCATGCCCTGATAGGATGCATCAATATATATCTAAAATCTTTCATTTCTAGATGGTAGGGCAAGGATTGGGGCGGAGGTAAGACGGTCCTTCAGCTCTTGAAATGTCGTTTCATATTTGGGTGATGACACAAAAGGCACACCCTTCTTCATTAGAGCTGTGAGGGGAAGTGTGATCTTCGAAAATCCTTCAATGAACTAGGGATAGTATCCAGTAAGTCCAAGAAAACTTCCCACATCGACCGCTAACCTCAAAGGTGATCAATCCTTTATGGTACGCACCTTAGCCGTATCCACTGCTAACCCGATTCCACTTATGACATGTCCCAAAAAAGCAAGTTCTCGGAGCCAGAACTCACAGTTGCTGAATTTAGCAAACAAGCAGTGCTCCTTTTGTTTCTTCAAAACTAAGGCCAAGTGCTCGGAATTCTCCTCTTTTGTCTTTGAGTAGACCAAAATGTCTTCAATAAATATGATGACAAAAGAATCTAGATATGGCTCAAACACCTAATTCATCAAACTCATGAATTAAGAAGGGGCGTTTGTGAGCCCAAACAACATGATAGTGAATTTATACAAGCCGTACCATGAGCTAAATGCTGTTTTCTGAATATCTTATTCTGGTATCCTCAACCGATAGTACCCCAAGCACAAATCATGCTTGTAAACTAATGTGCTCCCACCAGCTGATCGAATAGATCATCGATTTTGGGTAAATAATAGGTGCTCTACACCGTCAATCGTTTGAGCTCTCGATAATCTATACATAATCGCAATGATCCGTCCTTCTTCTTAACAAACAGAACAGGAGCTCCCTAGGGTGATGAGCTGGGAAGAACAAACCCTGATTCCATCAAATCCTGCAAATGCACTCTAAACTCTACCAGTTCATTTGGAGCCATCATGTAGGGGGTTCGAGAGATGGGCTTGGCACCCAACACTAGCTTAATCTAAAGTCTACTTCCCTAGGCGGGGGCAATCCAGGTAACTTTTCTGGAAAAACCTTAAGAAAATCCCGCATCACCAGTATATTTTCCATGCTCGTCGCCATCTCTTTTAGTTCGAAACATATTATATACACCTCATACCATTTCATATGGGCCTTAAGGGCCAGAATTGAAGACAAAATTATTTGGGGTACAAGTTTAATACCTTGAAAGATTATTTCAGAATCTCTGTGCCTCAAGGTGATTTGCTTTGCCACACAATAAATCCTGGCATAGTGCCAATAAAGACATGTCATGCCCAGAATAAGATAAAATTTTGGCATTCCCAATAACCTTGTAGGGGTCTCAAAAAGTTTTCCTCCAATATACACTTTCAAGTTGCACTTGGCGGACGAAGTCATCTCGGCGCTATTTGGGAGGCGTACTCTACAAGTGATACTGGTGAAATATTGCACACCATTTAGATCTTTCACAAAGTTTGCCGAGATAATCGAGTGAGTGGATACTGTATCAAATAGGCTGTGGGCTGGTCTCCCACTAACACACATGATTCCTACAATCGCGTCCCAAGGATTTCTCTCTTGAGTCATATCTAGAGATAACATTTGCTCTCTAGTAGGTCCAGGATTCCTTCCTCGTTGTCCTCTTGCTCGACCACGAACTTCCCTCGTCCTCGCTGAGCTGCCGGATGAAAAACATGGGAAAATCTCTACCTAGCAAGCTGCAGGCAGTAACGTCGGATGTGGCATGGCTGAGACACTGGCAACAGACTTGCCCGAATAGCCCTCTGGGTTATTAATGAGTTGGAACTACGGGGGTGGAGGTAATGTTATCTCTGGGGTCGGATGTTCCAACCTAAAATTCTGATGGAAATGACCGACCCCTCTTTGGTTTCCTCTTCCACCTCTAATATTATTTCTCCTTCTGAAGCTGGCTCTTGCTTCCATCACACCCTCAGCGGGTCTCTTACCACTAGCCTGGACCCCAGAATGATCTTTTTCGAATCTTTTTGCCATATCAATTATATGGGCAAGGCTCAAGTCATCTATAAACAAAATTTCTTGCCTTAGGGGGTCTCGTAAAGCTTTGTAGAATTGTTTCGCATATCCGCGATCATCTAAATCGTAGGAGTCAGCGAACTTGGCGAGGTGCTAAAACTCCCATTGATAATCCACGACTGACTTAGATCCCTATTTCAACTGTAGGAATCTTTTTTCAAGTTCATCTTGAGCAGTGGAGGGAACAAAATGTTCTAAGAAGGCCTCAGAAAATTCGTTCCAGCTGATATTGGTGTATACACATCCTTAAAAAGTGGAGCCCATAAGGGACTTACACCACCTTTTTGCATGTGACTCTAGGACAGACACAACTAAGGTAACCGCCATACTTGCTGGGCATTTGATTCTGGCCATCAATTCTTGTGCAGCATCTAGAAATTCCTATATATGAACGGCTAATTCATTCCCGTGGTAGACAAGTGGAGAAAGAGCTCGGAAGGTACTCCGTCAATTAGAGCCCGGGGCCTGTTGCTGCACCGGAGCCTGCTGAGACCTGAAAGCATCCAAGATTGCTGTTAGGGTTTGCCCAAACTCTGATTGTTGGAACAGAGTAGGGATCGTGGGAACAAAAATGCACATCATCGACTCTATATGTACCAGAATTTACGTACAAAACACGTATTTTGGGTCAGGTTGGCTAAACGTAGGGTAACGGGTGGACATACTTAGTGTGCATCATAAATGGGCATACCACTACTTCCGCTAATTCGGTTTGTACTCAAACTGAATAATAAAGCGGGGTCGACACCACGTTCAATGACTTCTTTATCCTAGGATCGATGCAAACTGATACCATTTGTAAGACCCCCCCCCCCCCCCCCCCCCCGTCCTAGAAAACACGACACGGTAGAGGGGATTCTTATGCCCAGAACAGCCCCCTTGCGGTAGCATCAACACACGGGCTAATCTATACCACAAGCTGTCTATCCTGTCGGACAATCCGATATTACAATGATAACCCAACCAAAAGAAGAACATAAAAGTCATAATATCACAATAAGTAAATGTCCAAAAAGTGTACATAAATAAATAAGAAGCTATTCAGCTTCTTTAATATCAGAGTACACAAAATAATGCCCAATGACTATATCATGATGCTCACGCTCACATCTGTCATAGAAGGAAGGGAGGGTAATGTCGTATCAGGCCCTGTATCACGGGCTTGGCTGTCCTATGGTACCAGGCACTACTATTGCTCCATCGGCAGGGTATCCTCCTAAAATGGTAGACGTAGCAACCGTTAGTCATAAATACTAAGTGGTCATCACATCCGCTCAACCCAGCGACTCTTTGGCACCGGGCAGAGAAAGATAAGGAAGAGCTTAATATAATAGTAATATATATACTCAATAGGTGATAAGAGCATTATAACCAGCAGTTCATATACGTATGTATTAGCACATTTAAACTAAGCAAGTATGAACAGTAATGAACAATTAATGATTGGCAGTCTACGCTAACAAAACATTAATCATAAGGACAAAAATTAACTTATAAAAATTCCCATATAATTTTATAAGTTAAGGACCGGGTACATCAAAGTAACTCATCATATAAAAGTGTCCATACAAATTTGCTTGATAAGGATCTTATATGGTGCAATGCAATGTTATGATATCAATGCAATATGATGACTCACCCATGCTCACACAGACGCACACTACTATGATGACATAGACTTGTAGTTCCCACTTTTTGAGCAGGTAGCTAAACTCTCAGGCGTCATCCATCGTGGTCAAATGGTGAAAATAGAGAGGGCGTCTCCACTACTAAGCAAGTATCCACACTACCAGGCCCAGGCCTCCGTACACCTTAATACAAAGAACAGAACTGTGGGGCCTCTATACAATACAACTTAGAAGGGGTCTCGAGTAGATGTGCACCAAGAACACAGCCTAACTAGCCTATAACTGGCACGGAAGGAACCTTTGTGAGTGTATCACCAAAGGACCAAGCCCAACCGTCCACTGGCACGGAAGAAGCCTCGGGAATGAGCACCGAGGACCATGACCAACTACCGAAGGTATATAAGTAAACTCCCATTAGTGTGACGACTGGCGAGCCCGTAGACCTGCCACATTATCCTTAACCCAAGAATATGACACCACGTATCAACACACAACGCATGCAATTGCATTTAGCGATGCTGTCAAACATCCAAAGGCTCTAACTGAGTCCCTTCTCATCATTCCAATCTCGTGCTAAAAAGAAGGCAAGGGATCTACACTGAGTCCCTTCATAATAACTTACATGTGATTTAAGAACGGGTTCATATTTTACACAGGTGGTGAACCACCTTAAATACTACACTAGTCCCACACTACTACCCATAGGGAGACGCAACTCTAACCAGAGGACTACATCAATCATACCTTTAATATTGAGATCAAGGTTCAACTCATCTCATGTCCATGGGGTATACCTCATCCAATCCTTTCCTAGAGTTAAACATGTGCACATTAATTTTACCATTTTAGTCATCTTCAATAGAGCTCATTTCATAAACCTGCAAATCATCACGACATATACTACTCCCAAATTTATTAATCATGCAAAGATGTGATCACAATATCATCAGTTATTTTCTGTCTGATCTCCCGGTTAATCAACTCATAATATAAGGTAATCATCAATTTTTAAGACATCAAGACTACGCGCCACAATTTACTAAAATCGGATTATCAAGAAGTTACAATCCACCAATAATTACGAGCAACCCCAAATTGAAAATGTATCTTCAAGGGCTACAACTTCTGCATTGAACCTTGGTCTAAATCCAAATCCATCACACCCAAAATCGGATTTCAATCCAGCCATAGACACTTAGATAGAACGCAGCTTGCACATATGTTATTATAGTCTGATAACTTTGACTGAACATTCCCAGAGCTACAGAGCTCCTATGAAAACTGGTAATCATCAGTTGGAATGGTTTTCCTAGGGATACCACTTTTGTGTAAAGCCTAAGACCTATGTCAGATCGGATCATACCAAAAAATGGTCTTGAATCCTGCTGCGCACAAAAATAGTTTTTTGTACAACACTTTATACGCGTAAAGAAGTATGAACGGAATCAGTTCATCTTCTTCCTCCATCCATCGCATAAAACTCAACGAACATCTCTCTACCCTTTTCTCCCTCATTTGACCACAATTCTTCGTTAGATCAAGTCCACCATCATTATAATGAAGAGAGGAAATGATTGAAGATTATGACACGACGATCGACATCCTAGAACGAAGTTCTAGCATGGTCCTATACTTTGAAATCTCCATTAAACTCCCAAATCAATCACTCTTGAGTTGATGTCTCTCCTACATTTTTAATCTAAAGATCTAGCACAACTGGAGAGGGTAGAAGCTCACCTTATTTCTGTCCATGGATCTCATTCTTCTTCTTCACTGCATATTTGGTTTCCGCATCGGTATCATTCTTCATGGAGAGAGAGTTCGGAGTTCCTCTAGGAAGTCTACCTCCGGCAACCTCTTCTTTCTCATCAATCAAAGTGGAACGAGTCGACAAGGAAGAATGAAGATGGCTAGGGTTTTTTCGTGTCTTCCTTTTTATAAGGAAATATTAGGGTTAAGGTTACTCCTCCACATATCACGCTATCATTGGACCTCCAATTTTTACATTAGTCCCCTTGAAAAGACCGGTCATAAGGGCACCATTCAGTACAGGACCGGAACCCGGTTCAACCCATAACCACAGTCGGGTCAAAATTCTCTAAGTCAAATTCGTCGTGTAAACTTGACGTATCGTAGGAAGCCTCTGTATAGTCTCGACGAATTGGCTCAACACTTCAAGGAAAATCCGATGAATTTGTCGAGTCTAACTCGACAAATTTGTCAAGTATTTCGTACGAGATTCGACGAATTACCTTCCTTTGAACGAGCTTCCCTAATACGACCGAAATAGCTTTAAAAACACAAAGTCCTATTGGACGTATTCGTGGATTATCACTCGACGAATTTGTCGGATATTCACGACGATATCCGATGAATTACACTACTTCCACCAAGTCATCCATGACATTCTAGACAATTTCCTTGAGTATGACTCAACGAAATCGTCAGATATATTTGGTGAATTCCTACGAATCTGACTCGACTCTACAGAAAAACTCCTCAAGCCTGATCTCACAACCTACCTGTGTCCTCTTCCCCAACCTTCATACCAGCCAAGGATGAAAATCCTCTAAGTCAATGCATCATATACATCGAGTATCACTCGACGCTCGTCGAATCAAGTCGATGCACTCAACGCTCATCGAGGAGCGTCGTAATCACTTGACGTCTGGCCACCAGTGCACCCCGAGCCTGAGTCAACTCCCTTGACTCAAAAAAGCATGTGATGGGTCTAGCACGAATCAAGAACTTACATTCACGTGATGATTGGAGCCTTAGAACAAAAGTTCTAGTGTGGTTCCTTCCTAGAAAATCTCCATTAAACTCCCAAATCAAGCTCTCTTGACCCGATGTCTCTCCTACACTTTGGATCTAAAGATCTAGCGCCAAGGGAGAGGGTAGAAAGCTCACCTGATTTCTGTCGATGGATTGTTTCATTCTACTTGGCGACATCATTTTATTCGTTCTTTCGATGTATCGACCTGTCGTTCTTCAGGAAGAGGGAAAAGTCAGTTGGCTGAAAAGAACGATGCTTTGCAGCTAGGTTTCGGGTGATCCTTTATAAAGGAAGGACTTTTGGGTTTAATATCACTTGCCACATATCATCCTCTCATTGGACCGCACTTTTATAACATAAAATAAATCTTCTTTTTGTAATAGACCAGAAGTACCGGTTCAACCCGTAATTTTCTCCCAGGCCATAACTTGATAAGACAAACAAAAAATGCTAAGTCCATTCATCGAGTAAACTCGGCAAATCATCAAGTACATTAAGTCATTTACACAAGTCATCTCTATAAATACACGAGTCCACTAGACGAAGCGCTCGACAAATTTCATAAGTCCACTAGACTTCACTCGACGAATTCGTCGAGTCCTCTCGATGAATTCTCTAGTCCTTTCGACGAATCACCATGACAAATTTCAAAGGTATACTCAAGTTCACTCGATGAATTCATCGAGTCCACTCGACGAACGCACATGATTTCACGAATCCTTTCAACAAATCATCCTATAGATTTCACAAGTCCACTTGACTTCACTCGACAAATTTGTCGAGTCTTCTCAAGTTCACTCGATGAATTCACATGTCTTCTCGACCATTTCATGAGTCATTTCGATGAATACCCTCCAGGCCTGTTCTAACGGCCATCTCAAGTCACCATAGTGACACCGCAATGCATGCAAGGGGTCTAGCTCAAAATAGGACAATAAAAATCCTATAAACAAACAAAAGATTTTGTCCCTAAAAGTGAGCTAGGTCTACGGGAAAACTATATATGAAGAATACAAGGTAGGTGTTTAAATTACCTTGAGGGAACAACTCTGGGTAGCGTTGCCGCATAAGGTCCATTGGCTCCAAAGTGTACTCCTCTTTCCCATGGTTGGACCACTAAGGGAACAATTTTTCTCCTTAGCCTTAGCACTTTAGAATCTACTATCCGTATATGCTCTTGTTGTATAGATCTATCAAAGGCCATGGGGCTAGATGTGGCGGTGACAAACTTATCTAGCTAAAGTAGTACTTTCCTAAGAGAAGACACATGAAAAAAGTTCTTCAACTCCTGGAGAAGTTCCAGCCTATAAGCTAAGGAACTGATCTTCTCCAAAATGGTGTATGGCCCCTGTTGGGAATATTTCCCTTCAATGTTCCCTGAATTTGAAGAGGCATCACCATCAATGTTAAGTTCAAAATTGTATTTGATTATGTTCAAGTTCAAGTATGCAGGTTGTCTACTATACAATGATTAGACAGGATGTCAGGGTCATAATACAAGTTGGACTCCAGACAGGATGCTGGCAAAGCATAAATCTATCTAAGCCTAGAAGCGTCGAGTGAAGGCAGTTCACTCAAAGCCAAGAGGCTAAAAGCATTGGCAAAAGCTCAAGCAGTCAAAGCCATAGAGGCGCAGACAAGAAATCGGGCTAAGTTAAGAAGCGTCGAGTGAAGGCAGTTCCCTCAATGTCAAGAGGCTAAAAGCATTGATAGAAGCTCAAGCAGTCAAAGCCTCATAAGTGCAAACAAGAAATCTAGCTAAAGTCCAGAAGCGTTGAGTGAAGGCAATTCACTCAATGCCAAGAAGCCTAAAAGCATTGATAGAACTTGAAAGTGAGGATATATACAACTCTAGAGGGGGGTGAATAGAGTATTCAAAAATTATGACACCCTACTCAACTCCCTTTGAGTTAATTTGCGGAATGAGTTTATAGATATTTGAAACCCTAGAGCCTAACACAAAGTGAAGTGCACAAGAGAAAGCTAACTATAATTACAGTTGAGCTTTGGTCCTATCACAGCAACTAGCAATCCTAGTTATTTCTACTAATAGCCACAGTGCAATAATTAAATTAAGCAACACAGACGACACAAGAGGTTTATAGTGGTTCCCTCTAAATAGGTACGTCCACTCTTCTACCACCCTGGTAGGAATCCACTACAGGTGTTTATTCAGGTGCCCTGCCACCAACTGATCTGGTTCAGGTAGATCAAGTAGACCCTTTGAGCTTTTGATCAGCAGCTCAAAATCCAACACAGGTTTTTGATCAGGTGCCCTGCCACCAAGGTTCACTTTTGAAGGGAGTAATAACCCTTTATACAAGAGGTTGAGAGAGTTAGAATGTCTTTTCTATTATTAAAACAATATTAGAGAAGCAAGTGGATTGCATAGAGCTAGAAAGCTCTAATGAATCAAGGCTCCCCATGGCTTAGAGAATATCCAGGAAGAAGACTTGCTTCAGGGTACAGGAACTCTTCTGAACTCTTTACAGAGAGCTGTCTTGAAGTTCTTGAAGGAGTAGCTTGAAGAAGACTCTTGATTTATAATGGATGTTCTTCTTCAACAGCTTTTTTTCCTTATTCTTCTTCTTCTTGAGACTCTGAGTGAATGTTCCTGGCAGCAGGATGAACTCAGGATTGAAGAAGAGAGATTTGAAGGAGTTTAATCTTCTCAGTTGAATGTAACAATATCTGAGAGCTGTAACTCTTCTTGTTTTTTTAATCACTCTGTGTATACTCTGCATGCTTAGTATATGTATGTATGTGTGTTGTTGTTGTATATTTTTTAAACTTCTTTCAAAAGAAGCTCTTTATATATTAGCCTCTGTAACGGCTCTAATCTTTATTTGAACTTTGTCTTCTTCTGAGATCTGCAATCTGGGCTGCAAATAGCACAATACAAAAATATATCCTGCAGACAGACATGCTATAAAGGGATAAAGCTTTCTGAGAAGCTGCATATCCAATCTGATAAAAGAATACTAGAGAAAGTCACATCAGACTAAACTCTTTACCGCCAGAGAAGACTTTTGTGTCTAATGGATATAAAGGACAGCATGGTAGAAAAAGCAAAAAGATATTTCAACTAATAAGACAAAAAAACTTTGTCAGAAAAATCTTGACTTATGCACAAAGGATGGGGCAAAGATTCCCTTGAGATGTATGCATAAAATCGATGAAATAATCTTTAATAAAATATGCCAAATAAATAGGAAATAAATAATAGAACAGAAGGAGTATAAAATTACTAAAGGCAGACAAAAGATCGTCGAACGATCTACAGAGATCGTCGAACGAACCACAGAGATCGTCGAACTATCAAACAGATAGTCGAATGAAATAGATAGTCGAACTATCAAAGAAGATAGTCGAACTACCATAGCAGATAGTCGAACTATCAGAACAGATAGTCGAGCTATCAAATAGTTGAACTATCAAGGCAGATAGTCGAACTATCAAACAGAACAGATAGTCAAACTATAAAACAGATAGTCGATCTATCAGATGGTTGAACTATCAAGGCATATAGTCGAACTATCAAACAAATAGTTGAACTAACAAATAGTTGAACTATCAAGAAATCTGTCTGGTCAAAAGAAGTCGAGCAGGGTTCGACGATCGACGAGGCAAATACCACAGATCGTCGAGCTAACAAGAGTTGAACTAACTGAGAGTTAGACGATCTCCTGACTGATGATAGTCGACCAACTGATAGACGATCGTCAAATAGTTGATAGACGATAGTCGAGCGCCGTTCGACTATAGTCGAACCAAAAACAACTTAGCCAGATTTTCACTGGATAAGTGACAACTCTACAACTGAGGAAAAACTAATCTAACAACTAACCTTTGACCATAGATAAATCTTGGGTCAAGAAACTACTTGAGAAGACTAAACTCAAATCCAAACTAGGGTACCAACAATCTCCCACTATTTGGGTTAAGTCTCTCAAAAACAAAACTACTGGAAATAAATATAACTCAGGAGAAGAAACATCTAAGCATCAAATTGCATTAAACAAACAGTCAAATAAACATACTGTCAATACAAAAAACTTAAGCAGCATCAGAATATTATTTAGATACAGAAGAACCAGGAAGAAAAGAAGTTTTTCTGAAGGGATCTAGAGCTTCCTTCTTTGATATCTTTAAATTTTGTTCTCAATTGATTTTAGATTCTCCTGCTCTTTGGACTACTACTTCTGGGTGCTTTTCCATATATTTAGAAGGATCAAAAACCTCAGGTCTGACCTGGAATTTATCTAGCTCCTTCTTTCTGAATTTAGACATAGTAGTTAAGCCTGTAATATCTTTACCTTCAGCTCTAGCCTGTCTAATCCCGGCTGATCCAACTAGTTCGAGAAATCCATCCATCCTGAAATTAGGATTTAGCTCTTGGCTCTCATATTCACTATCATCAGTTGAATCTAAAGGTTTTACAGTTTTGAATTTTGTAGAGAGTTCTAGCATACTTGCAGCTGGCTCTTTATTTTCTTGAATAACTAGAGAAGATGGAGGAGCAAACTCTGCATATGTTTTACTTGATATTTCAGAGTAAATAATCCTTTTTCCTTTTGAATCTGTTTTCTTTGTTTGAGCTAGCTTTTTGGATGGTATGCTTTTGCTTTCTTTTGGAGAGGATGCTTTTCTCTTGAGTGAAGGAGGAGGAGAAAAGGTTGGCTTCTGATATACTACCTCCTTCACTTGCTCTTTTGTATCAGCCTCTTGTCTTTGATGTCCAGATTGAGATCTGCCTTGATATCCTGGATTACTTCTTCTTTGATGTGCTTGAGATGGAGTGAATCTAGCAGAAGGGGCTGATGGATTGGCAGATACATTTCCAGAGGCTCCTGCACTTGGAGGAGGAGGAGGAGGGCCTCTGGGATTCCACTTTGGAGGTGGACTGTCATATCTTTTGCTTTTTTTTCTGCTTTTATTGGTTTTTGGATAGTCCCATCCAATGTTGATATTCTTTAGATTTGGGATCTATCCCTTTCAGTATGTAATAGGAACATCATGATCAGGGTTTGGAGGAGGAGGAGCAGCAGCTTTCCATTTTCTTTTTGCTGCTTTCTTCTTCTTAGAACCTTCTGACTCATCAGAATCATCCTCATCATCAGAATGAGATGATTGAGGTTGATCATAGGGATCAAAAGCCTCTTGCTCAGCTTGTTCTTTGGCTTTCAATGCAGCTTTCTCTCTTTCCTCTTCTAAGGCATCCTGTGCCAGAAGAGTATCCAGGTCTAGTCCTGGGGTGTCATCCCAGACTGTTGATCTTTCCTCTTGATCATCTGAAACTTTTTCTTGCTCAACTGTAACTGTCTTGAAGACCAGTTCATCTTGCACAGTTATCTGAGCTGGAGGAGTAGATACAGGATCTTGAATAGCAGGTTCTTGAGCTGGTTCTGGAGCTGGTTGTTGAGCAGGTTCTTGAGCAGCTTGAACTTCTTGAACTATATCTGAAAGCAAAGGGACACAAAGGTGTTCTAAATGGTATCGAAACATCCCTTCCAGGTATTCACAGACTAGCATGTCAGTTAACATGTCAAGGAATTGAGTAAATGAATTACCTTCAGGATTTTCTTCAGAATTTCCTAACTCCCACAGGTCATCTAGATAGGAGGTAATGACTCCTTCTAGGAATAGAGCAACTAAGGGAGTGGAGGCTTCTTCAAGGCACACTTTGAAGGCAAATTCTGCTTCCATTATGATATCAGATGGCCTCTGAACTGGTTCTGGTTCTGCAGATGTGTTGTAATGTCAACTGGAACTACTTTTTCTTTTTGAATTTCAGCTTGGGGATCTGCTGGAAGAGTAACAAGGGGCAGTCCTGAGGCATCTTCCTCGAACATCTCCCCCTGCCTGATTTTAGTAGATACTGAAGTCAGGCCCCTAAATGAAGAGGGCTCAGCAGACTTGGAGATGGCTATGATGGAGGATGACAGGGAAGAGATGGTAGAAACAAGAGGGGCAATTGCTTCTTCAATCATGGTTTTGATTGAAGGAGTAATTAGCTCCAGGATGTTTGCAATGAAAGCTGGAGTTATTTTAATTGATGTGGATGGAGGAATCACAGTAGATGGAAGATCATCAGGGATGATGGTCTCCTGATGAGATATGTTATGAACTGGTGATTGATGGGTGGATGCAGGAAGATCAATATGATCTGAATAAGAAATTGTTGACTGAGGTGGAGTGGGTAGATTCTCAGAAACCAACAGATCAAAACTAGGATGAGAAATCCTAGCAAGATGTGAAGGGAGTGGAGATGCTGGTGGTGATGCATGGAGAATAGTGGAGGAATCAAGTAGAAGAGAGACAGTGGATGTAGATGGTAATGCAGAAATAGATGGCACTTCAGTAGAAGTGGATGGCAATGCAGAAGAAATGGATGGTAATGCAGAGGTGGATGGCAATGCAGAAGTAGAAGTAATAGGGGGAATGGAGGATCCTTCTTCATGTAGGTGGGGAGTGACTTGTACAGTCCTGGTGTTCTCAGATAAAACAAGAGCTACCCCAACTGGTGAAGGCTTTTGAATGCTCCTTTTCCACTTAACAAATAAGGTGGGATCCATTTTCTTACTGGCATTGATGGAAGTTGCAACTATAACCAACAGTTGAGGATATTTTTCTTTTAGGAAAATTCCTATTACCCTTCCAAGGGTTACTTCCTTCTTACTGTTCTTCTTTCTGATCAAATCAAACATTATCCCTGCCCAATTTATCTCTTTCTTATTGATAATCGAACTCATCAAGGCAAACTGCTGCCTGGTTATATTGTCATGAGCTGAGTGCTTGCCCAAAAGCACTTTTACAACAAGTTCAGCTAAGAACTTAATCCTCAAAGGGAAGTTCACTTTCAGTAACTTTGTAGGGATGCCCTCAGCATCACCTTGCTCGACGAGCATCCTTCCATACTCTTGAATATCTTGGTCATATTCTTCTTGTCCATTCAACATTCCGAAAATTTTAGTCAGTACGTCAGGAGTTAGGATTACCTCTTCGCCGCCTATTATCCCGGTCATGGATTCGTTGCTGGAAGACGAAGAGAAAACCCATTCTTTTATCTCTAGAATGTTGATCTTGATCCTTGTTGAAATCAGCTTTTCCAATCCTTGATCCTTGCAGAGCTGTAGAATCTCTATAATCTCCGCATCGTAGGGTCTGAACGAGTCAAAATCCACACTGAAACCGGCGTCAAACTTCATTGCTGTCAGGAGACCTGGAGCAATCGCCATCGATTTTGTCGAAGAAGACGAGAGAAGCAAAGAGCAAAAGACGCGGGGCAGAGCTCAAGCAGAAAGACGGAATACGAAAAGATGAGCTATGTCGACTACTAAAAAGATGATCTCTTAACCTAGGTCGACCATCGGTTTTATATTAAAATAGCAATCGTCGATCTATTTTAACAGATACAGGAGACGATAGTCGAACGGTCGTTCTATGATCGTTTCCTGAAGCAGAGTAGTCGATCAATCGTTCGACTATTTCTGTCTTCACAAACAAATAAGCCGTCGTCACCCATAGGTCAACGATAGGCTCGACCTGTTCGACTATCATCGAACGTCGTTCGATGATCGACAAACAGATTTCAACAAAGGCAGAAGTCACACTTAGTCTTTTCCATTTATCATGCCTAGTTGAACCAAAAAGAACAGATGCTTCTGTTCATCTAAGGGCTTGGTGAAAATATCACCTCTCTGAAGGTCAGTGGATATTAACTCAAGGCTGATCTTGTTCTTTTCCACACAATCTCTTAGAAAATGGTGTCTGATCTAAATGTGCTTGGTCACAGAGTGGTGTATAGGATTTTGTGCAATGAAGATATCACTGGTACTGTCACACATGATTTTGGTGTTCTTGTGTGTGTACCCTTAATCCAAAAGCTTATTTTGAATCCACAGGATCTGTGAATAACAACTAGCAGCTGCTATATATTCAGCCTCTACAGTTGAAGTTGAGACAGAAGCCTGTTTCTTACAGAACCAAGAGACCAATCTCTCTCCCAGGAACTGACATGTTCCTGAGGTACTTTTCCTGTAAACTCTACAACCAGCATAATCAGAATTAGAGTATCCAATTAACTCAAATTCTGATTCAGCTGGGTACCATAGTCTTAAATTTGGACATCCCTTCAGGTATCTCAAAATTCTCTTGAGAAGAATCAAATGAGATTCCTTGGTGTTTACCTTGAATCTAGCACATAGGCATGTGACAAACATTATATCTGGTCTACTTGCAGTTAAATACAATAGGGAACCAACAATGGCCCTATATTTTTTCTAATCAACTAGCTTACCCTGATCATCAGAATCTATAACTACATTTGTAGCCATGGGTGTATGCATTGCTGAAGCATCAGCCATCCCAAACTTCTTTACCAATTCCTTGGCATATTTGGATTGGGATATGAAAATGCCATCAACATCTTGCTTTACTTGGAGACCAAGAAAGTAAGACAGCTCACCCATACTACTCATCTCAAACTTAGAATGCATCAGGTCTTAGAACTTTTTGCACAGTTTGGGATAAGTGGAGCCAAAAATAATATCATCCACATAAACTTGAACTAATAGGATGGTGTCCTTGTAATGCTTAACGAAAAGGGTTCTATCAACTATTCCCCAAACAAAGTTGTGCTCTAACAGGAAACTAGCTAGAGTCTCATTCCAGGCTCTGGGTACTTGTTTAAGTCCATAAAGAGCTTTTTGCAACTTGTAAACAAATGAGGGTTGAGTTGAAGAGACAAACCTAGGAGGTTGTTCAACAAACACCTCTTCCTTTAGCTCACCATTTAGGAATGCACTTTTGACATCCATTTGAAAAACCTTAAACTTCATATAGGCTGCATAGGCTAGAAAGATCCTTATTGCCTCTAGCCTTGCAATAGGAGCAAAGGTTTGGTCATAGTCTATACCTTCCTCCTGTCTGTAGCCCTGAGCTACAAGCCTAGCTTTGTTCCTTGCAATAATTCCATTTGCATCCAACTTGTTTCTAAACACCCACTTGGTGCCTATGATTAGTTGGCCTTTAGGTCTTGGAACCAAAGTCCATACTTTACATCTTTCAAATTGATTAAGCTCCTCTTGCATAGCAATGATCCAGTAGGGATCTAGCTCAGCATCTTTTATGGTGAGGGGCTCAATCTGTGAAAGGAAACAAGCATGCATCACATCCTGTCTTAATTGATGTCTTGTTTGCACACCAGCTGATATGTCACCAATCACTTGAGATGTAGGATGATCTCTAAGTGTGACAATATTAGCAGGTGGGATGTGATCTTCAACAATAGTTTGGATTAATTCCTCTTGAGGAATAGGATCAACTGTTGGTGGTACAGCAACTACTTCCACAGTGTCTTCATCACTGTCTGAATCAGTGATATGAAGAGTTGAAAGAGGGAGAATCTCTTGAGTGACATATTTGCATGACTCAGGTACCTGCAATGAGATTGAGGAAGGAGAAGTTTCCTTCTCCTTCTAAAACATCTTTGAATCATCAAAAGAAACATGCACAGACTTCTCTATTTTAGATGTTGATTTGTTAAACACCCTATAAGCTTTGCTTACTTAGGAATATCCAATAAAAATTCCCATTGAAGCTTTTGCTTCAAACTTTCTAAGATATTCTTTGTTGTTATTGTGAATATACACTACACAACCAAAGACTCTAAAATAATTAATTTTAGGTTTCTTTCCTTTAAGCAACACATAAGGAGTTTTACTCTTAAGCTTGTATATAAGACATCTGTTCAATACATAAATAGTTGTGCTAACAGCTTCTGCCCAATAAGAAAGAGGCATGTTAGCATCTGCCAATAATGTTCTAGCAACTTCAATCAGGGTTCTATTCTTCCTTTCCACTACCTCATTTTGTTGGGGATTTCTAGGAGCAGAGAAGCTATGTTTGATACCTTCTTTCTCACAGAATTCTTGCATGAGAAGAGACTCAAACTCGGTACCATGATCACTTCTGATGAAGGCCACATAAGTAGAATACTCAGTCTGCACACATAGCAGAAAGCCTGTAAGAACTTTGAAGTTATCAGCCTTAGTTCTCAAGAAGAACACCCAAGTGAACCTAGAGAAGTCATCTACAATCACTAAAGTGTAAAATTTCCCTCTTAGACTCTGTACATTTATTGGGCCAAAAAGGTCCAAATGTAATAAATACAGGATTCTAGGTGAATCACTTTATTTACAAGTTTAAAGGAGTTTTTGGTTTGCTTGCCTAATTGACAAGCCTTGCATTGGCTCTCCTTCTTATAGGGGCAAGAAGGTAAACCTCTAACAAGGTTGTATTTAGATAACCTAGATATGTTCTTGAGGTTAACATGGTTAAGCCTCCTATGCCATAAGGTGTTATTATTTGTTACTTCATTAAACAGGCAGATTTCAGATTGGGTTGAATTAAAATCTACTATATAAACATTACCCTGTCTAATACCTACTAACACAACATTACTATTTAAAGTAATATTACAGAGAGTGTTAGTGAAAGATACCTGATAACCTGCATCACATTACTGGCTTACTGATATTAGGTTATGTTTCAGTCCAGTTATATATGCAACCCTTTTGAATGTTACTGTTCTAATGGTAGTCCTACCATATCCTTCAGTTTGACCACAGCTGGAATCCCCAAAGATCACCTTTGGTCCAAGCTTGGCCTTGTATTTTGACAGATTTTCTTTGTTTCCTGTCATGTGTTTGGAACAGCCACTATCCAAATACCATTTATCTTTAGTAATTGGATAGGTCTTCACCTACAAATTAAACAGTTAGACATTATGGACCCAGACAACCTTGGGTCTATTATTCTTCACATAATGAAAGCCTGAAATAAAAGAATAAGCATGTTGGGGTTTATATCCTAAGGGATAGGATCTCCTAGGTGGAATTCTCCAAGCAGTTGATGGGTCAATAAACCTAGGGTTTCTATTTACATTAGGATTTCTAGGGTTCAGGTTATTATTTTGAAAATCATATTAAGATTGTCGATCATCGTTCGACGATCGATGCTCAGATCGTCGAGCATTGTTCGACCATTGAGCCTGCGATCGTCGAGCATAGTTCGACGACTTTTGTAGTTCCTTAAATTTTTGCTTTCTCTTTTCTCTCTTAGCTTTATTTAAGGCTTTGTTAACTAGATTTACTTGCATAGTATTCTTTATTCCATCAGCTGAAATAAAGTTTACTGGAGTTGAAAGATGATTTTTAAGAACCAAGGGGGGTTCACTTGATCAAGCTCCTAATCACAGCTTATTATTGCCTGACCTAGTATTTGTCATGCTAGTGATCTCTAGCAGCTTAAGGCTTCTACCATTTAGAGATTCTTCTAATCTTTTTGACTTAGCTAGTTCATTTTTAAGAAATTTTATTTCTTCACTGGACTTAGTGAGTTCTGCTTCTAACCTAGCATTTTCAATGGAGAGGATTTCTGATTGTGCTATCCTATTTCTAAGCTCCTTAATTTCTTTTTCTGAACTAATTAAATCTAAACAAAGGGATTTAAATTTAGATTTAAATTCAGCTGAAGAAAAATCATAAGAAGATAATACCTTATCTTCTGTAGGCATTTCTTCATCATCATCAGAACTCTCTGCAGCTGAGTGATTGCTGTAAGCATCAATTGCCATTAGGCAAATTTCCTTTGCCTTCTTCTCTTCCTAATCTTCACTGGAGCTTGAGGAGGAAGATTCCTCATCTGAATCACTCCAGGTTTCAATAACAAATCCTTTCTCCTTCTTCTTATTTTTGTAGGAGGAGGACTTGGAGTGCTTCTTATGATGTTCTTTTTCTTTTCTCTTTTCTTTGTTCTTTTCCTCTGGACACTCAGGTAGAATGTGTCTAGGTTTCCTGCAACCATAACAGATAATTTCTTTAGAAGGAGATCTGTCATACCTTGGTTTATCTTCATATCTTGAAGACTTCTTTCTGAAGTCCTTTCTGCCCATCTTGAGAAACCTTTTGGCAAAGAGTGCCATCAGCTCCTCATTGGATTGGTTTCCTTCAGAAGCATCAGTAGCTTTGAGAGCAAGAGTTTGCTCTTTCCTTGTTGGAGTGGGAGTCTTAGCTTAAGCTTCAGCTTCCCTGGACTTTAGAACTTGCTCAAAATATTTGAGCTTTCCAAGGAGGGCTTCAATTGAGATCTCAGTAGTACTTCTGTCCTCCTTGATGGGCCAGATCCTAAGATCCCATGTGTTGGGGAAGCACATCAGTATCTTATCATTGACCTCTGTCAATGTTATCTCCTTATCAAGGGTTCTAAGCTCATTGATGATGAAGCTGAGCCTGGTGTACATAGCTTCAACTGATTCAGCTTCAGTCTTCTTGAAGTTTTAATATTGAGATATAAGGTTGAACCTTAGGTCCTTCCTCTCATCAGCTGAACCAGCTACAATCTGGTTCAGTGAGTCCAACATGGATTTTGCAGAAGTGCAATCAGCCACTTTCTGAAAGGTTTCATCAGACATATTCTGAGCAAGAATATTCATTGCTTTAGCATCAGCTACTTTTGCTTTCTTTTATGCATCATTGTTGTCTGGAGGTGGCACTGTACTGAGATTTGTAGATGTTGTAGTAGTGGCTGCAGCAGGTGGTGTTGGAGGTCCTGTCAAAATAGAAGAAAAAATATCTTCATCAATAGAATTCATATATAACTTGATTCTTGCCTTCCAGATGCTAAACTTAGCTAAGTTGCATACTGGAGGTCTGGTGCTAGAATAATCCTTGTACTGGGCCATGAAGTGAATATCTATAAGCTTGGTATCTATCAGGATCTTGTGACTCAGGTGTTAGCCTATACAGTCAGTCAACCTCCCTCTGATACCAATTGAAAGTGAGGATAAATACAACTCTATAGGGGGGGTGAATAGAGTATTCAAAAATTATGACACCCTACTCAACTCCCTTTGAGTTAATTTGCGGAATGAGTTTATAGATATTTGAAACCCTAGAGCCTAACACAAAGTGAAGTGCACAAGAGAAAGCTAACTGTAATTACAGTTGAGCTTTGGTCCTATCACAGCAACTAGCAATCCTAGTTATTTCTACTCACAGCCACAGTGCAATAATTAAATTAAGCAACACAGACGACACAAGAGGTTTATAGTGGTTCCCTCTAAATAGGTACATCCACTCTTCTACCACCCTGGTAGGAATCCACTACAGGTTTTTATTCAGGTGCCCTGCCACCAACTGATCTGGTTCAGGTAGATCAAGTAGACCCTTTGAGCTTTTGATCAGGAGCTCAAAATCCAACGCATGTTTTAATCAGGTGCCCTGCCACCAAGGTTCACTTTTGAAGGGAGTAATAACCCTTTATATAGGTGGTTGAGAGAGTTAGAATGTCTTCTCTATTGTTAAAACAATATTAGAGAAGCAAGTGGATTGCACAGAGCTAGAAAGCTCTAAATAATCAAGGCTCCCCATGGCTTAGAGAATATCTAGGAAGAAGCCTTGCTTCAGGGTGTAGGAACTCTTTTGAACTCTTGACAGAGAGCTGTCTTGAAGTTCTTGAAGGAGTAGCTTGAAGAAGACTCTTGATTTGTAATGGATGTTCTTCTTCAACAGCTTTTCTTCCTTCTTCTTCTACTTCTTGAGACTCTGAGTGAATGTTCCTGGCAGTAGGATGAACTCAGGATTGAAGAAGAGAGAGTTGAAGGAGGTTGATCTTCTCAGTTGAATGTAACAATATCTGAGAGCTGTAACTCTTCTTGTTTTTTAAATCACTCTGTGTATACTCTTCTTGCTTAGTGTATGTATGTATGTGTGTTGTTGTTGTATATTTTTTAAACTTCTTTCAAAAGAAGCTCTTTATATATTAGCCTCTGTAACGGCTCTAATCTTTATTTGAACTTTGTCTTCTTCTAAGATCTGCAATCTGGGCTGTAAATAGCACAATACAAAAATATATCCTGCAGATAGACATGCTATAAAGGGATAAAGCTTTCTGAGAAGCTGCATATCCAATCTGATAAAAGAATACTAGAGAAAGTCACATTAGACTAAAATCTTTACGGCCAGAGAAGACTTTTGTGTCTAACGGCTATAAAGTACAGCATGACAGATAAAGCAAAAAGATATTTCAACTAATAAGACAAAAAAACTTTGTCAGAGAAAGCTTGACTTATGCACAAAGGATGGGGCAAAGATTGTCTTGAGATGTATGCATAAAATCGATGAAATAATCTTTAATAAAATATGCCAAATAAATAGGAAATAAATCATAGAACAGAAGGAGTACAAAATTACTAAAGGCAGACAAAAGATCGTCGAACGATCCACAGAGATCGTCGAACGAACCACAGAGATCGTCGAACTATCAAACAGATTTTCGAACGAAACAGATAGTCGAACTATCAAAGTAGATAGTCGAACTACCACAGCAGATAGTCGAACTATCAGAACAGATAGTCGAGCTATCAAATAATTGAACTATCAAGGCAGATAGTCGAACTATCAAACAGAACAGATAGTCGAACTATCAAACCGATAGTCGAGCTATCAGATTGTTGAACTATCAAGACAGATAGTCGAACTATCATACAAATAGTTGAACTAACAAATAGTTGAACTATCAAGAAATCTGTCTAGTCAAAAGAAGTCGAGCAGGGTTCGACGATCGACGAGGCAGATACCACAGATCGTCGAGCTAACAAGAGTTGAACTAACTCAGACTTAGATGATCTGCTGACTGACGATAGTCGACCAACTGATAGACGATCGTTGAACAGTTGATATACGATAGTCGAGCGCCGTTCGACTATAGTCGAACCAAAAACAACTTTGCCAGATTTTCACTAGATAAGTGACAACTCTACAACTGAGGAAAAACTAATCTAACAACTAACCTTTAACCATAGATAAATCTTGGGTCAAGAAACTAATTGAGAAGTCTAAACTCAAATCCAAACTAGGGTACCAACAGAACTACAAGCAGTCAAAGCCGCAGTGTTGCTGTTAAGAAATCTATCTATGGACAGAAGCATTGAGTGAAGGCAGTTCACTCAACGCCTACTAAACCAAAAATCCATCTAAGGGCAAAAATCATTGAGTGAAGGAAATTCACCTAATGCCTACTCAAAAAGGATTCTATCTAAGGCAAAAAGCATTGAGTGAAGATAGCTCACTCAACGCTTACTCAACAAAAATTCTATCTAAGTATAGAAGCACTGAGTGAAGACATGCCACTCAACGCCTCATCAAGAAGCCAGACCAAGGACATAAGCGTTGAGTGAAGAAGTTGCACTCAATGCCTTCATACAGAGAAATTCAACTAAGTCAAGAAGCGGCGAGTGATGAAGGCTCACTCGACGCCTAAGCTTTTATAATGTAAAAGTCTATATGCGTTGAGTGATGAAGGCTCACTCAACGCAGTCAATGCCTGAAGATGCGTAATTCAGTTAAGTACTTTTGCATTGAGTGACACGTCTTCACTCAACTCCAGTGTAGATTGTCTGGAATTTTATAAGTCCACAGGAGCTGAGTTAAGTTGACGTAAGTAGAAATTCAAATATCGTGGGTTTTGCATGCTAGAAGACAAAAGGTGTTGCTTTCCTTTAGTATTATAGTTAATGCAAAAGTTGTGTTGCAGTTGCCTATTCCAGGGGTCCACACTGCACATAGAGTCGTTGATCAACAGGATACAAAAGTAGAGTACAGAGGAAAGAAGAAGGAGAGATTGGAGAGAGAGAAGCAGAATAGAGCTTTCCGGTCATCTTCTTCCTCTCAATAAAGGAGATGTTTTTCAAGAACTTGTTCTACAGTTAGTGTGTGATTCACAGACAGTGTTGGCTATTTAAGAATTGATTCACTGAAGATTAAATATATCTTCAACAACAAGTTCAGAGAGTTTTCTCTTCTATTTCAAAGACGAAGCAAAGCTAAAGTTAGCTGGTTGAAGAAGGTCTTCAATAATAAGGTCGGAGAGCTTTCTCTCTGAGCAAAAAGAAGAAGCAGAGAAAGCCTAAGTTATTGTTCATCTTCAAGCCCACTACAATCAACTCATCTACACAAAAGGCTTGAAGAAATAGAGCTCTCTAGTTACATCTCAGCACAAGCAAAACTAACTTTAACATCAACCATCTTGTTGCTGTGAAGAAGAAAGGACTGAGCTTTATCAGTTTAGGAAGAAGAAGACTCAAAGAATCATGTCTCTATAGTCAAAGTTAGGGCTGAGTTCACTCAATCAAGAAAGGTAGACTCGGAGAATCACTTCTCTAGAGTCATATCATCAACAACAAACTCACTCATTCTGTAGGATCATTCTTGATCTGAGTTGTAAGACTGAATTATAAAGGCTGAGGTAGGATCCTATTGTGGATCTGATTTGTAGGGCCTGTGTGCTAGAGGTAGGATCTAGTTGTGGGTTTGAGGTAGGAGATTTATTCTCTGAGGTGTAGGGCCTTTGGCATTTGGTAGGATCTGGATCAGATCTGAGGTAGGAAAGTTATTCTCTCTGAGTGTAGGGCTATACTCCTAGCCAGAGTGTGAGACTTTAGATTATGTCTGAGGTATGTGATCAGAAAGATCACTAAGCAGCACAAGATTTTATCTCTTAGTGTAGGGCCTTGGGCCTGAGGTAGGACTTCGAGGAGTCTGAGAGATCCCGAGGGATCTTTATTGTAAGCTATTTGAGCTGAGATTGGTGAAGTTGGCCATATCTAACACACTGTTAGAAAGGTGGGAGAGAAAGTGGATGTACCCATACCTTGGGGAACCACTATAAATACTATGTGCTATTTTGTGTTCTTTAAAACAAGCTAAATAACTTAACACTTAACACACCAAAATAAGCAGTCATGAAATACTAGGAAACCTATTCACCCCCCTATTGGTGTATAGCTACTCTTGAAACAAAGACTTTCAAGTAGTATCATGGGGAGGTTATTCAAAAGGTACTTAATAGTCTAAACAGATCTCCAAGAGTAGCTTAAGATTATCCTTATGGGTTCAGGAGATAACCATAAAGAGTTGAGATCAATGAAGCTTCAAGTCTGTAGAAAGGAAACTTTGGGATTTGGTAAGAGAGGGTCAGGATATTAATGGAATCCTCGGATCCTAGCATCTTCATTACAGTCCAAGAAGGACCTTTCATCCCCATGAAGGTCTCTATCTTAGATGCAAAGGCCAGACTCCAAATAAGTATACTTAAATGACTAAGGATGAAGTTATTTTGGCAACCATGGATAAGAGGGCATAGAACATCATTGTCAGTGCCATAGATGACTCAACCTTCTAGAACTGGTCAACTAAAAGACAGCCAAAGATATGTGGGATTCTCTTATTATCTATATGGAAGGGACAAAGGAGGTGACGGATGAAAGGAAATTCCTCCTGAATCAACAATATGACGCCTTAAAACAAGGCAGGAAAGATTCTTTAGCTGAATATTATGAGAAGTTCTTCTCGATAGTGAACAGTCTGATCACATATGTCAGATGGTTTAAAAACTATGAACTTAATGACATGTTCTTAAGATCTCTCAATAGAGATTGGGACATCAAGATCTGTGCAATTAGAGAAGTTGGCAACTTGACAAACACATTGCCTTAGAACTTGTTTGGGAAGTTGTTATCCCATGAGATGCAGCTGAACTTTAGGAAAGTTAAAGATAATGCTGCCAGTTCTTTTAACAAAGAGAAGACTATGCCCTTCAGAGCTGAAGTCACCAAAAGAAGCAGGGGAAAGACTCCTTCTCCATTGACGAGAGTTGCAGTGTCAGAAAGCTCAGATCCCAGCTCCTCTAGAAATGAGCTGTCAGATGGAGAACTGATTCTGTTCTCCAAGTAGTTCAAGAAGTTACTGAACAGGAGGAGACAGTGGAAGAACAAACCTTCCTCCTTCTCACATTATAAGTAGGATCACAACAAATCTGGGAAGAAGTTCTAAAAAGAAGACAGGTATGATTCTAAACCCAGTAAACATATTTCCTCTAACATAGTATTCTATTGTTGTAGCAAGCCTGGGCATATCAGTGCTGACTACCCAGTCAAAAGAAAAGAGGCATGAGAGAAGAAGCACTACCACCATAAGGGAAAGAATGAAAAGACCTTCATTGCCAAGAATGAGATGAGTTGGAGTCAAACAGACTCAGTATCTTCTGACATTGAAGAAGAAGATGAAGCCTACAATGGGTTGTTTGTTGCTGCTGCTGAAGAGGGGAAGGACTATCCAGCTACAAGGATAGGAATCAGGGCCCCACTGTCCTCTGTTTATAGTGAATGTGAAGAGAATGAGGAGTTCTGCCATATGGCTCTATTAGAAGACAATCAGGACAATCCTTCCCCTGATGAGGTACACTCTATCCCTATCTCATCTTCTACCTTTGAGTCTGGCTAAGTATCTGAAGCATCCACTTCGTCCAGTGGGAATGATGGTTCAGAATTTTAAAATCATGTCAATCAATTGATTGACAAGTATGGTTAAATTCTGGATGCTCTGAAAAAGAGCAAAATACTTGTCAAGAGACAAGCTATGGAAATTTTCTCCTTGCAGAAGCTATTTCCCTACTGTCTGAGACAACCCCTTTGCTAGCTCAGTTTAGGAGGGAAGTTAGCCAGCTGAAGGCAATTTCAATTTTTCAAATTGAGACCATAATCCAGAAGAACAAGATCATCTTGGTTCTTGAAGACAAGCTCCTCAAAGAGAGGATGCTAGTGACTCAATACTCCAAACCCAAATCAGTATTACCACTCATTGATACCTTCACCTCCCAAACTAATAAGAAGGGGCTAGGGTACATTAAGAGGAATACTAGAAGAAGGAATTTGAGTATGGGCAAGGCTCTAATTCAGCCTGATATCTCTTTTGAGAAAGTTTTGTTACCATCTAATAAGTATGACCAAGAGAGTATATATAGTCATTGGTTGAATGGAAGATCTAGTAGTGTGAAACAAATGCTCACATCTATGGTAGAAGGAAGGGCTTGGGCTTGAGTGCCTTTAAGGCTACCCATGCGGAAATACAGAGGGACCATCGTGGACCATTTGTATTTGGTGCTCCAGCCCCTATACTCAAGGATACTGCAGTGGACTATTCTCATGCTCTTCTAGCAAAAACCTAGACCAAGGGTAAGTAAGTCTGTAAGCCTGACTTGGCTATCTCTGAGGCCATTAACAGCATGTCAACTGCAAAGAACACTTTTGTTGATGAAACTCGGAGTAAGCCAAGTACATCTACTGGCAAACTAACTTTCAGTCAGATTCTTGCTGAAAGAAATAAGAAGAAGGATGTTACTCTCCCCTCTAAACTGTATCTAGTGATAGCTTGAACTCTTTAAAGGTTGTTCTAAAGAGTAGATACAACATCCATGAATGTTGGTGTTGTGGTAAGGTGGGTCACTTTACCATAGATTATTGGCACAACCCTAGTGTGCCAAGGGAAAAGGTAAGTCTTCCTTATAGGACTGCTGTAAGTAAACATATGCATTTTCAAGCAAACCAGAATCTAGAATCAAATCCATTTTGGGGTCCTAAGGTAAAATAATCTATGTTTGTAGGATAGTCCAAGTGCCCACATAATGCAAATATGGTACTTGGACAGAGGATGTTCTAGGGATAAGACTGGAACAAGGATCGATCTTAAGGATCATACTCCAGTGAGGAATGGACCTAAGATCTACAGTTGTGAAGTTGGAAATGGATAAACTAACCATCAAGGATACTCCTACTGCTCATGAGGAAGAGGATGTTATGTGCATTCCTGAAGAAGGACAAAGTACATAGGACTTGGGGGAAGTGGCACATGATCCTCAGTTGTCTGTTTCTTTTGAGGAAATAATAAGAGATAGAGGTGCTCAGGTTTCAGTCCTTTCAACCTGAAGTAAGAAGTCAACTGGGTGGATCTCATTCTGAAGTAAGTCTAGCTGAAGCTCTAGAAATTCTTACTGGTCAGGTAGTGGAAAACATCTTTTCAAATATTGAGGGGGAGACTAACAAGCTAGATGCTCCTGTTGAGGGAGAGTAAGTTCAGTATGATATGATGGACATGCTTAACTCTTACCTAGAGTATCTCCAGCACATAATAGATTAGAAGAATACTACTGGAGATTAAAATGTCCCTATGCACAATGCTTAGGTTGAGGGGGAGACTACCCAGATGGTTGCACCTGCTGAGGGAGAGTAAGTACAATTAGTTCAAAAATAGCTCGATTGCCCCAGCTATATTTAATACAAGTAATAAAATTCATATAGGAAATGCTGAGATTGAGGGGGAGATTTTAATAGAGCTCCATGCTCAAGAAAATAAGATTAGTATCTAGATGAAAAGATAGATCGGGACAAAACCTCCCTGACTGCAGCTTGAAGTAGGTATAAAGGGGTAAAAGGATATGATAAAGTGGGAGATGGCAATAATCAAAAGGGAGTATACTGTTTGGGTTACCAATGTAATCAGACGTTCATTGAGGCTTGAACACTATATAGATGAAAACATGACTGACCCTATTCAAGATAGACTATCTGATGAACTGTATGGTAATCAGAGGGAAGATCAATGTTATGATCAAGATGGTGCTCAGTGGGCTGAACCGTATATTGTGGCTAATCAGATAGCTAATGTATAACCCCGTATCCGGGGAGTGGGAGCGGCCGGAGCCGGACGAGGCAAATAAAACCTCGGTCGATTCAGTAGGCAGGCGAGTTCCTTGAGAGCTCCCTTGCTTGCCTGGGCTGGGGGTAGGTCAGATGTAGGGAGAGTGGAGTGAGCGAGCTCGCACTCTCCCCTGGCCCTCAGTAGATAATAGTTGAGTGGTAACGGTCAGATCTGCACTCGCCCTAGGCCCTATGGAGGCAGCAAGTTCCAGTCTCATCGGGCACTAACCACCCTATGGGAGTGGTGATTGTTGGACCACTCGCCTTGTGATGCTTCTTACCATTCCACCGCAACTGGTCTGCCAGTATCCCCTCCAAACAGCGGAGTTATGCTGTTGGTAGACCTACTTGGGCAACGTATATCCATTCATAATAGCGGAGTTGGGGTGTTTGCAGAAATCTATAAATATACCCAAGAGGGTACCTCAGAAGGCTGCTCTCAAGTTTTCTCATTCTCGGATTCCCTTGTGCTTTCTAAGGTACCCTTAGCTAAACACTGGCTAAGGAGGGGAAGCGCTTTAAGATCTTCTGGATATGTGGTGGGATGTCCGTGCTGGAGCCCTGGGTCAGTCTACAATCATAAGTCCCCGGTCAAGAAAGCATACTAGGAGAAGTAAGTGTGCGATCACCCCTTCTTAAGGGTCCAAATTCCACAGAGACTGGTTTCCACTTTCAACATTTTAGTTCGTTGAGTGTGGAGAGTGACCAGCATAGAAAATCCTCAAGTAAGTTCAATGACTGTAGGTGAAGGGCAAGGATATGGCTAGGCTAACTCGCCACCCCCCTCTCATCACCCTCAGAATGTTTGAAGACTTCAAGTAAGAAGTCTAGAATCTTGTCATGTTCGCACATGCGGCTCGTGGAGAGTACTCAACACCCTCCGTCCCAATGGTCTCCACCCCAGCTTTAGGTGAGAATGCCCCCATCAGGTGTACTGGAAAGGAAGTTGTGACAGAAGGCTGCGAGTGAGATCACCAGGGGCGAGCCCTATTCTCCGGCTCGGCAAATACGAGCATGACCGGCGAGGCGGAGGCACGAGATCGCCCGGCTCTCCTGGAATGGGAAGGAAGTCCTTTCAGCAAGCTAGTCGCTTCCGCTGCAGTCCTAGAGGGGTTCCGCGAGCCTGAGATGTCTTACTACACCAGAAGGGATGTTCCTGTCAATCATATCTAGTTGTTCAAGTATGTGGTCTCAATCAGGAAGATGTCGAATGCCTTCAAATGTCGGCTCTTCACCATAAATCTCAAGGAGAAGGCGAAGGATTTGTTTCATCAGCTCCTCGCCCTCTCCATCTACTATTATGAGGATATACGTCAGGGGTTTCTATTGAGATTCACCACTTCGAAGAAGAGGAAGAAGGAGTTGGAGTCCCTATTTCTCATCAAGCAGGGGGTGGGTGAGACGCTGGGAAGCTATGTGGATAGATTCCTGGAGGAAATCCTCTAATTCCAGGAGATGCCCGGACACACCCTCATGGTGGACTTCACCCTAGGACTGTAGTAGGGTTTCTTAAGGATGGAGTTGAAGCGATTGCCTCCATTTTCTTTCGAGGAGTTGATGGAGAGGGCAGTGAGGGAAGTCGAGGGCGAAGCGTCAAACCTGACATTTACAAGGAGGCTACCAAGTGGGCTGCAATGGAGGAGAGAGAGCTAGGAAGTGGTAAGGGCAAGGAGGTCAGGAGGGCAGAGCCCAGGAAGCGGGGGCCGCAGCAGTAGCAACAGCAACCGAGGTGAGGCCTCCAGGAGCCGAATAATCAGCTAGGCTAGAGGCAGTAGGAAAGACATGATCAGGGCCATAGAAGAGGTTTCAACGGAGGAGACAACCATTAAGGAGGGCAAGGTAAGTTCAACCCTCCGGGATGGAGGCAAGGCCAAAGACCTCCTCTCCCCGAGCAGCATTAGGTTAAGGCAATAGACCTAGGGATGAGAAGGAGAGGCCCTAAAGGAGGAGGCACGAAGGCAAGGCAGAGCTACTATATTGTGATTTCCATCATGAGGTGGGCCACCTGCCCGGAGTTCTTGGAACTAAGAGGAGCCAAGGAGCAGACCCAGTAGAAGCAGCATCACCACCAAGAGGTAAGGATAGAAGAAGTCCTGCCAGGAGGAGAGGAGGATAGGTATTAGGACTGGGCGGATGTGGGAGTTCGAGGAGGGATTGGGGTAATCCATGGGGGGAGTCAAGGAAGCCTGCAAGGTGAGTCACTACACCATGTATCACCAAAGCATAACCTCCTTGTCCCTAACCCCACCCCCAGATGAGAAAATTACCTTCTCTCAGAAGGATATGCCAGATCATGAGGATCTATTTTGCAATGTACTGGTAATTCAAGACGCCATTGAAAATTTTACCGTCTCCTGGATCCTCATGGACAATGGTAGCTCCATAAACGTCATCTTCAAGAAGGCATTTGATGCGATGAAGGTTGAGGAAAGGAGGGTGTTGGCCTCGGACGGGCCCATCTTCGGAATCTACGGAGAAAGGAATGAGGTATAAGGAGTAGGGCTCCATATTACATTAGGGGCCAGTCTCGGAACTGTTGGTTCTTCATCGTGGACACTCCTAGCAGCTATAATTCCATATTCGGATGGCCCCTCATCAGCGCCTTCCTCTGTGTTCCCTCTTCTTTCCACTAGTGTCCAAAGTTCAATGTCGAGGGCATCCAAGTTCGGGTCCGGGGGTACCCCAAGGTGGCGAGGGAGTGCTATGTAGTAAGACCCCCTCCCCTTACCAAGGAGACAACCTTGTCTTATGCCTAGAACCGCCGTCTTATGGTGACACTAACACACGGGCTAGTCGACACCGCAAGACACCGATTCTGCCAGCTAGTACTATCATTCAACCTATCGGCAAATCGAGAATAAATGTATGCTAGTAAGATTATTCAACCTATCGGCCTTATGGTGACCCTAGGTTGTTCTCCGCTTATGCCTTGCACAAATCAAATCAAATCTCTCTCACACAAAACAAAACTATGCGGAAGCAAACTTTATCACAAGTACACTTATCCTCACCTGACGGTGAGCTACAGTAGTAGTAGTAGTAGTAGTAGTTGTAGTAGTAGTAGGTGGTATCAGCTCCTCATGTCCTGCCACCTCGTCCTGCATGTCATTCTGGTTCTCCAGCTCCCCGAGCTCCTACAGTCACAACTGACTGTTAGTCATAAAGACTAAGACATTTTGTCCTCACCTCACCCACATAACTCCTAGGTACCGAGTGGGAGGACGAAGCAGAGAAAAATAAGGGGTATAAAAAGAAAAGCAGGTGACGGTGGATCTATTATATCATGGTATAGTTTAACAATTGTATCTATACACTAGCAGTTTTATAAGGTACAAGTAGAGTATGTACAAATAGTACTAAAAAGGATTGCGTTGGCAGAAAGTAAACTAACTACTACTAAGCTATTATCATAGAAGTACCTTAACTTATATGAATGCCCATACAAACTTATAAGTTAAGGTTTCACAAATGTAACTTATCATATAAAAGATCCCATACAAATTTATATGATAAGGATCTATGGTGCGTATGTCATAAGTATGCATATATGGTTATGGTATGCTGGTTATGATTCATACAAGTGCAACTCACCCACACGACTCTGTGATCACAGACCTTTAGTTCCCACTTTTCGGAGTTAGCTTAACTCTCTGGAACCACCATTGTGGCTATGGCAATAGCGGAGCGGGCCTCTCCGCTTCCTAGGCAAGTATACAAACCACTAGGACTAGACCCTTCGTATGCCTCTAAAGGTGAAAGTCCACCTATTGCCAACTACCTTCACCTATGGGGGGGGGGGGGAATAGGTGACTTGCAGCGTTTTTGCGGAATTAAAGCTATACCTGCACAAATAAACAAAACAACCGAGCACAGAAAGACACAGGCAATTTATAGTGTTTCCCCGATTTGGGTATGTCCACTTTCCCCCTTCGACCTATCTCCCAACAAGGGACGACTCGGTCACTTCACCAACCAGATTGAAATCCAATCCACACACTAATGGAGGCTAGGTGTCCCTCTTCGTTCGATGACGCGTTCTTAATGAAGACGAAGAGTCCACGACCTTAGCTCTCACTTAGAATGAATCTCCACGAAACCGGCGACGGTAAGAAGAGCGGCGGCTTGGCGTTCGGGATCGACGGCGGCAAGAAGTGCGGCGGCTGAGCTTTAGAGATCCAACCTTCATAGCTATGCTAGCAAGATCTACCAACGGTCTTCCTTGGATCAATCGTCTCGATCGATTCAAAAAGGGAAGGTATTCCCGATCTACAAACCAAGAGACAAAAGATCTAAAGAAGGATACGTGAGACGCGTTGCTTGGCAAAGCTTATGTCGTCGGAAGATCAGGAGGTATCCACGATCAATGGCGACGACTAACTTCCCTAGCGACGACGGCGGCGGCGGAAGAGAGATCCGCGATCTAGGTCACGTCGGAGGCTCGGTTTTCTTGTTTCTGTATTCGTTGTATTCGGTGTCTATAAAGATCGAAATACAACAGTATTTATACTATAGGTCATACATTATGACCGTTGTGGGCCCCACCAAAAGAAACCCTAGCTCCGGTTTCAAAACAATGCCTGGAACTTGGTCCGGTCCAGCGAGCACCAGAATTTTGCCCAAGGAAAATTCGGCGAGAATCAAAGGTGATTCTCGACGAATCGGCGAGAATCACTTATGATTCTCGCCGAATTCTACTTGGCAGAATTCTGGCTGAAGATCTTTCCATCCGGAGAGAATCGGCAAGAATCAATATTCATTCTCGACGGATTGGCGAGAATGCAAAGTCATTCTCGTCAATTCGACGAGAATCAACTAGTGATTCTCGACGATTCTGCCTTAAGCAGAAATCAAGACGACGTTGAGACAGCCGGCTGCAATCGGCAAGAATAAGCGAGTGATTCTCGATGATTCGGCGAGAATCACTCGTCGAATCGGCGAGAATCACTTAGTGATTCTCGACGATTTCTACTTAGACAATTTTTTGTCTTTCCACCCGTGAGCTGCTCTTTGGTCCATCCTTGCACCTTGTCTGCTCTAGATCTTTCTCAGCCCTGTACTTGAAAGTAAGTACACTCCAATAGAGAGAGTACACGTAGGCCAACACACTGATCTGCTCAACGAAGGATTACGTTCCGCAGACCCGTATATATTGACCCACTGCACCCTGACATTGGTGTGTACTTAGCGTGTAATAACTGCAAGCACAACTTGAAAACAAATGATCAAATACAATGTCAATTCACCTTAGCTAGTCCAAGGGCTTCTTCAAATCAGGTACATTGTGGATACAATACCCAACAATCTCCCCCTATTTGAAGAAGCCTAAACCCTACAAGCTAAGGTGAATATAACGGATAGAGGAAAAACATAAACTGAATAATCAGTTGAGAAAGAATTTCCATACCATTATCTTTAGAGTATTTGGAGCATACTGGCATGCGAGAGCACCTTAGGCCTTAGCACCTTAGCCGAGAGGGCAATCTCCCCCTTTTTGGCTTCTATAAATCTGGGACTTTAGCACTTGCCACAATGCTCCCCCTCAGTTATTGTATTTGGGCTTACACTTGAGTTTCTTGCTGATGCTCCCCCTAGATCCACGAGCCTGGAGCATCTTTAGTCTTCATTCTTCATAGTTTAGCATCCCCAGTTTAGTTTTGAAGAGACTGAACTTGGCCTCGTCTAGGGGCTTTGTGAAAATATCTGCAATCTGCTTATCTGTGGGGACATAGTAGAGAAAGATGTCCTTGTTTTCCACATGCTCCCTAATGAAGTGGTAGCGCACTTCAATATGCTTCGTCCTGCTGTGCGATACTGGATTGTTCGCAATGAAAATTGCACTGGAGGAGTCGCAGTACATTGGTATTTCCTTGAACTAAAGGTCATAGTCTGCTAACTGGTTTCTGATCCATAGTAGTTGTGCGCAACAGCTGCCTGCTGAGATATACTCAGATTCAGCTGTGGAGGTTGCAACACAATTTTGCTTCTTACTATTCCATGATATAAGCCTTCTAGCGAGGAATTGACACATCCCGGAAGTTCTTTTCCGATCATCCCTGCTTCCTGCAAAATCAGCATCTGAAAAGCCTATTAGCTCGACATCATTGCTTCTCGGGTACCACAAGCCAAGATTAGGTGTACCCTTAAGGTATCTAAGAATTCACTTTGTAGCGACATAGTAAGATTCCTTAGTGTTCACCTAATATTTGGCAAAAACGCATGTAGAGAACATAATGTCTGGTCTACTTGCAGTATGGTAGAGCAGGGATCCAATAATGCTTCTGTATTTAGTTTTATCAAAAGGTTTCCCTTTCTCATCCTTGTCCAGAGACATAGTGGATCCCATTGGAGTCCTCATAGAGGTTGCATTCTCCATTCCGAATTTCTTGAGGATTTCATTTGTGAACTTCGTTTGAGAAATGAAAATTCCATCCTCAGACTGTTTCACTTGAAGTCCCAAGAAATACTTTAGCTCTCCCATACTGCTCATTTCAAACTTTCCTTGCATAAGTTTAGAAAACTTTTTGCAAAGATTGTTATCTGTTGAGCCGAATATAATGTCATCAACATAGATTTGCACCAGCAAGATCTTGCATTTGACTTCCCTAAGAAACAATGTCTTATCTATTTTTCCTCTAGAGAACTTGTTCTCAAGAAGAAAACTAGACAGAGTCTCATACCAAACTCGAGGAGCTTGTTTTAAGCCATATAAAGCCTTTTTAAGAAAATATACATGATTGGGATAAGTTGGATTAACAAAACCTGGGGGTTGTGTGACGTATACTTCCTCTTTCAGGTTACCATTTAAGAATGCGGATTTCACGTCCATCTGATAGACAATGAATCCTTTGTGCGAAGCATACGCCAGGAACAATCTGATCGCCTCGAGCCTTGCCACTGGTGCAAAGGTCTGGTCGAAGTCAATCCCCTCCTCCTGTTTATAACCTTGAGCCACTAGCCTGGCCTTGTTCTTTATGATGACACCATGTTCATCCAGTTTGTTTCTGAAGATCCACTTGGTGCCGATCACGTTTTCCCTCTTTGGTCTGGGAACCAGCGTCCAGACGTTGCATCTTTCAAATTGATGCAGTTCATCTTGCATGGCCAATATCCATGCTGCATCCTTGTTCGCTTCGTCGAACTTCTTTGGCTCAACCTGTGACAGAAAGCTAAGATGCAGAATCTCGTTAATTATACCTCGACGAGTTCTGACACAGTCTCGAGGATCTCTGATGATTTGATTTCTAGGATGATCCCTCACGTGTCGGAGCTCTAGTAGTCTTGCATCAGGAGCTCTAGCATTTTCTGGGGCTCCCTCCTCTTTAGGGAGAACTACTCCATCCTGACCGTCATCATCTCCGATCGGCGTTGAGGCGGAGACCTTGACGTACTTTGGAGTTGCATCTTTATCGGGCTCATCCAGGTGTAGCTATTCGATTCTTGCACCTGGATCTTCAAGAAAACCACTGGAAGAATTGCAATTAAGAAAGCTTCCTTCATCAAATATGACATTTATTGATTCCTCTACCACTAGAGTTTTCTTATTGAAAACCCTATAAGACCGGCTATGGCAACTATAGCCCATGAATATGCCTTCGAAGCATTTTTCACCAAACTTAGTACGCGGGTACTTCCCGTTATTCAGTACATAACATCTGCAGCCAAATATCCTAAAATAGGACATGGTTGGCTTCCTGCCTTTCAGTAGCTCATAAGGCATCTTATGATGACTCTTGTTGATCAAGGCCCGGTTTTGTACATGACACGCCGTATTGACAGCCTCTGCCAAGAAATATTCTGGGAGAGAAGCGTCATTCAACATTGTCGTGCATGCTTCAATGAGCGTTCTATTTCTCCTCTCCGCAACTCCATTCTGATGAGGAGTGCGCGGGGAGGAAAACTCATGAAAGATACCAAGTTCTTCACAGAACTCTGTCATAGCACCAGACTCGAACTCTGTTCCATGGTCACTTCTGATTTTGACCACCGAGTAGTTAAGTTCGTTCTGAATCTGCCTGACAAAACTGGTGAAGATGTCAAACGTATCATACTTGCGTTTTAAGAAGAACACCCAAGTAAACCGAGAGTGATCATCAACAATCACTAGCGTAGAAGACTTGCCTCCCAAGCTATGAACTTGCATTGGACCAAACAAGTCCATATGCAGAAGATAAAGACATCTGGAGGAGTCTTTGTCAACGATGCCCTTAAAGGTAGCCCGAGTCTGTTTGCCCTTCTGGCATGCAGGACAAGGGCTATCTTTGATGCACTTAATGATGGGAGCATCCCTTACTAAGTTCTTAGAAAACAGCATACTAATTGTCTTGAAATTAATATGTGACAATCTCTTGTGTCATTGTTCACAAAGAGATGCACTGCCTGTTGCTACTAGGCATACGGGGGGTAGATGAATCTAAACTAAGAAAATCTAAGCAAAAGATATTTCTGCTCCTAATGCCTGTTAATACCGTCTCCGAAGAGGCACACGATATTATCAGGCATTTATCCTTCCACAACTTAACGTCATAACCTTTATCACATAACTGACTTACACTGATCAGGTTATGATTTAACCTTTCAACTTAAGCAACGTTGGTGATAGAAATTATACCGTTGGAAATCATACCGTAACCCCTGGTGACTCCTCGATCTGATCCCCCAAAGATAACTTTAGGTCCATTCTCGACTGGAGAGTAATCACGCAGCAGGCTTCTTGTCCCGGTCATATGCCGGGAGAATCCACTGTCCAAGTACCATATGGGAGTTTTGGTGGCCTTTGGACATTCCTGCAAAACAGAATTAATTTCCCTTAGGAACCCAATCGAACTTGGGTCCTAGATTCCTCGTTAGCATACTCCCCCTCGGATGGTTAGCCCTGCGAGTGGTCTACCTCGCATTGCCAACATGAGGAGTCTCGTTATTTCTCGGATTAAACCAGCAATCCATGGCAAAGTGAGCAACTTTGCCACAGCACCAGCAGTCAAATCTGTTATACTTTCTCCTAGGCACCTGCTTCACCCTTGGAATGGAAGGTTCAGCTGGGGCCGTGGACCTGGAGGTGGAGGCATCATAATGACAACAGTCGCATGATTTCTTTACCTCCTGGTTTCCCAGTGTAACAGGTTTGGCCTTGGGTGCCTGCTTCCTATTATGGCCGCTTAAGAAGTGGACATAATCCTCCATTTGAACTTCCTCATAAGGTACCTTGAAGACACTCTCGCCAAAGTTGCGGGGGAAGGCCCACCCCTCATACCGGCTCTTGGGCTTTTCAACCGATGGCCGGAAGAAGTGGCCATATGTTGACTCAAAGTACCGTTCATTGTAGGGAAAGCCAGGCTTCCTGAATACAACAGGGTTGAGTGGGGCCTTTCCCTTTTCAGTAGTAGAGGCCTTCTTAGCAGCCTTATTTCTCCTCTGCTTTTTGTTTCTCCTGGATGATTTACCAGGCACACCCACATGCCCAAAGCCAGCCCCCTTAGCCTGAGCAGAGAAGGTTTCAACCAGTGGAAGAACAGTCTTTGGCATAGAGAAGCTTTGGACAATCTTCTTTTCTGCCGTAAGTTGTTCTTCCAACTTATTGATTTATTCCTGTTTAAGGTCAAGGAGACTTTGAGACTCCGAGTGCTTAGAGATCAGGTCCAGGTGCTCCTGTCGGAGATAAATCAAGCTAGTGATCTCTTCCCTTAGGGAGACACCCTCGACCTTAAGGAATTTGACTTCCTTTTTCTGAGCCCTCAATCTCTTGCGGCATTCCTTGAAGGTGTTGAGCAGAAGCTCATACTTTTCGAGGAGCTCAGCTTCACGGGCAGATGGGTTGTCCTCGAGATCATCATCAGGAGACTCATAATCAGAGTCAGAGAGGGGGTTACGAGCTTTTACCTTCCCAGTGAATGGGGGGCATTCTCCTTCTGAGTCAGAGTGACCCACCAGCCCGAAGTAGGCTTCCTCATTATCACTAGAGTCTGAGGAATCAGACTCACTTAGTGTCTTTGACTTTTTGGCGATGTAGCTCCTCTCCTTCTTTTTATCTCTAGAGGTTCTGTGCTCTTCTCCCTTCCCCTTCTCTCTCTTGCCTTGATGGCAGTCGGCCACGACGTGTCCTGGCTTATTGCACCCAAAACAAATGATGTCAGTATGACGATGTTTGTTCGGTTTTAATTCATACCTGTCAGAAGAATAATTCTTCTTCTGATTTCTGTAGGAGGAGCCGTCTCTCTTTCTTTGATTCCTCATCTTGAGGAACTTCTTGAATTCTCGGGTGATGAGGTAGAAGTCTTCTTCAGACAACTCTGAGCCGGAGGAGCATGGCTCGGCGTCTTCCTCCTCATCCTTTTTCCCCGCACGGGATGAAGCTGCACCCTTGCCCTTCCTGGAGTGAATGGCTTTTACGGCCACAGTCTTTTCCTTGGCTGCGGCCTTCTCTGCTTCTTCTTCAGCTTTCCTCGTGTTCAACTGGAGCTCATAGGACATGAGCTTCCCAAAGAGTATCTGAGGATCAGTTTCAGCTAATCTGCCAAACTCTCGGATGGCGCAGATCTTCATGTCCCATTCCTTAGTAAGGGACCTAAGGAATTTATCATTAGGTTCACCATCAGTGAACACTCTTCCATATCCCTTGAGAGCATTGACGATCTTGAGGAAGTTCTCGAAGGTAACTCCGATCTCTTCCTTGGGCCCCTGCCTTAAGGCCTTATATTTCTGGTTCAGGAGGGATCTCCGATCATCCCTCACTTCATCCGTGTCCTCCATCAGGATAATCAAGTTGTGCCAGATATCCTTGGCTGTCCTGTAGTTGTAGAAGTTCTGCATCATGGAGTCATCGACTGCACTAATTAGTATGTTCTGTGCTTTCTTGTCAAGTCCGACCAGCACCATCTCATCCTTGTCCATTTCAGAAAGCTTCTTTGGCACCTTTTTTGTAGGATCAATGGTGGAGGCCTTAGTGGGAATATAAGGTCCCTCCTCCACGACCATGAAGAGTCGAGGGTCGACTGCTTCCATGTAAAATCTAATCCTTTCCTTCCAGATAGGAATGTTTAGTCTGGTGCACACTGGGATCTTGCCTCAGGACTTGAGTCCGTCCATAGTAGATATCTGCCTTCTTCTTGACACTAGTGGCAGGAACTTACTCGAGGTGTTAACCCCTTTGATGAGTAACCTCGCTCTGATACCACTTGAAAGTCCACCTAGTGCCAACTACCTTCACCTATGGGGGGGGGGGGGAATAGGTGTCTTGTAGCGTTTTTGCGTAATTAAAGCTATACCTGCACAAATAAACAAAACAACACAGCACAGAAAGACACATGCAATTTATAGTGGTTCCCCGATTTGGGTACGTCCACTTTCCCCCTTCGACCTATCTCCCAACAAGGGACGACTCGGTCACTTCACCAACCGGATTGAAATCCAATCCACACACTAATGGAAGGAACCCTTCCAAGCGAAGGAGTCACCACTCCTCCACCATGGGTTGCACCCAACCCTTACAACGAGGAACCTACGTTCCTTTACAACAAAATTAAAATGGAATGTATAAAATATACAAACTTTTTATGGAGTCTAGGTGTCCCTCTTCGTTCGATGACACGTTCTTGATGAAGACGAAGAGTCCACGACCTTAGCTCTCACTTAGAATGAATCTCCACAAAACCGGCGACGGCAAGAAGAGCGGCGGCTTGGCGTTCGGGATCGATGGCGGCAAGAAGTGCGGCGGCTGAGCTTTAGAGATCCAACCTTCATAGCTATGCTAGCAAGATCTACCAACGGTCTTCCTTGGATCAATTGTCTCGATCGATTCAAAAAGGGAAGGTATTCCCGATCTACAAACCAAGAGACAAAGGATCTAAAGAAGGATACGTGAGACGCGTTTCTTGGCAAAGCTTATGTCGTCGGAAGATCAGGAGGTATCCACGATCAATGGCGACGACTAACTTCCCGAGCGAGGACGGCGGCGGCGGAAGAGAGATCCGCGATCTAGGTCACGTCGGCGGCTCGGTTTTCTTGTTTCTGTATTCGTTGTATTCGGTGTCTATAAAGATCGAAATACAACAGTATTTATACTGTAGGTCATACATTATGACCGTTGTGGGCCCCACCAAAAGAAACCCTAGCTCCGGTTTCAAAACAGCGCCTGGAACTTGGTCCGGTCCAGCGAGCACCAGAATTTCGCCCAAGGCAAATTCGGCGAGAATCAAAGGTGATTCTCGACGAATCGGCGAGAATCACTTATGATTCTTGCCGAATTCTACTTGGCAGAATTCTGGCTGAAGATCTTGCCATCCGGAGAGAATCGGCAAGAATCAATATTCATTCTCGACGGATCGGCGAGAATGCAAAGTCATTCTCGTCGATTCGGCGAGAATTAACTAGTGATTCTCGATGATTCTTGTTGGGTACATTGGAAAATGTGTACCTGATTTGAAGAAGCCCAACCTAGCTCAATGATATACATCAAGGTGTATTTGATGTTGTTTTAAGTTGACATGTGCAGGTGAAGAAGTGATAAAGTATGCAGAAAAATTCTAAGTCCAAGTGTCGACACAGAGGAAGCAGTGTCGACACACAGGAGAAAAGAGTCGACACAACACTGGAAAAAAGTGTCGACACAGAAGAAGTAAGTCGACACAACACTGGGAAGCAGTGTCGACACATAACAGTTAGTCTACAACTATACTGGGAAAAAGTGTCGACACAGAAGAAGTAAGTCGACACATCACTGGGAATTAGTGTCGACATAGAAGAAAAGCGTCGACCTCAACATTGGGAGAATGTGTCGACACAGAAGAATATAGTCGATCTCAAGATTGTCAACATCAGCTGAATGTGTCGACACAGAAGAAAATAGTCGACCTCAAGTTTGTCGACACCAGCAGAATGTGTCGACACATTGTGATTAAGTCGACACATTAAAGCAGAATGTGTCGACACCTGAAGGCTAAGTCGACACTTACTAAGTTATAATTCTACAACAACTGTGTCGACACACAGGACTTGTGTCGACACACTGAAGAGTTAAGACCAAGTTATTTTCAGAAGAAGCTGTGTCGACTCAAAGGCAACTTAGTCGACATCACTGAAGACTGTGTCGACACCAAAGTCAATTGTGTCGACACAGATAGACAGATGGTCTCGACACTTTCTGACAGACTGTTTCAACAACTTGTGGTTCAAGACTAAGGCACAGGACTTGTTTGAAGACTTGACAGCTGTGGGTTATCACCGGTTAACTGAAGCTGTCAGACTTGTCAGAAAACGGTTAGAAACCGGATCAGCCGGTTTCCATGAAGAATGTCTATAAATAGACAGATTCAGAAAAATATAGAGAACTAACCTTTTGAAATACATTGGATCAAAAAGCGGAGAAGGATTACAATTCTACTCATTTCAAGAAAGTGCTAGGCACTTAAGAAGATCTTCTCCGGGAGATCTAAGAAGACTATCTAAGGATAGTTCTAAGAAGAGTTCTAATCAAAATTCAGAAGAATCATTCAAAGTTCTGGATAGAGAGAGATCAAGTCAAAATTTGAAGAAAGAAACCACCAGTGGATTCTCAAGAAGCTGTTTGGAATCAACTCAGCTAAGTACATTTTCAAGAAGCTTTGAAGAAGGCTAAGAAACAGTTGATTGCTTCAGCTGATCAAGAATTGTCTTGTCCATTTCTCTCTCAACTTTGGCAAGACAGTTAAACAATCTTTTCTATATTTCTGTAGGATCTGTTTACACAGATCTGAGTTGTAAGCCTATGTTATAAAGGTTGAGTGTAGGAGTGTTGAACTCTGAGTGGTAGGGCTGTGTGCCTGAGTGTAGGAGAAGGACATTCTCTGAGTTGTAGGCCTTGGGGCAAGGCTGAGGTAGGGCAGTTGTGCCTGAGTTGTAGGAACCAGTTGGGTTCTGAGTTGTGGGGTCTATTGATCTGAGATAAGTGGAAGTTTGGCCGAATCTAGCATACTGCTAGATAGGTGAAGGGGGAAAGTGGATGTACCCAGACCTTGGGGAACCACTATAAAACATAGTGCAATCTGTGATGTTTTGTTTTTCTATAATTGCTGTGTTTATTATGTTAGCTATTGAATTGAATTCTGCCTAGAAGTTTCAAAAGAAAAGTAGAACCTATTCACCCCCCCCCCCCCCTCTAGGTGTTTAGGCTGCCTTGAAAGTTAAACTATCAAGTGGTATCAGAGCCAGGTTCCTCAAAAAGGACTTAACAGTCTGAGGTAGATCTGAAAGGCAGATTCAAGATTCAAGAAGATGGGTTCTGGAGAGAATCATAAGGAGCTAGGGTCTATGAAATTACCCATATGCAAGAAGGAAATCTTTGGGATCTGGAAAGAGAGAGTCAGATTGTTTATGGAAGCATCTGACCCAAGGATTTACATCACAGTACAAGAAGGGCCCTTCACTCTAATGAAGATATCTGTTCTTGATGCAAATATCCAAATACCAAAGACTTATTCAGAAATGACCAAGGATGAAATCATCTTGGCAACCATGGATAAGAGGGCACAGAACATCATTGTCAGTGCCATAGATGATTCAACATTTCAGAATCTGATACACTACAAGACCTCCAAGGAGATGTGGGACACATTGATTGTCTACATGGAGGGATCTGAAGAAGTAAGGCTGGATAGAAAGTCTATGCTAAATCATGAGTATGAAATCTTTAGACAAGGAAAATCTGATAGCATAACTGAGTGCTATAAGAAATTCTATAGAATTGTGAATGAGCTAATATCCTATGGAAGAGTCTTCAGTACCTATGAACTGAATGACAAATTCTTAAGATCCTTATCAAAGGATTGGGATACAAAGATCTGTGCCATAAGAGAAGTGGCTAAATTGGCAGAGATATCTCCTCCAACCCTGTTTGGAAAGTTGCTATCCTATGAAATGCAACTTATGGTAAGGAAGGAGGAGGAAAGAAACTCAAGAGGAGAGCATAGAGAAAAGACTGTGGCATTTAATGCTGAAGCCACCAGAAAGAATAGGAGGAAATCACCATCTCCTCCTAAGGAAGTTGAAGAAGATAGTTCTGAAAATTCAGATAAGGGTTCAGTTAGCTGTGAGTCAGATGCAGACTTTGCTGCATTCACTAGGCAATTCCAAAGGTTCTTGAAAAAGAAGCAATGGAAGTCTAGGCCTTCCACATCACAGCAAGTTGATGACTATTATCAGAAGAGAAGGTCATCAAGGAAAGAGAAAAGTAGATCAAAGCCCAGCAAAGCCACTACTTCAAAGATTGTCTGCTATTGTTGCAATAGGCCTGGACATGTAGTGGCTGATTGTCCTGACAAAAGGAAGGAATCTTCAGAAAAGAAGAAGACTTATCAGAAAGGCAAGAAGGAGAAATCCTTTGTAGCAAAGAAAGATAAAAGTCTGTCAGACCAGTCAACTTCAGAATCAGGATCTGAAGCTGAAGCATATATTGGACTATATGCTGCATCTGAGGAAGAAGAGTTTATGCAGTTGCTAGACTCCATCAATGAACATCAATGCATGGGTTTGATGACAAGATCAGAAGAGGACATATGCCAGAATCAGTCTGGTCCTAATGAGGTAAACTGTCCTTCTTGTACATCTGTTTGTAGTACAAATAAAGAATCAGCTACATCTGCATCAAGTGATGAAGATGCATCTGGATCTGAAGGAGATGTCTATCAATTGATAGACAAGTATGGGGACTTGTTGCAGGCCCTTAAGAAAAGCAAGAACCTGGTTAAAACACAGGCTCAGGAAATTGCTGAACTAAGGGTAGCAACAACTGAGTTAGAAAAAGTCCTTGATCAAAAATTAAATGAAATTGCCAAGCTGAAGAATATAACCATTATTCAGATGGGCACAATTAATTATACTAATGATCAAGTAAAGAGTCTGGAGGCCAGACTTAGAATTGAAAGGGATTTAGTGGCTAGTTACTCTAAGCCAAAATCTGTCTTACCCTTGATAGATGAATTTGTCACTCAGAAGGGTAAGGCTGGATTAGGATTTAAAGGTAACTCTAGGGCTGGCAGATTCAAGAGGAAAGGCAAAGCCCCTATTCAGCCACTAAACCTTTCAGTCCCCATAAAGTTTAGTAAGGAGAAAGTGCCTTCTAACATATATGATCATGAAGACATTCAAGGTCATATTAAGACAAATGTTCTGAAGAACAAGGGTGTTAAGGCAAGCAGGCCTACCTATGGTCATAAACCAAATGGTTTTAAGAAATCAGTAGGTGAAGTAGCAACAGCATCAGCAATGAACAGAAATTCTACTGACAAGGATGTATCTAGATCTAGATACAATAAGTTTGAATGTTGGTGCTGTGGCAAGAGGGGCCATTTTGCATTGGACTGCTGGTATAACACAAGTGTTATAAAGAATAAGAGTCTACCTGTTAGAAGAGGTTATGATAACTTTATTAATGCTAACCTAATCCAAGGACCCAAGACTTACTTGGGTTCTAAGGGTAAGTAATTCTGTATTGCAGGTGAATCCAAGTAACCATGCCCCTATATGGTACTTGGATAATTGTTGTTCCAGGCACATGACTGGAACAAAGGGGCTGCTGAACAACTATTCATCTGTCAAAGATGGACATAAAGTGATCTTTGGTGGATCTGAAAAAGGAGTCATCAAAGGGTTTGGTAACATTTCTTCTAACCTAATTACTATCACCCAAGTGGCCTATGTAAAAGGTTTGAAACATAATCTAATAAGCATAAGCCAGCTGAGTGATCTAGGATATGACATTTCATTTGGTAAGGATGGATGTCATATCAAAAGGTCAAGTGATCAAGAGATCATATTGACTGGGTATAGGAAGAGAAATGTGTATTGCCTTAATTTTGAATGTGAAAATAAGGCTTCCCCCATTTGTCTTGTAGCTGATGACAATGCATCTCATTGTGTTAAGTGGCACAAGAGATTGGCTCATCTAAACTACAAGACAATTGGCCAACTCTTTAGTAAAGAACTAGTGAGGAATGGGCCTCAAGTTAAGTGTATAAAGGAAGGGGTATGCTCAGCTTGTCAAAAGGGCAAGCAGACAAAAACCTCATTTCAAAGCCTTGAAAACAAGGATTCTGTGAGGTGTTTATACCTCTTGCATATGGATCTTTTTGGTCCTATGCCAGTTCACAGTCTAGGTAGGAAGGTCTACACTCTAGTGGTTGTAGATGACTATTCTAGATTTACATGGGTGTTCTTTCTGAGACAAAAATCTGAAACCCCAAGTGTATTACTTAATTTTGTAAAGCAAATTCAGAATGAACTGAATAGTACAGTGGTCAAAATCAGAAGTGACCATGGTACTGAGTTTCAATCTGAAAGCATAACAAACTTGTGTATAGACTTTGGGATTTTCCAAGAGTTCTCCTCACCTAGAACACCTCAGCAAAATGGAATTGCTGAAAGAAAGAATAGAACATTAATTGAAGCTGGTAGAACTCTATTGAGTGACACCTCTCTCCCAGAATATTTTTGGGCTGAGGCAGTTAACACTGCTTGTCATGTCATCAATAGGGCTTCTATCACCAAAAGCCACAGAAAGACTCCCTATGAGATTGTGAAAGGCAGAAAACCAAATCTATCCTATTTCAGGATCTTTGGTTGCAAGTGCTATATACTTAACAATGGCAAGTCATATTTGACTAAGTTTGCTGCCAAATCCCAGGATGGGATATTTGTTGGGTACAGCACAAATAGTAAGGCCTATAGAGTCTTCAACTTAACTACTCAAGTGGTTGAAGAATCTGTGCATGTTGTATTTGAAGAAACAAGATTAATCAATTGTGAGTTGTCTTGTAGATCAAATGACTCAACAGGTATAAGCAAGAAGATGGACAAGCTCTCCATTGCTGAAGCTTCAAAGGAAGATGAAGCATTGGAAAATGAAGGCTGCTGTCCAGGGGGAGTACAAGAGATAATGGAAGCTGATGAAAACCAGGAGGCTCAGCAGAATGAAGAAGCTGGAGATGCTCAACCTGAAGGGAATCTTCCTCCAGCTATAAGATATCTAAGAGATCATCCTACTGATCAGATAATTGGTGATCCAAGACAAGGAGTTCAAACTAGAAGCAGAAATCAAAGCACAGTTTTGCATTCTAGTTTCTTGTCCCAAATGGAACCTAAGAAGTTTGAAGAAGCTATCCAAGACCAGCACTGGATTGATGCTATGCAAGAGGAGCTGAATCAATTCAGAAGGTGCAAAGTCTGGGAGCTTGTTCCTAAACCAAGAGGCCACAACATAATTGGCACTAAGTGGATCTATAGGAACAAGCTAGATAAAAGTGGAATAATAGTAAAGAATAAAGCAAGATTGGTTGCAAAAGGATACAGGCAGGAAGAAGGGATTGACTTTGATCAAACCTTTGCTCCAGTAGCAAGGCTGGAGGCAATCAGAATGTTCCTTGCCTATGCAGCCTACCAAGACTTCAAAGTATACCAGATGGATGTGAAGTCAGCATTTTTGAATGGTGATCTTAAAGAAGAAGTATATGTAGAGCAGCCATCAGGTTTTGTAGATCCTCTTAAACCTGATTCTGTGTATAAGCTTAGGAAAGCTTTGTATGGGTTAAAACAAGCTCCAAGGGCTTGGTATGAAACCCTGTCTACCTTCCTCATTGAGAATAAATTCTCAAGAGGAAAGATAGACAAAACTCTATTCCTTAGGGAATCCAAAGGAAAGATCATCTTAGTCCAGATCTATGTTGATGACATAATCTTTGGATCTACTGAAAACAACCTTTGTAAAAAGTTTGCCAAACTTATGCAAGGGAAATTTGAGATGAGCAGTATGGGAGAACTTAAGTTCTTCTTGGGACTCCAAGTAAGACAGACTGATGATGGATTGTCCATATCCCAGTCTAAGTTCACCAAAGAATTAATTAAGAAGTATGGTATGGAGTCATCCTCCACCATGAGAACTCCTATGGGAACAAGTATGCCTATATGCAAAGATGAGGCAGGTAAACCTGTTGATGAATCATTGTATAGAGGAATAGTTGGGTCTCTACTATATCTCACTGCTAGTAGACCTGACATTATGTATGCTACATGTGTCTGTGCTAGGTACCAAGCCTGCCCTAAAGAATCTCATTATACTGCAGTCAAAAGGATTCTGAGATATCTAAAGGGCACTCCTACTCTAGGTCTTTGGTACCCTAGGAATAGAGATTTTCTACTAACAGGCTATTCAGATGCAGATTTTGCAGGATGTAGAGAGGATAGAAAGAGTACTACAGGTACTTGTCAATTCCTGGGGGGAAGACTAATATCTTGGAGTAGTAAGAAGCAGACCAGTGTGGCAATTTCCACAGCTGAGTCAGAGTATGTTGCTGCTGGAAGCTGCTGTGCACAGCTATTGTGGATGCAGCATCAGCTTAAGGATTATGGTATTCAGGTAAGTAGAACACCTCTTTTATGTGATTCAAAGAGTGCTATTTCTATTGCTAATAATCCAGTTTCTCATAGTAGAACTAAGCATATAGAAATCAAATACCATTTTCTTAGAGAACATGTAGAAAGAGGAGACATCTCATTGGAATTTGTAAAAACAGATTATCAAATAGCAGATGTGTTTACTAAGCCTTTAGATGAAACCAAATTCAATAAATTCAAAATTGAATTAGGTATGTTAACCATTGATTAATGTATTAACAAAATCATTAACAATGCAATTGAAGTGGTATATAAATAAGTAAAGGTAATAACAACAACATAATCAAGTGTTAAAAAGGACACATTGAAGTTACAGAAATTGGCTAAGTAAGAATGTGTCGACACATTCAGTAGTAATGTGTCGACTCAGAGAAATTATGTCGACAAGCCAGAAATATTGTGTCAACACAGAGAATATGTGTCGACACTTAAGAGTTATATTGTCGACTTAACCAGAAATATAATGTCGACTCAACCAGGAAAATGGTGTCGACACTTACAGAATATGTGTCGACACTTATCCTTAGAGTCGACACAGAATTTCTGTTTATCTAAGGTGTCGACATAACCACAATTTGGTGTCGACACATAGTCGGCTGAAGTTATGTCGAGACGGTAGAAGTTTGTGTTGACACATTCCGTCTGTGTCGACACATTTTGACTGTTTTTGGCGCCTTTTGAACTTCTTTCAACTGCGGCTATAAATAGGTCAAAATCTCATTCTGTCGACACGCTTCCAAGGTTTTCGAGACTAAAACCCTGTGTCGACAGTCTATCTTTCTCTCTTCTCTCAAGCTTTCTCGACACAACGATGGCGCCAAGGATTGAAGATAACATCAATGAAGGGTATGAGTTGGTGCGCCAGGCCTTTGCAGAGGCGCCGGCAGATGTTCAAGGAGTTATCACCCTTCTCTCTGCATCAGGGTTAGAATTTCTCATTTCAGAACCTACTAAAATCTAGAAGAAGGAGGTGCACGAGTTCTTTATCTCTGCATCAGTCCATTCTACTGGCCTCAAGATTAAGTCTACTGTTCAAGGGACTAAGGTAAAGGTTAACCAAAGAAGTTTAAGAAAGATCTTCCAATTGCAAGAAGTTGAGAATGAAGAGGAAGTTCCTATATCTAAGACAAGGGAAGCTCTTCAATGGTGTGGCCTGGATTCAGGATTGAAGATTGGAGCTGCATTCCACAGGAAGGGAATGAATCAGCAAGGGAAGTTCTTGTCAGAAGTAGTTGGGAAGGTAATCCTCTGCAAGACAGGTGGACATGATAGGATTTCAGCCTATATGTTCAGCCTGATGACCAGGATTGTATTTACTATTCCTACTGATTGGTCAGGAGTGATCTTTGACAAGATCAAAGAAGGTATCAAGAAGCCTAACATGGCTAGGATCATGAGCCTGTACCTTACTGGAGTGATTCCTGATGTGATGCAGCAGCTGCAAGGGAGTAAGATTAATCATATGAGACGAATGGATATGAGACTATTCTCTAGGTGGGATAGGGTGCTGTCCAAGGATGTGCCTGAAGAGAGCAGGCCAGACACCCCTGTGCAATCCCCTACACAAAATCAAGAATCTGAACAAGTACAAGAAGATCCACTGAGGACACAGCTTGACTCAACTATGGTCCAAGAAGTATCAACACCTGCACAGATGCAGGGGGAGCCAGTTTCCACTCCTGCTCCAAAGGTTCAGGGGGAGCTAGTGTCCACTCCTACTCCAGATACAACAAATACTGAAGTGCAAGTACAAGAGGAAGCACAGTTAAACTTGTCTCAAGATTTAACTGCTGCAGAAGTAACAGCTCAACTAGAATTTACTATGGAGGAGTTGTTCCCAGATATTGATACTACTGCTGATAAAGAAGGAGGTGGACCAGATATTGAGAAGTCCATAGGTATGGACATTGATCAGGAAACTGAAATTGAGCCACAGGTTGAGGGTGAGCCAGTGGATGTTGAAGCTGAGCAACAACTCCCTGGAACAGATACAATTCATCATCCACAAGAAAGAATTCATGTAGATACTTCATCTGAAACAGAAACTGAAGAAGCCAGGGTGGCAAAGAAAAGAAAACTTGTTGTCTTCAAGAGAAGAAGCAAGAATTATAAGCAGGCTTTACAGACCACATCTCCACAAGTTTCTCCAGCCTTTGATTACAACAAATTTATGGTAGATCTTCAAGTAAAATTGGATGACCAAAGGATGGCTCTGGAGAAGTATGTTGATGAAAATAGCAAGTCACTTCAGTTTGACTTAGCTCAGGATATCAAGTCCATCCAATTTCAAGTCAACTTGCATAAAACTGAAATGACAGATTGCTTCCACAAGGGTGGCAATGCTGTGGTTTATCTAGCTAAACAACAGGAGGCTATCACTACAAAGGTGGATGACATTGCTTTGAAGCAAAGTTATGTTTTGGAAAATCAGATCAGAATGAATGATAATTTAACTGAATCTCACAATGAGATCATTAAGGAGGTAAAGAAGATTTTTCCAGGTCTGCCTGCAGATAGAGCCAAAGAAAAGGAAGAATTTGATAAGAATTTTCAAGCTGCCATTGCATCTGTTATGACTGCCATCACAACCTCTCAAAAAGAAATATCTGACAAGCTTCAAAAGTTAAGACAATTCTTCAAAGAGGGAGTGAATTATTTGGATGGCCAAATTCGATTTCAAAAGGAAGATTTAAGAGATCATGTATCTAGAGAAGCCATAAAGGGGGAGAGGATGCTAATACATGCAGGCTCAGAGCACTCCAAATGGGTGACCAATAGCATTCGAGCCACTTTGGGATATCCCCCATTATGTGATGATGCTATGGTAGCTGAATCAGGAATACAAACAAATCTACTTGAAGGCACTCAACCTGAGGTTGCCCAAGTCATTTACCCCCCTCCAGATTTTGACTTGATTGATCAGAAAGTTCAAGGAATGTATAGTCCTCCAAAGGAGGTTACTAATATTGTCTTTGGAAAGGTTGATAAGCCTGAGGCTACTCTGAAAGAACAGCAGGATGCTCTATTGGCAAAGAAGAAATTCAGAGAGCAGGCTGTACTTAAGCCAGATTATGAGCAGTGGAGTCCTACTTCAAGGAACATAATACTCACTGCATGGAAAGCTGTACAAGATAAAGTTCATGAGAGAGGGAAGTGGTACAATGAAATTGAATGGCAGAAGTATGAGGCAAGGCAAGAGGCAATATTACAATTCAGAAGGAAAGCCAAGCTGGGAAGACTGCCATCAGGTGCTAAGGAGCCAAGCAAATACTTCCCAAAGCCTTTTCATTATTTTGAAAGGCAAAGGATCAAGGAAGAAGCTCAGAAGAAAGCTGATCTTAAAGGAAAGAAGATAGCTGAAGAATCAGAAGCTCCTGTGACAGCTACAATTCAGTCTGGCAAAGGGATTATAATTAGAGAGCCTGATCAATCCTGATTTTGTTTTAAATATTTTGTAATGTTGTGATGTAATCATTAAATGTAAAACATTGTAATCAAACATTACCCAGTTATAAACAAAATCTTGTTTGGCATGTTTTAATGTGCATTCTGTGATGAATGATTCTTTGTTATGTTTTGTTTATATTAAAGTATTCCTGCTATGTCATTAATCATCATTTAGTACTGTTTATAAATGGTGTATATCATTAGCTATAGGGGTTATGACTTCTCCAAATAGGGGGAGATTGTTGGGTACATTGGAAAATGTGTACCTGATTTGAAGAAGCCCAACCTAGCTCAATGATATACATCAAGGTGTATTTGATGTTATTTTAAGTTGACATGTGCAGGTGAAGAAGTGATAAAGTATGCAGAAAAATTCTAAGTCCAAGTGTCGACACAGAGGAAGCAGTGTCGACACACAGGAGAAAAGAGTCGACACAACACTGGAAAAAAGTGTCGACACAGAAGAAGTAAGTCGACACAACACTGGGAAGCAGTGTCGACACATAGCAGTTAGTCTACAACTACACTGGGAAAAAGTGTCGACACAGAAGAAGTAAGTCGACACATCACTAGGAATTAGTGTCGACACAGAAGAAAAGCGTCGACCTCAACATTGGGAGAATGTGTCGACACAGAAGAATATAGTCGATCTCAAGATTGTCGACATCAGCTGAATGTGTCGACACAGAAGAAAATAGTCGACCTCAAGTTTGTCGACACCAGTAGAATGTGTCGACACATTGTGATTAAGTCGACACATTAAAGCAGAATGTGTCGACACCTGAAGGCTAAGTCGACACTTACTAAGTTATAATTCTACAACAACTGTGTCGACACACAGGACTTGTGTCGACACACTGAAGAGTTAAGACCAAGTTATTTTCAGAAGAAGCTGTGTCGACTCAAAGGCAACTTAGTCGACATCACTGAAGACTGTGTCGACACTAAAGTCAATTGTGTCGACACAGATAGACAGATGGTCTCGACACTTTCTGACAGACTGTTTCAACAACTTGTGGTTCAAGACTAAGGCACAGGACTTGTTTGAAGACTTGACAGCTGTGGGTTATCACCGGTTAACTGAAGCTGTCAGACTTGTCAGAAAACGGTTAGAAACCGGATCAGCCGGTTTCCATGAAGAATGTCTATAAATAGACAGATTCAGAAAAATATAGAGAACTAACCTTTTGAAATACATTGGATCAAAAAGTGGAGAAGGATTACAATTCTACTCATTTCAAGAAAGTGCTAGGCACTTAAGAAGATCTTCTCTGGGAGATCTAAGAAGACTATCTAAGGATAGTTCTAAGAAGAGTTCTAATCAGAATTCAGAAGAATCATTCAAAGTTCTGGATAGAGAGAGATCAAGTCAGAATTTGAAGAAAGAAACCACCAGTGGATTCTCAAGAAGCTGTTTGGAATCAACTCAGCTAAGTACATTTTCAAGAAGCTTTGAAGAAGGCTAAGAAACAGTTGATTGCTTCAGCTGATCAAGAATTGTCTTGGCCATTTCTCTCTCAACTTTGGCAAGACAGTTAAACAATCTTTTCTATATTTCTATAGGATCTGTTTACACAGATCTGAGTTGTAAGCCTATGTTATAAAGGCTGAGTGTAGGAGTGTTGAACTCTGAGTGGTAGGGCTGTGTGCCTGAGTGTAGGAGAAGGACATTCTCTGAGTTGTAGGCCTTGGGGCAAGGCTGAGGTAGGGCAGTTGTGCCTGAGTTGTAGGAACCAGTTGGGTTCTGAGTTGTAGGGTCTATTGATCTGAGATAAGTGGAAGTTTGGCCGAATCTAGCATACTGCTAGATAGGTGAAGGGGGAAAGTGGATGTACCCAGACCTTGGGGAACCACTATAAAACATAGTGCAATCTGTGATGTTTTGTTTTTCTGTAATTGCTGTGTTTATTATGTTAGCTATTGAATTGAATTCTGCCTAGAAGTTTCAAAAGAAAAGCAGAACCTATTCACCCCCCCCCCCCCTCTAGGTGTTTAGGCTGCCTTGAAAGTTAAACTATCAATTCTGCCTTAAGCAGAAATCAAGACGGCGTTGAGACAGCCGGTTGCAATCAGCAAGAATCAGCGAGTGATTCTCGACGATTCGGCGAGTATCACGATTCTTGTCGAATCGGCGAGAATCACTTAGTGATTCTCGATGATTTCTACTTAGAAGATTTTTCGTCTTTCCACCCGTGAACTGCTCTTTGGCCCATCCTTACTCCTTGTCTGCTCTTGATCTTTCTCAGCCCTGTACTTGAAAGTAAGTACACTCCAATAGAGAGAGTACACGTAGGCCAACACACTGATCTGCTCAACGAGGGATTACGTTGCGCAGACCCGTGTATATTGACCCACTGCACCCTGACATTGGTGTGTACTTAGCGTGGAATAACTGCAAGCACAACTTGAAAACAAATGATCAAATACAATGTCAATTCACCTTAGCTGGTCCAGGGGCTTCTTCAAATTATGTACATTGTGGATATAATACCCAACAAAAGGACACACCAGAGTCACCACGTACTTATGCTGACAAACCAGCTAGTCTTTTTGGTAGAGTGTACGTTTCATTGATTGTCCACCAGACCATAGTATAAACCACCTACTAGCCCCTCAAACCTTCACACCTCACAAGAGTCACTGTACTGCCATCGGTGTGACAATTGGTCCAGTACCACATGACCCACCACAAATATGTTTATGCACATGCAAGTTATTTCCAATCTGAGCTTCCAGCTTACAGGACTGAACCAATCTTATAACCAAACATTCGAGCCTCCAGCTCGTAGGACTAAAACCCGTCCATTATCCAAACATCCGAGCCTCTAGCTCGCATGACTAAAACCCATCCTGTATCCAAACATTCGAGCCTCCAGCTCGCAGGAATAAAACCCGTCCTGTATCCCTCCAACCCAATTGGGTGAGTCTATCACTTCTTTGCTCCTTTTCTCAAGAAAACTTACCTTTGTTAGGGTTTACCTATTATTAATACCCAATTCTCAATGTTTCTCTTGAGTGAACCTAAAGACTTAAGGTTTTTATTGGGAGATCAAAGGTCTTCTGCCGTTCCCCGTTATAGTTATTCTTTGTGGGGTTTGCACTCTAAAGCTCGTTGCTAAGTAATGACCTACTTGAATCAAACCAGGGTTTCAACTTCCCAACACAGTTCTCAATCCAACTATATATCATATCATCTGTGAGTCCTAGTGTTATATGTTACTTTTGATAAGCCCAAACCATCACATAATATTTACCCATATGAGACGACTTCCGACTCCTCGGGCCAAAGGCCCCTAACTATTTATCATGGGTTTGTCATATGCATGACATTAACCCTTCAGAATTTCATCAATTTTCTAATTGTTTTGGACCATAAATTAAATCATTTAATTAAGCGACTTAGGTCACTTTGTACATGAACAACAATATCCAATGGTCTATAATATCAAAGTAAATACCTAGAGTTCGTCTAGGTTGACAATGACTTCTCACCAAGAATCCTAATTATTCCATTTGATTTACCATTCATTATCTTTTTATGATTAAATCCACAATTATTCCATTTTCGAAATGCAGTACCTAAAATATTCAACCAAAAATTCATGAAAATTACTGGTGATCAACATTGCCATAATAATACTCAATATAGAAATTCATAATCCTAACTAGTGATTTGACCTAAAATAATTGCTTGTGAACAATATTACCAAAATGCGAATGCTAAGATTTAGTATATGTAATCATCCGAAAATTCTTAAATAAATATACAAGGGTTTATATCACAAAAATAAGAGACTGTGCATTTTTCCAAAAATTTTAAATAGTATTACCCCTACTTTTGATTTAATCCCAAAAATGGAAAAATTATAAATCTATTAAATACACAAGATAAAACTCTCAAACAAGCTCACAACTTTTTCCAGAGATGTAAAGCGTCCTATTAGGGCTTTTTATAAAAATTACTGAATTTTATAAGGTTAGTAGCACTATTTCTCATTTTTGTTTCTAAATGAGCATTTTTTCAATAATTCAAATTAATGGGATTTTTTATCCCAAAAAACCCAATCTTTCTATGGGAGGTATATCTCATCCCTATGATCCTCTGTCCAACATCCCATGGACATGCATTAAGCCAAATGACTAATTTCCCATTTTTACTGTTGGCTCACCATTTACAAATCTACCCCCACCATGCATGTTGGATTTCCCCAACATGCAGAGCTAAAAATGGTCTGAAACTTTTACCATGGTCATATAATGACGCAATGGCCATGCCACCAAAATTTGGAGGCATTTGGAAAAAGGGAATCCCCCTATATTCCTTTTATTTAATAAATGAAATTTCTATATTAACTATAGAAAAACACCCCCCCCCCCCAAATTTCTTATTTTTGCGCAAGTACTAAGTCTAACATAGACACATGCATGGCCTAAATTTCACTGTATGTGGACTTAGTATTTGACTTAGGCATCCATTTAAAATTCTGCCCTAGCATAGGAGCAGTCCTAGGAGAACTGTCCTTCTAGGAGCTACACTACTCCAAATTATAAGTTTAAGGTGTCAAACTAAAGGTGAGATCTAGATATACCTTTTTCATGTTGATGGTTTTCTCTGAATATGCCTCTACAAGGCCTGAATTAGGCATGAAAAAGTGTTGTATGAAATATGATAGTAAATTAAATAACCTATAGTTAAATGCACATTAAATGGACAGCATCCATTCATCTTTCGCAACCAGCCGTTGGCCCAGATCATCCCGACCTGGAGCACCTTGATCTCATATTTCCCGGCCAGTGGGCTGCCGCAACCGCCGATGAATATCGCCACCAAATCCATTGAGGTGATGGCTAGCGTTTCCCGGTGACATGGCTGCCGGAGGAGGCTCCTCCGGTGAGCCCAAGCAAGAAGAAAAGCTCGATATTTCTCCCTCTTCCTCTGATATAATCGGGCTCAATTGAGCCTGATATCTCTCCTAAAGAACTAGATAGTTAACACTGAGGGAGGGTAGGAGAAACGTACCTATAGTCGCTCTTGGCGGCGGGTTTGGTGGCAGCGAGCCATGGTCGACACTATCTACAGCAAACTAACTTGTTTGCTGGTTTCTCCGGCTATCTCCTTGCTCCAGATGTTGATTTACACTCTTCTTGGCTCACTGAAGGTGATGGTGTTCTTTGTTTAAGGACTTTAAATAAGGGGAGTGGCTGGGAGTGGCGGGGCCTGGTTGGTCATCCTTGAACATGGTTCCTCCTTGCCGCCACATGTCACCATAATATTTGACGTCCCAACTATTGGTTTAATTAGGTCTTGATTGAAAGGACCAAGTCCAATAGGTTAATTGGCGCTTATCCCGAACCCGGTTCAGCCCGTACACTGAACCATCAAACATAGTCTGGAATGAAAATCCTATAAGTCAAAAGCATTGAGTGGCCTTGAGAACACTCAACGTCGTGTTAGTTCCACTCAACGTAAATATCATTCCATAGTTTCAAAGTTAAAAGCGTTGAGTGGCGTTGAGACCACCCAATTCCAAAATCATTTCGCAGATTCTAAGTAAAAAGCGTTCGGTGGCGTTGAGACCATTAGATGCCTCATTGAGTGTCGTTGAGGCCACTCAACACCAACATCATTCCACAGATTCTATGTAAAAGGCATTGAGTTGCATTGAGATTACTTAATGCCGACATCATTCCATAGATTCTAAGGCAAAATCATTGAGTGGTGTTGAGACCACTCAATGTCGCGTTGAGTGGCATTGAGACCACTCAACACCGCATTGAGTGGCATTGAGACCACTCAACGCCGCGGTGAGTGGCGTTGAGACCACTCAACGCCGCGCTGAGTGGCGTTGAGACCACTCAACGCCGCGCTGAGTGGCATTGAGACCACTCAACGCCGCGCTGAGTGGCATTGAGACCACTCAATGCCACGCTGAGTGGCATTGAGACCACTCAACACCGCGCTGTGTGGCATTGAGACCACTCAACGCCGCATTGAGTGGTTGTGAGACCACTCAACGCCGCGTTGAGTGGCGATGAGACCACTCAACGCCGCATTGAGTGGCGTTGAGACCACTCAACACCGCGTTGAGTGGCGATGAGACCACTCAACACCGCGTTGAGTGGCGTTGAGACCACTCAACACCGCGTTGAGTGGCGTTGAGACCACTCAATGTCGCATTGAGTGGCGTTAAGACCACTCAATGCCGCGTTGAGTGGCATTGAGACCACTCAACGCCACGTTGAGTGGCATTGAGACCACTCAACTCTACATTGAGTGGCTTTGAGACCACTCAACGCCGCATTTAGTGGCGTTGAGACCACTCAAAGCCGCGTTGAGTGGCGTTGAGACCACTCAACGCCGCGTTGAGTGGCGTTGAGACCACTTAATGTCGGGCTGAGTGTCATTGAGACCACTCAATGCCACACTGAGTGGCATTGAGACCACTTAACACCGTGCTGTGTGGCATTGAGACCACTCAACACCGCGTTGAGTGGCGTTGAGACCTCTCAATGCCGCATTGAGTGGCGTTGAGACCACTCTACGCCTACAGTTTCCAGAATATTTTATTTGTTAAATTCATCGAGTGGCGTTGAGTCCACTCAACGCAATCAACGCTTTGTCGAATGGCGTCGAGATAACTCGACTCCCTCGATGCTTCCCATTCTTGACTCAATTCTCTTGACTCAAAATGCATGTGGGGGCCTAGCGCGAAATGGGATGTTACGAGTCCAAAAAAACAAAAAAAAACAATTTCTTCCCCAAAATTCAAGTTCGGGTCTACGGGGTTTCTATGCACAATAATTTTAAGAAATTTAAGCATAATTAAAATATACTTGTGGCAAAAATCTCCGAGTACAGTTCATGCATCAGATCCATCGGCTCCCAGGTGTGCTCCTCCCGTCCGTGATTGGACCACAACACCTTGACCAAGGGAACCTTCTTCTTCCGCAGTACTCAAGTCGCTGTATAATCGATCCGGACTGGATCTAAACGGACTGATCTATCATGTGCTACCAGGCCTGCTATAGTTTTAATATGTTGATCTGTCCTAAGGAGAGCTCTCCAAAGCGACGAGACGTGGAAGACGTCGTGCAAATTCCCAAACTATGGTGGTAGCTCTAGCCTATAAGCCAAAGGACCGATCCGCTCCAGGATCAAGTATGGTTCCATAAATCGAGGGTTGAGCTTCTTGTGTATCCGCACACGTTAAATAACATGCATCAAACGTTTCTTCAAGAACACCATGTCCCCCTACTAGAACTCCAGCTTTCGATGCCTCGCATCGTAGTACTTGGCCTGCCTACTCTGTGCCTCCAACATCCGATCCCTGATCAGCCGTATCTGAGCATCCGTATCCTTAATATAGTCTGATCCAAGTGCCCTGGGGTCCTCATCCAGGACCCAAGATAGTGGTGTCCAGCACTTCCTTCTGTATAGAGCCTCATATGGTGTCATCCCAATGCTTTCCCGGTGACTGTTATTGTAGGAGAATTTAAACAGGGGAAACAGTCTCTCCCAGGGCTTCCCAGTATTCGGTATACATAAATGCAGCAAATCCTCTATAGTCTAGTTGGTCTGCTCTGTCTCGTCGTCGTTCTGCAGATGGAAAGTGTGTTAAAAGCAAGCTGATAACATACGTACCCCTGCACCTCTCTCCACTCCCTAGAGGTGAACTGACCGTCATGGTCAGATACAATCGTCCTGGGGACGTTGTGGTATCTGGCAAACTGCTCCACAAACAACCTCACCAAAATAACAAATAAGATGTACTTAATAATCGGTATAAATCGGGCCACCTTGGTCAGTCTATCGATAATGACCCATATAGAATCGTGCCTAGAGTGAGAGCGAGGAAATCCGTGCACGAAGTCCATAGCTATATCCTCGAAATTCCACTCTGGCACCGACAATGACTGTGGTAGTCCTCCTGGGATCTTGCACTCTGCCTTTACCAACTGGTAGGTGTCGCAATGTGTAACAAAATATATGATTTCCCTGTTCATCCCTGGCCAGTACCGTCTCCTCTATAAATCTGTTGTCATCTTTGTGATACCGGGGTGTGCTGAGTACTGAGAATAGTGTGCCTCCCTGAGTATATCCTCCCAGATACCGCCTCCTGCAAGTATATAGACATGGCCATGGAAATGAACGAGGTCATCATGCAACGAATAGTCCTCCAACCTGCCACCTTCTAGGGCTATGAATACTGGCTCCAAATCCGCATCCAGCCTCTGTTGTCCTGATGTGATCCCATATGTCACACACGATGTCCAAGGAGTTCAAGTACTCCCGATAAGCATCTAGCTCACCTCTAGAAACCATAGTAATGTGCATATCCTCCATCATCCGTACTTGCTCCATAGCCATCACCCAGGGCTCCAGTCCACTTGTGTCGGCTCTCCTGCTCAAGGCATCTACTACGGTGTTCGCCTTTCCTGGGTAGTAATACATCTTGTAGTCGTAGTCACACAGGAACTCAAGCCTTCTCCACTAGTGCAGATTTAGATCCTTCTACGTGTCAATATACTTAAGGTTCTTGTGATTTGAGAAGATATCACAATGAACCTTATACAAGTAATGTCTCTAAATCTTCAACGCGAATACCACTACCCCGAGCTCAAAATCATGTACAGGGTAGTTCTGCTCGTGCTTCTTCAGGTGTCTCGAAGCATATGCGATGACATGTCCATGCTGCATCAGTACTGCACCCATCCTGTGATATGATGCGTCAGTATAAATGTGAAATCCTTCCTTCCCAGATGGAAGTGCAAGGATGGGGGAAGAGTTGAGCCTATCCTTCAACTCCTAGAATGCTGCTTCACACTTCTCGGTCCAAGTAAAAGATGCATCCTTCTTCGTCAAGGACATGAAGGGGAGTGATACCCTTGAGAACCCCTCAACGAACTTGCGATAATATCTTGCCAGTCCCAAGAAACTGCTTATATCTGAAGCTGACTTTGGCCACAGCCAATCTCGAACTGCCTGTACCTTAGCCGAGTCTACGATAAACCTGGATTCACTGAGAGTATGGCCCATGAATGATACCTCCTGCATACAGAACTCGCACTTGGAGTTTTTTGTGTACATCTTATGCTCTCTCAGCTTGCCCAACATAGGTGCAAAATGCTGGGTATGCTCCTCCTTTGTCCGGGAGTAGATCAGATTATTGTCAATGAAAACTGTAATAAATCTATCCATGTAGGGCTCGAAGACATAGTTCATCAGAGTCATGAATGTGGAAGGTGGATTCGTGAGCCCGAGGGGCATCAATAGAAACTCGTATAGGCCGTACAGAGAACAAAAGGATGTCTTCAGTATATCCTCCTCCTAAATGTGTAGCTGATAGTATCCGGACCTCAAGTTTAGCTTAGAGAACCAAAGGGATACCTATAACTGATCAAAAAGCTCGTCGATCTGGGGTAACAGATACGTGTTCCGGATTGTCAACCGGTTCAGCTCTCGATAGTCAATACAGAGACGCAACGATCCATCCTTCTTCTTAACAAATAGCACTGGTGCTGTCTATGATGATGAGCTTGGCTTGACAAATCCTGACTTCACCATCTCCTGCAACTAGGTTCTTAACTCCGCTAGCTCTTTGGGTGCCATCCTATATGGTGCCCGAGATACGGTCCTCGCTCCCGGCACCAACTAATTCCGGAAGTCCATATCCTTAGTCGGTGGCAATCCGGGATATTTCTCTGGGAATACGTCGGAGAAATCCCGAACCACCGGGATATCAATAATAGAGGCTTCTTCTCCCGACATCTCGAAGGAGATAATGTATACCTCCTCCCCTTGCTCATAGACCTTGATAGCCTATACATATGATAATAGAATATGGAAGATAGGCCTAATACCTTCGATGATGATGTCGGTGTCCCCATGCCGTAATGTTATCCTCCTTAATGGGCAATCGATCCGGGCGTGATTCCAGTGCAACCTGGTCATGCCCAAGATCAAATCGAAGTCCGACTTTCTCAAAATCTTTGCCGTCACTTCGAATGACTTTCCTCCAATTTCTTCCACCGTGTTACACATGGCAGATGATAGTAGCTCTTATCCGTCTGGAAGACGCACCCTCTTGGATACACCTGTGAATAAGCTTATGCCCGCTAGTCCCTCCAAAAAGGCTTTTGATATGAACGAGTGTGAAGCACCCATATCAAACAATGTATGAGCGGGCTTGTCGCTGACAAAGACTATGCCTGAGGTTTATGTTTAAGTTGTATCATGTTTATTGTTCTACTGAGGTTAGTAAGGTACTAAAAAATGAAAAACAGATTGAAATTATTTTTAAGTACCTTTAATAACTCCTCGGGGTTCCTTGGCTCGGCGAGGTCAAAAGCATATATTTTCTCCTGTCCTCTACCCCTACCAAAATGTCCTTGACCTCGACATCGACCTCGTCCTCATCCTTGACCCTACTATGCTAAAGGGGCTGTCAGAGGTGGAGGGGGAGGTGGTGGATGGAACTGCTGAGGGCAATCACCTCTTATATGCCCCGGCTATTTGCATCTATAGCAAATCACTAATCGGTGGCCACAGTCGTCCTATCTCCTTTAGTCGTGTATCTGTAGTGGCAGGGGAGCTAGTAATGCAGGAGGCCCCTACTCCTTCATAAAGTTGGGATAATAACATACCCCACCCTTCTTGTACCTCATAACTCTACCTCTCTAGGAACCCCTATTGCTCTCCACATGGCATGACCCATCCAATGGTCTCTTTCCCCTGCTCTGTACCATCAGCTAGTCTAACTCCAGCTTCTTAGCCATCTCTATGATCTGTATCGAAGTGCCACGGGAAATGACAGTAGATCCTGCCTGGTAGAGTCCCTAAGCCCCCGGTAGAACCTCTTGGCATACCTCTTGTCATCCAAGTCGTGAATCCTTGCAAACCTTGCCAGATGGGAAAACTCCCTCTAGTACTCTATGACTGATCTGGTCCCATATCAAAGGTTCAAGAACCTCTCCTCTAGCTCATCCTTGTACCTAGTTGACACGAAGTAATCCAGGAACACCTCGCTGAACTCATCATATGAAATATCAGACAAAGCCCTATCTGCATATATGGAGTCCAGAATGGACTTCCACCATCTCTTCACATGAACATCCAGTAAAAAAGTCACCAAAGGAACTGCCTGGCTAACTGGGTAGTTCATGTTGGCAAGCATCTCCTGTATGGACTCGAGTAACTCCTCTGTCTTTACCGTATTCTATGTCACATGGTACATCGGCAGGCACAGGCTCTTAAAGGCACTCAGCCAATTCGCTCCCAGATTTGGCTGCTGGGTCGGGGCCTGCTGACCTTTGAAAGCCTCAAGAATGGCCTTCAGAGTTTGCCCCATTTCTGATTGCTGAAAAGGAATGGATGCCGGAGGGGGAGGAACCACATCGTGCTGTGCAGTGACTTGTAGAGGCTACATAAAAGTAAGGTTTATTTTAGGATTTGTGTAACTCATTGCTTAAATGGACTATTTTCTGTGACTTTTATACATGGGCACCCCATTGCTTCCACTGCATAGTTTTTCCGCAAACTAATTCTCGAGCGGGGTGTCCTAGTGATGTGGACTTCTATCTCATATGATCGTTTATTTAATTGAGACCTGTTTGTAAGACCACCCTCCCCTTACCAAGTAGGTAACCCAGTCTTATGCTTAGAACCGCCGCTTTATGGTGACACTAACACACGGGTGAGTCGACACTGCAAGCCACCGATCCTGCCGGCTCGTATGATCATTCAACCTGTCGGCCAATCGAGAATAGAAGTATGTAAGTAATAAGTAAAACTAGCAAGTCCACAATATCACAATACAAGATCATAATATATATGAAATTGAAAAGTACTATAGTCAACAATGAGTACAGAAATGAGAAAAGGGCTTATGCCCTGTACATAGCAAATCAAATCTCTCCCTCACAAAACAAAACTATGCGGAAGCAAACTCTATCACAAGTACACTTGTCCTCACCTGACGGTGAGTTATAGTAGTAGTATTAGGTGGTATCAGATCCTCATGTCCTGCCACCTCGTCCTGCTGGTCGTGCTGGTGCTCTAGCTCCTCGAGCTCCTATGGTCACATTCGACCGTTAGTCATAAAGACTAAGCCAATTTGTTCTCCCCTCACCCCTACGACTCCTAGGTACTGAGCGGGAGGACGAAGCGGAAAACAACAAGGGGTATAAAAAGGAAAGAAGGTGACATTGGATCTATTTTATCATTGTATAGATTAGCAATTGTATCTCTACAGTAGCAGTTTTATAAGGTACAAGTAGAGTTTGTACAAATAGTACTAAAAAGTATTTCGGTGGCAGAAAGTAAACTAACTACTACTAAGCTATTATTATAGAAGTACCTTAACTTATATGAATGCTCATACAAACTTATAAGTTAAGGTTTCAAATGTAACTTATCATATAAAAGAGACCATACTAATATATATGATAATGATCTAGGGTGCGTATGTCTTAAGTATGCATATATATTATGGTATACTGGTTATGATTCATACAAGTGCAACTCACCCACACGACTCTGTGATCACAGACCTTTAGTTCCCACTTTTTGGAGTTAGCTTAACTCTTAGGTACCACCATTGTGGCTACGGCAACAGTGGAGTAGGCATCTCCACTTCCTAGGAGGGTATACACGCTATTATGTCTAGACCCTTCGTACACCTCTGAAGGACACACCAGAGTCACCATGTAGTAATGCTGACAAACCCGCCAGTATTTTTGGTCGAGTGTGCATTTTCAGGGATTGTCCTCAAGACTGTAGTATATACCACCTACTAGCCCCTCAAACCTTCACACCTCACCAGAATCACCGAACTTCCATTGGTGTGACGATTAGTCTAATACTGCATGACCCACCACTTATATATTTATGCACATCCAAGTTATTTCCAATCTGAGCCTCCAGCTCGCAGGAACGAACCTGCCCTATAACCAAACATCCGATCCTCCAGCTCGCAGGAATAAAACCCATCCTTTATCCAAACATCTGAGCCTATAGCTCGCAGGACTAAAACTTGTCCTGTATCCAAATATCCAAGCCTCTAGCTCGTAGGACTAAAACCCATCCTGTATCGAAACATCTGAGCCTCCAGCTCGCACGACTAAAACCCATCTTGTATCCCTCCAACCCCAAATTTGTGAGTTTATCACTTCTTTGATCCTTTTCACAAGAACACTTACTTATGTTAGGGTTTACCCATTATTGTTGGGTTTTGCTGCTATACGGCATAAAAGTTATGCGCAGCGGAATAAGGAAAAAAGGAAAACCCAAAAGAAAGTTGTGGATCTTGCGATGACCATTAATAAATAAAATTTATATATAAACTATAAAAAAATACCCCCCAAAAATCCTGATTTTTGGGCAGGGACTAAGTCTAACATAGACACATGCATGACCAAAATTTCACTGTATGTGGACTTAGGATTTGACTTAGGCATCCATTTAAAATTCTGCCCTATCCTAGTAGCATTCCTAGGAGAACAATCCTACAGGAAACTACAGTGCTCCAAATGACATGTTTAGGGTACAAATTAAAGGTGAACCTAGATCTACCTTTTTCATGTTGATGGTTTTCTCTGAATATGCTTCTGCAAGGCCTGAATTAGGCATGACAAAGTGTTGTATAAAATGTGATAGTAAATTAAATAACCTATAGTTAAATGCGCATTAAATGGACAACATCCATTCATCTTCCCCAACCAGCTGTCAGGCCAAATCATCCCGACTTGGAGCACCTTGATCTCTTATTTCCCGGCCAGTGGGCCGCCTACACCACAGATGAATATCGCCACCACCTCCATTGAGGTGGTGGCTAGAATCTCCCGGCGACATGGCTGCCGGAGGCGGCTCCTCCGGTGAACCAGAGCAAGAAGAAAAGCTTGATATTTCTCCCTCTTCCTCTCATGAAATCGGACTAAATTGAGCTCGATATCTCTCTTAAAGAACTATACGGCTAGCACCGAGGGAGTGGAGGAGAAACAGACCTTTAGCCACGCTTGGCGGTGGGTTTTGTGGCGGAGAGCCATGGCAGACACAGTCTCCTGCAAACTAACTTGTTTCCTGGTTTCTCCAACTACCTCCTTGCTCCAGATGTTGATTTACACTCCTATTGGCTCACTGAAGGTGATGGTGGCCTTGGTTTAAGGACTTTGAGTAAGGGGAGTGGCTGTGAGTGGCTGGGAGTGGCGGGGCATGGCTGGTCATCCTTGAGCATGGTTCCTCCTTGTCGTCACATGTCACCATAACATTGTACTGCCCAATTATTTCTTTATTTTGGTCTTGATTGAAAGGATCGCGTTCAATAGGTCAATTGGCGCTTATCCCAAACCCGGTTCAGCCCGTACACTGAACCAGCAAACATAGTCTGGAATGAAAATCCTCTAAGTCAAAAGCATTGAGTGGCATTTATACCACTCAACGCCATGTTGGTTCCACTCAACGCCAACATCATTCCATAGGTTCTAAGTCAAAAGTGTTGAGTGGCATTGAGATCACTCAACACCAACATCATTTCGTAGATTCTAAGTAAAAAGAGTTGAGTGGAGTTGGGACCACTCAACACCGCGTTGAGTGTCTTTGAGACCACTCAATGCCAACATCATTCCATAGATTCTAATTAAAAGACATTGAGTGGTGTTGAAACCACTAAACGCCGACATCATTTGTCAGATTCTAAGTGAAAAGTGGTGAGTGGCATTGAGACCATGCAACGCCACGTTGAGTGGCGTTGAGACCACTCAATGCCACATTGAGTGGCATTGAGTGCACTCGACGCTTCTTCGAATTGCGTCAAGACCACTCGACACCTACAGTCTCAAGATTATTTTCTAAGTTAAATTCATCGAGTTTCATTTAGTCCACTCAACGCACACGGCGCATTGTCGAATGGCGTCGAGTTCACTCGACTTTTCCCGAGCCTGAGTCAATTCTCTTGACTCAAAATGTGTGTGGGGGTCTAACGTGAAATGGGATGTTACATATGTGACTGTGGTCAACTCCATCTCCTATCAAGGAGGAGCTGAGGAGATGGAGAGAAGGATGGAAGAGATGTCTCAGCTGGAGACCAGGGGAGAAGTTGAGGAGCTGAAGGTGGAAGAGGAAGAGGTTTGCGCCCATGTGGAGGCAACAGATGAAGTTCTGAAGGAGCAGGCCGAGGTAATTGTCATAGAGGAAGCTGAGGAGGAGGAATTCCTTGTACCAGGTGAAGGCGCTACGTACGCGTGGGAAGAGAAGTCCTGGCTAGAGGTAGCATCAGAAGTGGTGGAGATGGAAGTTCTCAGCCATGGGGGAAGGGTGGAGAAAGTACGGGTCAGCGGGGGGCTGAGCCCGAAAGATCAAAAGAGGATGCTAGAGTGCATCCAAAAGAACATGGAGTGCGGCCGACATGCCAGGAATTGATGCGGATGTGGCTTGCCACTGCCTCAACCTTGATGTTGATGTCCATCCCATCCGGTAGAAGAAGAGGTCAACTACTGACAAGCCTGTCAAGCCCATCCGAGAAGAGGTTGAAAAGCTCCTAAAGACAGGGTTTATATCAGACATCTAGTATCCAGGCTGGGTGTCTAATGTGGTGATGGTCAAAAAAGGGGATGGTCGCTGGAGGTTGTGTATTGGATTTTCTCTTTTAAATAAAGCTTGTCCCAAAGATTGTTACCCCCTATCTCGAATCGACGCACTGGTTGACGCAACCGTAGGTTTTTCTCAAATGATCTTTCTAGATGCTTTTTCAGGTTATCACCAGATTAGGATGCACCTGCCCAACATGAAAGATGGTTCCTTCATCATAGGAGAGGGGTGCTACTGTTACAAAATAATGCCCTTTAATTTGGGCTAAAAAATACAGGGGCGACATATCAGGGAATGATGGACTGTGTCTTCCGGGAGTAGAAGGGAAGAAACTTGGATGTGTGCGTGGATGACCTCATGATCAAGTGTCGGGATGAAGAATCTCACCTCCAAGATCTGGAGGAGACCTTCAACACCCTACGAAAGTATAATATAAGGATGAACACCTTGAAGTGTATCTTTGGGGCAAGCAGGGGAAAATTCTGAGGCCACCCCCTTACTCCCACGGTGGTGGAACCCAACCCTGATAAGGTAAGGGAGATCATGGAGTTGGTGTCACCCCGTAATGCCAATGAAGTTCAGCGTTTGATAGGGAAGGTGGCAGGGCTGGATATCACTCGATGGTGTCTCCCAAGTTTACCCCGAGTAGGTCTCGATACTAGGATCCCGCTAGCTGGCAGGGCTAGATGTAACTCGATGGTGTTTCCCAAGTTGACCCTGAGCAAATTCTACTGCTAGGCTTCCACTAGCTGGCAGGGCTGGATGTCACTCGATGGTGTCTCCCAAGTATACCCCAAACAGATCCCACTATCAGGCTCCCGCTAGCTGACAGGGCTGTATGTCTCTGATGGCATCTCCTAAGTTTACCCCAAGCAAATCCCATTGCCAGGATCCCACTAGATGGTAGGGCTGGATGTCACTCAATCGTGTCTCCTAATTAGTTGACCCTGAGAAGATCCCATTGTTAGGCTCCCACTAGCTGGCAGGGCTAGATGTCACTCGATGGTGTCTCCTAAATTTACCCCGAGAAGATCGCATTGTCAAGCTCCCACTAACTGTCAGGGTTGGATGTTACTCGATGATGTCTCCCAAATTGACCCCGAGCAGATCCCGATGCCATGCTCCCGCTAGCTGGAAGGGCTAGATGTCACTCAATGGTGTCTCCCAAGTTGACCGCGAGCAGATCTTGCTACCAGGCTCCCGCTAGATGGCAGGGCTGCATGTCACTCGATGGTGTCTCCCACGTTGACCCCCATAAAATCCCGCTATCAGGTCCCCACTAGCTAGAAGGGCTGGATGTCACTCGATGGTATCTCCCAAGTTGACCCTGAGCAGATCCCGCTGTAAGGCTCCCACTAGCTGTCAGGCTCCCACTAACTGGCAGAGCTAGATGTCACTCGACGGAATATCCCAAGTTGACCCCAAGCAGATCCCGCTGCAAAGCTCCCACTAGCTGGTAGGGATGGATGTCACTCAATAGTGTCTCCCAAGTTGACCTCGAGCAGATCCAGCTGCCTTGCTCCCGCTAGCTGGTAGGGCTGGATGTCACTTGATGGTGTATCCCAATGTTGGAACCCTACTTGTGATTTGGGCTAGGTTCATTATTAGGTTTGTTTAGATGACCCATCACGTATTGTCTAGGGCCATAGGTTTTCCATGGTCAAAGTCGACATTACCTACTAAGACTGTCAGTACTCTACTTCAAAAAACTTTAGAGACAAAAGACTTCAATGGAAAAGCAGTTAAATTGATTGTAGAAAAGTCATTCGACGATAGCTGAACTCAGCTCGGCGATCGTCGATCTCAGGTCAACAAACTTATAGTTCCATCTCTGAGTTGAGCTCGGCGAATGTCTAGCTGAGATCGACGAACTATGATCTTATACTAGAAGTTCAGCTCAACGAAGGACTATCTCAGTTCGACGAATTTGGAGTTCAGATTGATAAGTTTATTTTAAGTTCGACGATCTTAGAGCTCAGCTCGACGAAGGAGAATTCTTTGCTCGATGAACTTGGAATTCAGGTCGACAAAATCATTGCTGAGTTCGACTCCTTCCAGGTTCTGTTCAACTATTCTTCTCTATAGTTTCTTAGATCGACTATCAGTTTGATTTCAAATTCTATTATATTAAGAAAGTAATGCTCTGATAATTAATGCTCAATATTCTTAAGAATATAGTTATTCCAGACAGCATTAATTATGGTTTTCACAGAGTTATTACTCTTCCATATTCAATGGGATAGTTAGGGAAATGCATTCAAGACAAATATTAGCCATTTAGAATCCCAGAAATTATGCAGAGAATTTCAAAGGAAATATTTAAAATTAAATTGGTTTTGAATCTGAAATCATATATAAAGTGATTTTTCTTCAGAAGATAAAAAAATATATAGGAATGAGAAACAACAAAAACAAGACAGTGAATCAGTGGAAAAGAAGAGAAATTAGTATTCAGTGAAGAACAACACAACTCTCATACACACAGAGTTTATCATATGCTTCCGGCTTTCAAGGGAAAACTAATCAAAATCAATCAGAAAATATTCTGAAGAGCAACATCATTTGAAGGCCTATAACCTAGAGAAAAGCGTCCACTCTTAATAAGATTCGTACAACTCAGGGGGAGCTTTAACAACATCAAGAAATCCACCAAGTCTTCCTAGAAATTTGAGATAAAGAAGACAACATATCTTTTTACTTTTCCCTTTTCCTGTGTACAGGGTTTTAACTCCCTTCAAAAGTTAGACTTTTGGTTCACAAGTCACCTGATCAAAAGACTAGAGATTGGTTTTTGGGAACCTGATCAAAAGATCATAGGGTTGCTAGATCTCCCTTAGAAAAATAGATCTTATAGTGATAGGGCACCTGAGCAAAAACCTGTGGTTGCAGGGCACCTGATCAAAAACCTGTAGTGGATTCCTACCAGGGTGGTAGAAGAGTGGATGTACCCAGGTTTATTGGGGAACCAATATAATTCTTGTGTCGTCTGTGATGATTATTTATGTGCTTGTGTTTTGTGATATTTCCTATTTTCTACTTATATATATCACTTTATTTAAATCCGCTATAAAACCAGTAAATCATTTTAATACTCTATTAACCTCCCCCCCTCTAGAGTAATCAGAAAGTTTATCCCTCACTTTCAATTGGTATCAAAGGGTATTTCATGGTTATACAGACTAACACCTGAACCAAAAGAGCTGATAGATCTTATTCTTATCTAGATTTTCTATCATAGCACAAAACAAGGAATTTTCAAGCACTAGACCTCTAGTGTGCAATTTAAGTAAGTTTGCACTTTGGAAGGCAAGAATTAAACTTAATACGAATTCCATTGTTGAAGACCTCTACAATTCTATTTTGTCAGGTCCTCCTACTCCATCTGCAACAGCCACTACAAGCACTAGTGCTATTAAACCACCTGAGTGGACAGAAGATCAGAAGAAGCTGAAATTTGAAGATGCCAAGGTAATGAACATCCTTGCTCAAACTATGTCTGATGACATATTCCAAAAAGTTGCTGAATGCACTTCAGACAAGGATATCTGGGATTCCCTAAATGGGATGGCTGCATGATCTGTAGATGAGAGAAAGGACAAAAGAGCCCACTTGATTTCTTAATATGAGAATTTCAAGAAGGGTGAATCTGAATCAGTTGCTGAGATGTACACAAGACTCAGCCTCATCATCAATGAGCTGAAAATCCCTAGAGAAGGACATCTCATTGACACAAGTCAATGACAAGATCCTTATGTGCTTCCCTAGCACATGAGACTCTAGGATCTAGCCAATCAAGGAAGCTAGAAGCTTGAATGAGATATCAACAGATACCTTGTTGGGAAAGCTCAAGTCTTATTAGCAGCTTATCAAGATAAGATAAGTTGAACAAGTGGCTTAACCTTTAGTAAGAAAACAAAAAAGCATAGCTTTTCAGGCTACAGGTGAAGAAGAATCTCTTCTAGAAAATGAAGACCTCATGAGTCTTCTGGCCAAAATATTCTACAAAATGGCCAAGAAGGACTTCAGGAGAAGGTCTTCCAGAAATGAAGACAAACCCAAGTATGACAAAACTCCCACTAAAGAAATTGTTTGTTATGGGTGCAGGAAACCTGAACACATATTTTCAGAATGTCCTGAGAAGAAGAAAGAAAAGAATAATGAGATAGACTCCAGAAAGCACTCCAACAAATCCTTTCCAACAAATACAGGAAGAAAGAGAGAGGATTTGTAGCTAATACATGGAGTGACTCAGATTCAGACTCTTCATCCAGCTCCAGTGAGGATGAAGAAGAAGCAAAAGCTAAAGAGATCTGTATGATGGCAATCAATACATCATGCAGTAACTCTGAGTCCGAATCAGAATCAGAGGAAGACCAGGTAATCTCTACCTTTGATTTTACTTCTGATCAATTCAAATTAGACTTTAAATTATTATGTAAAGATTTAATTAAATCTAAGAAGGAAATCAAACTTCTCAGAGAAAAATTAATTGAACTTGATAATTTTTCTTCAGAAAATTCAAAATTTAAAGAAGACTTAAAAACTGCTTCAGAACAAATATTATCTTTAGAAAGTAAACTAAATGAGGCTATGATGGTTTAAACTCGTGGCTCCCTGCGGGTGGATTTATTTTAATAGTTGTGTGGTTTATTTAGGAGAAGGGCAGGGCGTGCAGATTATATTTGATATAAAAAGATGGTTGAAACCGAGTTTTAACGAAAGGAGGCAAGTGCATCTATCGCGTGTAGTACTGGATATTCTGGTGGGGAATATCAGGGTCGTATTGTTCTCGAGGATGGGTTCACTATTTCTACTCTTTCCCTGGAGGGACTATTATTTTACCGATAACATTTTGTCGTGTGATTATTTAATTATCTAAGGCGGATATATATTAAAAAAGGCAGAAAATAAAAGAAGAAAAAGAAACTGAAAAAGCCAATGAAGAAATAGCGCATCAGAACCGAATCGATTTGAACTAAAATAACTTTTAATAATTAGAGATCCTAAATTTCAAATTAATTAAAGGGAGACTTGGCCGTGGAGGCTCCAAAAGAATGAGCTCACCTATCTCTAGGGCTATCGCTCACATGAACATTAAGACTATTCGACCGAACTCTCGTCCGACGAAGGATTTTTCTTAATGCCTGTATTACGCTAGGAACCCCGTTATTGGGTGGGGAACCCAATCTAGGAGAATTACGCTTCTCCTCTCTCGAGGTTATGCACGTAATTCTCTTTACCCATGGGTGATCGGTCCATATGCACGGTCTCTCGGCAATCTAGCGTATGGACAAAGAAAATACAGCCCACACATCAATATGTGGTCCTACGCATCGTATACCTGGGTCAAACCTTTAGTGATTTAATTAACGAGAAAAAGAAGACCTTTAAATATTTAAAATGATTTTATCTGTCTCAATGTTATTCTATACAGAGGGATAAGAGAAATTAGCCACTCATCGGAATGGGGATTGTTTATTAAATGAAAATACATAATGAAATGCAAGTCCTACTCAAATGAGTAGGCGGTAAATGAAAGCAGTAAAGAAAGCAGAAAAATGGCAAGTCCTACACAAATGAGTGGGTAGGAAATGAAAGTAGTAAATAAAGCGATAAAGTGTGAGTCCTACTCAAACGAGTAGACGGGAAATGAAAGCGATAAAATGACAAGTCCTAATCAAACGAGTAGGCGGTAAATTGTGAGTCCTCCTCAAACGAGTAGGCGGAAGATTGAAAGCTATAAATATTATCTCATACACGCACGTACTCTACTTGAAAGAATGAAAACTATACAAATCTAACTCATACACTCACGCACACAAATGAAAATAAGAAAAAACAAAGTGACTGAAAATTAAAATGACAACAAATCCATTCTTATAACTTCATAAAAGTATGTAAAAAGTGGAAATAAAGTTAAAAAGGTACAAAAAGTTTTACAACCTACAAGAAAAAATCTAAGTTAAAGACAAATAAAAAAACACTTTGAATACACTTTTATAAATTTATAAGGATGAAATAAAAATAACAAAATTCTAAATCTAAACAAAACTAAGTAACAAAATAACAAAAACTCAAAAGCATAAAACTATACTCATACACACACACACACACATAGAAAATTAAAGAAAAACAAAAGACAAATTAGATTGCTGAAGGAGGGCACTCAAATGAATTTCCAATCTAAACAAAGAGAGAAAATCTACAGATCTTATTAAGATGAAAATGAGTTACAAAAAAAGCTAAAACAAACTAAGAGAGGGAGGGAGAAAGTTCTCCTTACATAACTTAGAAATCATCTAAGCAACACCTACCCTATGCAAAATGGTTCAAAAAATGGAACATTTGATCTTACAGAGAAGATCTATTTATAAGCAAAAAAATACAAGAGGTGGCACTCTGGTGTGCAGGGAAAGAAAAAATGTTGATGACTGGCTAGGTTTTAGAAGCGGCGGGAGCGGGAAATCACATTTTATTTCTTTATAGGAATCGTCGAACGTAGTTGGAAAAAATTCGTCGATTGGATAAGTCATGGAAAAATTCGTCGAGCTGGCAAAATTTCTTCGAGATCATATCTGCATTAATTCGTCGAGCACTGATGTCTGGCGGAAATCGTCGAGCGCAACATTGATTTCGTCGAATGCTGGGACTGGGGAAATTCGTCGAGCGCAACATTGATTTCGTCGACCGCTGAGACTGGGGAAATTCATGGAGCGCAGCATTGATTTCGTCGACCGCTAGGACTGGGGAAATTCGTCGAGCAGAAATGCTGACAAAATTTCATCGAGCGGAGTTCGACGAAAGTCGAGCTCCGTTCGGCAAATTTCTTCTTTGCTGAAATTTTCCTGCCAGGTCAAGTCAAATCGTCGAGCTCAGCTCGATGAAAGTCGAGCTCAGCTCGATGAAAGTCGAGCTCAGCTCGACGAAATATTTGACAAGGGAAATTTTTGCTGATTTGCATACAACAGATTTTGCTAGAATTAAAGTAATACGCCCCGGTCACGGGCATGACCGGTTTAACATGGGCGTGTACTTTGAGAAATTTGGTTTTCTCTGAAAATTTTCGGAAAAACAAAATAAAATAAGTTAAAAGGCTATTTATAAGAAGAAACATATTATTTAATAAAAATAACAAAAAACTACAAAATAACCTAAAACTACTAATATAAAGTATTGAAAAATATGAATATTTACAACTCATCAGGCTAAAATATTTGAAGAATCCCTTAATGGGAGAAGTATCAAATTCATGGACATCACAAACACAGTGAATGTTTGATTAAAATGCAAACTGGGCTTGGGTGCTTCATCAAATCAGCCTTATATTCTTGAGAAAAATATTTTATCTAAACCTCATCAAATACATTTCTGAAAAAGGAAAAGAAAAAGTAAAAGATACTAATAATGAAACCGAGGTTTAAATCGGACTAAATCAAAGAAAAAAAAAATCTCATAAAAATAATGTTCAACAAAATTCGTCGAACCGAGATCGGCGAAATAAGTATTATGCATTGAACGGAAATCAACGAACTCTGAACCCAGAATTTTGGTATGTTTACTCAAAGTAGGGTGCTCGACGAAATCAACAAGCTTCGTCGAATAGAGATCGACGATCGTGGAATGCAGGAAATGAGTATTATCATTCTGTGAACCAAGATCGACGAAATCAATACTTTTCGTGGAACTCATCTCGACAAACTCAACTAAATTCGTCAAACTCAAATTTTAAATTCAGAATTTTTAATTTTTATCAAACTAATAATCAGAACCCAAAACTTGTTAATCATTTTACTAGTGGATAATCCCTCCTACGAGATATCTCCATTAGGTTATAAGGATCAACTTGATTGTTCTTATATTTCCAATTATTGTTTTGAAAGAAATCAAGAACCCAAGGTAACCTGGGTCAAAAACAACTAACTTATTATTATGCAAGTGAAGAACTATCCTACCACAGAGGAACAATGGTATTTGGATAGTGGTTACTCAAAACATATGACAGGTTCAAAGGCCAACCTAAGTGACTTTAAAGCCAATCTTGGACCCAAAGTGATCTTTGGAGACTCCAATTGTAAACAAACAGAAGGATATAAAAATGTCAAGATTGGAGCAGTCACATTCAAAAAGATAGCTTATATAAATGGACTGAAGCATAACCTCATATCCATAAGTCAACTATGTGATGAAGGTTATCAGGTAACTTTTAACAATTCCTTATGCTCTATTATTTCTGATAAAAAAAAATTATTTTAACTGGTATTAGACAAGGAAACATATACTTGGTTAATTTCAATTCAGCTAAATAAGAAATTTGCTTATTTAACCAGATTAGTAAAGCTACTGAATTATGACATAAAAGACTAGGTCATGTAAATCTTAAGAATATTGTTAAATTATCTAGGGACAACCTTGTTAGAGGACTGCCTTCTAGTTCTTACAAGAAGGAAGGACTCTGCAGGGCTTGTTAATTAGGCAAGCAAACTAAAAATAGTTTTAAATCCATTAACAAAAGTGATTCACCCAGAATCTTGTACTTGCTACATATGGACCTTTTTGGACCTATTACAGTACAGAGCATGGGAGGGAAGTCATATACCTTAGTGATTGTTGATGATTTCTCTAGATTCACTTGAGTTTTCTTTTTGGAAAATTAGTAAGTTAACTTTAAAGTTCTTACAGACTTTCTTAAGAGCATACAGATTGAGTACTCTACTCAAGTTACATTGATTAGAAGTGATCATGACAATGAGTTTGAATCTCTTCTCATACAAGAATTCTTTGAGAAGGAAGGTATAATGCATTATTTTTCTGCTCCTAAAACTCCTCAACAAAATGGGGTAGATGAAAGGAAAAATAAAACCCTGATTGAATCTACATGGACATTACTTGCAAATGCTCACTGGTCCCTATCCTTTTGGACAGAGGCAGTAAGCACAGCAAATTATGTTATGAATAGAAGTCTAATTCATAAACTTAAGGGTAAGACCCCCTATGAATTACTTAAAGTGAAGAAACCTAAAATAGATTATTTTAAATTATTTGGTTGTATATGTTATATTCATAATAATGACAAGAAATATCTTAGAAAGTTTGAAGCAAAAGTTGCAGAGGGAATTTTTTTTAGATATTCCCAAGTCAGCAAGGATTATAGGGTTATAACAAATCAACATTAAAAATGGAAGAATCTGTACATGTAACTTTTGATGAGACTAACATGTTTTACAAGGAGAAGGATACCTCTACCATAGAAAATTTGCAGGTACCAAATGTGTGTGAAAATGGATGATTTAATCCTAACACAAGAGTATATATCACATCCTTCTCAACAGATTACTGTTGATGACAGTGATGAAGATATTCAGGAAATTCATACTGAAGATATTGTGGCTAATGAAATTCCACAAGAGGAAATAATTCCACAAGTGGTTGAAGAACCAACTCTACCCACTGATCTTGTCACACTTAGAGATCATCTCATATCTCAAGTGATTGGATACATATCAGCTGGTGTGCAAACAAGGGATCAACTCAACCAAGATTTGATGCATGCTTGCTTCATTTCTCAAAGTGAATCTCAATCCATAAAAAATATAGAGTAAGATCCCCACTAGATTATTGCAATGCAAGAGGAACTCAATCAATTTGAGAGGTATAGAGTTTGTTATTTAGTTCCTAGACCCAAAGACTACCCAGTCATTGGAACTAAATGAGTATTCATGAATAAGTTGGATGCTCAAGGATTAATTGTGAGGAACAAAGTAAGATTGGTGGCTCAAGGCTATTCTCAGGAGGAAGGCATAGATTATGACCAGAACTTTGCTCCTGTTACAAGGCTAAAGGCTATCAAGATTTTTCTTGCTTATGCAGCATTAAAAAAGTTAAAAGTATACTAGATGGATGTGAAGAGTGCCTTTCTGAATGGAGAGCACAAAGAAGTGTTTGTAGTATAACCACCTCGTTTTATCTCTTCAACTCATCCCTCTTATATTTTTAAATTGCATAAAGCCCTTTATGTTCTAAATCACGCTCCAAGAGCTTGGTATGAGACCTTGGCTAGTTTTCTTTTAGAGCATAAATTTTCTAAAGGCATGGTAGATAAAACTTTGTTTTTCAAGCATCATAAGGATAAAATTTTGCTTGTTCAAATTTATATAGATGACTTAATATTTGGATCTACTGATTCCAAACTTTGCAAAATATTTTCTGCCCTGATGCATTCAAAGTTAAAAATGAGTTGCACGGGGAACTATCCTACTTCCTTAGTCTCGAAGTAGAGAAATCCCCTGATGGTATCTTTATATCCCAATCCAAATATTCTAAGGAGCTACTTAAAAGATTTGTGGTGTTTGATGCCTCAACAATGAAAACACCAATACCCTCCAAATTTGTAGTTGATACTGATGAACAGGGCAAACCAGTTGATTAGAAAACATATTGGGCTATTGTTGGGTCCTTATTGTATCGTACAGCTAGTAGGACAGACATTATGTTTTCTACTTGTATTTGTGTTAGGTTTCAAGTAAATCCCAAAGAATCTCACCTAACTTTATTAAAAAGGATTTTGAGATATAAAAGGGTTGTCCCAAACTAGGACTTTGGTATCCAACAGAGTCAAAATTTGACTTAACTGGATTCTCATATTCTAACTATGTTGGATGTAGAGTTGACATAAAAAGCATATAAAGAACTTGTCAGTTTTCTGGTGATAGGCTTGTGTCCTGGTTTTGCAAGAAATAAACATCTGTGTCAACATCAACTGCTGAAGCTGAGTACATGGCAGCTGGTAGTTGTTGCTCACAGATATTGTGGATTCAAAATCAGCTACTGGATTTTGGTTTCAACTTAAATAATTCAATTATCTTTTCTGATAATACCAGTGCTATTTCAATTGCACAAAATCCAGTGCTTCATAGTAGAACTAAGCATAAAGAATTAGAAATCATTTCATTATAGATTGTGTGGACACAAATAAAATTAATCTCTTCTTTATCTCTACTGATTTACAAAGAGAAGACATCTTCACCAAAGCATTGGATGAAAAAAACATTTGTTCTTCTTAAATCAGCTAGGTATGATTAATGGAGAAGGTTTAATTTGATTTCTGTCTGAGGTCAAAGAATTGGTCACCTTTCGTCAAACGGAGATCGACGATCTGTGAACTCTTCTTGATATTTTTTGTCAAACGGAGATCAATGAAATCTCTTTGTGAACCTTTTCGTCGATCGGAGATTGACGAAGTTTGGTTCAAAAAATTTTTCGTCAAACTGAGAACGACGAACTATTTTCCACCCTCTTCAAACTGAGATCGACGATTTTATTTCTTCTTGAAATTTTTCGTTGACCTGAGTTCGAAGCTTTTCTCTTGCATCAGACAGAGTTTTCTGTTTCATCTTCTGATAACCTATAATTAGGCTTTCATCAAACCCCATCCCGTGCTTTCCAGTTCTCTTGCACTTGATCTTTTGTTCTTGCAGGTAATGGCGATTTCAGCGGCGACCCTCTCTGGAGTGAAATTTAAGGACCAAGCTTCCAGTGTAGGAAATCAAGGAATGGGTATTCACAACAACCTTTCCAGATCAAACCTCCATTTCTAGATCAATTTTTTTACATCAGCTGGCATCCTCCTCCTCTATCCCTTCTTTTGGGGGCCTGGGTTCAGTTCTCTCTGAATCTAGGCAGGGGTAGATGTTCTATTAAGAAGCTCAAGTCCCAACACTAACAACAGAGATCAAGTCAAGGCAGCTATCAACATCAGAGATGAAGTAAAGTCAGTCAAGATCAACATTCAAAGCAAACCAGCCAACAGGAAACTCAAAGTGCAGCAAAAGGAATCAAGCCCAGAGAGGACTCTGTCTCCTACTTATGAACCTGAATTAGATCCAGTCGATAGAATGGCGAGGTTTAATGAGCTGATTGCTCTATCACAGATAAGGAAGGCCAATGAAGAAGGAAAGGATCCCTCTTAATTCTCTACTATGTCATCTTACAGGAAGAAAGAACATGACAAATATCTGGTTAAAAAATCTTTTCATTGTTGATACCTATATGAATTTGCATCCAGAAGCTGTAGTGCCCAGAGCTGCAACTGTGAAAATTCTTAATGCTCAAGATATGAAGATGACCCAAAGAGATGCAGAGGACCCCAAAAGGATAATGGTTTTCACAAAACCTGCTTCTGATGCTTCAAAGAAAGACTCTTAATTTTTTGATTATTCTTTTTGAACTTTATTATTACTGTGTATTCTTTTCACAAGGCACAATTGTTTATATCTGCTGAAGTGTTATAATTCTGCCAGATATTTTTTCTTGCTTTGTGATTTTTTTGTCTTGTATAGTAGCCTTACCCAAATAGGGGGAGATTGTTGGAACCCTACTTGTGATTTGGGCTAGGTTTACTATTAGGTTTGTTTAGATGACCCATCATGTATTGTCTAGGTTCATAGGTTTTCCAGGGTCAAAGTCAGCATCACTTACTTAGACTTTCAGTACTCTACTTTAAAAGACTTTAGAGACAGAAGACTTCAATGGAAAAGAGTTAAATTGATTGCAGAAAAGTCGTTCAATGATAGCTAAACTCAACACGACGATCGTCGATCTCAGATCGACGAACTCAGAGTTCCTTCTCTGAGTTGAGCTCGACGAAAGTTTTACTGAGATCGATGAACTATGATCTCATACCAAAAGTTCAGCTCGACGAAGGACTATCTCAGTTCGACAAACTTGGAGCTCAGATTGGAAAGTTTAATTTCCGTTCGACGATCTTGGAGCTTAGCTCGACGAAGGAAAATTCTTAGCTCAACAAACTTGAAGTTCAGTTCGACGAAATCATTGCTATGTTCGACTAACTCCTTCCAGGTTCTGTTCGACTATTCTTCTCTATAGTTTCTCAGATCAAATATCAATTTGATTTCAAATTCTATTATATTAAGATAGTAATGTTCTTATAATTAATGCTCAATATTCTCAAGAATATAGCCGTTCCAGGCAGCATTAATTAGGATTTTCACAGAGTTATTGCTCTACCATATTCAATGGGATAGTTAGGGAAATGTATTCAAGACAAATATTAGTCATTTAAAATCCAAGAAATTATGCAGAGAATTTCAAAAGAAAGATTTAAAATTAAAATGGTTTTGAATCAGAAATCATATATAAAGTGATTTTCTTTTAGAAGATAAAAAATATATAGGAATGAGAAACAAAAACAACATGACAGTGAATCAGTGAAAAAGAAGAGCAATCAGTAATCAGTGAAGAACAACACAGCTCTCATACGCACAAAGTTCATCATCATCTACTTCAGGCTTTCAAGGGATAACAAATCAAAATCAGTTCAAAAAGCTTCTGAAGAGCAACATCATTTGAAGGCCTACACCCTAAAGCAAAGCTTCCACTCCTGATAAGATTCATACAACTCAGGGGGAGCTTTGACAACATCAAGAAATCAACTAAGTCTTCTCACAGATTTGAGACAGAGAAGATAACCTATCTTTTTACTTTTCCCTTTTCCTGTGTAAATGGTTTTAACTCCCTTCAAAAGTTAGACTTTTGGTTCACAAGTCACCTGATCAAAAGAGTTGAGATTTGTTTTTGGGCACCTGATCAATATCACAAAGGGTTGCTAGATTTCCCTTAGAAAATTAGATCTTGTGGTGACAGGGCACCGAAGAAAAAACCTGTGGTGGCAGGGCACCTGATCAAAAACCTTTAGTGGATTCCTACTAGGGAGGTAGAAAAGTGGATGTACCCTGGTTTTTTGGAGAACCACTATAATTCTTGTGTCGTCTGTGTTGATTATTTCTATGCTTGTTTGTTGTGATATTTCCTATTTTATACCTATACATATCACTTTATTTTAATCCGCTATAAAAACCAGTAAATCATTTTAATACTCTATTACTCCGCCCCCATCTAGAGTAATCATAAGATCTATCCCTCACTTTCACCCAAGTTCACCCCAAGAAGATCCCACTACCAGTCTCCCATTAGCTGGCAGGGTTGGATGTCACTCAATGGTGTCTCCCAAGTTGACCCCGAGCAAACCCCGCTACCAGCCTCCCACTAGTTGGCAGAACAGGATGTTACTCGATGGTGTCTCCCATGTTTAATCCGAGCAGATCCCGCTGCTAAGCTCCCACTAGCTTCTAGTACTGTATGTCACTCGATAGTGACTCCCAAGTTGACCCCGAGCAGATCCCGCTGCTAGGATCCCATTAGCTGGCAGGGTTGGATGCCTCTCAATTGTGTCTCCCTAGTTTACCCCAAGAAGATCCCATTATCAGGCTCCTGCTAGCCGACAGGGATGGATGTCACTCGATGGCGTCTCCGAAGTTGACCCCGAGTAGATCCCGCTATTAGGCTCCCTCTAGCTAGTTGGGTTGGATGTCACTCGATGGTGTCTCCCAGGTTGACCCCGAGCAGATCCTACTACCAGGCTCCCACTAGCTGGCAGGGCTGGATTTCACTCGATGGTGTCTCCCAAGATGAACCCGAGCAAATCCCGCTATCAGGCTCCCATTAGCTGGCAGGGATGGAATTCACTCGATGGCATCTCAAAAGTTTACACTGAGCATACTACACTGCCATTAGTTAGCAAGGAAAAAAATCTTTCAGGTGAGCAGATAAGATGTATCCACCAAAATCCATATGACAAGGCTTTAGCTAGCCGAGATCTCGCAAACAACGGGGGGCCATAACCACTCGGCAAAGCAATGCTAAAATAGGGCGAATCCAGACGATCTTTGGTTGATCTCACTTGCCGGGGGGCTCAATTCCTCAAGGCTGAGAAGCTGTGATGAGCTTAACCCTCTGCTCGAACATAGTAACCAAGGGTATAGGGAGAACTAGCAGGCGGGTGAGAAGGCATGGGGCTACTCTCGATGACTACTACCCAACCCATTGCTTTTTTAACTTGGAAAAAATAGGGGCCCAATGACCTGCTCGATTATTCGAAGGACACGATTTCAAGCACGACGAGTGGTCCAACTCCTATTACTAAGGGGGCGAGATCTCGAGGCCTTATTATAGGTATGTAATCTAACCTAACTTTGTTGGATTCTAGTGGCGAGTTCTACTTTGGGAAGGTCACAACTAAAAAGGTGGTATGCGCGTGCGAGCGCAACATGACGAGTAGATAAAGAAAGAAAAAACAGAAATATGACAAGTATAAATTTCATTAATTTATATGTGATTACAAAAAGGAAGCCGCCTCGCAGCGAGTATACAAAAAAGTGGGGTCATTACAAAAAAAGAAAAAGGGTTTACAACTAGGCCCCCTAGTCGCCTCCCCCTAAAGGTTCATCCCAAAATCCCTCCACCTCGTCGAACAGCGAGTCGAAGTTGTGCTCCTCCACGTAGGGGGTAGGGACGGGAAGAAACTGCTCCGGGACCAAGTCTTATGTATTCACCTCCTAGCAGTCCGCCATCAGCACCTTTAGGTCTCGCATAACCTGAAGAATGTGAGCAATAGATTTGATGGAGGTTACCCTCAACATTTCGTTGACCTCTGCCTCGCTGAAATAATTTAGCTTCTTAGCCTTGGTGCTCAGCTTGTCGCGATTCCAGGGATGAATGTAATCCATCAGGAGATTGACCTCGCCATGAAGCAGCTTATTCTGTTCCTCTAACTGCTTGTTCCTTTCCTCGAGGTCAGTCATGCAAGTGCACAGGCAGTCGACAGTATTAGCATCCTGCGAGGAAAAATGTGTAAGCAAAGGAACTAAGTGACTAAAATAAAAAGGAAAAAATTAACTAACACTTACCACCTTACGGACACTCTTTGCGAAGAGGGTTTCGACGACCTCAAGCTTCTTCTTCAAGTCAGCTACATCGTCTGCGGCAAGAGCCTGGGCTTCCTCGACATCTGTCCCCTTGCGGTTGAGGGTGAAGCAGCGACGAAAAAACATATGTGTGAGCTCCATGGCATGCATCTTGGCTCGCATGAATTCATGGGCGAGCCACTGCAGGGCCATGTCTTCGTAGGCTTCGGCATCCTTGCGACCCCAGAGATCGAAGCCGAGGGCAAAGGCATGACTGCTGGGAGGGCCTTTCTTTGTCCAGGATGGGAGGAGAGAAGAGATGGACACCCTGTTGGCCTTCTCGTTCCACCAAACCATCGGCTCGCCGATCTGATCCTTTACCTTCCCACCAAGACCTTTGTTTCGATGGTCACTCGTCATGAACGGCTCCCAGGCCCCAAACACTTCGACCTCCGTAGGTGCATGGAGGTCGTCGTCTCCTTTATCCTTATCTAGCGAGTCGAACAAGATCTGCTTTCCCTTGGATACCACTGCCTTTTTTAGTATCTTTAGCGGCGGTGGGAGACGAGGCAAGCTGGACCTGCCGAGGTAGGGCCACTTCTAGCTAGTGGATCTGGTAGAATCCTGCTCCATCCAGCAAGCCACTATAACTGCCCTCTCCTACGTGAGTGGATCGGGGTATAGCCCCGAATATGCAAAGGGCGGGGTGCTCCGGGATCAACAACTCTCCTACAGAAACAAACTTAACCTTTTTAAAAAAGATGGCCGCCTTCAATGAATTCCCAAAAAGGGAGAGGGAGAATTATACCTTCACGGGGAAGAACTGGCGGGAGCGAGTCGAGGCCTCTTCATAAGAAGGGGACCTCAAAGTCTTTTTGGAGGAAGAATTGGTGGAGGTTTGAGTCGTCACCCATAAGGGTTGACGGCCTGTATGTCTCCTTTCCTCACTGGATGGGCGACTACGAGATGTTGCCGAGATCATTGATGAAGAAGAACTTGGTGAACTAGTTATGGTTCTTATTATCTGTCTCACACACCTTGAACTGAGAGCCAGCGAAGAATGTGACCCCGTCATTGGTGGCACGATAGATGAACAGCTTTCGAAAAATGACGAGATTGAACTCAATCCTTTCCCTCCGAAGGAAGCTCGTAAAAGCCACGAGCATGGTAATCGCGTTGGTGTTCATCTGCATGGGGACAACCCCAAAGTACTTGAACACCTGGAGACCCCTTGGCCAAAGGGGAAGACGCAGCCCCACACCAAAATTGGAGATGGGGAAGGCGAGCTCGTTAGTGTAGAAGGCATTTATCGTCTCGCCACTCCTAGGTCGGCGCACAGTAAACACTAGAGGGATATGATCTGCCACAAAGGCAAGATATTCCTGCTCCGTAGGATTCCCATCAAAGAATGGGTATCCGACGAACTAGTTGGCATACTTCGATCTCCCATCGGCATCAGCTCACGTCTTTCCCTTTTTAGCAGCTCTTCGTGCGAGTGCAAGTGCTAAGGATTCTTTAAGTGGTTATGTCTAAAATAAAGGCAATGGGTCAGGGGTAGGTAGGGTTCCTATTTATAGAAAACGGATTAATGCCTGCCGTGCCGCCTACTTAGCCCAGCTCATTGACCCTCGACTCACCAATTTCTCGTGACCTATTCTATCATTAGGAGAGCTAAATCTTAAGCAAAATGTTATACGCGCGAGATCAACAATCATTTAAATATTAAAATAAAAATTATTAAGAGCAGTAGTGCGAGAGTTCATAGGAAGAAATATTAGAGAAGTTATCTCAAGATGTGAGAGCTAAGTGGTCCAAGGGGCGAGTGTTGGTAGGCTTAGCTCGGGAGTCATTTCCATCTACCCTGGTCCCATGCCCCGTACCCAGTGGTCGGAGAGGATTGTTGAATTCATGGACAAATTCGAGGTCCTAGAGTATGAAGCACAGGTTCTCCTATATTTGACCCATGAGTGGTCTTAGGGAAGTTATCCCATTAGCCAAGTCGCGCCTCACCTCGTCAACCAGAAACACATAGTCCTGCTTGAGTACGCACAACCACTGCTCGGTGAAGCCCCTCTCCTCTTGGATCTCGCGTAGTGTGAGTCCAGACTTCCCGAGGATCCCAAAAGTTTGCCTCCTAAGCTCAGCTAGCTTGATTGAAGCATCCAAAAAGTATTCCAGCGTGTTGGGAGAGGGAGGTGGCGAGTTGAGTCCCGGATCGAAGGATTATTTGGCTTCAGATTGACTAGGAAGGCCTACGATGATAACCAATCCAAATGAGACATTTGGGGTTCTAAACATGGAGAGTGCTTCGACTAATCGTGCAAGGAAAATATCCTCTGGAGATGTGGCAGGCGAGATGAGATCAGCTATTCCTAAGTGGGCTGATTGAGAGGAGAAGTGAGCACCTTGTTATGACATGGCAGATAGGAGCTCGGGTAAGTGATCAGATCAAAACTGGGAACCAAGATGTCCCTAACGCTTCCCTCCACGAGTGCAGGATCAGGGGTAGGGTCGCGAGATGGTTCGCGACCCGATTCTTTCAGCGACAGCGAGCCCAGTCTAGTGGTCCTAAAGGTTGGGGCCTGGGATCTCGCTTAGCCATCTGTGGTAGTGTGGAGGCGCGATTCCTTTAGTGTAGAATCGTCTCGCACCAAAGTGGTGCACGTATCCTCGTGATTGCGAGTATCAGGATCGGTGGAAATATCATTAACCTCTTCCATTTTACGTTGTGCGATCGGTTTCTAGGAGGAAGAGGTTAGTCCACGGTCTGGCATAAGGGTCAGATCACCAAGGATGGCCTCACCGTCTTTTGTGTCGGATTTGGCCATCTTCGCGGGCTTGCGCTTTGGTGACTGATGCGGTTTTACGGCAAGTGTTCTGGTCGCACAAATAATATAAAATGAGCGAATTTTCCCAAGTATCGATATCTCAAGGAACACAATAAGGTGGATTTAATTTTTAGTAGGACTTGAGATTAAAGTCCTTAGGTTGGTGTTTACAAAGGGGGTTTTGATTGTTTGCATAAAAAGAAAGTAAAACACTAATAAACTACTCCTATGCAATGTCGCTATGCAATGCTTCGGCAAGCGGATGAAACTACACGGGCCACTATACACCGAATCGCTAGGCGGATGGATGAGTAGGCTTGCGGAAGAGGGGGTGAGAATGGCGCAATGAGGTGGTGAGAATGGCGGAAAACTACACGGTCTTGAGCACCTCTCTGCTACGCATGCCACTAGCAATTGCTAGTGAGGCACTGTGTGGTGGAGGATGGATAATGGCGCACCTCAAGCAAATAACGTGAATATAAAATCACATAGACATGAATGTACACAAACTTATATCAAATTAAGCACACTTCATCAAATACAAAGAGATCAAACTACACTATCAACAACAAAAGAAGAAGAGAGTGTGAAATTGACCGGATCCGAAGTCTTACTGAGGATTCACGGAAGGAATCATCGGGTTGTCAATCCGCATCCTAGATCGGTCCTCAACTGCATCCGGGGAAGAGGAGGCTGTCACTAACTCCTAATGGACCCGTCTTCTTTGTGTCATGATCCGGTGGAGGATGACACAAACTCCTCCGAGCTTGATGGTGAAAGCTAAGTCAAACCCTTCTTGAAGGTCAAGGATGAAGGAGGAGGCCAAGAGGAAGCTCCAGCTTGAATTTGGCGTTGAAAGCTTGCCTAGAGCCCCTCTCTATGGTGGAGGAAGAAGGAGATCGGCGGAACCCTCCTCGGAGACGAAAATGGCAGAGAAAAAGTCTAGCCTCTCGAATTAGGGCGGAACCTGCGTATTTATAAATTGCAGAAAATATAATGCACACAATCAGTGGCACACGACAAGTGGTCATGTGTACTGTATCCTGTGATAGTGCGTATTGGCATGGCAGAACCTGGTAAAAAATGTAATCAATGCACATGATCAATGGTGCACGACCAGTGGTCATGCGCTAAGAAATCAACTGAGCGTGCGCATGTAAAAATGCACGATCAGTGGACCTTAGGCATAAATAGGCCCCAAACCAACCCAAAGCACCCACACAACCCCTGTACGTGCTGGAAAAACTAACGACTGATATATGCAGACATTCCAGGCTATCACAATAAGAAGTACAATCAATAAAAGTAAAAAAAATACACAACCACGGGACTATAAGTGCACTTCCTATGGAAATAAAGATTTGATGAAATATATACGATAACGAACTAAAAACGAAGTGCCTGTGAAAGAAAATTAGCCCAGATGAGTCCGAAAATCAGTATATAAATAGGACTCATCAGTGACTCATGTGTTGATGGGTTAGAAAGCCAGGGCTCAGCTCGGTAGTGCGAGAGGATTTGAACGCCCTGGCATGGTTAAGAATCTCTTGGAATTCCTTTGAAAGAGGCATGATGTCAAAAATCAGAAGTAGGAGGATTGGCATTTCTCTCCCAGGAAGGCAGACATGTGTATAGCAGCTAGTGGATCCCACCAAAAGATTCCTCTTGCTCCTGCCGCACTTGCTGATCTCTTAGGGTTGGATGATTCTTTCCGAGCTTAGGGCAACCTCATAAAGAGCGGGGATTGTGTATAACCCCGTATCCAGCGAGTGGGAACAGCGGGAGCCGGACAAGACAAACTAATCCTCGAGTGAGTCGGCAGGGAGGCGAGTGCCTTGAGAGCTCCCCGACTTGCCCGGGCTGGGGGTAGGTCAGATGCGGTGCGAGTGGAGCGAGCGGGCCCGCACTCAACCCTAACCCTCAATAAATAATATGAGAGTGGGAATGGTCAGATCCGCACTCTCCCTGGGCCCTATGGAGGAGGCGAGTGCATGTCTCATTAGGCACTCGCAACCCCAGGCGAGTGGTAATTGTGGGACAACTCGCCTAGTGATGCTTCTTACCGTTCCACCCCCACTGGTCTGCCAGTATCCCCTCCAAATAGTGGAGTTATAATGTTTGTAGACCGACTTCGGCTTTGTATATCCATTCAGAATAGCGAAGTTGGGCTGTTGGCAGACCATTTTCAGAAATCAATAAATAGACCCAAGAGGGTACCTCAGAAGGCAAGCTTTCTAGTTTTCTCATTCTCTGATCCCCTTGTGCTTTCTAAGGTACCCTTAGCTCAGCATTGGCTAAGGAGGCGAAGTGCTCTAAGATCTTTTTAGTGTGTAGTGGGACCTCCGTGCTGGAGCCCTGGGTCAGTCTCCAATACTAAGTCCCAAGTCAAGCAAGCTTACTAGGAGAAGTAAGTGCGGTCATCCCTTCTTAAGGGGGTCCGAATTCCACAGAGACTAGTCTTTGGTTTCAACAGCTAGAGCCAGAGGAAAATCTGTTGCTGAAGAAGAGGAAGAGATCTGACTCAGCAAGAAAAGACTTTGTAGGGTGCAAGGAAGATAAGAAAAGCAAGGGTGGAACTTGTCAATTCCTAGGGGGAAATCTGATTTCATGAAGTAGCAAGTAGCAGACCAGTATGGCTATATCCATTGCTGAGTCAGAATACATCTCTGCAGGGATCTGATGTGCACAACTTCTGTGGATACAACATCAGCTAGAGGAATACAATCTCAAGGTAAGTCATTAACCCTTATAGTGTGACTCATCAAGTGCAATTTTTATTGCTAAGAATCCTTCCGCACATAGCAGGACTAAGCTTATAAAAATTAGATAATTAGAGAACATGTAGAAAGTGAAGACATTTGCCATGAATTTGTCCCCACTGACAATTAAGTTGCTAATATCTTAACTAAGTCATTTGATGAGGATAAGTTAAATTCTTCCAAAATTGAGTTAGGAATGCTTAATGTTTAATGAATCATGTACATTAAGTGTTTTAGTTATAGATCTACATGTCTATATTCTTATTTTCAATTCATAATGAAGACTATCTGCCTTATTGTTAAAGTATAACTTTAGCAAGGTTAGACAGATAGATAACATCTAATCACTTTAACTAGCTTGGTTAAACTTCAGTAAGATCAACTGAATCAGCTGAGAAAGATACAGTGTTGGATAAGAAATATATTCCTCTAAAAATAATGATGTAGTTGAGGGGGAGCATTCACATGTTCCTACTCAGGATGAGGTCATTCCATCCACCCTGTTGGCTGAGGAATCAACTCTTCCTGAGCATGATGGTCAAAAGCAACAAGAGAAAAGTTCACCCATGATCCTTTCTCCACCCTCAATAGATTAATGCCTATTGAAGAAGCCAGCATGGGGGAAGAGTGCATTGACTTGACATGTTGAGTCAGTGAATTATACTGGGGAACTTTTAACAAGTTGTATGAGGAGAGCAATGACTTGAAATGTTAAGTCACTGCATTAAACTGAGAACTTTGAACAAGCTACATTTGCTATCTTACATTTACTTAATTAATATGATTTATGGATTAATGCACCTTAGTATTGCTGTGTGTTCTGCCTTCTTCAAATTGGGGAAGATTGTTGGGAATATTGCCCTTCAATGTTCCTTGAATTTGAAGAGGCATCACCATCAATGCTAAGTGCATAATTGTATTTTATGTATATTCAAGTTCAAGTATGCAGGTTGTCTACTATACCATGAATAAATAGGATGTCAGGGTCACAATACTAGTTTGACTCAAGACAGGATGCTGGCAAAGAAGAAATCTTGCTAAGTCTAGAAGCATCGAGTGAAGGAAGTTCACTCAATGCCAAGCGGCTAAAAGCGTTGACATAAGCTCAAGTAATCAAAGCCTTAGAGGTGCAGACAAGAAATCTGGCTAAGTCCAAAAGCATCGAGTGAAGGCAGTTCACTCAACGCCAAGAGGCAAAAAGCGTTGATAGAAGCCCAAGCAGTCAAAGCCTCAGAGGTGTAGACAAGAAATCTGTTTAAGTCTGGAAGCATTGTGAAAGTCTTTAATTTCAAGGTAGCTAAACACCTAGAGGGGGGGGGGTGAATAGGTTTTCAAGTCTTTTATTATTATCTTCTGCTTAGTGTGTTGTGAGGTAGTAGTTTTTTTGCTTTCAAGACAAAACACAAAGAACACACAAAATTTATAGTGTTTCCCTATATTATAGGTATGTTTACTATCCCTCCCACCTTTCTAGCTTCTTCTTAGACAAGGCACTTATCCAAAAACTCAGCTCCTTAGAGTTTATACCACAGATCTCGTAGGATCTCTCAGTCTCCACCAAGACTTACAACTCAGACACAAAGCCCTACCTCAGAGCAAACTTGCTCTTACAACTCAGTGACCAACTGATCACCTACCTCAGACTTGAACCAGAGTGCTATAACTTAAGCTATGGAGGATAGCCCTACCTCAGATATAATGACTCTCATACAGCTCAAGCACAAGGCCCTATCTCAGATGAAAATCTGGATCCTACCTCAGACCCAGAGAATGACTCTTTAATATCTGTCAAAGCTGCACTACCTCAGGCTCAAAAGCCTGATTACTCGGACTACACAGGATCCTACCTCAGACCCAAAGGTCCTAAACTCAGATCCAAAATTAGATCCTACCTCAAGCAAATCTGCCCTACCTCAGGCACAAAGGCCCTACACTCAGATCTATAACTGGATCTTACAAAAAATAAAAGGGTTTGTTTGGTGTAGATTTGGCATAGAGAAATTTCTCTGTGTATGCTTCCTGAGCTGAGTTATCTTAGCCATAACTTTCTTCACAGCATCAAGAGTAATATCTTCAATAAGTAGCTGTATGTGCTACCAGAACCTCATAAACTTGTTTCTGAACTTACAACAAAAGATTGAGGATCAGATAGTTCTTGTGTTCTTTAATCAGCTAACTTGGACTAGCAGGAACTTGAATGCTCTACTTATCCTTCTTAAACAAATCCTTATCTGAACTTGCTTTAGCAGAAGAAATAGCTATAACAACTTGAAAGAACTTTTAGATCAGCTGGTTCAACTTCAAGCTTCAGGCTCGAAAATAATGGTGAGGAAAATGAAATCCAGCCACAACTTTTTGAAATGTGAAAACCATAAAAGTTAAAGTTATTTCCTTACATCTTGTCCCTTTTATCTTCCACCAATTAACGACTCCAAGAAGTAGTGTGGACCACTTGTGATTGACAATTTTACCTTGCTTTAACGGAAAAGATGTATAGTAGACCTCTCGTAGTATTTGTCGTGTTTTGTAGCTTTCCCACAACTAATTTGAACTTTATTGACTTTGTTGACTTTGGATGACATCATCAATTGTGGACTTAGCCAAATCTTCAGATTCAACTCTAGGCATTGAGTGAGTTGAGTGAATGACCTTCACACAACGATTCTAGACTTTGTTAAATTCTTTGCATCATCAGTCGTTGAGTGTGTTGAGTGAACTTGCATCACTCAACGCCACTAGACTTAGTCAAATTCTCTAAATAATCAGGCATTGAGTGCGTTGAGTGAACTGGCTTCACTTAATGCCCGTAGACTTGGTCGAATTCTTTTGTACTGCCAGGAATTGAGTGCGTGGAGTGAATGGCCTACACTCACTGTCTCTGGACTTAACTACAACTGTCTTTGTCTGCTAGGCATTAAGAGCATTGAGTGAAGCTTCATCACTTAATGCTTTTATACTTAGCTTCTTTCTTTCTTTTTTTACTTAGGCTTTGACTGTAGTAACAAGACTCAACTCTTTTACTCTCTGGCATTGAGAGAACTACCTTCACTCAACGCATGTGGACTTAGCTGCAATTTTGTCTCTATAACTTTCTGGGCTTTGACTGTCCTGTCTTTACTCAGCGCTTTTGCTATCTAGCGTTGAGTGGAATGACTTCACTCAACACCTGTGGAATGAGCTGCTTTTTCAGCTTGTCAATGCTGAGGCTTTGATAGACTCAGCTATACTTGATGACTTCAGATATATGGCATTGATTGAATTGTCTTCACTCAATGCCTGTAGAATAAGCGACAGAATTGCTTTGCAGACTGCTAGGCTTTGATTTTCCACACCTTACTCAGATATTTTGGCATCTGGAATTGAGTGAAATAGCTTCACTCAATGCCTGTAGACTTAGGCTATTTTCTACCTTTCCAACAATCTTATGACTCCTGGCATTGAGTGAACTTGCTTCAATTAATGCCTGTGGACTTAGACAGATTTCTCTCTCTACTTCTCCACCTTGTGACCACCTATCACAGCCATTTAGGCAACCTGTCTAAACTTGTTCCATGGAACATCCTACACATGATGAGCATAACCAACATCAAATATAACTATGTTTTTAGTGGTGATGGTGATGCCTCTTCAAATCATGTCTAGGGAACATTGAGGGCAATATTCCCAACAATCTCCCCTATTTGAAGAAGGCAGAACACACAACAATATTTATAAGCATTAACATAAAAAACTTATAAATTTAATGTACTCCATTTAACTACATTGGCTCAACATGTCAAGTCAATGTATTCTCATACGACTTGAACAATTGCTCAAATAATATGCACTCTCCTTATACCACTTAATACTTAAATGGAGCGCCACTTGAAGTACTTTCCTCATAATATGCACTGAATCAACATGGCTCAACATGTAGTCATTGCATTCTTTATACTACTTAAATCTTTCCAAGTAATATTCCCTTACTCAAAATGACCTAGTCATGTCAAGTATTGCTTCTACATCTCCAATCTCCCCCATTCCAAGTATTTCCACACATCTCCCCCTTTCTCAAGTTTTGCCACACATCTCCCCCTTTCTCAAGTATTGCCACACATCTCCCCCTTTCCGGCTTCTTTTATAGGCATATTAAGGGAGGTGATAGGATCATGGGAGAATTTATCTCTTGATCCTAGCCTACTTCTACTACACTAGTGATCATCCTAGTTAACTGGAGAACATACCTCTTGTGTTGATACCACTTATATAACACATCAATAAAATGACTTGAAATATGAGTGGTCCATTGATCAACTTGATCTAGCTCCTATCACTGATCCACATGAGCTAATGCCACTCCCCCTTTTTATGACTTCTGTAGAAGCACCTATAGTCATGGAGTTGCTGGTTGTTCCTCTTCTCTTACAGCAACATTGTTTTTTCAGCAGCAACAGAGATTACACATCAGTAGCAGTGATGATCTTTGATACAATATAGCAGCTGCTGGACTTGATCCACCTCAACAGGAGCATCTTGACTTGCTCCCCCTCAATAGGAGCATCTTGACCTGTTCCCCCTCAATAGGAGCTTCTGTTATCTTCTTTTACTGGACAATTGAGTCAATCTTAGTCTTGATACCACCTGATATCACTTGAAAGAATTATCTACCTACAAGAAGAGTAAATCTTGCAATAATAACATCACAAGGAGCAACTAACGATATACTAGGTTAAACATACCCAGCTCAAACTTAAAGGAGTTGAACTTAGCTTCATCTAGTTGCTTGGTGAAGATTTCAGCCATTTGCTTGTCTGTAGGGACAATCTCAAGACTGGTATCTTCACACTCCACATGCTCCCTAATGAAGTGATACCTAATCTCCATGTGCTTAGTCTTGCTATGAGAGGAAGGATTCCTAACAATTGAGATTGCACTAGTAGAATCACATTATAAAGGAGTTCTTCTTATCTGGAGAATATAAGTCTGGAGCTGATTCTTGATCCACAGTAATTATAAACAGTAGCTACCTGCTGAGATGTATTCTGACTCATCTGTTGAGATTACAACACTGGTCTGCTTCTTGCTGCTATAAGACACTAGTCTTCGTCCCAAGAACTAACAGGTGCCTGAAGTGCTCTTCTTATCCTCTTTGCAGCCTACAAAATCTGCATCTGAAAAGCCTGTTAGTTCAAAATCCATATTTCTAGGGTACAATAGGCCAAGATCTGGAGTGCCCTTAAGATACCTCAAGTTTCTCTTAGTAGTAGAGTAGTGATATTCTTTAGGGCTAGCCTAATACCCAGCACAAACACTTGTAGAATACATAATGTCTGGCCTACATGCAGTAAGATATAGAAGGGAGCCAATTATCCCTCTTTACAAAGTTTCATCAATAGATTTCCCTGCCTCATCTTTGCCTATACGCATACTTGACCCCATAGGAGTTTTCATGGTGGAGGCATTCTCCATAAAAAATTTTTTTATCAACTCCCTGGTAAACTTAGACTGGGAGATGGACAAGCCATCATCATTCTGTCTTACTTGGAGTCCCAAGAAGAACTTAAGTTCACCCATACTAATCTTCTCAAACTTACCTTGTATAAGTTTGACAAACTTCCGGCAAAGGTAATCATCAATAGATCCAAAGATAATTCCATCTATATATATCTGGACTAGGATGATCTTACCCTTAGATTCCCTTAGTAATAGGGTCTTGTCTATAATCGCCCTTTAGAATTTATTCTCAGTGAGGAAGCTAGATGATGTCTCATAGCTTTCTCTAGGGGCTTTCTTCAGCCTATATAGAGCTTTCATAATTCTATAAACAAATTCAGGGGAGTTAGAATCCACAAAACCTGGAGGTTGCTCAACATAGACATCTTCTTTTAAGTCACCATTAAGGAAGGCTGACTTCATATCCCTCTGGTAGACTTTAAATCCTTTAAATGCAGCATATGTAAGGAAGGGTCTGAGGCCTTCCAATCTTGCTACAGGGGCAAAGGTTTGATAAAAATCAATACCTTCTTCTTATTTGTACCCCTTAGCTACTAGTCTTGCCTTGTTCTTGAGTATAATGCCAGTTTCATCAAGTTTATTCCTGTAAATCCACTTGACTCTAATGACATTATGCCCTTGTGGTCTGGAACCAACTTCCAGACATTGTACCTTTTAAATTGGTTTAGTTCCTCTTGCATTTCTAAAATCTAGAACTGATCTATGTTGGCCTCTTCAAATCTCTTAGGCTCAACCTGTGACAGGAAACTTGTAAACATTTTTGTATTTAGGCTCTTGCTTCTTATCACCACTCCTTGGTATGCATCACCAATAATCTAGTGTCTTGGATGATCTCTTAGATGCCTGACACGTGCACGAAAAGACCCCGGTCCCGGTCCGGGACCGGTCCTGGGCAGGACCGGTCTTTTGGGGCACCGGGTCCGGACCGGTCCTGCCCAAACCGGTCCCGGTCCGGGACCGGTTTTCCCTCTGAAAACCGGGAACGGTGGGACCGGAAAAACCGGTCCTAACGGTCCTAACCGGTCCCAGACCGGGACCGGTTTTTAAATAAAAATTATTTTTAATGCCCTATGATTCTAAGTGTTGGGCAGTGAATTGTGTACATGAGCAAAAAAATAGAAGTTACAAAGATGATAAGTTAGGTGGATGTGTGGACACACGAGACTGAATAAAATTAGGAATATATGTATTAGGTATAAGACAAGAGTAACACTAAAAGAGTTTGACTAAGATGGTTTGGACACGTACAAAGGAGACCATTTCGAGTTGATTTCGAGCCTCATAGGAATCGCACGTTTGTTGATTCGAGCCGACTCGATTAATTATTAAAATTTTTATTAATTGCAGAGGGTCGGATGAGATGCGTGTATTAGTTAATAAAATTGGCATTTTTTTATATGCAGATGGGATTTTATTAATTGCAGATGGCCTTGATACAATTACATTAATTGGATTTGTTGTCAAATTTTTTATTAAACGCTTTAATGTTGTCATAATGTTAACATCCCATCAGACCCATCTACAATTAATTTCTGTCGCCTGTGCTGCCTGTGCTGCCTGTGCTGCCTGGCCCTCTGCGCCTTAATTGGTTTTAACTTTTACTAATACTGTGTGCCTTTTCACGATTTCCCACAACATTCATATTTCAAGATTTCCCACTCATCGTTCATATTTCAAATTTCAACATTCGTATTTTAAAGATTTCCCACAAGAAATCCCCCTTTGTGTCGCCTATGCCCTCCGAGAAAGTGAGCCAGCGACCGGTCCCGACCGGTCCCGACCGGTCCCGGACCGGGACCGGTAAAAGACCGGTCTTAGACCGGTCTTTTACCGGTCCCGGTCCGGGACCGGTTTTGGTCCCTAAAACAGGGACTGGCCGGGACCTGTGGACCGGTCCGGGACCAGACCGGTCCTATCCGGGACCGGTCTCTGACCGATCCCGACCGGTCCGATCCCGACCGGTCCGGTCCGGACCGGTCTTTTTGTGCACGCCTACTGACAGCTAGATGCAATCTTCTTTCAGCATCAGCTTCAGCAACAGCCTCTTGCTGATCTTCATCCACTTCAAGTGTGCCTTATACTTCATCAGGAATGTCCACTCCATCTTGGATTTCTAGAGTAGTTTCTTTAATGGTTAGCTTGTCCATCATCAGCGTTGTACCTGCAGTACTAGAAGAGGAGCTTGGCAGCTCACTGTTAATCATAGTAGACTCATCAAAGACTACATGCACAGAATCTTCTATAACATAGCTTTTCAAGTTGTAGATCATATAGGATTTACTATGATTATTGTACCCAACAAAAATCTTGTCAAAATACTTGGCAGTAAACTTAGTCACGTAGGACTTACCATTATAAAGCACATAGCACTTGCTTCAAAAGATCCTAAGATAGCCCAGGTTTGGTTTTTTGCCCTTCAAAATCTCATAGGGAGTCTTCTTGTGGCTCTTTGTGATAGTGTCTCTATTAAAGACATGACATGCATTATTTACTACCTCAGTCCAGAAATATTCTGGGAGAGATGTGTAACTCAACAAGGTCCTTCTAGCCTCTATGAGAGTTCTTATTTTCCTCTCAACAATCCCATTTTGCTGGGGTGTTCTTGGAAGAGAAATTATTGAGGAATCCCTAGCTCTTCGTAGAACATTGTCATGTTATCAGAGTATAATTCAGTCCCATAGTCAATTTAATTTTTTACCACAGTACTATCAAACTCATTCTTAATTTGCTTGACAAACTTCATGAAGACAACAAGCGTTTCATTCTTTTTCTTAAGAAAGAACACCCATGCAAATTTAGAATAGTCATCAACCACCAAAGGGTGTAGAATTCCTTACCTGGACAATGAATTTACATAGGACCAAACAAGTCCATATGCAAGAGGTATAAGCACCTCATAGAGTCTTTGGTTCCAAAGCCCTTGAAGGAAGCTTTGGTTTGCTAGACCTTTTGGCATGCTGAACAAATGCTTTCCTTGGTGCATTTCATCTTGGGACCATTCCTATCTAGCTCTTCACTAAAGAGCTTGTAAATAGTCTTGTAATTCAAATGAGCTATTCTCTTTTGCCATTGCACACAATAAGAAACTTTCTCATTTGCCACTAGATAAATAGGAGAGTCTGTATCTTGATAATGGAAATTTATGCAATAAACATTTCCACTCCTAGTGCCTGTCAAAATGACCTCTTAGTCACTTGACCTCTTAATCTGACACTCATCCTTATGAAAGACAATGAAATAGCCAAGATCAGAGAGTTAGCTTATGTTTATGAGGTTGTGTTGCAACCCTTCAACATAAGCTACTTTTGAGATTGTTACTATGTCATTAGTAATCTTACCATAGCCACTTATAACTCCTCTTTCTGAAACACCAAAGATAACCTTGAGTCATTCTTTTACTTGAGTGTACTCCTTTAAGTTGCTCCTTGTCCCAGTCATGAGCCATGAATAACCATTATCCAAGTACCATATTGGGGTATGGGCACTTGAACTAAATTGCATCACAAAACTTATTTTACCTTAGAACCTCAATGTCAATTGGGTCCTAGGTGTATGTTAGTCTAAAAATGGGCTTATCTACCGGCAGCTTTTTTGGCTAGTGGACTAACACTAGCTCTTAGCACAGTAGGATTATGCCAGCAATCTAAGGAAAAATGCCCCACCTTGCCACAACACCAGCATTCATGTGTATTATACCTTTTCTTCTAAGAAGGTCCTGCAGTTTGTTTAATTGCTGACTGAATAGAAGGAATAGGTGCAACATCCTTCTTCAAATTCCTTTCAGCAAGGATCAGATTGAAGGTAAGTCTTTTAGCAGGTTTTCTTGGCTTGCTCTGAATGTTATTTACAGCAGTCTTATTAGTAGATGACATGCTATTTATAGCATCATAGATAGCTAGATCTGGATTGCAGATAGACTTGCCCTTGGTCTGGGTCTTTGTTGGATGGCCTTGAGAGTTAGCCACTACCTCTTTCTTGAGTGAAGGGGCTGGTGCACCAAGAACAAATGGTGCATAATGAGCCATTTGGATTTCCTCACGGGGAGCCTTAGAGGCACTCACTCACCTACTGTACCTTCCACCATATCTGTTAACCTCTTTGTTCACACTAGTGGATCTACCATTCATCTAGTGACCATAGATGCTCTCTTGGTCTTACCTGTTTTAAGGTAACTGAACTTTTCTAAAATGAATGGGAGGCTAGACAACCAGAAGTTGAACAGGTGCTTTGCCCATCCCTTTAGAATGGGAAACTCTAGTATTTACCTTAAACCCTAACCCCTTCTTACCCATCGAAGAGGAGAAGGAGTCTATCAAGGGTAATATAGTAATGGGCTTAGAGAAACTAACCACAATTCTCTTCTCCCTCTGGAGCTTCTCTTCAAGATCCCTTATGAGACTATTCTTGAACTTGATGGAGCCTATCTGGATGAGAATCAAGACCTTAAGTTTGCTAACTTCCCTGTCCTTCTAATCTAGCAAAGATGTTATCTCAACATGCTAAGCAGCAGCTACCTAAAGAGAGGCTCTCTCCACAGCTTGCTTTTTAGTCAACTTCTTACACTTTTTAAAGGCATCCAGAAGTTCACCATACATGTTAATCAATTGATTGACATCTCCAATTGATTCAAAATCATCTTCACCACTAGATGAGGAAGCTTCTATACAGGGACTTGTCTCATACCAAGACTTAAAAGAAGAACTAGATAGAGAATATACCTTCCTTTGACCAGGCTGATCCAGGATGGATTCCTCATCAGTCATTTCCATTAACCCATAGAAGCTATAAGTATCTTCTTCATCCTCATCCTCCTTTGAGTCACTGTCTGAATGTTTTAGAGGGGCCCTGATGCCTTGTAACACCCCTATCCGTCATATGGCATATAGCAGTAGGTCTGGTCGAGGCCCGACGCCATATACTACGGACATACCGGTTGGTTACGCGTTGAAACCATTCAACCAATCACAACGTCCTACACAGCACCTAGCAAAAGCAATTATTAAGTTGCACAGTTAAGAACCTTGCAAACATGAATGTCCACTAAACCAAAACATAGGAATGTTGAATACACAAAACAACAACTGGCCTTAAGGCCTTATAATGTTTACTTAATAAAACATGTCTATCAAACCTCGGCACGCAGGCCGGCCATACATGAGTTAAATGGAAAACATAAAAAGTTAGGCCTTCGAGGGCCGACACAGCATCATGGGCTTTAGCCCGCTATTTCCCGCTCGACTCCGTAGCACCTGCAAGCCACAATCCACCGCCCGGTGGTAAAAAAAATAACAGTCAGCTAAGCTGACCAAATTATAACGATCCTGCCCCCAAAATCGGGGCGGCGATGCTCTTTCCCTGCAGTTTATTAGTATAAGTATCAAAGTAGTGTAAACACACTTCATCACAGGAGCAGGATCGCACAGCCGCATGCCCCGTGCACTCAGGGCACATTCACGGCGGACCGGGCAACGTCACGTCAATTTAAGCCATAGACGTTCCCGTTCCACCACCGCCCCTTGGACGGCCAACCATATGAGCATTTTGCCTTCCTGGCGTTGGTCACGACAATTTAAGCCATAGACCGCCGAATACCCTCATCCATGCCAACGGTTCCACCGAACGACATAGATCGGGTACAGTTCCTCCTGACCCGTGCTCAAACCGCAACGGCAATTTAAGCCATATGCGCAGGTAAAGACTCACCGAGTCCCGTTTCCACCACAATAATCACATAACCCGGTTATGTTCATGTTGGCTCCCCGGCCACCATGTTGGCAAAGCACGCTTTTGCCCAGTTTTTCGGGTGCACCTTGGAGTTAATCTCTAAGGCTCCCTGTTGTAATCTACCACGTAGAAAACCCGAAAACGCCCAAACACCCAGAGTCTTCCCCGGTTAAAATTCAATGCAACATCACCGATCAAGACCAACTTGTCCGGATAGGTTTCACACACAATGCTTATGCCCATTTACGCATACGGACTCTACACAAGGGGGACTTAACATATCTACCCCAAGGAACGCCTCAACTCTTCGCTCACTCGCGAGAGAGGGCTTCCTATGCAAAGGAAAAGAGGGCTTCACATGCCCTAGGATGAGAATCGTTACCCTTGCATTTTTACTCGGCGCTATGGGAATCTACGTGGATGGAAAGCACCGTAATCTCCTTACCTCTGCGGATCCGAAGACGGCTTGTGATTTGGAGCTCCGAAGCTCCGCCGGTGACCGGATTGGCCTTCTTCCTCCTCCTTGCTCTCCCTTCTCTCTAGAACTTAGAGAGAGATGAACCCAAGTGAAATGTGGGCTTCTAAACCCTATTTCCGGGTTTAAACCGCCAGCACCAACTCCCCACCGTCAGATCCCATCAAGAGAAAACGAACGGCCATGATCGGGGCAAAAAATACAAAATCTAGGCCGAACACGGCCTGCGACATGCCCGTGTCCAGGGCCGTGTCTCCCATTCTCCGTCTCGACCGACACGATAACCAGCACATGGCATTCGACACGGCCTCTGACACGCTCGTGTCGCATACGACACGGCCGTGTCACGACCCGTGTCACGCCCCGTGTGCAACTACCAACACTCTTTTCCCGAGAAGGACACGGCCTGCGACACGGCACCCGACATGCCCGTGTCATAAGTTACACGCCCGTGTCTGTGACCGTGTCATGGCCCGTGTACATGACTCAGGAAACTCCCTAGTGTAACACGCCCTGGGACACGCCCGTGTCCCAGGTCGTGTGCCTCAACTCGACGATCGCCGATCGTCAAAATGTTGACCACATGACTTATTGCCGAACACGCCCATGACACGCCCGTGTCACGCCCGTGACACCTGCTCCAAGTCCCAGATTTGGCTTAAAACGTCACCCGTCCCTCTTTTGAGTTTCGGGGTGTTACAACTTTCCCCTTCTTAAAAGAATTTCGCCCACGAAATTATTAAAGGAAAGAAAACAGAAAACTTTAAGCAGTACCTGAGTGGAATAACTCCGGGTACTCCTCCAGCATAGTTTGCTCTCGCTCCCAAGAGAGCTCCTCCCGAACGCAATTGTCCCACCGGACCTTGACCATCCGGATCTCCTTATTACGGAGTCGCTTAGTTTCAAATTCTACAATATGAACAGGCTTGACCTTAGTCTTCAACCCTTCGTCTATCAGTACTAGATCCACTGCGATCACCTGCGAAGGTTCTTGCACCGCCTTCCACAAAACAGTGACGTGGAATATATCGTGTAGTCCACTCAACTCCACAGATAGCTTCAAACGATAAGCTGCTTCGCCGACCTGCTCTAGAATATCAAAGGGTCCAAGGTATCTTGGGCTCAGCTTCTTCAAGCGTCTCACCCACGAAACACCCTTTAACGGCTTTATCTTCAAGTATACCCAATCGCCGACCCCAAACTCCACGTTCCGGTGTTTGTCATTGTAGTACTTAGCTTGCCTCTCCTAAGCGATCAGCAAACACTCTCGAATGATCCGCACCAAAGAAGTAGCACTCTCCACCTCCTGCTTCTTGTACAACCTTGCCTCACCCGTTTCTAGCCAGGATAACGGCATGCGCCACTTCCTACCATATAGGGCCTCGAAGGGCGCCATTTGAATACTCTCCTGCTAGTTGTTGTTGTACGCAAACTCCACCAAATACAGGTGGTCTTCCCAATGCTTTCGAAGTATATAGAACACACATGCGGAGCATGTCTTCCAACGTTCTGTTGACTCTCTCGGTTTGCCTATCCGTTTGCGGATGAAAGGCTGTGCTGAACTTCAATTTAGTCCCCAACATGTGTTGCAACCCTCCAATCGTTGGTGGGCACGCCCAAGGTCACGGTCATGATGGCGCGCGCACACCGTGTTACTCTGTTATATCCATATAGCTTTTTTTTTTCAACTGTTCATTTTTCCCTTGCGAAGTGTTTTTTTTTTTTTTTCCAGTCTACGTCTTAGAGGCCTTATTTTTTCTGGTTTTTGCAACT